>CM022542.1:6080595-7280595 GCA_012273795.1 Dendrolimus punctatus | reverse complement strand
TTTTTCACACAGCAATGATTCACGGTCATCACCTTGATGGTGTGGTTTCTTCAAGGTCGTATTGAAGATGTAACGAATGCATCGCGAGAATGTGGAATATAATTGCAATTTTATTACCTACATTGCGCAATCCCGATTGTTATGTGAGAAAAATAATTTACATTTTAGAACAATAAAAGCAATCGCTTCGTTAGGTCGGTTTTACGAAATAGATTGCTATTTTTAAATAATTTTAATTGCAGATTCATTTATATTGATAGCATATATCAATAGGTTCCAAAAATCTGATGCCCAATTATGTTTAAGGTTCCGCTTACCCCAGAGGTTTTTAGCAGTGAGCTGACAGAAAATAATTATAGTACTTTGGTTATATAGTTTATAAGAACGAAGAAAATATAGAGACTTATGGTCATTGGAAATTTGCTGTCAAGATCCCTAGAAGTAAATCTTCAAAAATGTTGGATTGACCAGGCTACTCATTAATTGAACTAATTGAACTTGTCTGTAAATACATACGACCCTCCATGATAATCGGTGGAAGAGGATGATTATTCACTGTAATCAAATCAGGATCCTCAAAGCGAAAGAACTGCTGAGAAGAAGGAAGAAGAACAACATCACAATCATTCAAATCTCGAAATTTGCACTTTAAGTCTTTACTCACCGCTTTTGTGAGAACATTGGGAAGCATATCATCTTTGGTGACTACAAACCAAGAATTCCTTAAACTTGCCCCGTAACGGGATCAAATTAGAATAAAGTTTTTAAAACACATCAACTTTTTTTGATAGTTACATGATTTTACATTTGATCTATTTCATCTAAGCGGAACAAAAAGCAAAATATTATAATAAAATCAAAGGAGATACATTCACACGCTTTTTAGTATCCGTTCATTGTATAAAGTTCCCATTAGCCTTTGTATCTATGATTGTTTATAAAAAGGTAAAAAAATGTTGCATTGATGAATAGGTCGCTTTGTAACGATAATTTGAATACGAGGTCAAAGTTAACCTATTCGTTTAAAATGCATCTTCACGCAGTTTGCGGTTTGATTGTTTGCAACTTGCGAATTGTTGGCATTGGAACTAGTATAGTCAACCCGCGCGTGCGACAAATTAAAAGTAGCACTTTTATGGCACTAAGCTATTGCAAGTTTGCGGTTAGAATTCTGAAGAATATATGGAAGAAAAGATTAATAGTTTTCCTGTTTCGCTAACTATAAAATTTATTTTTATGGACTAGCTATTATCCGCGACTTAAACCGAGTGGAATTTTTTGTCGCGGTATCCTTTAAAAGTAGCCTAAATTACTACTCCTTATAACATCAGCTATCTGCCAGTGAAAGTCGTTTAAGAGATAAGCTTGAACAAACAAAGAGACAGACAATTTTTTTCTTTTTGTGTTTGTCAATACCCTATGTATTTTCATATGAATTTAATAAACGCTGTTATTTTGAAATTACGAACAGACACCTCAATCTCATTTATTTGTATGTATACATACCTAAAGGAGAATGAGATATATCTATAGATGAGTATCATAAAAAATAAGCTTGTGAGAAAACGCTTGTTTTCGCCAATATATTTCAAAAATTCTTTCATTATTATAATGCTACATAATCCCAAATTAATATAGACTATATTTATTACTAGAAAAAACTAGATGTCGTTAATAAAACTTCAATAATTTGACCTAAGGTGTAAAAAAATATAGTGTTTGAGTGGGTCCCGGGATGGATTAGATTCACAACCAGATCCGGTAGGTGGCGCTGGAATCTGATTCAGATGTTTATTTTTCAAGACAGAACAACGTCTGCGGGAACTGCTAACCAAGTCAGGTGCCTATTTTTATTTTAGAATTTACAAGAACTAAAAGTTACCAAATCCACTTCCAGTCAATTTTTGAATCAATAAGATGTTATTGCAGAAGTTATATTCTTATACTTCTTATGTCTCAATGAAGGATATAGCGTAAATTATACATATACTAAGAAATTTTAATAAAACAGTTGAGACATTTCAAAGTAAATAATATGATGAAAGAACAATATTCTGCTGACCCATATAAGTTGGAGAAGAAGATGTATAAACAGTCTTGCTACATCTTCGATGTTATTACTAAAAGATTCTTGTAGCCCGAACTAAACTTCATCTACTAGCAAGTAAGATTTATTGAGGAGCCCAACAAAGTATTTTTACGATTTTACTGCCATCCTCGTCACGGTCAAGAACTAGCTTAATTAACTCTCAACTACTGCTGTTCACCACAGAGCTTTAGTTAAAACGACCGTGAACATTTTTTGTTACATACAAAGCCGCCAAAGGCGAAGTAGTGTATTTTTTTAGAAAATAACATTATGTATTATAAAAACATGAGGCGTACGTATTCCATACATGTTTCATACATTAGCGGGTCCGGTCGTAAATGTCATCATAAATTTATTATTTCATACAAAAATTGAAGCTGGCAATATATTAAAGTTTCTCATGAAATTTGCGGATGCGTTATATTACCAGCCGTTTATAATGTTTGAGTTAGGTTTCCAATATTTATTTTCCAAACTGTCTATAGCCAGTATGGTCAACTAATGTTAGGCAGAACTACTGGGTTTGCGGTCTACCGTGCGATTGTTGCAAACTGTTTACTAACAAGTTAACAATGTTCTGAACCTGAAGACCATACTGTCACTACGTCATCATTTCGTGGTTCTCCTCCTATTACACGCGGTTTCCGTAAAATGTGGCCAACCAGCGTGAGCGACTCTTACATTTTATAAAAAGTAAAGATCCGTAACAAGTTTTCTCCATAATATTGTTACGACTCTGGTCCCGACAAAAAGAAATTCACACCTGCATATCAGTTAAAACACATTTTATTACCTTTCGGCGTTTAGACTTCGTTTGTTTACTTTGTGTTCAAATTTCTGATTTAAAAATAGCCCATTGTTGTATTATAATCTTTTACGGCCTAATGTTGTATTGTGATCATTAGCCAAGTGTTCGGATTTAAAGTAAAAACTGATTCTAGGGAATTTAGTCCACGCGGCCGGACGGACATATTGCATCTGTGCAGTACAAAGCAATGGCCCGATGGAGGGGCGAGGCAGTTGAGCAATAACCACGAGTGAAACAAGACGCGTGTACTACAATCGGGAATCTTTTAGTGACACACTTTGCGCGTTTTATTGAACTACGACCTTCTTCTGCATTACGTTTGGATTTGTTGTGTTCGGTTATATTTGTATCTGTGTTATACGTGTTTGTATAGTTCTAATAAACTCTATAATAATTCCAACGGAATTTTAATTCGAGTCCCGCAACTCGTAACAGTACATTTGCCATCAATAACGACTTGACCTCACGATATTGAAGCACGTCGTTCTAGAAAAGGTGTTTAGGTTCATTCTCACCTTTTGTATACTTGGTGGAGTACTAGAAGCTGGCGATGTGGCCGACGATCCATTGGACATTGAAGAGTTGGAGTCATTTCCGCTTCCGTTCTGAAACGACACCGGAAAATGAGTTTGCGTTCACACGCCTGCAACCGGACGTAGCTTTAATGTGTTTCAACCTCGCTTCATTTTATGTAATACCTATCAGCTATACACATCAAACCAAGCCTTGGTAGTTTTCTGAGCAAATTTTACTACGGGAAATATGCATTTGCATATTGATAGAATTACCACGTATCAGTATAAAAAAATATATAAGAACAGCCCTTAAACGTTTTACTGCTGGGCTCGGGTCTCCTATTTTAAAGAGGATCGAATAGTATACCCCGCTACGTAACAATAAGCACATTATGATAGAAATACGTGGTGCATTCAACGGATTTGAATCTACGCCCTTTTTTTGGGACGCGACTGCGCTAACTGATAAGCTACCACTGATTCGGCGTAACAGTATGTGAAGGAAAAATCACATTGTAATCTGAATATTTAGATAATTGATGTATAAAACTCGACAATCTCCTTTTTATGCAGATAATAAATATAATAAGTTTGGACTTTGGTTTCTTTCCAAATGTTTTGAAGAGTGATTCAATAATATAGAAATAAAATGGTAAAAAATAACTAATTTGCAAATATTCAAAGTCGCGCTGTAGTAAACAAAAAGCTAAATAAATAAACAAACATCAAAATACCTGAATCTAAATCAACATTATGAACTTACTGTAGGTAAAACAAAACAAAGTCTAAGTTTGCTTTTTACATAATGATGCAACTAATTAGTTTAACTTTATGAAATAACTCATTATATCTGATAAATCCACTGTTAACATAATATTTATAATAACTTCCGGCCGTATTTTCAATTTAAGTACTGTCACTAAACAGGCTATAAATTTTGATTACATTATTTTTGTAATTACACATATGTTATGCCATTGTTTCTTCACGCTCTAATTTCCCAGTTGTTCACACTATTAGACCTATTTGATCCATTCATGAAACTCAACGTAGATGAAATCTAATACAAATAATGTATATAATGTAACAATGAATATAGATAACCCAGATATCTTTAACAACGGCGCCGTGAAGTCTGCTCCACTGTAAATAAGGAGTCTGCAATAAGGTGCATGACCTCACTGCATGTTGGTATTATCCAATGTTTATAGAGGGAATGATGATCACGTGATACCATTACGTAGCATCGACGCTTGGCAACTGTTCAAATTACTTGTAACACTTATTTACATTCTAGCCAGTGCATATGACCTAAGTACCTGTAGATCCTGCATGCTTCACGATAGTTCATTAGGTGCGTACCATTGTGAAAGCACAGCTACGATACAATGTTCCAAGAACTGGCATCGTGTAGGTATATCGACTCAATAATTTCACCCACGCAATGTTGTCTTGCCAATTTTTCGGACATTGACAGTGTTTCTCTTGATCGAAATTAAACATTTCAACAAAACTGTTAATTCCTAATGTTTCTTTTGTCTCTATAAAAAAGAAACTCTTTGGTCTACAAACAATTTTACATTTGACATGCAACTAGTGTAGTGTAGTTCTGTGATCAACTGGAGAGATGAATTAAAAGGTCATAAGCTTAATTTTAATAGTAAACCTGTATTTTAAACGTTTGCTTACTACCCCAATTTAAGAGAACGGACGGTATATCTGTCATACTTATCAAAGACTGACTGCAGTAATCACAATGAAATGCACATAGGCTTTGATACTATGAATGAAAAATCTTTATTAGTAGAAATACAGGTAATAATTGTACAAAAGGCAATAAAAAATTCAAGTGGTTCACTTTATTTGACCTACACATGGTCATACAAATAATTAGGCAAACGTCAATGGAAGAAATTATAAAAAAAATATACAAGTAGTTTACATAGAATACGACGACTTGAAAATTATAAATGGCTTTGAAATATATACCACTTGGGCAGTTTTTCATATTATTTCAATTACTTCGTACTGACAGTGAAGGAAAACATCGTGAAGAAACCTGCAAATAGACAGAATCGATTTGTGTAAATTGACAATTCGTCTTGGTGTAGCGTGGCGGCTAAAAATTGGGAGGCTTAAGCCCACCAGAAAAGGAGGACGTATAAGGGCTGATACATTATGCATCCTTAGAAAAACGTAAAATTATAAGAATACACATAGTAAGTATATCTAATGCTACGGTTGGACATGGTTAGCTTCCAAACTAACGAAAATCGTATAATATATTATGCTGTTAATTTATAATTTTCGTAATTATCAGAACTTTGTAATCAATTTGGTTAGCTTATAAACCGACGAATCGTACAATATTTCGGTGACATAACTTACCTTAAAATTGGAGCTCTTGTCGTAGTTGTACTGGTCGAGGGGGTTGGTCATGGTGATGACGTCATTGACGATCTCCGGCGTCCGCAGCGTGGTCGGTGCAGCAGTCTCCGCGGTCAGCATGTTGATCATGGCCGCACTCAAGTTGACATTCACGCTCAGGTTGTAAGTGCCGCCGGCCGGCTCGCCGTCAGTGCCGACAGCAGCCGCCGGTGACGGCGAGGTGTCCTCGCACTTGATCGTCGGCACAGCAGAGCTCATGCTCGTCGAGTTCATGATATCCTTGTAAGGAGCCAGTTTCGCTTCTTTTTGGTAACGTATATAACACTAAAATCTATCGGTGTTAGCACCTAAACCTAAGTCTATATCACGGTTATGCACTATCACTAGATAACACTAAATATCACTGTGTGTGGTAAACTGGTTGTTAATGGCACTTAAGTCTTCTCACTTAGAAGTCTTCACGGGTAACGTTCCTTTCACAGTGTTAAATCTGAAAAGAAAATAAAGCCATCATTAATACACATATCTACTCCAATAAGTAATATAAACCAGAGCTTTTCATCATGACTGGAAGATTTCTAATATGATTATGAATTAGCTAGCCGCCCACATTGTTCCCGCGGGAGTGGGTCTTCGAAGCCCTGCATCATTTAGAAATTAATGATACATAGATACACACAATTTTATGATAAAATTCCAATAGGATTCTTAAAATTTTCATTCAGCTATTTCAGAGTCTATTCGAGACAAACTTTCAAACAGACAGGCAAAAATGATAAAATAATCATATTTTATAAATAGGTGTCGTAAAAATAAGTTTTCATTAAAATAGTTGTATCTGAAATCACAGACAGATACTTCAATTATAGTACAGAACTTAATAGAATGAATGGAATCCGGATCCGAAACTGAACATAAGGATAGTCATTTGTATAAAAGGTTATAATTATGCCTTCGTAAATTAGGCATAATTAATAAAATTGTTGGCATTTAAAGTGAGTAGGCTAGTTGATTTCTAGAACTTGTAAATCCTGCTCAGAAAAGTCATGTAAGTGGATAACTGAAGGGCATGTAAAGTTTCGCAAGTGACCAATTCAGTTGAGGTTCGCTTTCGCAAGAATACATGTAGCGGGTTTTTAATTAGCCCTATCCGAGCATCACGGCCTCGTGGCCAGGATGCTACTTCAATAAAAAGCATTTTTACAGGCCCCAATTGAATAAGAGCCATAAAATTTAAAGAGCGCGCGCTTTTTACGATGTATTTTTTAAACGCTCTTCCGCGTGTCGCCCGGCCCATTGTGTCTAGGGATTAGCAGTTGGTTAATCTAAAGACGCGTATATTAAGCTATTAAGCCTACCACCATACTGTTCATTTATATCTTTGTTGACACCAATTGCAAATATTAAAAATTACAGAGATGTTAATACGTATGTCTTAATAATATTAAAATTAATAGAATCAAGAAAGGAAAAAATTGTTTATATGTTTGGCCTGTATTTTGGGCAATACATAAACTTTGCCATCCAACGTAGTAACGTGGCCAGAGTTTAGGAATGTTCCCAACTGACGGTGATTTGGGGCCTATTTATTTTTTGTTTTTTTTTAAGCTGTAGGATAGACTAATTGTATATTTTAATTTAAAGTTTTTATAGTAATATAAATACATAGGTTTTTGAAGAAATAGCGCCGGACTGATGTACTTACATGTGATTAATATTTGTTAAAAAAATATAGCATATTTTGAGAATTTGTATAGAGTCAGTCAATTTGTTATTAATAACAAAACTATTCTGTATTAAGATAATTGTAAGTTATCATTGTCTATCTTGCATTCTAAAAACGTGATGAAAAACTATAGCCATTGAATGAACTAATGAAATTTATGTGGTATATCAATATTTTTTATTAAGAAGTATAGAGAAAATTTCAAAAATCATGTACATAATAGGTACTCGTATTTATCTTCAAGCTTTTTCAATTATATTCACGTCGTATTAGTTAAAGTTTCTTCTATTTAATATAATTATGATTTTTATACATTTATAGATCTAGATTGTCAAACATCAACATAATTGGACATTAGGGGCTCGTAACAAATGTCACGATTTCGATGCTTTATACAGACAACATTATATGTAAAATATTATTGAAACCGTATAATTAGAACATGCCTCGTGACAATAAGATTCGTTTAGAGCGGGAGATTAAGCCGCTAGTTCCATTTACGTAGAGTGGAAAGCTGTCTGGCGCCTTGACCTGGCCTCTATATCTGTGTATCTCATATCTGTCGCACGTAAACACAATAAAGCACGAAGCCGGAGTAACCTACTTGTAAGCTTTAGCATATTCCACTCACGGTGGAAGGAAAATGCGTCAAATATGGCGGTGCCTAGATACGTCCATAAATCGTATGTTATTTTAGGAAAACAATTGACAAAATAATGTATTATTATTTGTATACCGATGGAAGTTAACCACAGTCTGGCATTTTAGCCGATTAATTAATATCCTATAGGTACATAAATTGTTTCAAATATCCTTATATTGAATTTGTATCAATTGAAATATTGTCAAGTTCATTAGGTTAATTAATGAAATATTTATACTATACTAATTGTCCAGGCAGACGTCGTCCTGCCCGGAAAAGCTTCAATCGCTATGCCGACAGCAGCGCCATCTACCGGGTCCAATTGTGAACCAACTCAGAAACTTTCTCTGGCTCATGCACAATAACTTTGCTAAAGATCATCACATGATAAATTATATAGTTTACGATTCTATAAAGGACATATAGACAAACATTCATTTTTATAAAGACTAACTGTCCCGGCAGACGTCGTCCTGCCCGGAAAAGCTTCAATCGCTATGCCACAGCAGCGCCATCTACCGGGTCCAATTGTGAACCAACTCAGAAACCTTCTCTGGCTCATGCACAACAACTTTGCTAAAGATCATCACATGATCAAATATATAGTTCACGATGGTTCCCAACGTCAACTGTATTCATCATTATTTACATAACTCTAAATAAACATTGAATCAAAATGTCTTCTATCTTGAAAAAATACTGAACGGATCTTGTTGAAACTAGTATTCGTGCAAAGTATTTTTTAAGCTCTACCAATGTAACATTTTTTATTACGGAATTTTCATTACATAGTTCAAAACTTAGAGAAAGATACATTTTTCACAACTATAATAATAACCCACTGCTGGGATCGGACTTCCATTATAGGGGAGTTGTTTTCATATATTGCTCAAAAGAAACTTCTTTCTGACAAACCAAGGATTTTAAATTTTTGACTAATTTCTTTAAATAGTTTATGCGATTAGAGCTATACAACTAATTCATCTCTACGGAAGCCTTCATCACTGTAAGAGAAATTTAACGAGTTTGGTCGATATTTTTTTGTCTATGTATGTAATATAAGAAAATATTTAGGTGCATTCAGTAATAAGGCGAGAAAAAAATAATGTTTATTCTAGAAAGATCCACCAATCTGAATTTGCGCGAGGAAAACAACGTAAAATACATAATAGACTGCACATAAATTAATTAAGAGAATATCGCCTATTTCGACTCGTTATTTAAAAAAATGTTTATTCATTATATTTGATGCGTAAAAAATCGAAGGTCACCCGTTAACATCATGTGCAATGTTTAAAGGTTGATTCGTCGGTAGTCTGCGACTAGTTGTACTTCTATTTGATGAACAAACGAAACACATCTGTACAAACAACCGGCGTACGAGTTGCCAAAGATTCAACGCCCCCGCAATAAACATTTGATTGTAATGGAGAAAGCTACAACGCGGAAAAGTTCGGAGAAATCCACTTACAATACGCACAAATATTTAGAAACAATACGGCAGCTGTCTGTACTGCGATGGCGAGAATCTTAGAATATATAATTTCATCAAGGCTTCGTCTCTACATCTTTATTATTGTGGTTGATTCGATCGTCTTTGCGATGCACGAACGCACAGACGGCTCATTTCTGTCTTTCAATTTGGATGGACTAACCAAAGTAATTCCTACAAACATAACTTGAATCAATCAATGTCGTTGAATAGTGTCTTTCAACTTTCAATTTCGTTAATTCTTCTATTGACATTAAAAGAAATGTTAACGCGATATTTTAGAACGCAGCCGTACAAGATAATTAAACTTTTTTAAATATTTTATGGCTTGGCAGAAAATAACCTTAAACAAACTCTTATTCATTTCACTTGCTAAAAACTAGCCAAATTCTAAACTTTCAGCTACAGACACCTAATCGAACGCTTGTGGCAGCTTGAAAGTCATATTTCACTAAACAATTCGTTTAATTGTTTAGTGAAATATTACCACCACCTTCCACCACTTCATTCTGCGGTCGAAGTTGATAAATTAAGTGCTACAAATAAAAAGCAAAACGCTATAAAGGAACATGAAGGGCATGTAGGTATAGTGCTAATAACTGGGGCTGCTCGCGTAGGCGCCAGTTACTGGCAACTGCCATATAACGCATGTGCAAATCGTATTGGGTAGGTAGTAGGACGTCCGCACCCGAAAAAGGGAAAAGAAACATATACTAATGTATCCGCTCTGGGTTGCGTGGGTTTGGATTACTCCTTATAGATCGATGCGCGATTAGTTTGTGTAGAATTTTATTGCCTGGCTACAAGGTGTTTGAACTTTTAAATAAACATTGTCTTTACAGACAAGATGTAAGAATGCCATACGTCTCTTAAAGTCAATACCATACAATTAGGGTGTTAGCTATACTCGGATCTTATCTGTGTACTGCTAAAGTATCTCTGTAAATACTCTGTTCTTTAGACAATATGTGTTTGTTTTAAATAATACTACGTTATTGTTTCGTTTAAAAAATATAATTTCAACTATCCACGCGGCTTCAGTCACGTGTATAAACTATTCTTTTCCGATGTAAAATTATCCTTCATTTATCCCTATAAATAAAGGATACTTTTATCCTGGAATCCCGGGGTGTACATAAATATTGTTATACTAATTTATTCATTTTGCAGCCTTAATTAACCATTAATTTATTACCCTAAGGAAAATATTCCATTCTCCGGAACGAAAAATGTGTATTAATGTATACGTAAATACATAAATTTCTATATATGTATATTGTTATGTGAAAATGACCATTTTTAAAAGCATATATGTACCTACTTTTACTTTACTGATCCTTACGGACGGATTACATCTGTTCTATATGTTTTTATCTTTCCAGATGGAAAAGAATCTTTCAAATATGTCAATGCAATTTTACTTTTAAAAATGAAAGAATGTTTCCATTAAGCAAATATTCTATCTACAATATATAAAGTACTTATCTTCCATGTGGCATTAATATAGCATTGGGACTTTCAGTATAAGTTGATGTTCCAAAACAAAATTTTATGAAATTGAAATTCAGTCAGTCTAAGTTTACCAAAACAACTTCATTCGTCTTAAAATATCATGCCTGAGTAAAAGAGATACCTGATATTATTTGAATCGCTATTAAGATTAAGTTTCTTAGCAAAGGGGTCGAGTTTTGCATATAAAAAAGGATATAAAAATGCAGCAACAACCGGGTTGTTACGTCTCTTTGTTGTCGTGTAAACCCGTCAACTGGGCGAGAAAATGGGTAACCTACATTCGGCCGCACCCGCTGCGTAATATGGTTTTATGTGTCGACTTAATTGCATTTTACTAAGTAGATCCTTCATTAGAATAATTATGCTTTAAAAACGTGTTTTTATCGAGGACAGAGTTATAACCAGCTGTATTTTACACTCCACTGTTAAAACGCAGTTTTATTGTCTATTTGGCTTTGTTTACAAGTGTCGTATCACTTTTCACTCAGAAAATTGGTGATATAAAACGCTTCTAAAACTAACACCTGTCCAGAAACGATAATATGAATAAACTGAACAAAAGTTTACCGATAAGCGGTGACGATGCCGCACACAACAAGGTAGTAAAATACTGAATGCATTAATGTTTGTGCCTCATTGTTATTCACGTGAAGAGGAGGATATATTTTTTAACATAGCCGTGTTCGGCATTAGTAGCAACAAAACAATGCAGAACCCATTTGTTTCAGAACGGAAACAACAAATTTTAACGCATCAAAAAATTAGATGTTAAAAAAAAAGCCGGTCATGTGCGTGTTGGATTACCGACAGTGAAGGATTCCGTAATAGCGTGGAATGTCCACTGTTTGCGCCATTTAACTATGGAATCCTAAAAAAACAATATCTTAAAAATAATATTAAATAAAAATAAAACTAATATTTGTTAAACTGGTTTTTAAGTTCTAATACTTATAATTCTTGAATTTTCCATAATGTAAATTTAAAGTTAGATGTTGGAAAACTATTTAGGATTATAGAAGCGTATCTTATTTTATAATAATATACATATAAAGCTGAAGAGTTTGTTTGTTTACTTGAACATGCTAACCTCAGGGACTACTGGTCTGATTTGAAAAATTATTTAATTGTTAGATAGCCCATTTATCGTGGAAGGCTATAGACTATATATCATCACGCTAAGACCAATAGGAGCGGAGCACCAATGAAAATCGGGGGTTTTTTAAATTACTTTCTTTTAGACTATTCCACGCGGATCAAGTCGCGGTCAGAAGCTAGTATTATATAAATTAATAAGTTACTTTAAAACATCGTCGTGATAATTGGAATCTTAACTAACGATACTTCCTACCCCTATATGCACAACATTTCATTTTATTAGAATTAAATAAAATTTAGTGCACACATAGGGGTTTGCACTAAATTCACATGAATGATGTACCACGTCTACCTTTTTCTCGCAATTCCAATACAATTAGTTCACTATAACACTGGATTATTCTTTAAACTAAACACTTTCTTTCTAAATTTCATCTCCACATTGCCAATAGTATCTCAGGTGAAACTACACAGACAAATGTAAGAACGGAATATAATGAAAGCTTCGTCTTCTGCCATTCAGCTTTGGAACCCTGAATATGAGACTAAACAAAAACGAGTAATTGAAACAAGAGGCACTATTGTGGTCTAACAATAGAACAGAACCATTTGTCGTGTCTGCAAAACCAAAGTCGAAGGCGACTGAAGCCTAACCATCAATTAAGCTGTCAAAGCGCGCACGGTATCAAGATAGAATGTCACTGAGTTATGCTAAGAAAATATTAAATTACAATGATCGTGGTACAGTAATAGAATTCTCAACACTGCCTCTCATAATATTTGTTTGTATAGCTATGTTCTTTAATATCAGTTTAGTTTTCAGTAGCGAAATATCGTTTTCAAGCACATTCTATAACTGTATCCTTAGAAATGGTAATATTATCAGTAAAAAACTGGTCATACACTATATACGTGTATATAATTCTTTCATTGAAAATTGTGATGTTTTTCCAACATGATAAAGGTGACCTATTTGAATATACCATATTCAATAAGCGTTTGTGAACCACTTTATGCATTTTAAAAATGTTTATAAACGCTCTACGTTTCATGTACTATAACTATATGTACTATATCTCTCACTATAGCTCTTAACGTATTATTACGTAACACAGCTCCAGATCTTAATTTTTTGAGGGGGGGGGGGGGTAATACTGAAAAATGAAGCCCCGCCCAGCCAAATTCGCGTGCGTCTTTGCTTTTAACCCTATGGCTACGTGCCCCGCAAAAAGTAATTTATGTGCATAAAGCATGAACCTTTCACTGGTCACATTTGCGTTAGTGATGAGCTGTGTATTTGTTTGCAAAGTTTGAATTTGCGGCCCTCTGAATTACCCCTTCCCCCTTTAATCCTGACGTGCCAGATTACTTCCTTTCGGAACGGTACCTAGAACACTGGTTGTGTTAATTATTGTATCCAAGAATCATAGTGTGTAGTACGTGGCTTGCTAGCTCGAGGATGGTGGCATGCGGCGCGCCGACAAATCGAAAATCAATGTCAGCGTACGTATTACAAAAAAGAAAACGTGTGCGTCTCGGGACTCCCGATAGAAGTGTTAACTTGCGTGAGGGAAAGGGAAGCCACAGACTGCCGCCGTAACGCGTTACGTAACGACGCGTCTTACCCTCCCATAAGAAGTTATCACTTCAAAAACTTTACTAAATCTGCTTGATTACAGATGAGTACGCGGCTTTACCATATACGTTGGCAATGCTAATTCAGTGTGCTAAGTATGGACCAGCCTGGTCGCGGATAAGTAGCATCAAATAATTTCTTGCAAATGAGATGTAAAATCGGCTTTAAGAGGCTATGTACGCCTAATTCAAATCGGCATTTCATAAAATCAACCCCGCACGGCCAACATTTACTTCGATGGAACAGCGCCAAATAAAACTTCGAGCGTGGCGAAATATTGCAATTGATCATACCGACGCGCACCGCTTGATTGACTTGATTCAATTTATTTAATTCTAAGGCTCACGAGAGCGAGACAAACTGTCCTAAAGTGAGATAGACTGTTTGTATGCATAATGGGTATTGATATTTTGTCACACCTTCCTAAGCGTCTTTAGCCCAACGGCTTACCATGCTCAATAGTAACTAGGAAGTGCAGGGTTCGAATCCTCATCAAGCTGTACGTATTTTTATTTTTCCAGCAACTTTTTAGATAGGTAAATTTTATTAAATAATTTCATTATTAAAATTTTTTCATATTATTCCTTCCCTATTATCCCTATTAATATTTTAAATGCGAAAGTAACCGTCTCTCTGTTTGTTCCGTTTTCATGGAAAAACTACTATACCGATTTGGTTGAAATTCATTATATATATACATATATATATTTTCGGTGCCGAAACTGAACATGCTTTTTATCCTGAAAAATGGAATAGTTTCCGGGATAAAAATATATTTGTCTTTTTATTGGTTATGCATTTATGGAAAAACTACCGGATGGGGATTATGCCCATATTCCCAGAGCCCTAGTACCACTAACAGTTCACCCCAATAGCCCGGTACTTTCTCTTCTCATTTCCCACAATAGTCCTACACTGGCCGGGGCTTGTCCATAGGTGCATTATTGTATGGTGTAGAGAGGGATAATCGCCGGTCAGTGTCACGCCACATTTAGATTAAATTTGTCAAGAGGCCTTTACGTGTCGGCCTCCCCGTGGCCCCACGCAAGCCCTCCAAAAGTGCGGGCCATTTTTATGGCCCGTAGTCTTGAAAGATATACAGATAATAATAATATTTTTTTTTTATTAAAAAAAACTTTATAATAATAATAATAAACTCAGTTTATAGTATATATTTTCGATGCCGAGGATGAATATATATTATGATGCTTTTATCTCGAAAAAGGGATAGTTTCCCGGATAAAAATGTATTTGTCTCTCTATTTGTTATGCTTTTACAGAAAAACTAATACACTGATTTGGCTAAAATTCGGTATATATGTAATTTTAATGATGACAGTGGACAAGGGATACTTTTCAACCCGGATAGTGGGATAGATTTATGTAAAGGTTATCTCATAAAGGAGAACAGGTTTTTATGATTTACCATTTCAGTCAATTCAGCCATTTCAGCCATTTCGGTCATTTCGGCGATTTGGGCTATTACAGCCATTTCATTCATTCCAGCCATTTCAGCCATTTCGGTCATTTGGGCCATTGCAGTCATTTCAGCCATTTGGGCCATTTCAGCCATTTCAGCCATTTGGGCCATATCAGCCATATCAGCCATTTCAGTCATTTCAGTCGTTTCAACCATTTGGGCCATTTCAGCCATTTGGGCCATTTCGGCCATATTTGTCATTTCGACCATTTGGGCCATTTCAGCCATTTCGGTCATTTCAGCCATTTCAGTCATTTTGGCCATTTCGATCATTGGGGCCATTTGAACCATTTCGGCCATTTTAGCCATTTCAGTCAATTCAGCTATATCGGCGATTTGGGCAATTTCAGCAATTTCGGTCATTAGGGCCATTTCAGCCATTTCAGTCATTTCAGCCATTTCAGTCATTTAGGCCATTTCGGTAATTTCGGGCATTTCAGCCATTTCGGTCATTTCAGCCATTTGAGCCATTTCGGTCAGTTCAGCCATTTGGGTCATTTTGGCAATTTAGGCCATTTCGGTCATTTCGGCCATTTGGGCCTTTTAGGCCATTTTGGCCATTACAGTCATTTCAACCATTTCAGCCATTTCGGCCATTTCAGCCATTTGGGCCATTTAGGCAACTTCGGACATTTCAGTCATTTCAACCATTTGGGCCATTTTGGTCATTTCGGACATTTCGGCAGTTTCAGTAATTTCAAACATTAGGGCCATTTCAGCCATTTCAGCCACTTCAGTCAATTCAGCCATTTCGGCCATTTGGGCCATTTCAGCCATTTCGGTCATTTAGGCCATTTTGGTCATTTCGGTCATTTGGGCCATTTCAGCCATTTCACACATTTCGGCCTTTTCAGTCAATTCAGCTATTTCGGCCATTTGGGCCATTTCGGTCATTTGGGTCATTTTGGTCATTTCGGTCATTTGGGCCATTTCAGCCATTTGGGTCATTTCAGTCAGTTTGGCTATTTCGGCCATTTGGGCCATTTCGGTCATTTGGGTCATTTCGGTCATTTGGGCCATTTCAGTCATTTCAACCATTTGGGCCATTTCAGCCATTTCAGTCATTTCGCCAATTTGGGCCATTTCAGCCATTTCGGTCATTTGGGCCATTTTGGTCATTTCGGCCATTAGGGCCATTTCAGTCATTTCGGCCAATTCGACCATTTGGGCCATTTCGGCCATTTAGGTAATTTCGGACATTTCGGACATTTCGCCCATTTCTGCCATTTCAGTCATTTGGCCCATTTCAGCCATTTCACACATTTCGGCCTTTACAGTCAATTCAGCTATTTCGGCCATTTGGGCCATTTCAGTCATTTCGCCCATTTCAGCCATTTCGGTAATTTGGGCCATTTCAGCCATTGCGGTTATTTGGGCCATTCCAGACATTTCGGTCATTTGGGCCATTTCAGTCATTTCACACATTTCGGCCTTTTCAGTCAATTCAGCTATTTCGGCCATTTGGGCCATTTCAGTCATTTCGCCCATTTCAGCCATTTCGGTAATTTGGGCCATTTCAGCCATTGCGGTTATTTAGGCCATTCCAGACATTTCGGTCATTTGGGCCATTTCAGCCATTTCACACATTTCGGCATTTTCAGTCAATTCAGCTGTTTCAGCCATTTGAGTCATTTTAGTCATTTCGGCCATTTGGGCCATTTCGGTCATTTGGGCCTGTAGCTGGTTCGTACTTTAGAATATACGTATGTAATGATCACTAGGAAGCGAAAGGTGATTTTTATTAAGAAATGAAACGACGCCATTAACTCCAAGACGGAAGAGAGAATTTTATTTTACCTTTTTTTTTTAATGAAATTACATAAAGGAACATATACATTCTCGCGGGAATCCAAAGCCGGCGCCAGATATTCGCGTCGGTAACAAATCCCCACCCCAGTGCTGCTACTGCAGCACTAACTCTCAACAGGGATCCGGGCGACGCGAATAGCAGACCTCTTGAGAATTCCCGATTTAGTTTTTAAAATAACCATACGTACACGTCCATCTTTACCAGAAACAACATTTTCGATAACGCCCCGCGGCCACACGTTCCTTGGTGCATCTGGGTCTACCACAAAAACTAAGTCCCCAATTTTTAAAGGAGGAGCTTCATCACTTGTCCACTTTCTCCTGGGCAACATATCTGGAAGGACCTCCCTTGTCCATCTCTTCCAGAACATATCGGCTAACCACTGTGCTATACGCCACTGCTTCTTCAAATAAATCTCTGACTCATCAAAAACTCCAAGTCGAGGCAAATTGTTTGAAGAACCAAGTAAAAAATGGTTAGGTGTAAGTGACTCCATACTGCAAGGGTCCACGGAGACGTGAGTCAACGGTCTGCTATTAACTATATTTTCCACCTCTGTAAGCAGTGTAATGAGCGTTTCCTCCTTGGGTGCACGCTCCTGTAGGATAACTTTAAGAGAAACCTTAACGCTTCGTATTAATCTTTCCCAAGCCCCACCCCAATGGGGGCTTGCCGGTGGAATGAAATTCCAGGTGGTACCTTTGTTGAGAGCTTCACCTTTCAGTTTCTCAATATCTAGGGCTTGAATAGACAGCTTCAATTCTGCATCTGCTCCTCTAAGGTTTGTCCCATTATCGGAATACAGATTGAGTGGCCAACCTCTTCGTGCAGCCATGCGACGTAGTGCCATTATAAGGGAATCTGAGGTGAGTGTATTCACAATTTCTATATGTATAGCTCTAACAGTTAAACAGGTAAATAAAACTCCATATCTCTTTTCTCTGTGTCTTGTGACAGTGACTTCCATAGGCCCGAAGAGATCTAGACCGCAGAAGGTAAATGGGCGTTGATGGTGGGCTACTCTGGCCTCGGGTAAATCCCCCATACGAGGTGGTACCGGTTTAGCTTTCCTGATGCGACAGAACATGCACTTCGAAGCGATCTCCTTTACTGTAGGCCTTATTTTCACAATCCAGTATTTTTGTTTTAATTCATTGACTACAGTTTCTTGATTTCCATGTAAAGAACTGACATGGTAATGCTTGACTATTAATTTAGCTAAATAATTCTTTCCATCCAAAATGACAGGTCTTTTCGTCTCAAAATTGACATTTCTAGCAGCATCTATTCGACCACCTACTCGTAGAAGTCCATCTTCATCCAGGTAAGGCGACAGGGTAAGTATTCTACTTTTCTTGTCAATATTCTTATTATTTTTAAGCATAATTATTTCTTCCCAGAATGTATCTTGTTGTGATTTTAGAATCAACATGAGTTCAGCATTCTTTAATATTGTACTTTCATCAACAATAAGTTTTCTACATTTATTTATAAACTTAAATACTGTCGCAGTGGATCGAAGTAAGCGCAGCCATTGAGAAAATCTAGTCACCTCAGGTACGGGTAAGTCAGCATTTTTAGGTAAGTTCTGTATGATATTCACTAATTGCAATTCATCTTGATCTTTATCAAATTTGATTGTACATTGTGGCCAGTCTACTTCATTCATGTATAAGAACTGTGGACCACTAAACCATTCCTTTTGTAAAGATGTACAATCATAATTCTCCCTAGTTGCAATATCTGCCACATTAACACCTGTTGGAATATACCTCCACTCGTTAGACTTTGTAATTTCATCAATCTCAGCCAATCGGTTCGCTTCATATGTTTTATATGAGCGTGTATTATTATTAATCCAATGTAAAACTGTTGTTGAGTCACACCAAAAAACTCGACGACACGGTGTCAATTTATGATCCTCTATAATTGTTTTAGCAAGTCTCGCTCCTAACAAAGCCGCTTGTAATTCAAGACGTGGCACAGTCACGGATTTCAGCGGAGCAACTCTACTTTTGCTGGCAACAAATGCAACCATAATTTGATCATTGTATAACCAACGCCAATAAGCAACAGCACACATTGCCTTTGTTGAAGCATCACAAAATACATGTAGCTCTAAATTTGAATAAATTATATCCGATTTGTTAGAATCCAGTGTTTTATTGAACTGAGATGAATGTATACTTGTTTGGTTTCCATGTGACAAATTACCCAATATAACTTGTTGACATGTAGAACTGGCAGATTGATAACATCTTGGTAAACTGATATTACTAATAACCTTTAGTTGCTTTAGCCAGTTGCGCCATTTTTGGTTAACTTCATCTGTAATGTAATCATCCCAATTAATCTTTGACCGCCAAGTATCTTGAAGCATAATCTTTCCATTAATTGTAAATGGTGACAAAAATCCATAAACATCGAACACTGACATGATAATTTGTAACATTTCACGTTTAGTAGGCCTTTGTTTCCCACTAATTATATCATGAGATATCTTCTTGAATGATAAATCAAACCTTAAAGTATCATCACCAGGATACCATAACAATCCGAGCGTTCTTTCACTTGTATGTTCTTTGTCAATTGTAAGATTTACAGCTGATGAACTAATGATGTTCTTGGGCAGATTATTTAACACTGTTTCACTATTACTTGTCCAATTACAAATATTAAATCCACCTTGTTGATGAATAAAGATTATTTGTTTTGTCAATTCAATTGCCATTTTTTCATTAGGTAAAGAATCAATATAATCATCCATAAAATGTTGTTGACATATAGCACTTACCGCAGATGGCATAGTTGACTCATATTGTTTAGCATTTTTGTTTTTAACATATTGAGCTATAAATGGGGAGCAATTAGCACCAAAAATTAAAGAAGACATTGCATATATATTGACAGGTTCACTAGGGCTGTCTCTCCAAAGAAATCTTAAAGCACTTTGATCCTCAGATCTAATTTTTATTCTTAAAAACATATCTTTTATATCTGCTGTTACAGCTACCTTATGTATTCTAAATCTGAACATAATGCCAAGTAATGAAGCCAATAGGTCAGGCCCTTTAAGTAAAAAATCGTTTAAAGACAAACCATTTGACCTGGCAGCAGCGTCAAACACCAGTCGCAGTTTCTTCTTGTTTGGATTGTCAACTCCAAAGTGAGGCAGGTACCAGGTAGGTAGTGGAGTGTCTGGAACTGTTACTTTATGTGCATAATTGTTCTGAAAAAGATGAGTTATTCTACCTTTATATCGTTCACCATACTCTTCATTAAACATTATCTTTTTTTCCACATACTTCAATCTCTTCAGCGCAGTGGGAAAGGTGTCTGGCATAATTGAATTTCTGTTCTTCCAGGGCAGCCCCACCTCCCATCTTCCATCAAACAGCCTAGCTGTTTGATCTAACTGAGTCTGAGCATATAAATCATCTGGATTCTGACGTTGTTTAGCCGATATGCCAATTGCATCAAGAGAAAATGAACTCTTAACCAAGTCATGAATGCCTTGTAGAATATGATTATTATCCTCACATGAAGTGTCTTTACAAAATAAAGTCGTTTGGTTACAATTTAACATGTTCGCTCCAAGCTTATGTGAAGTGGGCGAGTTCAACTGCACTCTACCATGAATGCACCAGCCCAGAGGAGTAAGTGTGGCACACGGTTCGTTTGGTTTACCTAACTTAGTTTCTAAAGGCATAATTAAATGATAATTATCTTGACCTATCAAGACTTGTGGTTTTGACAACCCTAAGTTAAATTCATTTTTGATTTCATATAAATGTTTATAAAACTTACAATTAACCATTGGTATATTTTGTATAGGAATATCTAAACCTTCTACACTCAACATTTGACATTGGAACATTTCACCACATTTATTTACCAAATTAATATTAACAATATTTGCAATACAATTAATTTCACTATTCTGCCATGCCCCACTCACCTTCATACAGCGTTGGCTACCACTTAAACCTAAATCATTTGCCAACTTATTATTAATGAGTGAGACAGTTGAACCATCATCTAGCAAAGCTGTAGTATTTATTATTTTTCCATTTTGGCCATATATTTTGATAGGTACAATTTTTAACAAAACATTATATGTGTTACTGTTAACATTAGACACAATTTCACCATTTTGGCTTGATTGAGGTGTCTCATCATCATTTGCATTGTTTTGAGGATGTTTAGTGAAATTATAATGTAGCAAATGATGATGGGGCAAACCACATCCCTCTACTTCACACATAGGGGCAGTACAAGTGTCTCTTTTATGATGAGACATTAAACAGTGATAACAAATACCATACCGTTTCACAAATAACCATCTGTTTTTTCTCAGTGATCTTTTGAATAATTTACAATCTAAAAGTACATGTTTACCTAAATGACAAAATTTGCATATTTTATTTAATTCAGATTGCACTAACACTTTTGAATTATTTGTATTTTGTTGCAATTCAGACTGCAGCAACACTTGAGGTTTATTCACATTAAAGTTATCTCTACGCTTGTAGTTATAATAATCAGGTTTAGAATTTATTAAATGAACACTAGAAAAAGATACTTTTTTTGCTTCTTCATATAAGAAGGTAGACAAAATTTCAAGTGTAGGTTTACCTGAAGCGATGAGTGTATAACTGTAGTCCACCCACTTGGAGATAAGGATGGCAGGCATCTTACCCAATATGATGGTAGCGACATTCATTCCCTGCAGATATTCCTGTTTGCCAAGTGCCTGTACCGCTGCTACATAATTTTGTACTTTGACTGAAAAAGAAACTATTTCTTTATGATAATCTTGTGACATTGAATGCATTTTTCTAATATCCTGCATAATCTTAGTTATTATGTTATCTGGGTTTCCAAATTGAAGTTGCAATGTAGCCATAACCGTTTCTGGGGATGAAGCGCTGATTAGAAGCGCTGCAACACAATCCTTGGCTGCCCCATGTAGGCATTTCCGTAAGCGCCACAGGTTCTCTTTTGGGGTAAACTTACATACTTCTGTGGACTCTTCATATGCTTGTTTGAACTGAAGCCATTCCATACAGTCCCCGGCAAATGATGGCAAGTCTCGGGGTGTAGATATGCGACTCAACAAGCTAGAGTCTGGACCATTGTGTGCTGAGGCTGTAAGGTCATTCAGTGCCTTAGCAAGAAGATGTACCGTCGTCCCACCTTTGTCATGTGATGTTATAGGACCTGGCTGTCCTTGTTCCTGGGCTGTGTGTGCCTTTAATTCTTGATCACCTTGCTCCATCCACTGTTCGATATTTGAACCATTCGAACGCTTGTCATTTGCGCCCCTTTGGCTATTATATTCCTCTTGCAGTTCAGCCAGATTAGCCTCCAAGCGTTTTTCAACAAGATCGATCTCGATGCGAGCTTTAGCCTCCGCCGCTTGCAGTTCTAATTGTTTCTTGCGCGCCAACAAGGACGAAGACGTCGATTTTTGAGAATTATGTGACGTATCCCGCATGGCGTCCTTTCTGCTCACGCCGGCGCCGTCTTGATTCTTTCGTGTCTGCACCATTTCCTTCTCGGGAGTGAAATACATATATTAGATCCGGTCGCAGGATCAGTTTGTAGCTGGTTCGTACTTTAGAATATACGTATGTAATGATCACTAGGAAGCGAAAGGTGATTTTTATTAAGAAATGAAACGACGCCATTAACTCCAAGACGGAAGAGAGAATTTTATTTTACCTTTTTTTTTTAATGAAATTACATAAAGGAACATATACATTCTCGCGGGAATCCAAAGCCGGCGCCAGATATTCGCGTCGGTAACAGGGCCACTTCATCCATTTCGGCCATTTCAGCTATTTCGGCCATTTTAACGATTGCGGTCATTTGGGCCATTCCAGCCATTTCAGTAATTTCGGTCAATTCGACCATTTGGGCCATTCAGCCGTTTGATCATTTAGACCCGTTCGGCTAAATATATTTTCATCTCGGAAATCTCATTTTTCGGGATAAAAAGTAGTTCTTGGCCACCCTCGGTATTAACATAACATATGTACTCAGTTTCAGCCAAATCGGCTCAATAGTCTTTCCATAAAAGGATAACAAACAGTGAGACAAATATACTTGTGGATTTTTTTACGTGGAACCCTAAAAACGTAGCCTAAGTTACTTCTTATAACATCAGCTATCTGCCAATGAAAATTACGTCAAAATCGATCCAGCTGTGTCAGAGATTAGCCGGAACATCCAGACACACAGACAGACAGACAAAAATTCTATAAATAGCATTTTCGGAAACTCCTGGTCCGATTATATTAGACTTTATTTTGAGATTTCAAACAGGCACTTCACTTTTATTTATCTGTATAGATAAGAACTATAAAATAAATAATAATAGATATATATAATAATTTAAAAAAAAACACACGCTTTCATAAAAAATCCAACTAAAAAACAGAAAATAAAATTTAATAAATTTGGTTTCTGATGAATGGGGTCTTAAAAAAAGCGTGGGGTGTATTCAATGCGCTTTTTCTTCTTCTTTAAAATCTTAAAGAGCGCCTTTTTTTAAACTATTATTTATTTTTCATTTTTAGTTGTTATTTTTTGAATGTTAATGTTTTTTTAAATTAAATTTTTAAATATAAGCTTTTGAGATTCTGCATATCATGTAGCAGCAGAGTGCTAACTAAGACAAGTAAAACAAGCCCAAACACGACGCGTTATCTTGTTTAGTAAAGGAGTTCCTATAGCCACCTTCCGACTCCATCATCAGGTCAGCTCCATGGTACCATATTATTGCATTGTCACGCGATATAAACATACGAGCCCAAACACGACGGGTCTATCTTGTTTAGTACAGGAGTTCCTATGGCCACCTTCCGACTCCATCATCAGATCAGCTCCATGGTACCATATTATTGCATTGGCACGCGATATAAACATACGAGCCCAAACACGACGCGTTATCTTGTTTAGTAAAGGAGTTCCTATAGCCACCTTCCGACTCCATCATCAGATCAGCTCCATGGTACCATATTATTGCATTTTCACGCGATATAAACATACGAGCCCAAACACGACGGGTCTATCTTGTTTAGTACAGGAGTTCCTATGGCCACCTTCCGACTCCATCATCAGATCAGCTCCATAGTACCATATTATTGCATTGGCACGCGATATAAACATACGAGCCCAAACACGACGGGTCTATCTTGTTTAGTACAGGAGTTCCTATGGCCACCTTCCGACTCCATCATCAGATCAGCTCCATGGTACCATATTATTGCATTTTCACGCGATATAAACATACGAGCCTAAACACGACGAGTCTATCTTGTTTAGTACAGGAGTTCCTATGGCCACCTTCCGACTCCATCATCAGATCAGCTCCATGGTACCATATTATTGCATTTTCACGCGATATAAACATACGAGCCCAAACACGACGAGTCTATCTTGTTTAGTACAGGAGTTCCTATGGCCACCTTCCGACTCCATCATCAGATCAGCTCCATGGTACCATATTATTGCATTGTCACGCGATATAAACATACGAGCCCAAACACGACGGGTCTATCTTGTTTAGTACAGGAGTTCCTATGGCCACCTTCCGACTCCATCATCAGATCAGCTCCATGGTACCATATTATTGCATTGGCACGCGATATAAACATACGAGCCTAAACACGACGCGTTTATCTTGTTTAGTACAGGAGTTCTTATGGCCACCTTCCGACTCCATCATCAGATCAGCTCCATGGTACCATATTATTGCATTGTCATCGACCTTTGACAGGTGTTCAAACTTTGAATTAAATCTGATCGTTAAAAGTAGGACAAAATCGAGCTCAAAGGGGAAGGTTACAAACATACATACATACATACAGGTGAAGCTAATAAAAGCGTGTTAAAAACATAATAGGGCTAAATAAAAAAAATGTTAGAAAAGGAAAATGGAGCGAGCACTCAACTTGAACAACGAAACTTCATATTTCTAACTATCCATGTGTCTACGTCATTTCTATTGAGAAACATAGATGGCGCTTTAGAATTTTAATGTTACCGGTAAGGTAAAAATTTTATTGTCAATAGCATAAAAGTCCAAATGAAATGAAATATAAAAATTTTGAAAAGTATTTTTATAGCATTTTATAAAATTATTTAGGAAGAGAAAAAGAGCATTTTATCAACTTTCTTATAAAAAAAAATCTTCTGAATCAAGTGAAACTAGTAGGGTTCGAACCCACACAGCTAGTGATTTAGACCAGACCTCTACCGTATAAGCCAAATAAGTATAGCGCGACCGCTTCAAAATTCTTGTTATTATTGCTCCTTCGTTTATTTAAAATTATTTTTCAATGGCGGTCGTGGAGAAGAGCAGCGCGTCCGTATTAGCCGACGCTCTAAAGCGATCTAACAAATTCCATACATTGGGACCGGCAGGCGGGATTTTTGCAGTCATTTTTAATAAAATAATTAATTACTTCCAAATTAAGTTAAGTAACCGAGTAAGACTCTATAATTGTATTTGTTATAATATGATATGTTACTGTTATTTATTTTATCGATGTACGATTAACAGTAATAACAATAACGAAGATTGAATAACTCGTTTAGAGGTTACTTTGCAATTATTTTCTATCGAGAAAATTTATCGCAAATGCGTTCCGAGTACAAAGTTTACGTCAGAAATATGATCAAGATTGACATATATTTTTTTCACCGCAATAAAGTGTGTATAACTACTGTAAAAATAATTGAGAAATCGATCTAAAAACGCATTCTGTCTCTTATAACGCTGTTAATATTCTTATTGACGCTTTTTATTTGAGTTATTCTGTAAACACGACTACTAGAAAGTGGTTGAAACGTGAAAAATGAAAGACGAACACGTTTATATTCTCTGTAACAGTTGCGAAAACATAAGATTAAGATTATATTGAAGATATATAGGTAATCATAATTAAAAACCCCGTGTAAACAACCGATACTGAAACAATCAATTTAATGCGATAAGACTGCCTATTGTTTTGCTAAAATATAAATGTAACTAATACGAGTATGTTCTTCTGATTGTTTATTTTGTTAAGCAATTAAGTGTTATCTATCTTACTGAAGTTACAATTGTTTAGGTTTCATTTTTATTCGAGTTGCTTCGGACATGGATTAATATGGCGGTGTCTAAATTTTATTATGTATACTTGTATTATATGACCGTCTGTAGGAAAGTGTTGGCCATGTGATGTGTCCGGACCAGTGTTGACGCACCGTCATATCTTCCAAAGACTGAGTCAGGCTGGCAACTCCACCGCTTTAGCTGAAGACGTCAAACGGCGTGAATATGGAGCCTTAGGAAAAGCTTGCACATTTGTGTCGTTTGGAGTTGAAACATTAAGCCCGTGGGCTCCATCGGCAAAGAGTTTCTTTATAGACATTTGTAAAAAACTCTGACATTACCCGTGATAAGAAGACTGGCTCATATTTTACACAGAGAATTAGCATTGCTGTAAAGCGTGGCAATGCAGCCTTCACGCTTCCCGCTGGCAGTATTGATTTTAAATTTATAAGTTTAAACTTAATTTATTTAGGTTACCTACGTTTATATTTAAGTATTAGGATATGCCCGCGACTTCGTCTACGCTTGACTTGAAATTCCTGCGGGATTTCCGCATTCAAAAAAGCATTTAAAGGCATTTAAAAAGAATGCAAGTTAGAATAAGCTAACTTTTATGTATCCGTACAACTTCAAACCGCTCACGGGAAAATCCTCGTGAGATTCAGGGAGAAATACGGCACAAAGCTAGGGTAGGGTTTGCTGCACATATATTTTAAAAGTGTGACACATTGTATATATTAATATTATTATACGTATAGATTTATATACACATTATATGATATATTTTTTACTTCTTTAAAATTCAACTGCGTATTTTTAATAACGTTATTTCTTGGTACCTGTTAAGGTTTTAAGGACATCCAGGTCACATGTGTCAAGTGTTCAATTCAGCTTTCAACGCAACACTCCTGCCATTTATTATACGTTATAAACATATAGCTTATAAATAATGCAGATAAAATGGTACCTTACCTACTTGTTTATAATAATCCAAATAAATAAATAATTTTCAATGTGGCTCGTAAATCATTCATATCTCTATATTTATATATGAATAAGTTAAAATAGTTACACATTTTAAACTTACCTTATTGAAAAATGTATTCTTAGATAGATAGATAACACTTTATTGCACATCTAAATAAAACAAACATGAATTTACATATTTACAAAAATGAATTCATATTTTACAGTAGTACTTAGGTATTACAGTATGTGGTCTTATCGCTTAAAGCAATTTTTTCCAGACGACGTAAACTAAGTTAAATTCTTAACTAATTAATTACCTATCTGTATCTCATTCTTGGTAAAAAAAAAACTAGATTAGAGTAGTCTTTGTAGGAATTGTGTAGGAAAACATATTCTAATTTGTATTTAAAACAGTCAACAAAACAAACAAAAACATGCAGTCATATAGTATAGCTCGCAGAGAAATAGTTATTATACAAAGATTTACATAAATAAATAAATGCTAGTAGTGGAATTGGTGTTTTGTAGAGATATTATTCAATATTTAAGACATAGTATGTAAGCGATACCGCGGGAATGTTCCACTACTTTATACTCATATAAATAAAGTTAAATTAAATAACCTTCATCAATTAGCTGGCTTTAATTTAATATGAATGCTATCAAGCGGAACGTATAAAAGCGCAGCATCGTTTATAAATTTGATATGCCTAATTTTACAAGAATACAAATTAGTATATTCTAAGGTCGTTAACTTAAGTGATTACATTGGTTTATTTAATTTACTTGTAGTTACTAAATAATGACTAGGATATACTAAACCACAACTGGTAGTTACAAAGTTGTATTACCGCCTTCATGTGAAAAGTGGCAAAAACCTTCGACTTTACTGACTTGACATAATTATATCGAGGGATTCATAACAAATGGGCGTATACTCAAAAAGCCATTTTTTTGTTGTTTACTAAAATCTATGCATGTTACAGTTTAGAAAGTCTTACCAGTAAGCAAGTGTACCCAAATAGAAGGGTGTTCCAAATTTCAGCCTTATACAATCAACTATTTGTTTTATTCACAATCTTGTTCATTGTCTAAAACTGCACGATTTTCTGTACGCCCATTTGTTATGAAGTCCTCAATATAATCAAGCTTAATTAGTACTTTCCCTGTTAATTAATTTCTTTTCTAAATGAACTTTCTTCATTAATTAACTACCAGGAGAATGACCAAGTCTGACAAACTCATTTCACGTTATTATGCCATATTTGCTTTGATAATTAAAACAAAATTATACGTTAGTTAAAATCTTTTGTCAATCATATTTTGCTAAGTGGCTACGTGAAATTATTCAGAATGGGCAATTCGTCGTAGCATCTTAGTAGCTAAGGATTTGATTGTATCGTGAGGAAAACGGTTATACTCTTTAAAATAAATAATATTAAGGAATCAACTATAACACATAATTATATGTATCATTGTTTCTCAATCATTTTTTTATGTTACGATTATTAAACCAAAAAGTTAAGTAGAAAAGTCTTTTGACCCCTTCACTGCATTTATGTTCCTGTATACATATTTTAATTCGTAGTTTATGTATACGTTTGATTTGTAAATAATCTTAGTTTTTAACAGGCTGCGACCCCCTTTAATAACAAAAGCGACCCCCATAAAGGTCCCAGATTGACAAATGATGATTACAATTCAATTGATTCAAAGGTTTAGGTCCGATTTTTCAATTATCAGATAAAAGTTATTCATCGAATAAAATACAATATTAATTTTTAATTTATTTTATTGTATAAATTCAGCAGCCAGGCAGATGGCCCGCCCCACCTGATGGAAAGCGGTTGCCATCGCTTATGGACAATTGTAACATCAGAGGTGCTACAAATGACGACGCCTTTCTTGACGACGCGTTGTTACTATAGCATAATCTAGACCCAAGGCGGTAGCAATCTAGATAGGCAAATGCCCTAACCCTGGCTATGGGTTATTTGTCCCTCTCACGACAGGCCGCCCGGCCGCAGGAAATTGTATTTTTCTCCTTTCGCGCACAGATTTCTTGAGTAGTTTATTAATGTCTTGAACTATTTAATTTATAGTCTGCATGTTTATGTATATGCCCATAATAATTCAACGACAACCTTCAGTACATACGTAATTTCAGCAAGATGTAAGTAAATACCTATATTCTTACATACAAGTGGTGTATAAAACACCCTGCATGCTTAACAACAGACTCGTGTGTCCTTGACACTCGACAGCGGGCAAAAAGTATAGTAATTTCGGCGCGTCGGACGACGGTGGGTGTGTTCCGTCCAAACTCACACACCAAAACGTAATCCCATGCCATAGATTAGGTATTCAACGATTGCACAGACACGAACTCACACTACAGTACCTCACAGAGTCAAAGAGCTCAATATTTTTGACACTATAAGCGGTTATGTAATTACTCTTATTTACATTGTACATCTCACACATTTGTAATATAAAAAGATACTTAAATGTTTTATTATTGTAACGTAATCTTTACTATACTATATAACTATAATATAGATGCAAAAGTTGGATGGATGTTTGTTGCTCAATCCCGCCATAACGACTGTACGGATCTCGATGAAAGGCACAGTGTAGAATATGTACGATTCCCGTGGGATTAACGCTTATACTATTATAATAAAACTGTATACCGGGTGAATTTGTACAATTAGTAATCAAGTAAATGCATTAGTTGTCTCTAGTATTTATGAATAGTATATAAAACGTAGGAAAGATTGAGCAAAATTGTATTTTTCAAAGTAGTACGTTAGTAACAACAGTTTGTTATACGGATTTTGTCTATTAGAGACACATTATCACAACAATAAAACATAAAAACATGATGAAGGCAAATTGTGTATGTTATAAACATTTTACACAAACGAAAACCTTGAATAAAATTATCACCACCTATTACTGGAGCTTTTAATAAATACATTTATGTATCTGACAAGCATAAAGTAGACTGATTATGAATGGGCGATGATCAAACGAATTGAATTGCAGACATTAGACCGAACACGCTTAGAACTCACTGATTGCACGATTGCGTGTTTTAAATGCAATCATAAAGATGCTAAGCTTTAATTGCATGTAAATTAAGTTTTTAATCACTGTTAAGGACTGGAAAGGATAAATAAATCAAGTGCCCTTACATTATTACTTAATTGTGCAGTTTTTAATACATATGAATGCAAGGTAGAAGACATTTATGTTTTACAGCAAACATTTTATATTGTCACCCACGCGTTGCAAGACTTTATATCTGTATATGCGAAACGGAAACGTGAGTTATCTGATAGGGTCTTTGTTAAAATATAACGTATTTTTTAATAAATTGAACTAATAACGACCAAAATAACTTTAAAAAACTTAAAAATAAGGTACTTCTTTTTTTTTGTCCTTGGAACAACCGGATCATTTATTATTAAATCGTAAGGCTATAATTTATTATATATTTTATAATAAATTAAAGTTTTTCTTATTTGAAAAATAATATACGAAACGGCGACTTTAATCTATAATATTAAAAACTTGTAAAAGTGTAGGTAGTGTTTTTGTTTCTTACATTTTTTGTGTGTTGTTTGTTTGTAGGAAATTAACTAAAATACTGGGCCGATTTAAATGCGGTTTTCGGTGATCAATAGTAAATTTCCGGACTTAAAATCTATCGTACTTTATATACCGCGTATCCTACAGATATTTTCTAGGAAAGATTTAAAGTGAATTTTCATAAACGATTTTCACTGTTGTGTATGCCTTAATAATATAATTTATCCCGAGTTTTACGGGATTTTCCAGGATTCGTGTATGTTCATACAAAAAATCTACTACCCGCTGAAAAAACACTGAAATCTTTGTTACCTGTCCAACGTTGACAAAGTCTAGGCCAAATGAAAGTTATAATAAGAGTTGTCGGATTCATCATTTTATTGAAGCAAAGAGGCGATACCTATATCGCAATGACAGGCATATTGTTAAAGAAATGAAAATGGCTGAAGTCCCCTCTGTAATTGCAGTCGTTTAGTATATAGCTCGGCGCCACATCGTATTTACTTATAATGTGCACACGTATAAGGAACAAAGGAAGTTTGGCAACGTGTCGTACGGTTCGTTCACTCGATTTTCGACTCTGCCGATCTCTAGACAGTCAATTTGCAATTCAAACAATAAATATACGTTTTCGACGCCCACATGCCACAAAAATTGTCTTAAGATGTTCATTCACTACAAATTATGTATATGTTCTTGTATTAAATTTCTGAATTCCGGATTTTTATATTGTTGAAGATTTTCTGAGATGAAGTCCCTATTAATATTATAAATGTAAAAGTAACTCTGTCTGGCTATCTGTCTGTATGTTACGCTTTCACGGAAAACTACTAAACCGTTTTGGCTGAAACTCGATATACATATATATATATATATATATATATATATATATATATATATATATATATATATATATATATATATATTCATGCCGAGGATGTACATAGGATACTTTTTATCCCTAAAAATGGAATAGTTTCCAGAATATAGGATAAAATATATCTGTCGCTCTGTTTCTTAATGCTTTTACTGAAAACCTGTTGGACGGATTTGGCTAAAATTTGGTATATATGTAATTTTAATATCAATGGTGGACGAGGAATACTTTCATCCCGGATACTGAGATAAATTTTGGGATCGATTTATAAAGGTTATCCAGAAAGTAAGACAGGTTTGTTACTTTTTTATTTTTCGTCATTATGGTCATTTTGATCTTTTGGACCTTTATGCAGTTTACAGATGCATAGATTTCGGATAAATAAATTGGAATGGGTTAAAATAGAGGATGAAAGGCGGTATGGGAGATCAATATCATTTCTGAAGTTAATAGATATAATAATGTATCATCTATAAAAAAAGCTATAGTTACTCGATCTGTCTATCAGTCAAGCTTTCACGGAAAAACTACTAGGAATACTGGATTTGTTTTGCTGTAGTTTTGTTTAATGTAGTCTTTACACCGAAAATGGATATAATATAATATCAAGTGAATCTGCCAAGGCAAATAGCACTGACATTAAAATTTAATACAATGTAACCTGTATTAACGCCTGCTCTTTGAACAAGATGTACGCACTAGAATTTGAATCTCTAGCTTAATAAAAATATATTACTATGAAATTTAAGATATTTTTAAATTGAGTTCTAGATAAAATATATTTTTTGTATTTGAATACGATTTCTGGTTTTATAAATTTTGATAATTGTAATACATAATTATTATATGTTGCTTTATCATTTTTTGAACAAATCGATAATCGATAAGATTACAGATTAATGTAAAGTGCATAGTTTGTTTTCATTCAATTTCCATTGACAGAACTTTATGTTAATACAAAAGTGTATTTGTTAGGATGTTACTTCTATACGACCATGAATGCGAACCTTTTAGGATTCTGAGATACTTAAAGATATAAATAAATGGTTATAGTCTTTTGTTGGTCAGTTACAGGTGATTTATTCTAGGTAGTAATAGATATATTAAATTTTGCACATATTGTATAGAAGTATTTTGTGGTGTACATAATTACATACAAAATAAACTTAAAACAGTGCAACGCGTGAATATTTTATTTATTAGGATAAAAGTATAAATTCCGATGATCTAAAATGCATACGTAGCTTTAATGATAATTCAGTTACACCTACTCAAGATCTTGAAGAAAAATCAAACATGCAAACAAAGCGATTTTCATATTTCTACATCCATATTAATATGATGGATTAAACATAAATATGCATCCTTCAATCATATTAGAGTAACCAAGCCAACTTCTAGATTATAGATAACCAATATAAAACCAATTAGTGCCTAGATTTCCAATCATCGATGTTTTTATCTTAAGTGTTGATTGAATATCTGTAATTGTGTATTCTGTAAACTTCTTGTACCGTATCTTAATGTTATGCAATGAAGTATATTCTATTTTTTTGCCTTAATACTCGAGCTTTGATTCACAAGATATAGCTGTGTGTACCCTTTTTGTGTGAGCACCTTGCATTCGATATCTATTAATACATCTACGTGACTAAAATATTACACTTAGGGAGCGTTATAAAGAAGTAATCTAAATGAAGATCGGTTTTTCCACAGCACAGATCACGCTGCATTATTCATGAATGATTAACATTTCTTTGTACTCTGATATATTTTAATTGTTTCGTTTAGTCTCTATTTGTACAGTATTACATGCTCCATACTAACAAATATTATAAATGCGTATGTGAGTTTGTGGTATGTATACAACACACAACTATGCTTTAGTTTTATGTTTATTTCAAATTAATTAACTCTACATTTAATATGGTTATCTGCAATTAACATGGTTATAAAATTAAATAATAAACCTTATAATAATAATCCTCTGGAATGCATAATGTATGCATGCATACATACATTTAGCTAGCTCTATTAATATCCTTGTGTAGCCTTCATTGAGTTCATTATAATAATCTATCGATATACCTAGAACAACAGGTGGAGCTATAAGTTATCTACCTCTCTCTCGTTTTTCCTCTTCCCAATTGTTTAAGGTCGCACAATATGTCTTTTGTTTCCATAGCCTCTATTCTGACAGACGTCTATGTCACACCACAAATCATTTTCACACAATCCATCCATCTGTTTTTGGTCTACCCTTTACATTTATACCCATCACAATCTTGCAGTTTAACATTATTTTTGTCACGTTACTTTCTTCCCTTTTCATTAAATGCCCAAAGTAATTACTTATAAGTTGTAAAAATCTACCTATTAGGAGGTTTTGAGAAGAACTTCCAAGAGTGAATTCTGATGCATATTTTAATTTCAAAGACATTTTATTTAATAAACTAAAAGTAACTCAATATTTTTTGACGGTTTTGTCAATATTTGATTTTAATGCGGATACGATTATGAAAGATACATAAGTAATAAGTATACCTTGTTTTGCCTTAGAAGACTATTTTCGTTTATTACAAACAGGATTTTTGCAATTAATTACACTAAATTTAAATGTCTTAGACAACTAGAGCCACATCTAATTTAGATATTATAGTAAAAAATGTTTCATATTATTTATCTAAACACACAATTTAACCTAAATTTTATACAAAAATTATCTTGCAGGAAAATACAAGATATACAAAAGTTATCTTAATTTTATAATTGTGAACATTATCTTTAAATATAGTAATATTTAGTAATATTATACACAAATTAAATCTTTAATATTTACATCAGGCTCGGAAAAAGACAAATTCCACGTACAGATCTAAAAGCACATTTTATTACCTGTCGGAATTTGAACTAATTGTAATCCTTTTATGATCGTCTTCTTTTGTTCACTTATTCGTTGGCATACGTTTCTAGTTATTGTGGAGAACAGCCTATTGTACTCATTTAATGCCGCTTGCAGGCTTCATCATTAGCTTCAAATTATGTCGACGTTGCCGGGCGGGCACATTTGCATTTGTGAAGTATAAAACGATGGCCTGATTGCGAGAGGGGTTCAGTTGAGCTACAACTACAATCTAGGCGTGACGTGTGTACATTCGGGATCTAATAGTGACGGAGTTTGCGCGTTCTATTGAATTATGACCTGCATTACGTTTGGATTTTTTGCGTTCGGTTATATTTGTACCTGTGTTATACGTATTTGTATAGTTTTAATAAACCTATAATAATTCTAACGGCATTTTAATATTATAAAAGTCTAAACATGTCGTATCTGTACATTGAAGCTATTAAAAAAAACTGGAATAGACTATATAAATGATGGAGAACACAATGCATTTTTTTAGTTTCTTGTCTCTTTTTCGGGAGTTACGTAAAAACTACTGGGCCGATTTCGATGCGGTTTTCCATGTTGGAAGTTGTTCGGGTGCATAAAAATTTGCTTATTCAAACACAGTTTTTACTAAAACAATAGCTTACATTCTTTTTAATGCTGCGGTACTTTGTGTCTCGGGAATCCTGCGCGAATTTCAAATCAAGCGTGGAAGAAGTCGCGGGTATATCCTTATAATAAATGAAAATACATAATCTGTACTATGCAGTAAAGATAGACATATCATACTCATTTAGCTTCCTCTCCTTACGTTGTATGAACGGAAAATCTGCAACTATAATCACATTGTACATTTGTCAACTGACCTTCAGCATTTAACGATAGCAGACATAATATTATATGCATATTGGATACTAGGAAGGTGAGCAAACAGTAAAATTAATTATAATGGTTTGCGTAGCGATCGCTTTATACATTGTTGGTTGAATTACTGTATTTGCGACAAAAGTTAATTCTGCTCATCAGTATAGTCGCCAAGGTCAGGCAACTGAGCTGAATGATTTATATATATCTGTATTCTAAAAGGCTGTTTTGTTCATAATTTAAATGTAACTATACTACGGCTTAAACGTAGTTGAGCCCGCGGTAACTTTGTTAACTTGCTTCTTTTGGTTTGTCATGTTTATCTTCTTCAGTTCTTAATATTATATACAGATTGTTTATATATCGAAAGGTCATTTAAAGATGTAAAAAATCATGCTGTATTTCACCGCTTTTACATTGTTTTTCACACAAAATGTGTTTGTCCTATTATGCAATATATCTTATATATCTCCTTGCCAAATTTAATTAATTATAATATTATAATATTCGTGAAAGATAACATAGTAATTTTCCTATTTATGTGTTGGTATGAATTGGATATGTACCTACGGTAACGGGGACAGCCCTGTTGTTGAGCGGGCTAAGCATTTAGTCGGCCGCGCTCACTAGAACACAGTCTCTAGGTTCGATTCTGGCATGGTAAATTTATAAAAAAAGATGAACTTTCCGTTATTTACAAAGGCCTGAGTGTCTGCCATCGACTCCGGAGTTGTCCGGAGTGTCTCATAACACAAACTTATCTTACTTAGCTTGGGTATCTACAAGTGTGTTTGTCTGCCGATCATTAAAAAAAATAGTTGATCAGTATTTGGATTCACACCTAACCCAAGCCGAACCGCGTGTTAAGATCCAGCAAATTATACATGATATCAATGACTCTAGAATGAAATAAAACACCTTTACAACTCATTATCATTTTAAATAAAAATTAATAAAATAATATAATAATTAATAAATTTTAAATTAATATCTGTTACACAAGCTCAGCTTAATCAATTATTGTACAATTATTTATTAAGCATTGTAATAAATAAAACTTATATTTTTAACCTAATTCTCATTCGTAAACAACAGCCGGTCAAGTTCAAGGTCAGCCTTTTGGCATTTGACTTTTGACGTTTGACAAGTGTTAGCGTATAGAATACTTAGCAAAAACTTTCTTTTAATTTACGGTATGTTTTCCATTCATGTTTAAATAATAATTTCTAATCATAAAACAAATTACATATAAATATCTATTTCAATTTCCTTATTTATTTAATTTATCAGCTACATCATATTCAATTTTGTTACTCAATGCCTATATGCCTCTGTTAGCCAGGACGTACAGATTTGACCAACCAATGAGAGACGAGTATAAAAGTCGCCCTCATTGGTGGGAATTCAAAAATAAAAGTAGACACCGTTTTTGAATTGAGTTAGGCAGAGACCATTTTGTACGACAAAAAGAGACTTACAAAAAGTGAAAATAAAAAGCCAGTTTAAGATCAAAGTTATATTTATTCAAGAACCTTACATCACAATAATAATATCATAGTTCACTCTTCAAATAAAACGATTAATGAAACTCTTTTGGAGGATTCAATATGTTTTAATTAATTTTGCTGTTTATACCTATTGCAATTTATGAGTCTACGTTTAATAAAATCAAATTTAACAAAGTACATTAATCGCATAGTTACTGAAGCATAACAGCCGATTAATGTCATTTTCCTGTAGGATAACAAATAACCTCAATTTACCTCTATTTATCAGTGTAGCCATTGTCTCCAGTAAGCACATGGTTTGGTTGAATATACCTATACGGATTTTTCTAATCTGAATAGGAAAAATGGTAATTTTAACATATACACCTGTATTGTACTGCATACCGTGTTCGTTAGTGTTTATAGTTAGTGTCATATTATCAAATGCTAAGTTAATATAGTCGCCATGGAAATCTGTAAATACAATTCTATAGTGTTGTATAACATAGTCAATTTAACGTCGACCTTTTTGATTTATAGTTATAGATAATTTATCCTACCGTTTGGAGGACCAAAGTAATCTGTACCGTCATAGAAAAAATAAATAACACTTTTTTCAAGATGAACTTTATTGCATTTTCATATAACTAAATATGTTACCTATGGGTCTATTTAACGTTTAAATAAATCTTGGATATTAACAAAAACAAATCCTAATAAAAAAATCTAAGCGATAAGCCGAATGAACAAGAATCGTTAATTTTTGTTAACACATAGTTTCTGTTTCTATAGTCCAACGTATAATAAGGATATAAATTCCCTCCCAATGTATTTTTTTGCTTGTCTTTTTTCTTATATATGAGTTGCACAGAAATGATTTTATTGAGTATTTTCTTCATAAATTCGGAGATATCAAAAACAAGTCGCAAAATTAGGGGCAGTGCCAAGATGGTAACGTATAAATGTCGTGATCCTAACGGGACGGTCTTTTAAGGCTTTTTAATATTAGACGAATTTGGATTGGACAAGATGAACATTTCCTAACTCGTGTATCGTTATTATTAGTTCCTTGTAGTTAGATATTGTTAAACATTTATCTTTATCGTCTAAAGGTGAATCTAAACCATCCTGGGACCCACTCAAACACTATTTTTTACACCTTGGGTAACAATATTAAAATTTTAGTAGGGATCCTTAATTTTTTATAGTAATACATATACCTATATTAGTGTGGAATAATGTAGCATTCTAATAGTGAAGTGAGATTTTGTGAAATCGGTTCAATCGTTTTTGAGTTAATTCGTTACAAACATGCAAAAATACAAATCTCTTTATTATCTAATATATAAAATTCTCGTGTCACAGTTTTCGTTGCCATACTCCTCCGAAATGGCTTGACCGATTTTGATGAAATTTTTTGTGCTTATCCGGTATCTATGAATTTCGGCCAACATCTATTTTTCATCCCCCTAAATGTTAGGGGTAGTCCACCCCTAAATTTTTTTATTTATTTTAGACAAAATTTTTAATTTCTATATTTTTATGATACAACATACAAAAATACATACAATCCTCAATTTTCACCCTTCTACGAACAACCCCTATTTTTTACCGGGCAGGACGACGTCTGCCGGGACAGCTAGTATTAGTATAGAAGACGCTGATATAGCTTTTACATTTTAATGTGATTTCTTTTCCTTAAACAAACTATTCTATCCCAGGAATCACAAGGTCAATTTATTTTATTTTATTCATTATAACTAGTGTACTAGCAGAAGGTGATTTCAGGAGCCTTAAGAACAGACGAGCGTGCATGATAAGAGCTATGAATGTCAAAAAAGCAAGTGAGGTGTGTAAGAATAAGCCTGAATGGCGCTCTGTTGTTCGTGCCTACCCCGCAAGGGACCTGGCGTGAAGTTATGTATGTATGTATTATAACTACTTTGTCATATTCTGTTTAACTTCAGGTATACCTTTACAAATTGCGATCTCTGGGTTAGATACGGCAAAGTACAAAATCTTCAATTCTAAAACAATTCGTCTAATAAAAATTTCCTTAAACTTTTATATTTAACTGAATATTTCTACAACGCAAAACAATGATTTTTATTTATAGCACAGTAAAGAAAACTACAAGTTCTTATTATAATATTAATTCTTATACTATACCGCAGACAACAGTTCAAGATAAAGCCCCAGACCACAAAACTGGTTTCTTACGACTAACACCCATCAGAACGGACAAATCTGAGGTCATTGTTATAATACAAACTCATGCTTATTTATGACGGCAGGAATTGGACGGTAGCCTCTGAACTGGAATAATGGATAGTGGATTCAACATACGCCTTTCAGGATTTTTTTTGATGTTTGTATCTACCATTTTTGTGGTCTAATTTACATGTCTGTGAAGTGAATAACGCCATAAGTGTACCAGTAGCGTGTAAAACGTGATTGTGTTAGTTTCTTTTGTGCTTTCAAATGTCACTCCTTATACTTAATACATGTCAACTAATCGTTTCTCTACCCACACAGAATGCTTAATGTCAAAGCTACCTTTTACAGCTCTTCAGTGTGTCGTCCTTGACGAGGATCGACACACTAGCGAGATTCATTCGTGAAATCAGTGACAATTAGTTCCGGGACGGGGACGGTCCAGTAGACCGGCGAGTGCCGCACTAACCCACCGTGGTCCCTTCGTGGTGGACAGTCCATGAATAGGATCTTACTTCGGAAAAAATGGGGCGAAAAATCTAAATTTTGCACTGAACGAATATTTGCTTAGGTCACTGTTGTTGCTTAGAAACGCCGTTATATCATGTTATACCATACCTCCATCTGCCAATAGGGGTGGTCTATGCATGTTCATATATATCATACTAGCTTCTGCCCGCGACTTCGTCCGCGTGGTATAGTTAAATAAAGTTTGATCTTAGCGTAATGATATGTAACCTTCATCAATAAGTGGGCTATCTAACACTGAAAGAACTTTTCAAATCAGACCAGTAGTTCCTGTGATTAGCGCGTTCAAGTAAACAAAATCTTCAGCGTTATATATTGGTAAAGATTCAAGTTACATGCCAAGAATTGTGCATAATGACTCGGTATCTTTTGTTTTTTTATAATGTTATAAAGAAATTCTCACATCTCGTTTTTTACTTTTAAAAGATTGCTGCAAAATGTAGAATCAAGAAATTATGTGAACCGGATAACTTAAATTTAACACTTAAACTTAACAAGCTATTTTTCGCACTCTGATTGCGGTGTTGGTGATATTACCTAGATCATAGAAGAAGCAAAATTCGAAAGGATTTACACATTCTTAATCACATTAGTATGAGATGCAAAATCCAACAACTCACTATAAATGTAGGTACTTACTTACATAAATAAAGCTGTAACTGCTTAAATTCTAAAATATATCATATTGCCGCTAAATAAAGAAGCCTTACTTTCGCAAAATTTTACCATCCTACGAGAAGTTCGTGGGTGCAGAACCGGTTCTGACGACCCTTACCCACTAACGTTCACAAAATAAAACATGGCACGTATTTGTCAATCCATACACTGAATGTTTTCGTTCTGACGACGGATGTTCTTGTCATTAAGCTTCGCAACTCTAGCAAAGTTTGTTAAAAGCCCCATGTGTTATTATTACATATATATGTGTGTATATATTTATTTATTTATAAATATATACTTATTAGTGTTTAAAACTAATCTGCGAAGGCACTGATGGACGCCGATAGATGTAGGGGCTTAGGGACTTCAATAAGTGACTGTATTAGATTGTTCTGCAATAAATATTTATTTATTATTGTTATTAAATTTATTCAAAGTTTTCCATCCCATAGCTAGAAAGTAGGGAAGGATGACGTTTTGTTATTTTGAAGCCCATACCTCACCACCTTAAATAATAAATGATTAAAGAACATATAATAGTCATGATGTTCAAAGACTATAAAGATACTTTACATACTACCTACGAGCAATGCTGTTTTTTCATCTCTCAGTTCTTCAGGTATTATTATTACACGTACATTGTACAGCGGTATCTAGAAGACTAAGAAGACAGTTTCTTGCCACACGCCTTTTTTACGCATGGACGATCACATGTGCCCAAATTATAAAGGTCCTATGGTATGCGGCTAAGAAATCCAAAAATTTACAAACACAGTAGTCATCAAAACCATTTCTAGATCATGTCGTGAGATATTTTAGTATACGTTTAATGTAAATATTACTTCAAGCATATGATTATTATGTAACTTCCAATGTTTATCTTTTTGCCAGTTACAACACAGTAGGTGTTGTAACTGGCAAATATGCTGTTTTCGATAATAATTATAAAACTGACCTGAAATGTAAAAGCTTTGCAGATTAACTTAAACCCATTTGCTAACAACGTCCGATAAAATCTTGTTGCATCCTCTTTATAGCTCGCTCACGCTAAGCTCTATGTTTTATAATCCAAAGGATTTATGTATGTCGAAAACTCAACAAAGTATAAAAGTTGATATGTATTGATACTTCTATAATACAAACAAAACATTCAAAGCTGTTAATACCCAAGCCGTTTGATGTGGGCTAATGGTGCATTTATTTTGTGGTTTTGGAACATGAATTACAAACAAAGGAACACTTTTTAGGGTTTCATCCACCCGTCGTCCTATCCTCCCGTCTGCCTTTGTATTTCACAGTCATTTTTCTCAGAAACTACTAGGTCTACAGATATGAAATTTGCCAAGAAGCTATAAAGGGTACTTATAATCTGAAAAGTAAAGATTGAGGATAGACGCATGTATAGCGCCTACCCTCAATCACGTAGTCATTCATGTATGGTATTGCTAACCAGTTTTTGAAAAAACATAACAATGATGACTTTTATCCGTTAAGTAATTTTTAAGATATGGAGTGGATTTTCAGTTAAAATGATTTTTACACTTCCGAGGTGAAATACGGAAAACTGGGAACGTTTATTAATTCTGTTGAACCCTTCGTTGTGCATTGACTGGCAAGATCATGCCAATTGTTACTATTGTTTAAATAATAATTCAGTTTTATCACCTAACTTTAATATTATGATTAGGTCTTTTGATCCCCACTCTTTTATATAAATTTCTTTTAGAATAGATTTTCACAAGTATCATCTTCCTAAGTATGCCAATGCTAACATAATACCACAAGCGTGTGTAATCGAGGTATTTTATTGGTTTTAAACAATAAATATACATATTATATTTATCAAACTGTGAGACATTAGACTGTGTCAAGCACGTACGACGTGGGCGCGGAGATTAGGACTCCAACCACAATATAGGTCACAAGTTTAGTGCTCGTACGTGAATACCTACATTTCTAGATGCCACAAATACAGAGCAGCGCCTCTTTTATCAGGAATTCTAACGTTTTCCATTGCTTTATTGAATCATAAAAATACTGTTATGTACTGTCTGCGTATATCTCTGTCTGATTGCAATAAAAAGTACTACTAAACTACATTTTGAATAGTAATACACTATTTTATAGTGTTTCATAAAACGAATAAAAACAACATAAAGAAGAATCGCATACTGCATACAGGAAGAGGAAATTACTTAGACATTATAACTGTGTGAAAAATGAACAGTCTACCGTTTCCAATTTATTTTTATATTAAATCCAAAAAGACTATTATTTCGTACGTAAATATTTTTTAATATATATTGTATATGCATATTGTGTCCGTTGTTTATACATTTTGAGTTCGAAAAACAAACTAAGTATTCATACATTATAAAGCTCTTAGCTGTTATAAGTTTATTATAGTTTCTTAAAAAGAACGGCACCTTCCAAAAAGTGAATACTTTCGATTTAAAAAAAACAACTTTTATCTATAACAGCGATCTTGTCTGTAAAGTTAATAAAGCTCTCAAGCATAAAAAAATATATAAATAAAATTGCGACGCCTAGTTTAAGTTTTTAGGCCATTTGTAGTAAACAGAAATTTGGTCCACCACGTAACCTATCAAAGCGAACGAAGCGAGCCCCATAAGCCGCGCGCAGCAGGTTTGATGAATACTTACTATTTACTTTATATAAGTATATACAATAATAAATTTATTGCAGCAACTATTTATGTAACCCTTTTTGTCAGTCCTACTGACCATCGACGCGTGGCATCATTAGGGTATCGGTAAACCTTCTGCGCACGGCCACTATTCCACAACCTATGCATTTTTGTGGTAGACTTTACTGAGAAACTGTCACTCTTTCAGAATTGGGCTTTAACATAGTAATTTCAATTCATTTCTAGATGTGTATCTATCATAAAAATATTATTTTATATACATTAATAAAATGCAGGTACATTTTTTTATTAATTATAGTTTTATTGCCTTCCTAACGCCGTCTGTTGAAAATGATAATACTAAAAAGGCATGTGTAATTCAACTGGTCTGTTACTACTAACGCCATCTATTCGAAAACTAAAGAACTAATATCGCTGTAAATATGCAAACAAAATATGTTTAGTTAAAAATACGCTAGACTTTTTTGCTAGGTTAATTATTAATAAGTAGAAAACTTCGCGAGCTCTCCTAGAGCGTCACTTTTTGCTTATAAGATAAACGAAGCGACAATAGTTACATAACATAGCATGTATTGCACAGCTGTTTAATGGCAGGCTTTCCAATCGAAGCTTTTACGATCATACTTAGCACTTTGAGTATGCAAAAGGGTCCACGAGGCTTTACAACTTCGGTATTATGTTCCAGACATACTCGTAAAGTGACTTGAAAGCAACATAATCTATTTACTCAGTTAATGTGCGAAATCAATACGGAAGCTGATTTATATGTATTGTGTACCCATCGTTGACAAACAAATGTTTTTGTAGTTAGATGTTATTGGTGACGATGATACTTAGTAATGATATTATCAAACACTTAAAAGATATATGATAAAATAATATGGGCTGCAGATAATTAATTATTCATCAAACAGCCTCTGTTTTGGTATACTAATTTAGCTTTAAATGATTGCTGATGCTGCATTAGAGATCATTGGTGTCGAATTCGAATTTCAACATAGTTTGAAAACATTATTCTTAATAAGCTAAGATCCCGTATACAACGACCTTCACCAGTGTTAATTTGATGAAACCTATTTTATATATAATTAAAGGTGTCAATAAATATATTGCATATGGGTTGCCTAAAAAAATTCAGTCCAGTATATGATTCATTAATAATTTAAAAAAAATGATTTTTCGAATTTTTCCACAACACATTAACATGCATATGTTAGGTTACCTATTCTTTTCCGGTCACAACTCTCGGGTAGCCAGGTATAATCCTTTTCATGTTCAAGATCAAATAGCATGCGCACTCTCTTTCTTTAAATGGACGGAATAACATTTGCATATTCTATACTTTCGATTGGTATAGAATTTGTTTAATAAACAAACCGGTGAAATGATAAAAAAATTTTTTTAATTATTATTTAATCATATACTGGACTGAAATTTTTTAGACAACCCATATGCAATATATTTATTGACACATTAAATTAAATATAAAATAGGTTTCATCAAATAAGCATCTCGGTGAAGGTCGTTGTATAGCGGGATCCTATACTATAATTTACATGATATTGATGTTGCTGGAATATATTTGTTTAAGTCCCGCAATGGAAGGCAATTATTTGATGACGTTTCTTTTTACGCTCATAAGAATAATGCCTTCTTTTGTAATTATAACCAAGTTTAATATATTTATATTTGTAGATAATAATCCAGAACGTCAAATTTCGTTTCAAAACAAAAAAAATGTTAATTAACATTTTTTAACTGAAGTTTATAATATAACTTCAGTTATATACTTGGTACACAAATGACAGACAGACAAACAGACCAAATATCTAATTACGATTTTATGTTATGTATAGATTGCTAAAACCAAGCCACGGTCAATATCACATCTCGATATTGTAGCAAAATAATAACGATTTCTTCCTAGGCAACAGACAGACAGACAGACAGTGTTCTAAATAAGTACAATCAACTTTGAAACCGTATATTTTAAGTACATGCGCGTGCACATGTGCTAACTTACAAATAACGTGTCCGATGGCCACGATGTCTAGTTAAAAGCACGTGATTGGCTCAGATAAGTACGATAACGAGCAACCAATTGCTTTTGCGATTTTAATCACACTTAATAAATTTCAGTAAAAAGATTAAAAAACCAATACATTATCCACAGAGAGCCGAGGGTTTGTAATTTTAATCGCTAGAAGTAATAGGGGAGCGATTTGCAATGCACGATCGGAGGAGGAACACTGAGCCAGTGCCATTAGGGCCGTCGTATGCGTACCCGGGAATCTCTGGTTCGCGAACACCTGACGAACAGTGATGGCAATAGGGCATACATACATTTTACTGCAGAATTACGGACACACACACATTACGCATATTATGTGTATGTAATGTATAATTATATGTACCAATAGAAAATGAAACACTCTAAGACTGTGGTTTATAATTGTAAAAGCCTCGACCGATGATTTATAGATTTATTTTTCTTATGCTCTTAAATCTTTGATATTATTTTCTTAGCAAATCTACTAACGTAGTTCATAGAGATGCAGAAAATAATATTCAGACCGGTTCAATCGATACATGGTGTAATTTATTGCTGCAATAAAGCCCAGCTCTTAGAATGTAAGCAATACTGTTATTTTAATTTACTGGTATTATTACTAACACGTATTGTTTGCTTGCGGGTTTTAGCAGAAATTATATTATACTATACAGTTTAATTTCCAAAAATGTAGATACCATATTACTTGAAATTGTATGAAAGTTTAGGAATATTGATTGTTGTTAAGCAATAATTGCGTGGAAAATGTCGACTGTTCAGTGAAACGTGTAATCTTGATACCACAAGAACTCCCGTTCTTTGGCGGTAGTCAAAGACCTTTATGCTGTTTGAGCGAATGAAACTAATATCAATTAGACAGACTGAAAAAGTTTTATAAAAAGATTGGTAAAATATTATTAATATCATCATTATCATATATGCTTTACTTGTCATAACATTATAAATGCGTTTATTGGAGTTCATAACAAATACAAGTTACTGATAAAATAAATAAGGTAAGGCAATTTGTATAACGTTACAGGGTTACAAAAGGTTAACCTTATAGATTACACACTTATTTAAATTTATAATACCAAACAAGGGTATCGGTGACAAACGCAGACGATGTTACCATTTGCTTCGGGGTCCTAAGTTCAGCAACCGAAACTAGCCCCAAAATATGTATCAAAATCTGGGTGCGGTATAGATTTACGGTACATTTATTTATTATTTGAGATATTAAATTAACTTTGGGTGTTAAAAACAAAAATAACAACAAAGGCTAAAGATTCTAACCTATATTAAAACATCGGATCTGTTCATAATATATAAATTTTCCGTATATACCCCACCCCAAAATCTTTTTTTTCCTTTTAAAGTTAGCACCAGTAGTACCGCCTAAGCGTTTTTTACAAATTTTTCACTATACTCCAAATGTTAAACTTGGGGCATTTTTTTTAATAGACGCAAGACTCAAAGTTTAACAAAAAAGAAAAATGATTATAAAATGCCAATTTTTAAAACCATCTAACGATTAATCTAAGCGCTTCTGTACCCAAATTATTTATTGAGCCATAGCTCATAATTTTATTTTATCCATTTATAATTTTATTTCAGGAAAACAATACATATTACATTACATTATCCAAATTATGCTGGTACTGGTATCCCTAATGTTTATACCGCTTACAATATTGTGTATGTAGCGCACAGCTTTTGGTAACTCAGTGACTAAGGAACCTGCGTCACAATTCATAATACAGTGACGTGAGTTTGAAACCTGGCAGAGAGCATGCAACGCTTACGCAGTCTTTCCGGCCTAAAGTACATGGGTGCTTACATATTATTACTTCGATATGAGGAGCTGGCTCCGTAGAAGTTTTTATTACTATTAATACTTGTCCTATTTATATTTGCTTATATTTAATACTATACAACATTGCAATGACCACGTACTGTCTATAAAGACGGGCATCGTGAAGAAACAAGCATATCGAAATTATTAGACGATCGAGGCCCTGCACACTGGAGAGTACTTATACCGTCCATCTTCGTGACTTTTTTTATTATTCAGCAGACAGGTCGACGGTCCACTTGATAGAAAATGGTTACCATTATCTATGGAGACTTGTCCCACCAAAGCTGCTACTAATGTGCTACCGGTCTCTAAAGAGAGGCTGGAGTCTGGCCACTAATGCCAGAACATAACTCAAGGTTGTTATGGCAGCATATTCTAGACCAAGAGTGGTAGCCATCTACACAGACAAATACCCTACATCCTGTGTGTGAATCGTTTTGTCGTCTCTTATGATAGGCCGCTTGCTTGCTTGTGTGTTGTTAGCAAAAACAACTCAGTGGAAACGCAACAAAATGTAAACACAGTTATTGTAGTGAACAGCATTTGTTATGCAAATGCCAGAATAATTAGCTTTACAGCACTTAATATAAAATTTATTTCTTTTATTATGAAGTTTAGGATACTTATAGCATTTTATTTTAAATATATTATTATCAGCCATTCAATTGACTTTTATTTATCATAAATGTATGTCCTGGAGACCCCATGAATGTGCGTAAATCGGTTAAGCATTTTCCCTCGCCTCAAAACAAAAAAAAGGTAAACACGCAGAGGCCCCTTGAAAAAATTTAATATAGGTGTGGTGTGACGCTGCCGGCGATTGTCCCTATCTACACCACATAAAAACGCCCGAGGACGATACCCGGCCAGTGTAGGACTATGTAGGAAATTAGAACAAAAGGTACCGGGCTATTAAGATGAACTGCTAGTGGAACTAGATATCTGGGACTATGATCAGACAAGTCATCAGACTATGGTGTCTGCGCGCAATGTTCCGGAATCGTGGATATCATATATTATTATCAGCTAATTTTATATTATTAACATAAGTCTATATTAAATAAGTGTCTTATTATTTATTTCCCTATTAAACTTCGTATATGTATTTCCCAATATGATAATTTCGTAATATAATGTTACTTAAAGTACAGGGGTCAAAATGACAAATGATAATTGGGCAACCATTAAAAAAGCATTAAAGCAGTTATTTCTCATTTGGAACTGATGAAAGATAACCTTTCAATAATAGTTTCATTAGGATAAGAATATTGATAACTTTATTAATATTAAACACGCCACATATGTATATGTAATAGAACATTAACAGATTTTTTTGTGCGTTTATGAACTCTTTTTTAGGACCCGCAGTCATTTTTGCAAAAACGAAATACTAACAATTTTCATATTTGTCTGACCACAGAACAACTACTTCTAAAAAACTTCTTTTCTTCTTTGCCTACATGGTTGAAATGTAGCCAAAAATATTTAATTTGTATATTTTTTCTTTCTTTCTTATCTTACTAAACAATAGTTACGCGTGTTGGATTAAGTTTGACAGGTTTTCAAAATTCGTAACGATGCTTTTATTTTTAACTTGATTAAATCTTGTGCATGTAGGCAAATACTCCTCGTATGTGCCTACAAAATTGCAAAAAATGCCATCGCCTTGTATGGTTTGAAAATTTAAAAAAAATAAAGGATGAGTAGTCTCTCAGGATAATGGATATTTGTGACTCTTTTTTCTTGTTTTTGTGGTCGTTCATCGTCACCTTTCCCGGAACTCTTACCTAACTTTGACATGCACTTGGTAATTTTTTTATTATTATTTTTCGTATAACTTATTATTAAATCTTGGTAATTAATTAAAAAAACACATTAAAGCCCAAGCTGTATAAGATCTCGTGACAATAAAATTCATACATCTAAATATATTATACAAACTAACTTTTACTATTATTGCTATTGTAAAGATGAAGTAATTTTTTAAATTATCTCCTACTAAAAAGTGCATTATCAGAAAGGCTCTGACCTTTAACACACTATTAGTACTGAACCCTGCTCTTTGTTGCGTAATGAAATAGTGTGTGTGACCCACATCCGTACACATCATGACCCATATAGAACAGCTAGACGTCAAGCTGGTGGGCGTATAGTTAATAGATTTCCATTACAACGAAACAAATAGCCTTTTAGGCGTGTGTAGATGGATTTTCAAGACATTATCATTTTAGGTTATTTAGTATTTATAGATATTTATCGACAAAAGATAATAATAATATAATTTCTTGGTTATCGTTTATGAAATGAAACTAGCATGTCTTAGGCATGCCGTTTTTGGACAATTCTCCTTGTTGGGAGGCGATTGTCCGACACACATCATTGCCCTCAATCAGGTTTTTAAAACTGTAGCTAGACCATTCATGTTTCACTGCGATTAACTGAATAACGCTCATTATTGTTATCAAAAAGCAGTTGAAATGGTTCTTAAAAAGCAATATTTTTAAAGAAAAACTGGTTGCCACCAAAGATGGGCGCGGTTGGACGCCGGATAATCACCCTATTACCGGGACTGAAAGGCATAGCGATAAACATGTTATATCCTGTCAACGGGATCATATCACTATTTTACTAGACGCCGTCAGCCAATCGATATCTACTAATGCATGCAAGTTTCCTGGAGTTCACACCACACATCACGGTCCTGCCTTTCCTCATATAGTTCCTACTGGTGATTTTACACAAGTCATCAGTCCACTGGTCTGAAGAGCGTTCTATACTATATTCGCCAAGACGCATTGTTCACTCTAGAAGTAGACAGCTCCATCGGCTATCGGTCCTGCGATATACCACCGGCCAACTATACCAACTTGGTGATCTTATCCTCTATCTCTACCTATCCTTGGTTATATGTTCTCACTTCTGATTCTATACATAAGAGATTCTATATATAAGAGATTTTTTACTTCAACCCTTACTGGTTACATCTTATATACATAATTCTTCTATACGTATGTATGTGACTGAACTCCTAAACGATTCGACCAATTTTGTTTAAAATTTTGTATGTGTTCTAGAATGGTTTTGAATCACAATTGGATCTGGTAGGTGGTACTGGAATCGGGTTATAGATATTTATTTTTCTCAGGGCACAACAACGTCTGCCGGGCCCGCTAGTAATTACATTTATAAAAAATGTAAAGAGATTCCGCATTGACGACATACATCTGTTATTTATTCCATTGGCTATATAATCGTAAATATATGCTAATATGTTGTAAAAACATAAAAACAAAAACTCCTTAATCAACAAACGTGTTTAATACGAAGGGCAGTTATTAATCAATCGTTCTCAACATTGTTCCGTTTTCTATATACACAGCTGCAGAAAGAATATCCAATGATTCTAATGACTCAATCGTGACTTGGCCATAGAAACGCAGCACGGTTCTAAACAATACGAAATTCATTATCAAATTCGATTTCTGTTCTCATCAAGCTCGGTCACATATAATAAACATATGCTATAAACAGTCGAGGCCATCATAGTCACCTTCTAAAATATTGATTGATGATAATCTTAATATTTATCCCACGAATTCTTTCCAAAATAACAAGTTAATTTGACGCGAATTAATTGCTTTGACGATAGTGAAACCTACGACCTCTTATGTTGAAAGAAATATTTAAAATAAATATTTTATTTGATAAGTATAGCTATGAAGTAATTTTGATTAATACTTTAGTATTGGAACGTGTGAGATAATAATGTTGATTAATAATAACATACAGTAGATATTTATTTGATGAGATTTAACGGCTGTTGAATATACTGTATAATTTTGAACGCATGCACCTATAATTTAGAGGAATATTATATAAAACCGTCATGAATTAATGTCATAATTACTGTTTAGTATTCACTACGCTAATAAATCAACTAGTCAGAAATGTATACTCCAACATTTACGTGTCAAAGAATTTTGTCTCTATTAAAAGATTTTTTATTTTGAAACCAACGGTCATCATTTGTAAAAATGTTTGAACAAATGTGTTCTACGTCAATTTAAGCTCTTCCAAGTATGCTGCGGATAGGACATGGCTGGATTGGATGCCAATAATTTAGATTCAGTGTGAATACCCTCTGTGCAGGAGTGGAAAAAGAATACTGATTCCTGCGACAAAACAGCCAGGTGGTGGGGTATGTGCCCGACTGGATAGTTACCACCCTGGTCTACCTATAGTATACCACCAAAACAACTTAAGTTGTGTTCCGGCATCAGTGGCCAGGTTCCAGTTTCTCCTTCAAGGCCGGCAGCACATTAGTAGAATCTCTGGTATTGCTAATGTCCATAGGCAACGGTAACCACTTTCCAACACAGTTGGGCCGTCAGCCTGTCTGCTGTACTTCAGCACAAAAAAATAGTCTAGAAAGATGCCTAGAAGTTTAGGAAGCTCAACTAAAGGCAGACCGATATGTATTACGGAAAAACAATCGCCGCGAATACCTATTACACTATCTTCGGTGGTATGGTGTGCATAAATCCTTTCCACCTCGAAAATTGTAAATAAGTATAATAACGCCTTTTTCTTTTGCCTGCTATCTTACTATCTCACATGGTGTCAAGTGGCAATTTGCGATGCGGTTCAAAATAAGTTTTTACATAGAGTTCTTTACAAGTTTTTATACTTTTTTTGGGTTTATATTTTTATGTCATTCCATAATTTTGTCATGCTGCTGAAACGGTAGATTATTTATAATTGAATAAACAGGATGAGAAGTGAGTTTTTATTTCTAATAGGAGAAATCTTTGTCAACTTCCAACAAGCAGTGAACTGTCTCTCCAAGAGCTTTCTTACGCAATTTTCTGAATTAATGTGCATATGGTAACAAATACTACGTGCTGATGGTGAAGAAAAGCATCATGATGAAATACACACATCGATATATACCGACAGTTGCTTTATGTACACAGTACAGTACCTTTATGGGCATTAAGCTCATAAAGTGTTACATTTTAAATTTAGCTTCATACCCATTTATTAAATAAACAAGTGACAGGTGCGCTTGCGACCCGGTTGACATAACAACTAGTTATCTGTAGTAGCTTCAGCGTCTAACGCGATTCTGTGACCGTGGTCAGGCATCGGATGGGTGTAGGCGGGGCTAATGCCGCAATCAGTCGACGCGATTGGCGGAATATAGGAGGCAGTTGCATTTCACCTCGTACTTGATACGAATGTTAATTATAAAGCTAATTTTCGCGTTTCCAAACACGTTTGGTTAAGGTTTTGCGACTTTGATAACGTCTAGTCTAGACTACACAGACAATTTTAAATGCTATCAAGGTTGTTTTAAAGTGTGTTCTGAATCGTTCAAAATATTCAATTTTTCATATATATCTTAAGTTTTCGCGACTAGTACACGTCGGCACTTGACATCTTTGTCTAGAAAAAGTGGCCGAAATGTCGGAATAATAAAAATCAAATACCGCGCTTAAGACCGTTAAAACGTAGTTTTATTATTTCAATACACTATTTCTGTTTAATCTATCGTCTGTTGTAGGTCCGGTGATACGCTTGGTTTACTTCAATGTAAAAGTCCGGAATTCGATTTCCCGTGGGTAAATTTCGGGAACGACCATTTATTACACACTCTAATTTGAGTCTGTCTACGTCCAATTCAAAGCAAAAGACTTATTTACATTACATTTAAGAATATTTTATTCAGGTTGTTCATAACTTTCAATTAATACTTATATATAGTCTAATAACTTTAATCATATATGTTTAATTTAACCTTTCAAGGCATTAAAAACATTAAAAAGAATTATGAAATCCTATCGCTAATTTCTTTAGAATTTAAATTTCATATTTTGTTTGACATTATTATCTTTACGATACCAAAGTTTTACGATCACAACCTTCCGTCGTGGCTTGATTTGTTTAACAGATTGATTTTATATCATCCTGTGAAATATACAAGCATAATATTTTTGCTGATAAAAACATATATTTTCAAGATTAGTAATATTATACGATAAACATGTTTTACCACAGAACTAAAACTGTACTTGTTCTATACGAATATAAGATGATTTGACATGGTATAGCGCCTTACTGGAATCATTATCTTGATTACAGATCTTAGGGACGACTTGACCGGTGTGATACCATACTCAAAAAAAATGCTGAAGCACACCAGACAGGCTGACGGCCCGTGATAAAAAGTGGTTACGTCGCCTATGGACATTAGCAATGTCCATAGGAATTAGTATTCTCTTTCCGTTCCTACACGGAGGAGAGAGAGAGAATATGGGCGCCTTGAGCTAATCGTGTTTCGTACAGTGAGTGAAAGCTCTGATGGCCTACTTCCCCCTCCCCTCTATTCTATTCCTGTTGTCTGATTTCTTCATCACGTCTCGCCTATCTCTCTTTTCTTTCACCTTCTCCCAATTATTTGGTGTTGGCAGAATATGTGCTTTCCTTCCATACTCCTCTGTTCTGACATACGTCCACTGTCACACCAAAATTTTTTATCATCCTTCACACAATCAACCAATTCTTTTTTGGTCCACCTTTACATTTGTATCATATGACTTGCATCCCTCCCCATTACATGCCCACACCGCCTCAGTCTTCTTCCTCTCAATTTTTCAGTCACTGGTGCAACTTTCAAAGATCCCCTTATGTACTTGTTTCTCATTTTATCATTCTTGTAACACCACATGTCTTGTTGTTCTCGTCTTCCATCCCATCGTAAAGGCTGGCAATGCGTTGGTTTCGCCTCTGGTGTTGCAAACGTCTGCAAGGGACGGTAAATAGTTTTCAATGGCTGGGCTTTCTGCCTATTTGCCAGCTTTGCAACAAAAAAGATGTATTTTCATGTTAACAATTTTATCAAAAATCTTATGAAGGCCTCTTAGATAAAAAACTATAAAAGAAAAACAAATAAGGTGATAAAAAAGCATACATGTTTCACGGTAAGGCTTGTATTTACATTGATTTTTACTTTTTATTATTCACGTTCCAACTGTGATGAAAAAGTGGGAGAATACTTTGAAAAACATAATACTATTAACAAACGAACAGTTTTCTTTTTTGCGTTAAATTTTGCACAATGCCTATAACCAGTGTCTGTCAAAAATAATTCAGTTTAAGAATAACGTTCAACACTCAAATATACATGAATCAGGCAAATTATAAGATAAAACAGGTTAAATGTAGTACTAATACCGTTAGGAAATTAGACAGTCTTTACCGCTACTGTTTGACTGACACCAAGCAACGAAATCCTTGTGGCATCTTAAAAGTCATTTGTTTTATTGAAGAATGATTTTTACACAAACACGCAATGCTTGCACAATAATCCTAAACAAATCCTACGACTTTTGTTCATCTCAAACAAAGTATATACGTTTTAAAAATAAAACCATACAGCAAAACGTCACCCTTCAAGTTGCCCACTAAAATTACAAATTAATAATATAACTTTGACTTTTACCATAATAATAGTATTTTTATACAAATAGCCTTCGAATAAATAAATACAGACAATACATTCATATGTACTGTAAACGGATAAAATACAAGACTAATGTTTTCAGTTGACAATGAGACAAATCATAGACAAACGAATAGAACAAAGGGTTTCAATAGAGAATAGAATAAATTCAAAACAAACATTCGCTATGAATATTTCAGCAGTTTCTAAACAACATTCTCAGGCGCATTGACTACCTACTGCTACTATATACACGTATCTGTTGTTTTGATGTATATTATTTTGGAATGTATTCCATAATAATATATTAAAAAGTAGATAGATAGAAAATCTAATGTCACGCATACAAATCATGTAAAAAAAGCAGGAATAAGGCGCCTTATTTGCTTAGAGTTACATCTTCTGAATCGGCTGTATTTTGTGAAAGATCAAGTGTATTGGTTTTGTAAATAGATATATCAATAGCAATATAATTGAATAAATAAAGAGAAGCAAATAGTCAAAAGTATGTCATATTATTAATATAATATAGCTACGTACTGTTATACCGGACTCTCCGAAGGGCGTTTTAAAAAAACATATCCGATAAAACACTATTTATTTCAATAATTTTAGAATTTACTTTTGTGGACAAAACTGCGAAATGGAATTAAAGAATTGGTATTAATGAAGAGACAGAGGTCCGTACCGGTTGAAAGATTGATATCCACTGGCCGTTGGGCTGTCCGGCTTGAGGAGTTGAGTTTTGATATAAACAGCATAGGAAACATGATCATGGATCATGATTCTTTATTTTATTTTTTGTTCTTTACCTTCAAAAGACGGTTATAACAGTACATATAAGAATTATTCTAAATTCAAACTATGTATCGATTTTGAAAAATATTTTTCCGATGCCTATAGGCTGGAGAGCGTCTTGAGCCAATATAAGGCGGTTCTTTTCAATCTTCTAATTGGGTTGAAACAACTAAAGTGATCCACATAAATAAACACTTGAATCATTTAATATTGTTACGAGTACGGGACTCGAATGAAAATGCCGTTGAAATTGCTATAGAATTTATTAGAACTATACAAACACGTATAACACAGGTACAATTACAACTGAACACAATCAGTTCAAACGTAATGCTTGATTCAATAACACGCGCAAAGTCCGTCACTATATCGTCACTATATTTTTATCCGTGCAGGAACGGAGAAAGAATACAATTTCCTGCGGCCGGGTGGCCTGTCGTAAGAGGCGACAAAACAACCCACAGCCAGGTGGTAGGGCATTTGCCCGCCTGGATGGCTACCACCCCTGGTCTAAAGTATGTCGTACATAACAACCTTGAGTTGTGTTCCGGTATTAGTGACCAGGTTCCAATCTCCCTTAAGAGAGCAGCAGCGCATTTGTAGCACCTTTGGTGTTGCAAATGTCCATAGGCGACGGTAACCGCTTTCCAACAAGTGGGCCATCTGCCTGTCTGCTGAACTCCGCAATAAAAATGTTTAAAATATACGTTATAGAATGTACAAGTCTCGCCTTGAATTAGTTCTCGCTAGTGACGATGTTCATTGGCCATGCTTATAATGCACGATGCAATATGTTACCTGTAAGAGTGAATCAATTCCAGAAAACTAATTATGCTTCGAACGATAAAAAAATAAAAAAGGCTGATCTAATAAAAAAAAAACAAAAGACAAAAAAATATAAAAAGTTCAATGTATTAGCTCAAACGCTGCGATAGTAATAAATTGCTGTCTAAATATGCAGGTGCCTACTTGTAAAATATGATTGAATAGCTTCATATCGTTGCCTTTTCAGTTCCGTGCTTTTCAACTAAATTGATTCAATTTGGTTAAACAGTCTAATGTCAGCATTACACTACGTTAGTAGTTGGGAGTAGGCAGTACTTGGGACGATTTAATTCATTCTAGAACTTATCCTTGTTGGTAAAAAACCTACGTCCTTTTCGTCAACAATATTTAATTAAAATGTAATCATCTTAATAATAGTCCAATCTACGAACGACTATCGAAAATGTGTATAAAAATGCAAATTAAATGGTTTTTATATGTATCACAACAATCGTTGTAAGCCATTTAATTTAAATAAAAACTGTTTTGCAATCGTTCAATTTGTATTTTAAATTAAATTTTTAACTTTGAAGGTTTATAGGCGTACCTTTAAAAAACTTCAGTCTGCAAGCGGTGATTGGTTTAAAATCCCACATTGATCTGAAAACAAATAAAAATAGAAGTTTAAAATCTGTTTGTAGATAATAAGTAGGTAAGCTATATACAACATAGATACACCGATCGTGATAAATAATATGAGCCTATAAGCATCCCACTGTTGGATCGGTTCTCCTCATTTAAGAAGACGGACAGTATGCCCACCACGTTTATACATAATAAATTGGCGGGTTCCCTACACGCGTGATCTCTAAATGCCAGACAAAATTTACAATAGACAGATTGAAGTCCGTCATGATAGAAAGTGTCTATGATGTTTTGATGTTAATTTCTTCAGCAAATGGTAAGTATAACAATATGTACATCAAGTCAAAGAAACTGACAAAGTATTACAAACTCCTCGGCCAGGATTCCAATCCATGTCTTGTAACAAGATAATACTGTTTAAGCCGTAGTCACTGGGTGCCCATGCACCAGTCTCCTTCAAATAGCTTTGGTTAAAATAGTTACCATTAGCATGTAGGTAATGATAGTTTTTTCTGGACTATGCCAACATTTGCACATTATTCTGTTATAAATACCACGTACTGACAGTAAAGGAAAATGTCATGAGGAAACTTAAGTCGAGATTAACCATGTTTAAACCTGGCGATCAAACATTGTCCAGTGTGGTAAGTATGCAGTTGTTTTCATGTATTTGATGATGACACACGAGCCTAGGGGTGTATATACAGAGATTAAGAAATAAAACATCAGAGAATTAATGTGCAATAGACTATTCCAGGACTTTCATAGTCCTAAAAGTGAACAAACGCAATATGGCTAAATAAAAATGCTGCAAGTATTAAATTGTATATACTACTGTTGGCATTAGTTTCATGCATAAAAAGACTGTACTGATAGGTTATTTCTTAGTGATCGTCATAGCATGCAGTTAAAGTATTGTATGTATAAGATGTTAGTTAGATAGTATGGATAAATTAAAAAAGACAAGAACAAATTATGTCTTGAATGTGGAAAGAGGAGATAGCAATGAAAAAGCCCAGAAATGACACCTTTAAGGACAGATATTTCAGACATTAGTAATATACTAATGCTACTATAAGCTTTAAAACTACTAGTAGTTCGAAGTACTGTGCGAGCTGGCTCAGAGTTGTTAAAACTTATAATTATTATTCATTTTTTATCATTTAATGATGCACCAATTCGATCAATTTTACAGTGATAGATATATATAAAGCAATATTCCTGGAAAATCAAACGGTTCCTACGATATTAAAAATATCCAGTTGAGACAATAATGGTATTATAATTTAAAATTAATTTATATTCATTTTAATATAGCGCATTAGTTTACAGGTGATTTTTTATGTAATTATGAATAGTTATAAATATTTTGTTTAGAGACTCGATAATAATGATACTGTTATTTTTTTTTGTAAAATAGAAAAATACTCGCGAAACACAGTACCAAGTTTTTAACCGATTTCCAAAAGGAGCAGGTTTTCAACTTGGCCGGTATTTTTTTTATTTATGTACACCGATTACTCTGAGATTTATGATCCGATTTACGTGTTCTTTTTTAGTTCGATGCGGAATAGTTGCTATTTGGTCCCCTAAAAATTTAACATGCTTTGGCCCAGTAGTTTTTGTTTTATGAACATTTTTTATGAAAAAAAACCATTCCGTTCCATATGTACACCGATTACGCTGAGATTTATGATCTGATTTACGCGATTCTTCTTTATTTTGATGCGGAATAGTTGTCGTTTAGTCCCCTAAAAATTTAACATAGTTTGGCTCAGTACTTTTCATTTTATGATCTTTTTATGATTTTTTTTTACATTAGAAAATACGCGTAGAAAACCTTATTAGTAGAATTTCGTGCTATTAATATATGCATACGTAAATTTTTGTTTAAATTTTTTATTTTTTCCATCTTGCTGTAAAGAATATCACTTTAAAATATGCACAGTCATTAGTTTTAATAGACATGTGAATTTATTTATAATTATACGGTAAAGTTGAATAAAAGATGTACTGCGTGGCACATTCCGCAACAAAATGCTTGAATATGCATTACTCCGGTACAGGTGCGTGCTTAAAGCGTCACGTTTGAAATTACTATTTAAACGGTTATGGCAATAAAGCACTAAGTCGTAACAGTCAGTGACAATATGTTATGTCTCTTATTTCAAAGGCTAGTCTAGTAACTGACATAATTATACGCTTTATTAATAATATTTTTCTAAATAACATAAAGTAAGCTGGATCCTTATAGATTCAACATGCTATCATAGACTAAACAACCAGTCAGACAATGGTCAGGTGCAGACGGGACAATCTTTTTTTTTGGCAGGGGAAATTCGATTGAGGAGGAGGAGGGACCATAAGCTACGATATAAATACAGACATTACTTGGTAATATTTTAGAAATCGATTCCACCCCTTTGAATTTGTGATGCGGCTGCTAACCACTAAGCGACTACGGCTTCTACAAATCCTTGATTCCTCATAATTTATATTATGATCGGTGACGTGAATTCACTCTTAACATTGAATCATATAACAGTACATAAAAATTAAAACCCAAGACACGAGTTTAGACTAGTCGCGTACGAATAAAGTAATCTGAGAACGTTCATAGGAATCTAAACAAACTGCTCACAGCTGTATACGAGTGCATTCTTAATCGCAAATGGCTTCTTGATGACAATACATTTTATGATGTTATGACTTGTAGGGCGTTCCCCTTTCCTCGCGTTTGGTTAAAAAATAAAAATATTGCAGGCAATCTGTGCACGATTGTAATTCTAACCAGTGTTAAGTCTCATGAATTTGCTCTTAAATTTTCTTTTGAATAATCTTTAAGCAAAAGCCTTAGCCAAATTTTAGGTCTCTATAATTTTTAAAATTGGTAAAAACAAATTATATCAGTTTTATTTCGATACAAATAGGATCTAAGTATAATCATCGGTCTTATTGACTCTCTAATCTGTAAAATGTAAACTCTTTACTCACTCTCTCGCAGGTTTATTCCTATAGATATATGTGTTTATCTATTTTATTGTCGCTTTTTTGTTTCAACGAGTTTCAAATCACAACGACACTAAAGAAGTTTCACTTCCAAAGGAATAATGAAGTATCTGCTTCGAAAATAGAAACAAGAAAACAATTTTGCTTTATTCTTGACGTTACATAAAAACGATTAGTGGTTGTAAAATCGACAGAAAAATAAATAAAAATAAGTCACAATGTTGGTGGTAATATTTTACAATTTATTTGCGGTTTTCTTATTTGGCAAAAAGCCAGTAAACAAATGTTTTATGAGTAAATTCGTTAACGTTCCTGTTTTAATGGATTGTTAAAAAAAATATTTTTACATTATTTATTACCAATTAGTAATTGTACCTTGATTTATTCTTCTGAAGATACTTTTTTAAATATTGTATAAAATTAACATACATACTTACTTTACATACATGTTCCAACTCTACGTACAATCAAGAGTACATAATATATTATATACCCTTGAGTCCGAATATAAGTATGTAATTTATCTTATTAATTTAATATGTATATGTATCGCTATATTACTTAAATTACTAGTATTATGTATTATTACTTATATCGTATTGTAGTATCGTTTGTCTAAATTTGTTGCAATTTGTGCTTTATTACATTAGTGATGACCAAGTGTTATCTATCTGTTCTCTACATTTTATTTTAGAAATTTCATAAATACACCTGTGTTTATTGTTCTCTATGTATGCTATGTAATTACTGTAAAACTGCCTTTTTCAGCATGTGGGCCCATAGACAATAATATCTTTAATACTTATTGGCAAACACTATTTACATAAGCTTTTGCCAATTCTAATGAATGGATTTTTCTAGATCACTTCAAGCATTAATGTCAGAAATCCATTAAACAAAACACAAAGCGGAATAGGAAGAACTCAACGTCACATTAACCATCTGGCTAGTCATATGAACTTTGAAGCGCTCACGAGATATTAAAGTGATACTATTAAAGAAAACCGTAAATTATTTTAATTTATGCTGTCTACTTAAATTGAACGATCGGAGATAATTAACGTATTGAGCATAATAAAAATCAATATTGTAGTAAGTAAAATCAGTGACCGGAAAAGTAAGGCTCTAAACTTTGCGCAAGGATATAGACAAATTCTTAAAACCGCCCAAAAATTGATTATTTTTAATAAATAATTCACAAATATTTAATTAATTGCTGTTGAGATGCTTGGACCGTGGGGTCCTGAAGCCATGAGCCTCTACCGAAATTTATCACAACGACTCATTGACTCTTCAGGTGATCAGAAGGCTGATGCTTACCTCGACCAACGGATCAGCCAGCCTTCCGGCGCCTTACCCATAGAAGGTGATTTAGATTCAGTATTCTACTAATAGTCTTGACGGACTACGGGTAGAATACAATACAAATAACTTAAATTTTCTTTTATTGTATTCGATTGTATGTAATTTTATAATTGTTTGTGATTTAAGATTAAATTATATTTTATAGTTAATATGCATGATAATATATAAAGAAAAAAAATCACAAAATATTATATAGACTTTTGAACGTTAGAGGTTAGAGTCCCTATACTTGCAAATGCCTAGGAATCTATTGTAAGTCGAATAAACGTTTCAACGTAAAACCCCCTAAAATATATTTCAACAGATACATTTTTAAATAAAAGCTGCTAACTCTGTTTCCCATCTTTAACCGCAATTTCAGTCTTTTAATTTTGCAATTTGTCTTCCTAAAGACTATGTAATCTAGCAATATGAGTACAGATATAACACTATGTAAATTAGTAAATTATTTCCAGGATTCCGGGGTTCTGAAAGATTCTCTGTAGAATAAAATTAGATACTTAAGATTATGGTGGTTTTAACCACTCTATGTTGATTAACAGCTTTAGGCAAATTAGCCCCAACTAACTGATTATAATCCATACTTTGACCTACTTTATTTGGCACTATGCCTATTACTTCATCCTGTGTTAAAGAATAAGGGACAAAATAATTTATCAATGCTCAATTATGTAACCTTACATTTTTGTTTTTCGTTAATCACTAGTCCGCTATTCATGACCTATATCGTATTTTCTTCTTTCATACAAAATGTGTCCCATTAACGTCATTTATGAGAAATATGTATGACAAATATTTTAATGACAAATATTACATTAATTTAAAACTTGTACTCTAGTTGTTTTTACGGTCTTAACTCGACCGAATGCCCTTGTGAGATTTGTGAATGACCAGTACCAACACTTTTATTGATGTTACGACCTTTGCAGTATATTATGAATGAGTTTTGTAGGTCTTGTCAATATCATAATAATTAATAAAAAGATTTATGAAATAACCAAGATAATCAATATAATTCGAAAATTAATGGCTGTGGGTCGCTTACGTGTAGTCTGTCGCAAGGCTAATGACTATAGACTGACATAGACCGACCTAGACTTATGACTTATCCTATCAGCCAGCATAGTATGGGAACGCTCCAGCTCGTTTAATTGTACAAGGTCGTCAGTAGGGGCTGGATAAGGAGATCAGAGGACCGGAATATATTGCAAAGACTTGAGGATACGTACTACTAGTGCTCGACTTGGCTCAAAACAACGTTTAAGTTTTATGATATTTATTTATTTAAAAATATTTTTGTAATGTCTTATTTGTTAAAATACCAATTAATTATTAATGACACTCTATTTATATTATACAAATAATGCAGTTATACGTAAATCTCTTCAGAATCGCAATCGATGTGGATATCGCACAATCTAAATTACCATCATTTGGAATGACTTTAGTAATCATTTTCATTTGTTTTTATTAAAACACCCGACGCGGCCCATTTCTCATTTGTTTGTTGTTTCACATTACAAAATAAGATTACAAGATCTTGCAATGTCCGCTCCGAGATGGAATAATTCTTCAAACGCAGTTCATTCGCACCTTAACTAATTGGCTGCACGCCAAAAAGTAGACCACCCAAACTACCTTACTATTTACGATTATTGAACTGTTAATATGCCATTTCGTCGGTTTTATGTAAGGCATTATTCTTCTGACCTTTTATTGTTCAGATATTCATTTTTATTATATTAATTTTTGGAAACGAACCGTCCCGACAAGGTCGGTCGGTGCTGTCAAATGTAGTGTGCCAATTGCAGTTGAATTAATAATATAATTTTTAAACGACCAAATTAGTTTAACCTGCCATAACAACGTATCTATATTGCCGGTGTATGTACAATATTAAGCCTAATGCGCATTAAATTCATAGCAATTTAAATCCGACACCTTAATTCCGTGGTGCGCTCGCTTCGTGTAGTTTATCAGAAGATTTTCAGAAAATATAGCATCAAAATATTCGTGGTGCACGGCCTTACAACATAATAATTTATTATAAGAAATATTTTAATACAGTAAACCGCTGTAACATTTATCGATACACAATAATACTAAATGAACTGAATGAATGGTTGTAGTGGTCTGTATAGGTACATGTAGTTAATATAACTCGACTTGTTTTTTCCCAAAGTACATGAATGAAAGATAATGTCAAAATTTCGACTTACATATTATGTTTTTTTCTTAATCAAAAACAATTACCAAAAATGTCACACACCTAAAACTGAAAAGGACGAAGTAAAAATAGTCGATGACAAAAAACATATATTCTAGATTAAACAAAAAAACTGCATTAAAAACAGAATAAATCAAGCCATTAAAAAGTCAATTAGATATACATTTGTGTAGTGTTATGATAAGAGTATTATTTTTTAAGGCTACGTGGGATAATTTTGGCACTCCGCCAACTGGCGCTTGAGTGAGTTTTGGAAACTGAAATCTTGAATTATCGGCTGCGGCGGGATAAAAATAGTCATGTCACTTCATTGTCGTACAAGGACTTTGTAGATTAACGCGATTTAGGTCATGCAAACCAACAAGTTATTAAATAAACAATAAACTTTATCGAAGAAGTTTTGGATGATGTTTTTTTGTAGTGGCGATTTTTTTTATTTCGGAAAACATGTAAATTTGATTAAAATTACGAATACCTGGGAAATTTTGATTTTTTAAATTTTGTGATTTTTACTTTTACTGACATTGACTTTACGCAATCGGGATCCACGTTTGTGACAAGGACATTAGTCCATTCCAACTCCATTCCAACCTAAGCAAAATTATTAAATTTAGTTGAAATTGGAATGGACAGTGTTAAAGGGCTTTGTATCTGGTACCAATTTACTTAAAGAATAGTTTAAACTAAAATATTGATCTATACCTACATAGCGCTAAATATACCAACACAAAAGAACTTAAATCAATCCAAATTCATGTAAATAGCAATTGGAACTTAAGCATAACAGAGTAATGTAGCAAGCAGTAGGTACATTGAAATTCGCATAGCTTCCATTCATACTAAGTAATACATGTTTGTTAGTTCCTTTTTACATTTGTCTAAAGAATAGATAGTTACAAAATTAGATCTATACATGTATATGTATTTTTGATAAAGACGATAAACATAGGAAACTCTTTTTGCTGTGAAACAGGATAATAATATTAATTATACCTATATTTTCAATTTTTAGTAAAGAAAATATTTTACCTATACTAGAAGAGTTCGAGGAGAAGTTCACAATTAATAAACCTAAATATTTTAAGATAAAATAATATAGCCAATTTTTTTCTTTCATTTTTGGTATCCATTTGGTAAAAATAAGAAAATTTTATTTATAATTTTAGCCTTGTCCAGTGTTCTTATAGATCAATATTTTCCAACATGTCTGACCACAACATAAAACAGCCACATGTGCGTGTCACGCAGAACGTTCGCAACCTATAATACATTAAAATGAAATAATAGCTCAAGGCCCGCGTTATTTTTGTTTTAATACAACGCTGTCTTTCCGCCCCGTCATATCTGTTGCAATTTTCACATTAAATGCCATTGAATGCTCGGTATTAACGCGGTTTCATTGTCTGAGATGTGTAGAGAAAACGTGTTGAAAAACTTCAGGATCAGACCGCTCGTTTTTATTTCCGGTAGATGACTGCTTCCATAGGTTCCAGCGTAGGATTAGTCGCAGCAAACACTGTCAACTTCAAAATAATTGAGAATGCGAAAGGTAACCAATAATGACAGCCAGTCAGAGGGGTATTTACGCGTTAACGTTCTAAAAGTATAGATCATTTTTACGCCCTGTGACCAAAATGAATATATATGCATTAAATATCAATTGGTCTCACACGAACCTTCTGTCCGAAACACGAAAAGTCCGTGTTTTTTTCATAACCCGTAAAAATATATTAATACGTTCTCTAGACGATTTATTTCACCGACGTAACTGATCTGAACAGAATTAAATACTGAGGTTTTTGACATAAGGTCATTTATGGACTACGTAAAATTTCTTCAAGTCCGCCAAGGCGTTGACGACACCCCTGGTGTTTTAAATATTTATTATATCAGGATATAGATAGTAGATAAAAAGTAAACGTAAAAAGGAAACTATTATAATATATCACTAAATCAAAATCTCTCCGAAATTATTTATATAGCTTTCGTTGACAATAAAATAGAAATGGTCTTGTCAACACAGTTATACCTCCGGGTCATAGACCAAGAATGTGTTTAGTTGCAAATTTATACGAATTGAAAATATGCAAACATGCACCAAGGTGTTATGTGTGGAATGTTTTAATTGCAAGCGTGCATAATTATACAATTCTTATGCATATTAAAACTACATAACGGTCCATAGATGTATGTTGAAGTAGAATAATTTTTGCATTTACTTTAATCAAGTGCTTATGTTAAAGATGCAAAAGTTTATGTCATAGTGGCTTAACTTGACACAAGAAAACAGTCAAAATTTTCAAACAGACTTACTATTAAAGAATTTATTCGAAACCAATAACAGAGTATACAGGAACAATTTGGTGTCGCAAACTATACATTAGGTCTAGGAAATACCATGTTATAATAACGTCATTAGGAATCAAGTTATTGCAATATTTAAAAACACGAAGGTTCAACTAACGCACTGACATATTGTGCATATAAATAGGATAATATAACATACGAGATAACATAGGAAAATATAACATAGTAATCATATTGAGAAAACTTGTGCTTCGAGATTATCGATGTGTGAAACTCGCCGCCTTGGCGAATCGTGGCGGGTATACCTTTCATTCATCTAAAACGGAGACGCGATTTCTATAACATGCGATGAGCTGGTTATGTATGCAAAGTCTTTAGAAATTATTTTAGAATATTAATTTTGTTTCCAATGCCACTGTGCCATTATGCATTTCCAAGAAAACTAAATGGAACATAAAACAAGCGGCCCAAATACGTTATACATTTTATTGCTCTGAATTACATTTCATACGAGAAACTTTAGTGTAAAACCACAAATATGCAATATACAAACATGTTCGTCTGGCATTATACGAATGAAATTGAAATACGTTGCAGTGTATACATCTAAGGTATTATGAAAAAGGAGAGTAGTTACGTGACATTTTATTTAAGAAATATGATATACCCGCTGCTTCATCCACGCTTGACTAGAAATTCCCGCGGGATTCCCCAGAATACAAAGTACCGCAGCTATCGTTTAAGTAAAAAAAAATCCGACGAATTGAGACCCCCTCCTCCTTTTTTGAAGTCGGTTAAAAACGGTATCGGACTCAGCTAATTTTCATGCACCCGAACAACTTCGGGAGAAAATATTTTAACACTCTTATTACATTAAATTTACTATGTAGCAGTAAAAATTACATTCAAATTGGTTTTTTTTTCAATGTGGATATTTTAAATCATTCCCAGAAAAATTGTCGCGGGATTCGTAGGATAAAAATTAGCGCAAATTTTAAGTCAAAATTTACTGTCGCTCAGCGATAACCGTATCGAAATCGGCCCAGTAGTTCTTATGTGAATCCCGACCAAAAAGGACAGGAAATCTAAAAAAAATGGATTGTGTTCTCCGTCGTTTATTTCGTGTATTCCAGTTGATTTTTAGCAAATAGCTTCAATGTACAACAGACACGGCATGTGTAGAATTTTATATAGATTTCAAATATCAAATGCCTTTTTTTGTAAGACAATTCTTTTTGAATGCCACACGCTACGGTCAAAAATAAGGTAGGGTGGAAAGTCTTGGCGACTTCCAGATGCCCATTAAACCTAATTTTTCCTGTTACCATAAACTTGACTTAGCGAGCCGTGCCTTACTACAGCAAGCCTCTTTCATAAGCTCAAGGACTCTTTCATATCGCCGTTCCTCAGAGAAAATCATTTTCCCCAGAGAGTACCTCGTGCTTTCTATCTCACCGGCTTGGTGCGGATAAAGGCTAATGTTGAAGTATCAAGTCTCTAAATTAGTCTGAAGTAATTTCTAATTAAAATAAACTTAAATGTCAGTATTACATTTTCGCAAAATTAAATATTTGTTAGCGTGTTATTTTGCACTAACTAACGAGACGCTCCCCAGAGACGGTCAATTTTAATTAGATTAGGCCCGTTACTTGTTATATATATAATAGGACTAAAAATTAGTACAACGAAACTCAATGCTGTGAAATTTTATATATATAATAACTATTTCTTATAGAAAGTAGTTACTAATTAGTACTTAATGTGAAGAATACATCAAAATAGTATAAATAAGCTACATCATCAAAAATTACAACTAAATTTGTGGTAAACTAATGGTTAAATCACATAACAAACTAATGCATGACATAACTATGTGTTGAAAGCGTAACAGGGAATTTGTACCGGTAGTTTTTCTAGCCTAATGTATGTACATACTATTAGAAACGTTAATCAACTGACAATGAAAAAAATATTGTAAGGAAACCAGGAACTTACAGGCTCCGGATGTACATGTCCTGACATCTATCTTGAACTAATTTAGCTGACGTACCACCTGTTCCACTAAAGTGGTACACCTATCAATGGTACAAATTTGAGCTGATATTTTTTATTTTCTTTTAAGCGATTTTTTTTTATATTCTAGCAGAAAGTTAGTTGAATACTTTGTATATGCTAGGGTACTACAAGATATTAAGATGTTTTGGATTGTGATAGATTTTCATTCCGATCACAAAAAAGTCTTACTTTGACATCGTGAACAGTACATCTATTCAATTTAGTGGAGGTTGCTGCTGAAGTGTAAAAGCTCCGTGTTACATCCTCCGGTTTAATCCGATACATCAATCTTACTGTTATATCTTTGCAGGAACGGCGGAAAAATATTATTTCTTGCGGCGGGCGGTCTGTACTAAGAGGCGTCAAAACAACCCACAGCCAGGTCATAGGGTATTTATCCGTATGGATGGCTACCACCCCTGATCTAGAGCATGCCACCATAACAACCTTGAGTTGTGTTCCGACATTAGTGGCTAAGTTCCAGTCTCGCTTAAAGGAGCAGCATCGCATTTATACTACCTTTGTTGTAGCAAATAATATCCATAGGCGATGGTTCCTGCTTTCCATCAGGTGGGCCGATTGCCTGTCTGCTAAACGCATGCAATAAAAATAAATCAACAAATACTTTCAATCCCAAAAATCATTTTTTTAATCTTCTAAAACGGTCGTCAATTATATTCTGTTCAAGATAAAAATCTCCATAATCTTATTTATGATCAACATAACAATACGTTATTTTTGATGGCCCATGATGATCATTGATTTCAACGTAACGGCACATTCTCTGTCAATAAAAGTATAACGATGTCGTTGGGAGTGGCTCAATAAATGACATATTTATAATTCTACTCTATTCTATAATAAGATCTAGATTTGTTGATCTAATAAATGGAATAAAAATAATTTAGATAATTTTGGCGACAAATAATTTCCGTAATTACGTCCACTATATTTTTAAATGGCAATCTAAATAGTTATTTGTTAATTTTTAGGTCAATGACTTTGATAATGTAAAATTGTTAAATTTATTTCGTTTCCAAATGTCCTAGACCCATGGTATAAATGAGCTTTGAATTTACATAATAGGGTTGGGCTGTTTGTAATTTAATACTCGCAGCCAAGCCACTTGACAGCCGGCAATTTTTCGTCACTATAAAATTAAGGTGAAATGACCCAAATATTAGAGGAGCTTTCGTGGTTCCTGCACGAAGATCTTTTCTATATTAATATACAATATGATTTTCCATAAAAACAACATCATTATTTCTAACAATTTATGTATCTACACGATCAACCGTCTATGGAAATCATTAGAATTCAATCTCTCGAGAAATATCATAATGGGAAGATGCAAACAGATAAAGGAAACGTAGCCAACCCACACACAACCTTCGCCACTTTATCTAGACTTTCAAACGACTAGTGCGTGATTACAAGAACCTTCATATAAATTACCTGTGACTGAAATTAAACGCATGTCAAAAGCTAACAGGCGGATGACATGATATTTCTTAAATTTCGAACGTGGAAGTGAGGTGTGTGATTGGCCACACCTGAACAACTCAGGTTGAGGCCAATCAAGTTTTTTTCCAATTCCGAATTTAAAAACTTAATATTAATTTGAAAAGTACACGTATACTCGATGAAGACGTTTGGCCTTTGCCTGTACGAGTTATTATGACATTCGAAGTGTGAACTTGACGAGATCTTGACGTTTATTGCAATCATTTTTGCGGTCACCTTCATATCCACGTTAAAATAAAAAGGAGAGAAAACTGGTACTAGTAGTTACTCAATGTAAAAATATTTTTATTATATTTAGGTTTTGATGTTTGAAAATAAGTCTTTACACCTACACGTTGTTTATGCAATAAAAGCAACACAACGTTTCTCAAGAAAATTTCTCTCACGTACCGTGTGGATTTGGAATAAGCTCCCAGCTGAGGTTTTATCACACCGCTACGATATGGAGATTTTTGTTAAAGGGTATCCTAACATTTTTTCGAGGCCGGCACCGCGTCGGTGACGTCTCGGGTGTCGCAAACGTCCATAGGCAACGGTCACCGCTTTCCATAAAATCAGTCTGTCTAATGTACTCCAGCTATAAAAAAACCGTCTAGCTCTATATTGAGGTACCTTAAATTTAAAAACTAGTAAATAGGGTAAAGTTACTAAGTGTAAAGAATATTTTGTTTGGCGTCAATCAAATACTTACAATTTACTTCAGGCTGGAGGATTTGATACTATATAGTAGCCGTTCTGACCTCTGTTTCTATTTACCTGGACTCAACTGACAGCTACGATCAATTTTCTTTTATGGTGCAAGCTTCTAATAACTCAACACTGTGAGTTGTAAACCAAAGAAAGGCCGTTCGCAGCTGTCATTTTAGTTTAGGTAAATAGAAATTAGACTGTAGAGCCTAATTGCCTTGGAACTAGTCTAAACTTTAAATATTCTATGGGAAACCATAATTCAAAAATAGGATCCTATTCTCTTTAAGTCGCCTGAATGGTATTCTATCAGAATTAATATTGTTGTCAATGTCTTATAATCGGGTGCTCCAAATACAGTGTTATAGTTACTGACTGTTGCCAAATGCATCTTAAAGCCAGATGCGTTAAAAATTCAGTTAACGAATAGCTACATAAGAATATATATAAGACGTTATCTGTCAATGTTTAACATAATTAACAATTAATATCAATCATGACAAATAATGGAGTAACCCCATCGATGCATCTGCGTGAAACGGTCAATAACTATAACATCACCTCAGATGCTTCTACTGCATTAGAAGAGGCATATGGTAAAATAGAAGTTATTCCCGAAGAGAAATTCAGCAAAATATTTATTTACCAACCCTTAGCAGTTTGCGTGGCATTGACAGAAATTAACAAAGACAATCTAACATCTTGCCTAACTTAGTTTGAGCCTTTAACAGAATTCTGGGAAGATCCAAATACTAACAACATTTATCGCGGGCAAGGTTAGCTGGTTCAAACGATTTCCTTCCAAAAGACGTTATCAGCGTTTCTCGCCGGTGGTCCTGTGATGCCGGCAACGACAAATTGTTTGTTATTGAGTCCCTACAAGCTGTAATGATATGCTATCATTATGAGCAGTGAGAGCTTCCTTATCTATTAAAATAAATTACAGGCTTTTGTTCCTAATAAGTAGGGCTTAAAACTTCACACTCACAAAATCAAACTGTAAATGGAAGTATAGTATTTTAGGAATTTGAGAGTAGTGTGAATTATGTAGAGATTCCAAAATATATCCGTATATAAAAGCAAACTTTACATACATATCTTACATAATATAATATTGATACATTTATTTATTATGAGTTCTGCCCGTCAATTTGTTCGCGCGCGATTTGTACCTACTAGAGCGAATAAAATCGCCGCATCCTTACCGCGAACTTCCAAACTCTGTGGTGCTTTATGTTCTTCTTCTGAACCTAAAGATGTCGAAATACACTAAAATTCCAGATAAAGTTCTTTCTAAGACTTAAATGTTTCATTATAATTCGTTAAGCTATTTTGAAACTTATTCGAGTAAACTCTGACAAACAAAAATTCTAAAGACACACGTTTATGGTTAGACATCATAAATTTTGGAATTTATTTTGAAATCAGTGACAAAAAAAATAATTTAATTAGTATTGATAATTTGGCTACTGCAACACTACGTTTTATTTGGTTTGTAGTATAAGTAAACTTGGCACCTCACAGGAAAGTTTCTTCACGTTATAAAGCAAGCAACATTCTTGTGCAGTCTGAGCAAATTTGTCGTCTCGTCTCGCGGCGCGTTTGATGTGAGGCCGCAGCGATAATTACGGAATTAATGGTCTGATACAGATAAGTTTTTATCGCAATTAAGAGTGCTATCGATCGACCCAGTTGTGCTCTCGCACGTTGCTGCACTAATTCACAAGTTCCCGGCCTTGAGAACCGACGAAACTGCTTGTGCTTGGTTTTAGCGAGAACCAAATTGACTGGCGGGGTCAGCATCGTATTAAGTAATTTTGCACTCAGTTGAATTGATCAAATTCTTGACTTAATTTGTCTGTGCAAAATCTTCAGTAGCATTGAGTACTATGGAAAAAGGAAATAATTGGAAATTGTAATCGTCCAATAAGAAATTAACTCAGAAAGAGCCTCCCCACCCAAAATCCCCCCCTCCCGCCCAATCTACATTTTAGTGAGTGCCATAAGTCAATCTTGTCTAACTATTTGATTTAGGATATATTAGATTTTTTCCTATAAAATTTCCGTTACATATAATCTGGAATTCTTTGCCAAACAAAAATTATTATGATTTGGAATGCCAGTACTGCAGAACGGCAATTTCATAGGTAAAGACTTATTATCACTGAAACTTAGAACCAAAATGTATAAACTGTTTTTACAACAATAACAAACAATCAGACAAATATGGAAATTTTATAATAAAACCAATGTCAAAACGAATAGGTTTTCACCTAGGAATTACGTAAATAGAGTGCAAAAACACCAGTGGCGTGTAGCGAACAAAGTAATATTGTATTAGTATCGAAAGCTTTGAATTTTTTTGAAGCTTTTCTTTTACCTTCTTCCAATTATTTGGGTCGGCATAATATGTCTTTTTCTTCCATACTCCTCTATTCTTAAATACGGTCTCTGCCACACCACAAATCATCATATCATCTTCATACAATCCATCCAACTCTTATTTGGTCTACGTTTATATCCATTAATCTTGCAGTTTAACATTCTTTTTGTCACGTAACTTTCATTCCTCCTCATTACATGCCCATACCACCTCAGTCTTCTTCCTGTAATTTTTCAGACACGGGTGCACCTTTCAAAATCCCTTGTTTACTCATTACTTACATTATTCGTTCTTGTAAAACCACAAACCATCACAATATTCTCATCTCAGTTGAGTGGAGCCTATTGTGGATCTCTTTAGTGCCCAACATTCGGTACCCGTATAACAAGACCGGTCGTTACATAAATTTATATATATCTGCTTAGATTAAATATATTAATTAATTAAGTACTTATGTTTATTTATATTTCTGTATTATGATACCTTTATTTTATTTTTAACGTTTAGGTTTTCTCTGGCAATCACTCACTCACTTATTAAATAATTAAATCAGAATATGGTTTAAAAAAAGCAAAATAATCTCATGTAAATTGGAATCGTGATAATCTGAAACCTTTTTAACATCAAAAATTACAAAGTTTCATGAAACTGCAGTTCCGCCACACACGAGTTAACCTTGTTTTTTGTTAGTAGTTTTTGAACAATAAAGGCTTTTAATCTTCAACAGGAAGTATTTTACCCGAAAATTGAGGCAAGAAAAACACGGATGGCTTCTGATTTAAATTATAACTCTGCTAAATAGAATAATTGACTTGGCCTTGATGTGTTCAGTGGGATCAAATAGACAAGCACTTATAAGTTTATTGATTTAATTTTGATAATAGGATTAATAGTAAACATTTACTTGATAGAATATATTGTTTAATATTTAAACAGATATTAGGCTATGCGATTTTTTTCACAAACTTAAGGGGAATTATCGCTGTGTACTTTGTTTAAATAAAACGCTTTTGGTTAAATATGAATAATGGTTGTAGGATATTGTTTTTAAACAATAGTTGCGTTTCTATTCATAATGTTTTATGCATATTTTTCCTAGTTGGAAAGCAATATGTTTTGAACGCTTAGTATAGAATATATGTATTTATTTTCAATATAATTATTAAACTACTTCTTAACGAGGTTTGTCCCAAGAGAGCTAGAGCTTACCTCTCTTGGCCTCTGCTGATCAATATCTGAATATAAATAATCCTCGCTATATAGGACAAGGATTAATCAAACATTCCAGATTTCTGAAAAAAGGCTTGTAAATCACGCCAAGGCAGGCACTTTATTGGAACTTTTTTAATTGAACCTACCTGCATATACATAAATCAAATGCTAATTAACTAGCTTGCTATTGAAAACTGTTATAACTTTCAAGATGCAAGGCATTTCCATGTAAATAAAAAATTAAAAGCAATTTATTTGCACGTTATTACAAATTACTATTACGAGTATAAACGAAGTGTCATTTCAAAGCTGTTTATAAACCTGACCAAAACAAAACTAAATCTGGTACCTAAGCAATTATGTAATATGTTTTCTGGGTCTTTCTTCAACTTAAGGTTTTAGACCAGTCTTACTACACCTAAATCCACAAACCGTTCGCAACCATATTTGAAAATACAAGAAAACTAAAAATGCAGATTACCCACACTTGAACACAGGGTTAATTTGTTGAGTATTTTAGGAGCGTAAATCAGATGTGCCAGGCGTGACGATACGCTATATAACAACAAGACCTAACCTTAATTTCGTTTTACCGAATTAAAACAATAAGACGGAATCTGTAAGTGCAGAGGCCATTAAGCCAAAACGCCTCGACAGCACGCAAGGCTATAATGGATTGGTGCACATTAGAGGCGTCAGCAAGAGTCGCGTTCTTTGCCCGACCTGTAACCTAATTACGCTGCACAGACTGCATTTTCATTTGATGTTTCTTTTCATCTCTAGAAAAAATTCTGTGGAACATTATTCCTTAATTGCAAGTAAAGTTCATCAATACACGGATGTACGTACAAATATTTGAACAATATCGTTGTTTATTGATCTTCTGCTTTATATTGTTTGTTATTGAAAACTACAGACCATTAGAATGCTGCGAAGTTTTCGAAATCTTTCTTTAGGCTATGGGGACAGCCAACATCTAGAGGTCGTTTGGATCATTTAATCTCAAAGTGGTGTAACACTGACTAGCGATTACTTCGGTATGCACTACATAGAAATGCACCCAATTTTGTTTGGTTGCATATCTGTAAAGCCCCGGTTAGTGTAGATAGGAACTATGAGTAGCCAAGGGCCTAGTCCCCTGGCATTGGAAGAGGCCACGCCTGTCAGGGCACGCGGATTTGGAAAACCGCATACACGTAGCCCTGGCATAAGGCGCAGGACGGAATACCCAGGGGTTTTAGTGGGTACCCCTAACTGGGGAGTGTTTTGGCTGGGCATGCTAGTGCCACTGCCGATTTGGCGAATCCCACACTCACACGGGTCGCGAGCATCCTCCCAGGCTTCTGTGCCTGTCGCGGTTTAGTCCTCAAACGGATTTCCCCTGGCAAAAAAATAAAGATAAGAACTATGAAACTGCTAATGTAGCTAGGTATATAAGACTATGACGCCTGCCCGTCGCAATGTTTTAAAAGACGGATAAAATAGCTAGGCGGTTACTCGCCATTTACTGCCTATCTCCAAAATGCATTTTGATTAGGTATTATTATTATTATCCCGTTATTGTTTATATTTTAATAACAAGAAGCTACTAAACTAAAGCATATAAGTTGAGCCGCCTACACTGTCTAGAGCCTTAGACCGATAGATTAAACCGAATATCTTACAGACTTGACTTTAACCAAAGCACTACAATTTACAGAAGTAAAACAGTAATTTCTAAAGTGGCAATTAAGACGAATAGTATCAAAGTTTACAATGTAGAAATAATTAATATGTTTCCCATTTCAAAATTAAATCATACACGCATTTACATTTTTTAAATAATAAATTGAGTTATGGTCTGGAAGTAAACTGTTTAAAAATTTAAAAAAGAAAACATAAGGAAATACTCTCACTTTCTCACATTTAAACATAGATCAATCGTTGTCTTTTATTTTTTCCAAGTCCATTATCGTTATTTACGTTTGTAACCCAGTTGTGACGTTTACCGCGCGTGCGTAAGGCAGCTATTACATTTCCCAAGATCGACTCAGCCAGTTGTGATTGACCAGCATAAACAAACATTTCTTTAACTCGGCCACCGACACGCTGTAACTCACGTATGTCGTTGCTTTATTTACTTTTTAAATCTTCTGGTGTGTAATTAAAATGTAGCGGAATATTCGAATGCATGCAAGAATGACTCAGAAACTTTTTTCTTCTGTATCAAAGTTGTAACATCAAAACCCTTTTAAATCTAGATGGCCTCATCTCTATGATCAGTTTGACCAAGAATATTGTTCTACACAATCCTTCGAGAGAAGCTCCGTCACTTAACATATTAAAACTTAACACATCTATGTATCGTCTTTTCTAAGAAAACTCATGCTTTAACACTAGAAGAAAATTGTGAGACATGTATATTTTAAACAAATGTAAAAAGTCTAGAAAGACGGTGCGTAATTTATGTGCAGTGGAAATTGGTAGACATCTTCCAAATGTTAAGCATCCATAAAGTTTGTGTAAACTTCCAAACGCAAACGAACGATTTGGTCACATCAGATTAATTAAGTAATAATTAAGCTTGAGAAAGGCGTTGATCTTTCTGAAGCTTAATTATGTACTTCATAAATACTCTACGAAATTCATTAGCATCAATAAAACTGTGGATTAGAAGAAACAATCGCTTGGAACGTGATGAACCCAGTGGGGTTACAAACTACATGGCGGAATACCTAGATACAACAAGTAACCTTCAGGAGGTCGTTAGCAACTTCAAAAAGCTGGGGACTTCTTGTACGAACTTGGCTGGTTGGAATTGGAATTCTTTCTCTCTCGTAAGAAAAATGGGTTTGCCTCTCGAGTTGTGGAAAGCATTTTTATGAAATGCATGAATAAAAAAAGGTCATCACTTTATTCAAACAATTATTGCACGCCTTGAACAATTTAAGATAATAAAACGTACGTGACAATGTTTAGTACCTATACGTAAAACCCGTTTAATATAATAACTCGAAGCGCAAACACGTAATTTATTGGTTATATCTTTATCACTTAATCTCAATTAAGTACCCTAGATAATTTTTATCTCGGAAAATTTGCATTTGCAAATGGCCTAAAGCATCTCCGCCTGACCTGCTTGAGATGTCAAATATTGTTACAGCAAACAATCTTTTCCGTGAGTCCGTGCTTCGTTACACACGGACGTACGAGTAAACTTATTGGACATATTGAAAAGAAATAAGGTCAAGAAAATTAAGGAATATGTCAAGTTTATTTTGCTAAAATGTTTTTGACGAAACAGCCGACAAGTTGAAAGTTTATTGCGACTCAATTGATAATAGTTGATTTCGTTTAACTAATAAATTGGCACCTTTATTAAATATCGTATTATGTGTATGCTAAAGTATTAATGTAATGTATTCAATTTGATTTTCCTACTAAGAACTCGATTGAAGCTAATGGCCTTTGGATTTATGCAATTTTCGTCTAAAAAATATCCAAGAAGATCTTATACCAATGTATAAATGAGAAAGCAACGATATAACTTGCTACAGGAAACTTTTTGATAGGTATCCAATTAAAACCTACAATTAGCTGAAGCAAAGCTTAACCTTAAAAGTAGACCTGGTTTTAAGCATATGTTAACAAGTCAAAACAAATAAAAAAGCGTCAAAGTGATAATTATTAATAGTCTATGCTCGATATTCAAATAAAATATTACTGTAAGCACAATATGTTTTGTTATATACATATAAATTCCGCACCTAACAACATATCGCCTCGTAACCTAATCCATTATTTTGTAGTGGTATTATCGTATCTTAGATTGATTTATGGTAAAATTATACATCGTTATTAAGATTCCAATATATCAATAGAACATGTATATAATAGAAGCCCTTGGTTAATTTATCTGCACTAATATTATATAGAGGAAAGATTTGAATTTTGAAGTGATAACTTCTTATGAGAGGGTGAACCGCTTCGTTACGTAACGCATTACGGCGTCAGTCTGTCTGGTTCCCTTTCTCTCAAGTTAAATTAGTTTAAATCATCACTTCTTTCAGGCGTCCCGAGACGCAGTCTTTTTTATATGTTTCTAATGAAGTAGGTACCTCAAAAACTACTGGACTGATTTCAAAAATTATTTCACCATTAGAATACTACATTATCCCAGATTAATATGGAACATTTATTACTATAAAAAATTAGGAATCTCTACTAACACTTCAATAATGTAACCCATCGATATGAACAAAATACTTGGCGCTGGAATCAGGTTCTACGACTTTGATGAAATTTTATGTGTTTGAGTGGTTCCCGGGGTGGTTTAGATTCAAATTCAAAATTTATATGCATATTTATATGCAATTAATATAAAAAATCAGTGAATGAAATTATTCATCATAAAAGAATAATACGAGGTTATTAAGTTAAAACCTATGAAAAGAATCATAAATATTTAGCTTCTGGTATCAAAGCAGATTAGAAGCGTCGGATTGTTGATTGATTTGATTATTACAAATATTCTATTCATTGTGTTCATATATATTCATGATAATTATGTTATTTTTGTGATTTAACAAAGATTACTGCTCATTAGTCTGCTTACGGTGATTGCACATCTATATTCCGCAATTCTATAGTATTTACAAAATTATTATTGTAATTTCAATCAATCATCCTCATCATTAATCAATCAAGAAAGCACAGTATACCCTTCACGCTCTCCAAAGGTGGTTTTCGTCTTTAACACATCGGTGATCTCAATAATTAGGGTTCCTCACGATATATTACTTCACCGTATGTATTAATTGTTATTTGATATGCCTGTTAGGTCAAGAAACTGTCTAAGCCGTTCTTTCCACGCCCAGGATTAGAACGAGACGTAGGTGGGTTAGCCATTAAAAAAGTTATCACGGCTTAGTTTGTCCTGTTATGATAACTTCAAAACATTTACCTATCGAGGGCTTCATAACATATAGTCGTATACGCAAAAATGCCATTTTTTTAGTTGTTTACGCAAAACTATGCATGTTACAATTTAGAAAGTCTTACCAGTATGCAAGTGTACTTAAAAAAGGGTATTCCAAATTTCATCCCTATGCAATCAACTAGTTTTGTTTTATTCACAATTTTGTCCCTTGTGTGAAACTGCGACCAGGCGAGCATTTATAGACAAATAAAAGAAAAAGTGGTGTCGTGTCTACACAGAAGTAAAAATCTGCCATAATAGAGAAGATTGAAGAGGCTCCACCGACAAGAGCATGCTCTTAAATGATAAATGAATGTGAAACTGCACTTTTGTCTGCACGCTGATTTGTTGCGAAGCCCTCGACATGTGCAAGTGAATTTGTTTGGACGTAACGCGTTTTATCCAGTTATGTATAATTTAATAATTACACTAGATATCTGAAAACAGAACTTACTTTAGATAAGTGCTTGATATTTGAGTAATTATACAATTATAGATGTATATATAATTTTAAATCTATATGCTTACATATGTATATATAATGTTCCTTAATGTTAGGGTGCCTGGATGAGATTCCTTTAAGCGATAAGACCGCATATTTTCCAGCCAAAAATACATATATATGTATTTTTTACGTCTATCTACTACTACTCCAAATATTAGACAAATAAGGCAAAGATTTGTGTGTAACCTCGTAACCTATTTCAATTAGATCTTTGATTTGTTGAAATACGCAATGAATCTCTGTGCGTAGGCGTCGGCGTCGTCCTCCGTGCCTACTTAAAATGATCAGCACGACAGCCACTCGAAAAATAACGAATACAAACAACTAAAACAAACAAACCACGGTTTGTTAACGTTCAATTCGATGTGTCGCAACGGAGCCCTCCTAAAAGCATCGGCCAAACCGACCTTTTCTCAAGGGCACATACGCATCTTATTGTAACAAAACGCGTTAATTTACTATTTCTGTTAACACATGACTTCCGCCCTTTTCAAATGTAGGAAGTGATTAAGTAATGTTTTGATAAAAATGAAACAACAGTTTATATATGTGTATATAATTCTCACGAGCAACTAACACTTACCGAAAATGTATGTGTGAAGGCGAATGTACATTGCAGTACGCCTATTTCCTATTATGTTTTTAATATACGCCTCCAGTGCTTAGTACTAGAGAACGTGTGGGCGATCACGTACCTAGATCTATAAAGAATACTTTAAACTTTTAACGATTTAAATTCAAGGACACTAGACAATTCAACACATCACTATGTTACTAACTTTTGTACGACTGTTATAGTACGCTTGTTAATTCAGAGTAAAATAGACAAAGTTAAATCATATAATTTATTTTCTCAAAAAAAACATAATATAATGTTTATCAGGCTCAGAGGTCTATGAGGATAAGCGCTAGAACCTAGAGGCCCCGGACCGATTCTCGGCGGAGTAATTTTGTAAACAAACTTCCCGTTTTGTACATAGGTCTGGGTACCCCAGAGTTTTCCGTTCTATTATATATCCACAACACAAAGATAATTTGCTTTGCGAAACTATAAAATGTTTGTGTTAGTCCGCAGATGTAGAAAGAATATTTCATTTGATTATTGGCGAAAGTTAAGTTTAGATCTATTAGCAGATATATTTATCATTATTAATATGTAAATCTTTGACGACCACGGGGCATTAAAAATGGCCCGACATTTGGAGGGCTTGGCCGGGGCCATGGAAAGGCCAACACGTAGAGGCCTTTTGACAAATTTAATGTAAATGTGGCGTGACACTGACCAGCGATTATCCCTGTCTACACCATATAACAATGCACCCAAGGACAAGCCCCGGCCAGTATAGGACTATTGTGGAAATGAGGATAAAAAGTACCGGGCTATTGGGGTAAACTGCTAGTGGTACTAGGGCTCTGGGAATATGGGGACTATGGCGCCTGCCCGTCGCAATGTTCGAGGAACATGGAAAAATTGACAGACGGATGACTCACCACTCCCTGCATGCGACCCAAAAATGCCATAAAAGACAGGGGCAACATGGGTGTGAGTGGTTAAGGGGTGTAGAGAGGTGGGCTGCAGGTTCACCGAAGCTACTTCTGACGTGATGCCATTTATCACTTAATTTTATATTATTAATAATAATAATAGTGGGACCCTTCCATGCCCCAAGCAAGCCCTCCAAAAGTCCGGGTCATTTTTATGACCCGTGGTCTTCACAGACATACAAAGAAATAATAATAATTCATTTATTGCAGAAAATTGAGTATTTCTATATTATACAATTTTATTATTGGAGAATGTTAAAAAGAAGAGCTGACTGATGTAACACTACTGTGATAAATGAACGCTGCTTCCTCTGTTTTGAATGTTCATCTTGAAATATTTCTTTTTGGGCAGTTGTCTTGGAAATATAGTCCTTTGCGTGATACTACATATAGTATAATATATATATAATAATAACCGGATAGAATATTTTATTTCGAAACCGCTGATATCATGGAATCAAGAAGACAGATGCCTTAAGTAAATCAGTCAACTTAATTTCATTGTCTATGCGTGCGATGGATCCATTTACTATAATACTATTCTACTCATACTTAGACTTTCTAGAATAGAAAGTTAAAGACAACCATAAGAAGAGTTATAGATCGCATGTAATTTAAATACCTAAGGATGAACCATTTAAAACCTTAATAAACCAGTTAATAACTACACAAAATTTGTCAATACGCTTCACCGGTTTACATCGCCGCTGAATGCTGCCGGCATTTTTAAAGTAACATCCATCTCTGCGCGTACTTTTTGTCATTCGCCTTTTTTGTTAGCTTCCGTAGTTGGCTTACTCACATCAAACATTTTAGCAGTTTGTCCTGTCACTCTGAATCAGTAGTTACATTTCAGTTAGTAATAAGGCGCTCAATTTGTTTATATATTTTCCAATCATCAACAGCATATGTGTGAAGGTTCATTATACAAAATGCATGTATAAATAGTAAGCGTTTATTTCTGTGTGCAACGAAACGCACATTGTATATGTTTAATTAACATCCATTCATGTATGTTGAGGCCAGTTGTTAATGTGTGCCACTTGTTGTTTCTTATCACGAATGTGTGCAACGTTAAGTACAATCTCGTATTCAATAAGCGACTGAATTGTTGCTACTTAGAAATAACATTTAAGATATACAATGGAACGTTGTTTTAAAAATAATTGTTTTTAGTTATATTTGCGTCATTTTGGGTCTCTGTATTTCTTGGATTTTTCTCTTTATTCGCGTATGAAACGCTCAAATATATTGCGGTCTGGTATCGTTATATTATAAAAAATATTCCTAGGCGTAAAAAGAAGACTCAGAATAATAATCGTGCAGTAAAACTCATAAATGAAAAACTCCTAAATCCTACATAACCAGATAGCACAGCAGATTTTTATATATTCAAATGTTTTATTTCTTCTCATTGTCTATCGATTAAACATTAATCGAATACTATACTTTATGCTACGATAATCTGAGTACCATTTTCTAATTCAGTATTCAAAAAATATTTCTTGTTAATAATTCACATTGCGAATTTCTTTCTTCATGAGACTTGCACTCTTGTCTGTAATCTTTCTCTAATTCTTACATCTCTATTATATAGATAGTCATATTGCATTTGTTTGAACTTTTTGTAGAAGAGAACATACTTGATTCAAAATCTTTAATGGACAATACACAAAAACGGGTGACCAATAAGTACAATTGGGGCCTTATGGCTAATATCGATCTCTTCCAGTGATCTTGGACGGAGAGAGAGAAATATGACAAAAAAGCAAGGGCAGGTTTTTGTATAACACCAACTTTTTTTTTGGTAAGTGTAGGTATATTTCTATTCTTTTCTCAACAGAGAGGATGATGATGACGTCGCGGCTTAATAAACGGCCAAGAATATGGCAATTGTCACATAAACATTCCAAATGATTTACATAAAACCAGCAATTTTCAAATTCACGAAACCAGATGGTGTCGTAGCATCAAGTGACCTCTATTCGGACCGAGGACACTGGTGCACTGTTAAAACGATTATTTTCGAGCGCGGCCGCTATAAAAAATATACATACGCGGGCGTAGGCGGCGGGACCCATTCATGAGTGGCCAGTTTTGTAATATTGAATACATTCAATGCATCTTATATGTGTACATAAATACGACAAAAACACATACGTGTGTATCTTTGGTCTTGGCTTGTTTATAGTTTCGTACCTGTTTTTGAAAATATGAAATCCTTATAATATCGTCATGTCGATCCGTCAGCCACATCATGTCAGAGTCATTTTTTTATACCTATTACTTTATAAATACAATTTGTTCAAAAACAACCCTTTTTTATTTGATTTTGATTGATTGACTTGCAAGGATCAATTTGAACAATTGATCCTTGCAAGCAACACTATGACTTAGTATAATAATGTATCATACATATGTGTTGCTTGTAACGATGTGTTTATTTTTTCAAAATCAGCTATTTCGATTCCTGGCAAGGGTCATTGATTTTTCAAATACATATCTAATTTTACCGCTTTAGTTTTCGTCAGAATCACCCTCGACACTCTTTTAGCTAAATGGCTAAATGGTTAACCCACTCGCATGCTAATCTCAAATGACGCGGCTTTGAATCCTGAACGATAAAGCATGCACCTCTTAGAATGCTATGCTTGGACGAGACCGCTTTTAGCTATAAGGATGGTCTTTTGTTATACCAATTAACTACTGTACATATATTTTTTGTAATTGTTTTGGTAAGTTAGCTTTAGGCAGTTTTTCCAAACAAATATGCATACCATGGGCTGATAGTAAAGGAAACTTCCTAATGAAACCTGCACAATGAGATTACCGATGTGTCAAACCATGGCGAGTACACTGTCGTTTTCTTCAAATGTTGGGAGAGCATTGCAATAGGACGTTTAGAGGCTAATTGTATATGTATACCTGAGAAATGAAAGATTCAGTGGTACGTAAGCGTGTAGGATATCATTAGATAGGATATTTAAAACCCATATGTTGTTATGTTTGTCTGTTTCTTTAAGTTAGGTAGGTGGTGATATATTCGCTTCCATAACTGTAAATAATGTTATCCCTTATAAAACTGTATAACTATGATATCATTGTGGAAAATTCTGAAATAATTCAGTGCTTAAAATACTTTCAAGCTAAATTGGTCTGAGCAATATCCATTTAGTAGTTTTAGGATGGCATGAAAAAGGCTCAGCGGCCTTTAGTTCTACAGGTATTATCGAATATTAGAAAGAAGACTTTCATAATTGTGAAATGCACGTTAACTTAGAATTACGTTGCAACTTAACAACCGTTAGTACGTGTCAATTTTTTTTGATTTACAAATTAGAATAAACTTATAAGAAGGCATCGTCAACACGCAGACAAAAAACAATTAATTAAAAATTCTCCACCGACTAAAAGGCATAAACATTTATATATATTATTTATTTATTATATATTAATCACTGCTTAGCCATATAGTTTTAGCATTTTCAATTATTTATTTTTTTTAACTTCGTAAACAAAGGACGAAATACATGGACGTTCACTTTTACGGAACTCATCGCTGTAGAGACACACGCTTGGCAAATTTATATATCTACATTTTTTTGTTCTTAAGCCACTTTGTAATTTTCCTTATGACAGTACGAGCCTGATAAGGATTGTGGACATTTAAAAGGCATAAAAATCAGGCCACACTTGCGAAATGAAATTGATATAATCTTGCATAAGTACTAATAAAATTAAAGTGTTTGTTATGATTTTAAAATATTTAGCTTGCATATTGTAAGCGATTATATAGGAAAAAACTGTAATTTTAACCTATACAATTTGATAAAAAGCCTATCTTCTAATTGTTACGAGCCGTGAGACTGAAATTAAAATGTTGTTAGAATTAGTACAGAGTTTATTAGAACTATACAAACACTTATAACACAGGTACAAATATAACCGAACACAATAAGTCCAAACGTAATGCAGACGGTCATTATTCAATAAAACGCCAAAGTCCGTCACTTATTGGATTCCCGATTGTAGTACACGCGTCTCGCTTCGCTCGTGATTATCGCTCGACTGACTCCCCCTCCCTTCGGTCATCGTTTTATACTGCACAAATGCAATGTCCTCGTACCTAAGTCGACTTAATCCGCCACACTTGGCCCATGACTGCCATAAAAGAGCACAATAAAACAAGGGCTGTTTTCTAATCACAAATTTCAAACGCAAAGTAAACAAAAGAAGACAATCGTAAAAGAGTTACAATTAGTTTAATTGCCGGCAGGTAATAAAATGTGTTTTGTTTTAGGTATGCAGGTGGATTTTGTTTTTGTCGGGACCAGAGTTGTACAGTATTATTAAAAAAAAATTGAAGTCGCCGCAAACGTTTCATGTTAAATAATCCGTATTCATATGAAAATAAAAAAAACCAGTCGAATTTGGTGAACGTCAATTAAATCAAAATTATTATGTAACAATAAATTGATTTCCATATATATCACATTTATTTTGAAACGAAGCTTAATATGGAAATATTGCAGTACATCCGCTCTACGTTTAAGGCGGCTGATTTTTACATTGTAAGAAACCAACTCCAAAACTATTTTATAAACTTTTTTGATATCCAACCTTTTTGGTCCTAGAATAAAACACTTCATTCATTATATTTTTTTCTGGTCTGGTTATATTAAAATCAGTAAAATTCACTTTGTAGTATATACATTTTAGTTTTCTTAGCTTTTTTATATTCAAAACCTTGAAAGTGCCTTGATTCCCACCGGCTAAGGCGCTGATTTAAAGTATAATTTGATTCTTATTGATATCTTTGGAACGACTTCAGATATTTAAGATTAAAATACAGTTTAAAAATATTAAAATCATTTCTTAATATGTAAATTACATATAATCGAATACAATAAAAGAAAACTTAACTTATGTAAGGAAACGTAGCCAGCCTTCTGGGCACCTTACCCATAGAAGACGGTGATCTGGGCTGAGTATTCTACTTATAGTCTTGAGGGAATGGGTCGAATACAATACAAATAAGTATTCAGTAAGTCATTCCTTAGTAAAAATAAAAACAGAAATTAAATGAATGAGCATCCAACAACAACAGTCGCAAATAAAATCCAAAATAAGAACGCAGCAATAATTTGGCAGATTAAAGATACTAAATAAAATCCGTAATAAGTAATCCACTTAAAATGGTGTTACTAGATGCGAGAGCAAATTACAGAGAACGTATTTATTTCTAAATTTGAACACAATGTTTTCACAGTGGTTTATTTATTCGCAGGGTAGATTCACAATGTTTATTCTTTATATAGTCTAAAACAAAACGCAGTTCAGCAGGCGTGAAGATTGCAATCTGCAATATAATTATCTACTTCGCAGGCTTGTCTGTTTTCTGAATTCATCTGTTTTTATTTATTTTATCCTTTAGTTTCAAAGATTTGAATCAGCAATTACAGTCGTATTTTTTTTTTAAGTTGATGGCTGCAATGCCAATTATCCATTGATGTAACTAGCTAAAAAATATCAGTGCATGACGGCGTCACTGTTGGGGTCGCTTCTTCTTTATTTCAGTATAACATATTGTAGTATATCCTCCGAACTTTTCTAATAGCTGATTCTTATATCTTAATAACCGTTCATTTGTCTTAAGACAAGTTAAAATTTGACATAAGCTCCATACTAGTAATGTCAAATTTGAAAAGTATAAGATATAGGAACCGGCTGTAAGGTGGTTTCGCACATCTATAGTGTTGTCATAATCACATAATCTTTCTTCACCAGCAATAGCAATATTGTAACAATGTGCTTATTATAAATGACTCATTATCTACACACTAGCATAACATCAATTCATCAATAGCTAAGATTTTGAAAAGTGACAATTATGCATCTGTCATTATGATTCATTAAAGGGATAAGTTTTAACGCGGGATATATGTATGTAGTTGCCGCCATACTTTATGCTCGAACTTAGTCAGCAACAGATGGCTTCGTGACTATTTTTTATATTATATGAGGTCCATAGAAAAATATTATTTATTATGTAGCCTTCTGCAGCTAACCTAGGGTTAGCTTTTAATCTTGAGTCTACTTATAATAATAACAACCCATAAATGTCTCACTGCTGGACTCGGATCTCCCATAGTGGAACGAATAGTTTGCCAACTTTGACACATCGGTATCTCGATGTGCAAGTTTCATCACGATGTTTTCCTTCACAGCTGTTAGCATGTGGTAATTGAAACAATGTACATTAGGTCAACAAACTGCCTAAGAGGTGCGTGCGTTCCGGCCAGGATCGAACCCGCGCCCTTTGAGTCTGGGATGCGTGCGCTAGCCATACCGCTATCAGTACTTCTTGAGTCAGCTTAATGTTACTAATTTTGCAGTTTTATTTGAAAAGTAATTGGTTCAGCGTTCTGTCACATTAATCCTGGTTTCGCCTGGCGCGCATTTCTTTGATATTTTTTTTCAACTTGACCATTATATTAGATACGGACCCTTTATGAAAAACGACGTTTGAAATTGATTATTGTTAGTTTTTTAACTTCATACCAATATTAATTAATGTAATCAAACATGGAAATGCGGCTATCATTTCGGAAACTTTATCCGCCTGTACAGACCACTACTCTCCTACTATATTACCTATGTATCCATTGCTAATGATGTTTTTCATAGTTGATATGTTTAAACCTTGGTTTACCAACAGCTAATTAATTTCTTTGTTACTTATTTATAGTTAGTTTAATTCATTATTTTATTCTATATTTAACACGTCTTAATATGCAAATATTATAAACAGTAAAACTGCCGTTTTTTTTCTTAAATTTAAATGACGTTTTATAATATGAGTTTAACATAATGTTTAACTATACAACGGAGATGAAACTTCCTGTTGTAGTTAGCGTGAAAAATGACACGTCTTAGTATTTCTTTAATAAACTTATTAATAAAGAACAGGTAAGTTCTCACAATAAATTTTAGTTATGAAACAACCTAGAAATAATTATTCATGCAAACTTGACATTATTACCTTTTTAATTATTTTCCGCCGTTCTTATTGGTTTGATTAAAATTATAGTTATATAAAGGATATTGGAGTAATTAAGAACATAAATTAAACAATATTAAAAAATAATATTTGATTATTAGGTAACAGATCTTCAATTCGTTCTTTTGGTATATCACAGATTATCAAATAACTCGAGCATCGATTATTTAGACGGGTATTATTGTTAAATACGAACTCACACAACCGTCAATTTACTAAATTGTGTTTCCGACCGACATAACCTAAAAAGTATAACGACTTTTCGTGACTACAAATGATTAAAACCACGTTGTTTTAGGAGTGTTTCAATTTGTAATGTTTATCTTAATAAACATTACAAATTAATAACATTAACAAAGAGTTCGAAATGTCAGACATTTCTGACATTTCGAACTCTTCAAACTCTTGTGGTAGATCAATATTACATAATTACGGCAACAGAAAATTCAGAGGAAAAGTATAAATTAAATGTGCTTAAAACTGTTGAAACCTAGTTTAAATTCTACCTACGAGTATCTATCATTTGAGAGCTCTTGCCTCTACCACTCTTCCCTCTATTATGGGCCAATTGTTTTACTTCTTTCTACAACATAACACCCATTTTTTCCTTTATTTGGTCTATGAATGCTCTCCTTGGCCATCCCTTCCGTCTCCTTGCCTTCACTTTACCTTCGATTATCGTGCATAAGAAGGTGTCATGTCGTGACAAATTGCCGAACAAGGGGAAGACCTTTCTTTCTTCTCTTTTACCATATCCACTTACTACCTTTTCATTGGTCTTTTTTCCTTCCAACTTATTCTCTCCACGCATTAAATTTGAATTATCAAACCCTTAATATTCAATAAGAGCAATATATCTTGGAAAAAGCGGCGGTAGACTGACGTGGTAGGAGTGTATTATCTTAATAACAACTAGGCGACGGCTCGACAAGCGTGATACCATGCTCTCATAGAATATCATGAAATGGTTAGCTATAACCTAATTGTGTACCACACGGTGAAGTAGGATTCCCGTGCCAGCCTTTTCACTCCCTCCCTCCTATTCGAACCCCTCTATCCTATCGCTCCTATATTCTCAATCCTAACCCATCCTAGACCAACGCGTTGACATCGTCCCTGATTTTTGATTCATCATAGGAGACGGTGATGACTTTCCATCAAGTTTACCATCTGTTTACCGGCTCTAGGCAATTAAAAAATGCAAGATTTGAATCATTGAAAATATCAAACGTCAGCAAAAAATTTGAGGTTTATTATTAAAATCACTTGAAATCTGAATAAACATTGAACAAGTGGACATCCGCAACACGTGTCTCATTACCATCACGTGATTTTGTATTGTGATGAAATGTTTTTATCCATAATTTGTACACTATGATATTGTTTATATAGTTTACATGTCTATAATTATTATATTATTAACGTTTAATTCGTAGTGTTATAATAATATATTAAGTATAAGTTTAAAGTCAGAACAGAAAAGTTTGGTATAATAATTTAAATCTGGAGCGGAGTTAGTGCCTTGATGCGTGCGCTTTCGAGCAAAATATCGCACCGAAATATTTATTAGTTGAGCGCGCGCAAAACCCAAGCAACCAGAAATTACTGGGAAATTAGAGGAAAAAAGAGATAGAGTCAATATAATTGTTTATTTTTTTTTGCTTTAAATAAATAATAATACGACTATTTTTATTTAATTCATTATTTTTAGATTTTTATGATTGCATACATAAGAAGTTATTTGCGTGATGTTTGGTAAAACTATTTTTTATAAAATATAACGTGTTTGGATGCTAGCGGGCCCCGGAGCCATGGATGGCATGTGCCAAGAAAACCTAAGTTAATTAAAAATTTCTAGAAAGCCAAGTGAAAAAATCTTATTGGTTTCGTACAAGAAAAGTTAGAGCCTTATATCTCTATTCATTAATCTCACCTTTTTGCAACCAGTTGGGGTGGGCACATTGTCTTTTTTTCATGTTTCGCATAATATATCAATATTCTAATTTAGTATTCTTTTTGTTACGTATTTTCCTTTCTAAAAAGGCTTAGTACTTGCCAAGCTTAAAGCTTGCTCAAGCAAGTTAAAGCACTTTTTTATGATCTTTATTTTTTTTGGGACTTTTGCCACATAGACATGTCAGCCCCATCATCTCCTAAACGAACAATAACTTATACTTAAATATCTAATAATGACTTGGCTAACAAGCTATCCTCCTTTGACACTGGCTCTGCCAGAATTTCAGTAAAAATACCTCAATCATCAAAACTACATCAAACCGTTTCAGTCCCAACCCCCTCATCAGTTGTTCTCTACTATCTCTATTTCTGATGCACTCCATTAAAAGATGTTGGACATCCTCACGAGTTCCACAGAATAGGCAGTTGGAAGAATCAACCATGCCTATGAGGTGGCTAAAACTTCTTGTAGGGAAATGTCCTGCTCGGATTCTATTTAATAGCTTTATATGGCCTGTTGAATTTCCCTTGAGAGTTTAAGCACTTACTAATTGAGTATACAATACTAGAAGCATAATATTAAGACGAAATTATTAAAATGTGAAATAAAAGCCAAGATTTTATTGTTATGTTTAAAAGGTTGTACTTAATCATAATGAAATATTTAACAATAACTACAACTTTAGTAATTTTTAAATTTAGATACATTATAATTAAAACTTTATTATCTCTTCGTATAGGGAGTTTTTAAATAATTGGTGTCTTGTTGTCTCTAAAGACAGAATTGAAAATGAATTCATTCAATGCCATGTAGGCCCAAATGGGACTGCGTATGTGGGGTTGTGTAATACACAGCTTAGATAATATCGTGTTTTGTTTGTAAAAAATAAATGTAGATCCAAAACTGCTTAAATAAAAACTATTCCTAAAGAAACAAAGTGAAAACATGGATTGCCTAATATGGCATGTAATATGTCTTAAACAAGCTAAATATTAATAATTATTAGCAGTAAAGCGCGAAGAAAAATGCACAGCCAAATAATTTTGACTATTCGTGGTATTTGACAATAATTGTGCTAATCAGAAAAGGATGGCTCTATAGCATCATCAATAAGTCTAAAAAGGACAGAATTAAAATGGAAAACATGAAACGTAGGTCCCTGGAATGGTTGATTAGATTGACAGCGAATGAAATATAGCCAAGGTTACGGGAACAGGCTCTACCTTAGCACGTGCCGGGCTCGGCGAAGCCGGTTTTCAGCAACTCCGGGTTCGTTCTCCTGCCGATTGTTATCACTGATCCGACGGGCCGGTCAGCAAACAAATCACAGCACAGGCTCAGTTTCACAACGATCAGAATTAGGAGGGTGAGCCGTATTGCGTCCTCACTTCCCGGCACATCCACTACACGCCGGCTGATCAAAACATAGCTCTCACGAACCTTTACAACACACAGACTTGATTTGCAAAATTTATTCATCGCATCCGCCGAAAACAACCATAAATTTTATGACCCGGTCCCGAATGTACCCTTGGGAAAAGAAAACCCCACTTTCTTTATTTTTACTACGTTCTACACCTGTTGACACTGATTGACTTTAAGAATAATAACACCATGGACGCTCTAGCAGCTGGAGAGCCGCCGGAAAACTCGATTTCGCACAAATCGCACGATGTAGAGTTTAATGCGTGCGCTCGCCGGCCACACCGTCGCGCTGTAAACAGTGAGCTCTCCTCAACAACACACGCACACATCGATAAGACACGTATCGCTCGCACACATGCGCAGTCGGTTCAGTGCGAGCACTCCGGCTCGCTCTAAAAATAGATACACATCATCGTCCACCAATCACGTTGCAGTGTTATCACGTCATAACGAACTGGGATTGGTTGAGACTCCATTGATAGATTGGCTGCCATACGGCGTTTCAATTCGCGATTTACTGAAAGTTTTTGATAAAACTTAACTGATATGGAATCTTAACAGATGGAAATTTCTATGTAATCTCATAAATTGTTGTATTGATAGTAAAACAACAGAATTTGGGTTGATAGAGCTATCCAACACCTATCATAACAATCCAGGCAATAAAGGCGCGAAGTAGCCAGATTGTAATCAAAGGAATCGGACGTTATATAATATTTTTAATGCTTAGACATTAGTTAGTCCTTGGTATGCCTTACTTTGATCGAAGTTCTCTAGTTTTAAAATGTTGCCGGCAAATACAATCCATGTTATTAGTCATTTTTAAATATATTGTTGTTTTGTTATCTAAATAACTTTGGAAGAAAGTTACTTTTTGTAGAATATTGTTTTATTTATAACTTAATTAAAAACAGGTTTAAGACAACCAAATACACGTAAGAATGGCGTTTTGCTTGTATATTGAAATCAGGGGTCACGATCGTCCGTTAACGTTGCGATCAATATTCTAAACTCTACTTCATGTGACTTGAATTAAAGTCTATATTACAATACAAAGATAATAAAAAATGACTTATGTAATCGTGTCGCTAATAGATTTTATTAAAAACTATCTTTGTGTGCGCGGCTTTTAGACCACCTCGCGATAGGATTACGTTATGAATGTATTTGTGAACAATATTCAAAAACTTTACATGCGAAATACCGCTTCTAATTTGCATTGACAAGCCTTGCTAATAGAAGATTATGGGTTTGGAAACATAAAGCTTGGTTTATATTATTCGCGCTATGAATAAAGTAACATATTCACATAAGCAAGTACTTCAGATCAACGGATTAATTTTAATTCATTATGAATTAGGAACTAATCCGCATTTAACGACACATTTAATCTCGTGTTGAATTCAATCATTATGGTTAGTGCGGAATTTATACAATAAAAAACGTTGATCTTGGAGGACTATTTTATTTGACTTCCTAACAAAGAATGCCAATCTAATGTACAATATGTAATTTTTATGTTCAAGTGGATACGAAAATAGTTTAGAATAAGAGCTGGTCCGGGTAGTTAAAGCTGTAATCGGTTTTAAGTATTTTGACGAAATTTAATTTTTGTGTGTTTGAGTGGGTCCCGGTATGGCTTAGATTCAAATATGAACCACGTATATGGCGCTGCAATCAGGTTCCGGGATTTAAGTGAAATTATTTTTTATGTATGTTCAACTGGGTCCCGGGATGGATGGATTTGGATTCACGATTAGACCCGGAAAGTTCCGCCGCTAAACTCCTTCTAAAAGGTAGGACCAATTCTGATGATTTTTTTGTGTTTGTTCACGTGGATTTGAGAATGGTTTAGACTTTTAGATTAAAAATTGGTCCCGGTAGATAGCGCTGTAACCGGGTTATAGATTTTTATTTTTCAAGCACAGGACAACGTCTACCGGGTACAGCTGTTAATAGATTAGAAATGCGAAAATGTGTGTGTGCAATTCACACTGGTCTACTAAGCGTTGTAGATATGAATATGTTGGCCTGTATATTCTCTGAAGTTTCACCTCTACTACGTGTAAATTGCACACACACATTTTTCCTCGCTTTCCCTAAAGCATTTTCTAACGGCATATAAACTACATGGTACATATTGTTACGAGTTTAGCGGAACTCGAAATAAAATGCCGTTGGAATTATTATAGTTTACTAGAATTAACAAACACGTATAACACAGGTAGAAATATAACTGAACACAATAAATACAAACGTAATGCAGAAGGTCGTAATTTTAATAATACACGCAAAGTCCGTCACTACTAGTTTCCCGATTGTCACACGTCACGCCTTGATCGTAGTAGTCGCTGAACTGCCTTCTCTCTCCATCTGGCCGTCGTTTTATACCTCACAGATACAAATGTGCCCGTATCGTAATCGATTTAATCTGCACCACCTAACTAATGATTCGGCCGCAAGTAGCCATAAACGAGTACAATAAAACAATGGGATGTTCTCTAGAAACATATCCAAATCAATAAGTAAACAAAAGAAGACAATCATAAAAGAATTACAATTAGTTCAAATGCCTACGGTGATAAATGTGCTTCTACAAATCTATGCATGGAATTTGTCTTTGTTGGCGCCTAGGTTGTAACAATATCTTTACTAGATTTGATCCATATAGACCCAGTTGTCTTGAAGAAAAATTACTGTAGTATATCAAGATAATCGCCCACGAAGATTTCATATGGGTTCAGTTTTTACTAAGTTGATCAATTTTCAAATAACTGTCTTTTATTAAATAATCAGAAATGGTAAGTAGCTTGTTCGTTTATGAACGAAGTCTCATTCCGTTAACACGTCATTGATAATAGATCTGGGCTTCGAGGAGGTAACCCTAAAACAGTTTTTCTTCTGAACCAATATACACATAATTACAATTACACCGTAGCGACAATGAAGGAAAATATTTTGAAGAAATTTCCAAATCATGATTATAGTTACTATGAATATGAGTATTCCATCTTTGAATAATATTTTATATATAAAATTCTCGTGTCACAGTGTTAGTTACCATACTCCTCCGAAACGGCTTGATCGATTCTCATGAAATTTTGTATGCATATTGGGTAGGTTTGAGAATCGGATAACATCTATTTTTCATCCCCCTAAATATTTTTTTAATTTTTACAAACATAAATATTTTTATTTTTTTATGATACAGCATTAAAAAATACATGCAACCCTAAATTTTCAACCCTCTACGATCAACCCTTATTTTAATAGCGATATTAATATTTTTATAATTTTCTACTGTGATGATATAGATTTTAATTTGACCCAGGTAGATGGTGCTGCAATCGGGTACCAGAATTTAGGTTTTTGTGTTGAAGTTTGCCCCGGAATGGCTTAAATAAACGATTGGACCCAGTAGGTAGCGCCGCGATACTCCCCTAAACGCTGGGCCTGACTTTGATGAATTTTTTTGTTTGTTCAAGTGGATTTGAGAATAGTTTAGTTTACATTTGGTACCGGTAGATGACGCTGGAATCGAGATCTAGATTTTATCTTTTAAAGGCAGGACAACGTGTGCTGGGTACAGCTAGTAATATTATCATATAAAATTCTTAGCATGCCGTGTCTGTAAGGTGAAGCTATTTAAAATAACAATGAAGAAACACGAAGCATTTTTTTCGGTTTTTTGTCTGCTCGTTGGTTTATCTGTTTATATGGGATTCAAGTAAAAATTACTGGGCTAATTTCGATGCGATTTTCGCTGATCGACAGCAAATTCTTAAACTTAAAATCTGCGTTGCTTTTTATTCTGGGATTTAAAAAAAAATTAAATTCAAATGTAAATAATAATATAAAAGAATTTGCTGTCTTTTATACTTGGAATCCCGCTGGATTTTTTCTGGGAACGATTTAAAATGGCCTGATAAAAAATATCGACTTACAAGATGAGTTATTCACTGATCGTTAGGAAATTTCACGTAATATAATATGTGTATTTTTTTATCTCGGGAATTTTCCCGGGACGTTTTGGTCAGTTGCATAAAAATTAGCTTATTCCGGCAGAGTTTTCACTTTTTAACTGCTGTAGTACTTTGCGTCCTGGGAATCTCATGGCAATTTCAGGTCAAGCGTGGATGACGTCGCGCGCATCCTAGTATGTATATAATTCTTTTGTGCGTTCGTACGCCACTGAACTTCTCCTAACGCTTGGGCCGGTTTTGATGGAATATTTTGTCAGTACAAATGGTCAAGAATAGTTTACATTCATAATTGCATCCGGTCGATGGCGCTTGAAACGGGTTCCAGAATTTAGACAGAAAAGTTTTGTATTTATTTAAGTCCCTTGGTGGCTTAATTCTACAATTAGACCCAGTAGGTGGCTCAATAACCGGGGCCTATATTTTTATTTTTTAGAACAGAAAAATGTCTGCCGAGCCCCCTAGTGTTATTATGTTTTGTTAATTATAAATTAAATACAGTACTAAAACAACCTTCTTAGGTGGCGCATTGTGACTAGTAAAGGAAAAATAAGTAATTAATTCAGGTCGAATAAAACAACAACGGATTCAGTTCAAACCATATTCTATGAATTCCTAAGATAAGGCCATTCACGTGTTTAAACGTTTTGTTCCATTAAATGACTAATGGATTAATTATTACATTTATTATTATTGGTCTATATTACATATGCATAACCTTCGATTCAGCGCTATAAGCCAAACATTTGCTGGACGACGGAAATATCAAGCTTTTTATCTAGATAACGTCTTTTGGGTAATCCTTGTTTTAATGATTATTCTAACAGATAACAGCTAGGGCAAGTTAGATTTACGTGTAAAACATACTTGGTATAGTCACGTTTTGCGGATGCTGGAAAGTGCGAAGTATTCACCATGACCAAATCGTGGATATTTTGAACAAAGATTTACTAAAAAGCATCTCAATACGAAATTTTATAAGTAGATCTGAAGGTGTCTGAAAAGCCATCACCTTTACTTACCCCTATAAGAAATAAGCATGACAGTAATTTAGATAGGAATTAAGCGTATAACTCTCACCACCACCACGCACATATGACTGATGATGATAAAAACTGTATCTCAGCGCATATCTTTCAATATCACTCCAACTCTATATAATCCAATGAAGTAGCACACATGGCGCAGATAATTTATATTATCGTATAAAGTATCTGTAGGCATCGACCGATATCGTAAGATGATGATATACCTACAGTGAAACTTGGTTGAGTGGGACCTGGATAAGTGAGAAACCTTTGGCACTGAATTACCCCTGTTAGTGGACGAAGCAAGCCTCTATATCTGGGATTCGTTCTTTCGATTTATCATCACATATACCTCTATAAGTGAGATAGCGAGTGAATTTTATATGCATAGACCTCTGTAACTAAGATAACATCGTTTAATATCGTATAATAATACGTGTAAACGTGCTTGAATATTTTTGTTTATTACATTTGTATGATTACCTTTATTATTATTATTTTTATTAAAACTCATTTATAATGTTTACATAACACGTTATTTTATTTAATAATCGCACTTCTACAACTGAAAACCTGTATTCTGACCTCTATTAATGGAACCCTCTGTAAATGAGACAGATATATATTTATATTTGGATATCTGAGACACTGGGTACATGGAATACCTCTATAAGTGAAACCACATTGCAGGTCCCTTGATGTCTCACTTAACCAGGTTCACTGTATATATTTCTGCAGACAACATCTGCTGAAATATATATGGCAAAAGATTTTACCTGCAGATGAATACAGATTGCGCGCCGGCCCATTTGCACATGAGATCATGAATCACCATAAATGTTACCCTTGGATTTCGAAAATACATTGTAATTTTGTTATCTGACAGATCTTTGCAATGTTAAATTAAGATCAGTTCTTTTTATGCATCTTTTGTCGCTCTATCCAAAGTCATCATCTTTTAGACAACTTTAAGTCAATGCTAATGCAACACGTGCATCTAATCAGAATCCTCTCCTGACGAGTTGTCCATCAAATCCAAAAGCAATATACGTCAACTTATTTTAGTTTTCGTCAAAATCGGCGTCGAGACTCCTTTGGGTGTTTGTTGCTACTTAGTATTATTTAGGACTAGTTTCTGCCCGCGATTTCGCCCACGTTAAAAAAGTAAGTTAAAAGCCCCCGATTTTGAAACATTATTCATTGGTGACCCATAGAAGCGGGTCTTAGCGTGATGATATATAGCCTATAGCCTTCCTCAATTATTGGGCTATTTAACACTGAAATATTTTTCCAAACAGACCAGTGGTTCCTGAGATTAACGCGTTCCAGCAAATAAAACAAACTCTTGAGCTTTATATATCGCCTCTTTGTTTCAATAATGAGGTTATCTCGAAAATTGAAATTTTAGGAAAAGAGTTTTGGAACTTTCAAGATATAACGGTATCGAAACGAATAAAGTGGAACCTTTTAAGATACATTGTACAGTGACAGAAGAACATATTCGTTTCTGTTTTTGAAGGTAAAAAAACTCTTTTCTACAATTTCACTTTTCAATGTAACACATTATTAAAGCAAAGAGGCGATATATAAATACAAATCTTATACTAATTTTAGTATATTGTATATTTAAAAATGTAAGCTGGGAAAATATTTATTTACTGAATTATTTTTTGTATAATGTGCTTATAAACCCATAGAAAAATATTTAATACTACTACTCAGAAATAAATAGTAATCACGTGAGCTTGACCACGTTGTTGTGATTGATTCATTTCAGTTCATCTAGTATTAATAAAGTATATTTTATGTAATATTCGATCTATTAGACCTATAAAATAGAATTCTTGTCAATGATTCATTATGCTCACCATTCAATATACATATCATGTATTTAATTGTAAAACTTCTGTAATTTATAATAAACTTATTTATTTATTTCACACAACAGAATACAACGATAAATACGTTTGAATATTTCTAACATACATATTTTATATAGCGTTATATAAATAACATTGTTACAACCTAGGCGCCGACAAAGATATAAATATGGAGCTTTTTGCACCGCTTCTTCTTCTTTAACAGTATAATTAAAATTGCTTTGGAAGCGATGGTAGACCCATGACTTTAATAATCTATAAGATCCCATTGTAAAATAATGAATGTATTTATTTTCATTATTTTCGTCCGCTTTTCAGTAATACTAGTCGCGACATATGAAAATACTATTCAGATTATATATAATATTATAAATTTGTAAAAGTAATCTTGTTTCTTCAATTATTGTGTTTGTGTGTTTTTGTATGTGGGACAAAAACGGGCCAATTTCGATGCGGTTTTTGCTGATCAAACTTAAATTACTTTGCGGTACTGTATATCCTGAGAATTCTACGGGAAAAATCTTGGGAGATTCGTAAATGGCCCGAAAAAAATTTGATTCCGATGCGAAATTTTTCTGATTAATATAATCTTTAGAAAAAAAACAATTGTAATTGTGTATGTTTTTAGTGACATTACTTATCCCCAGTTTTTACGGGAATTTTCAGAATTCATATATTTTCATACTAAAAAATCAGTACCCTGCTGGAAATAACCTTTGATTTTATATTTAGTAAATTAACTTCAATCCTTGTTGCCTGTCGAACGTGGACAAAGTCACGGGCAAATGCTAATTAGTAATTAAATATCAAATATCGATATTTTCGGTGTGGTAACTAGTTTTATTGTTTTAATAAATAAAATTCGTCACGTAACTTGTTTCTGATACAAAAATTCAATATACATAGGCTGTTCGATCCTTGCCTAATATAAAGTTGGTAGAACATCGCTCTATGAATTTTGCTGTCTACCCCCTTTCTATGTCATGTGACGGCCAATGAACCCTGCTGTGCAGCCATTTTGGAACTCTCATTCATAGTTTGAGGAGAACTACACCGCGCCATGCGCTATTACTTTTTCTAAAACTTCAACTTGTTATTACTGGCTATGCCAAGATTATTTGCTATCCCTAAAGCTTTGCACAAGTGTTGTTCCAAAGTGGCAGTGCTGTTCCTGTGTGCAACCTGAACCGAACCAGAAGAGGGCGGATAACAAGGTTGGTGGAGCTTCTGCTTTTCTAATGCAAAGATCTAGGTCATATCTCCGCTATAAAGTCCATAAAATCGAACCAGCATTTGATCCGTGGGCTACATAAGCACTTCTTCATCCGACATTTCAAAAAAGTCAAATATTGCATATGGTATAATGCACTCAAGGTGTATCCTAATATGACAGGTAATTGTGTAAGGTACATGGATTATAATATAAAACGATGTTATTATAAGAAACCATTTATTTATTGGCCCATAAATATGTGTCGCACTAGTCCACCTACTATCACAGTTAAATAAATTCAATCATTATAATAAAAACATATTTCACCAGGCCCAAATTAGTTGAATTTTGGGGACAAAACCAGTTATTATGTCAGGCGTAGAAGAGTGGGAGTAAACACTGACATATTGGCGGGACAAAGAGATTGCATACGTCCACATTCTATTTATCTACCGCGACGCTATTCTACAGATTGCTACAACGCGTGACGTGAGATTAATATTGCTACGACACTTTGTTTCATAAATAAGCTGCTTCTACGGTTTCGGTCGTTTATACATAGCCTAGCTTCTGCCCGTGACTTCGTCTGCGTGGAATAGTAAAAAAAGTAAGTTAAAAAAAACCCCGATTTTAAAACATTCTTCATTGCTGCTCCGCTCCTATTGGTCTTAGCGTGATTATATATAGTATATATATAGCCTTGCTCGATAAATGGGCTATCTGACACTGAAATAATTTTCCAAATCGGATCAGTACTTCCTGAGATTAGCGCGTTCAAGCAAACAAACAAAGACTTCAGCTTTATATATTAAGTATAAGACTTAAGCTGGATATTCTGTGGGAATGCTTCAGCTAAAACAGGAATAATTTTATTTACTAGTAGTACTAGTAAAGCTCCGTTAGCGTTATTATTGTTGACTTGTTGTTACTAAAATGTAAGAGCAGGACCAAAAATACACGATTGCAGCGTTTTCTTTATGGCTATCCCCCCTATTCCACGAAAACGATATTATTTATTGGGATAAGTTTAGCTGTTTCACATGATATCTTCGATCAATATCGATCGATCAACAATAGCATGATCGAAGCATGATATAGATTTATTTATTAGTAATCCACAAAATCTTAAGACGGCCATGGTAAAGCATTGATCTGAATGTTAACAAGCCAATAGGTCAGTTTTAAAATAATATTTCCTATTTTTAATTTAATTCATAAAATGTAAAATATTTACTAGCAAGCATTATAGCTATCTATATGTGGAAACATTTAAATGGTTATAGATGTTTAGTAGTATGTACCTAGTTTGTTTTCCGATTAAAATAAAATAAAATAAAATTTAAAGGTCCTAAATGTTGACCCGGAATGAAAGCTAGCTCTGTGTTGAGGTTCAGACCCACAAACGAAAATGATAAAAATTGTATTTTCGGAATCTGTTGGCCTGAATTAGTCACCCTGATTATTGCTTAATTTTAAATTCATTCATCTATAATATTATATCATTTTAAGCATACCGTTTCTGTACATTGAAGCTATTAAAAAAAACAACAGAAATAGACTACATAAACGGAGAACACGATGCAATTTATTTATATTGATTTCTGGTGTTTTTCAGGATTCACGTAAAAATTACTGGGCTGATTTCGATGCGGTTTTCACTAGTTTTCAAATTGAAACTCTGCGCTACTTTTTATCCTAGAAATGACCGTAGGAATTTGTTTGGTAATTATTCAAAATGGCCTGATTAAAAAATCGATTTCCATTGCGATTCGTTCACTAATCGATAGCAAGATTTTATGTAATGAATTGTGTAATATTGTATGTTCTGGGGATCCCGCGGGAATTTTCCCGGAAGCGTTTTTTAGTTTATTATCTTATTCTGGCACAGATTTCCCTAAAATGATAGACATTACATTTTGTTTTAAATGCTGTGGTACTTTATGTCCGGCAATCTCGTGAGAATTTCCAGTCAACCGTGGACAACGTTGCGGACATATCCTAGTATAATTATATAATCATAGGTCATTAATTAGCACATGGGAATTGTAATAGTATCATGGAGATGATCCGTGAATAACATACCTACATATTTGGTTTGAAAAACTACCTAAAGATGCGTTGTAATTTAATACAGGCTCTACAATTAAGCTGCCATGACTTCTGGATTATAAAAACAATTTTATAATTATCTTAGTATATTAAAATCAAATTAAACTTGTTGTTTTTCAAATCAACTTTAATCATTATATTTTAATAAAGTAAAGAAATACCAATAGCACCGGAAAGTTTTTAATTTAATTTTGCTGTTTTTTACAGAACATAACAACATTATTATGTTCATATTGTTCACGAGTATATAATAATTGTTTAATGAATGTGGGCGTAGCATAAGTACACATACAATTTACTTCCTAGTCACATTGTGGTTGTTTTAGCTTATTTCAATGTAACATGTAAAGATAATCCAAAGAACTTTGTGTTGTTGACAAATTGGACAACACCTTCACGGTACCCTATAGCCTGCCGAAAACCATTTTAAATGTAGGAAAGTCATCTTATTAACTCAAGGTTTTATAGCAGAAGGTTAAGGTTCAATAAGGATTTAAAACTAAAATAATGATGATATAAGTCTCTACACATGTCGCTATATGCAAAAAAATACCCATATACTTACTACAATCAAACGTCAATTACGAAGTGTAGGTACTTAATATAGGAAGGATTCAAAATTTTAAATAAATTACAATATTGCGTAAGTATATAGGCATAACCTTGTCACTCACAAAGGTTTAAAAACATTTAAATATAAAAGGTCATGTTCATATTATTCTATTAGTATATTCCTGTAACAAAGAAAATCATAAGAAAAATTCAGACTACGTATTTTTTGTCTGGCTTTTTGTGCATTCTTAATTACACGTGTAATTAAATTGTTTCACACACTTATTTTCCTGATAATTGCTTAAATATTCTCCATTAATTTAAATATAATTTCTTCTATAATTCTATATCATAAATTTTGGAAAAATCTTAAACAAGTCATTCATGTTGGTTAGGGCACATAAAGTTCAGAAATAAAAAAAATCAGTGACCATCTCAATCGTGGCTAAAGTTTAATTTATTTAGACTAAGTAAGTACAATACTTATGTTAAAAATTTGATTACGAATATTACTTTCGTATTTTCTTTCATTCAAATTTTGCACTGACTATACATATCTTGCTCTTTTTTGTACCTATTATACATTTTTGTCTTTTTGTACCTTTTACTTGTAGCATAGTTATGGTGTAATGACTACGTAGTATTTTTTATTTATTATTTAAACAAGTTTAATGCATGTAGCGTGCTTTAGCTTTGACGTACACCTACCATGGTCATAATCCAACATCATGACAAAAAGTTCGTATAATTGTCCGCCGTATGTCATACAACCATACGCAACACTTCTCATAGTTCACATGTCACTGCACAAAATTGATGTCCTTTGTTCTAAGCTTCCAAGCCGTAAATCTGAGGGGGTCGTACGTACCATCAATCGTTAACCAAATGTGGGGAATCTCTCACTTCTGTACAACAACACACGTGCTAGTCGATAATGGGTAGACATTAAGATTATTCGAGCTTTGAAAATATTAATGAATAACAGGCGTCTTTGAGTTATGGCTGTAACGACGTGTGGTAGATATTAATGTTTCAATTACTTTCTGTGTGACACCAACTTTGTCAAATATTATTACACATCTATAATGTTAGTCAAAATCTATGCCAGTTCTTTTCAATAAATATATGAAGTGTCATAAACTTGAACCTAAATGCTGTAGTCTTAAAAACTAAAGTCCAAAGAAAAAGGTTTAGTTAAGCTATTGATAAGCCTCCACAGATGACAAAACTAAATGTATAATTATAAAATTTTAAAAGTGTATGTAGTCTTTTGATTTTTTGATTTTATGTTTGTCTTTTGTTCGGGATGCGCGCAAAAACTAGTAGGTCAATTTTGATACGGTTTTGCTGATCGATAGCAAATTCTTGGAATTAATTTCTGCGGTACTTTATATCCGGAGAAGCCTGTGGAAATTTTCTTAGGAGTGGTTTCAAGTGGCTTGTGGAAAACGAATCTGATTCCTATACAATATTTACATTACTGATCAATAGCAAATTCTCTATCATAAAATGTATGATCTTTGCCATCCGTCCACCGAGGTCAAAGTCGTGGACAAATCCTAGTGATTAAATAAGAAGATAGATAGGTAACATCTTATTACTCACCAAATATACAATTTCAAAATACACAATTACAATATTGTCATGGTAGAAACAAAAGGCGGCCTTATCGCTGAAAGCAATCTCTTCCAGGCAATCTAACTAATGGAATAATTTAATCTAATCTGGCGAAATAAAATATATACGATATATATAAATAAATTATAAACTAAACTACAATATAAATATACCTACACTATAGAAATTTTAATTAATTATTTATCTTCTACCTATAACAATATTTTATGTTATTACTTAAAAAGGAAAGAAGTCTAATGAACGCTTAAATTAAGAATTAAAATCATTACCAATCTTACACTAACGTGTTACGGCCTTATTCATATTGAGTTAGAATAAGTTTGTAGGCTTCTTTAAGAACCTTAAAAAGTCTACAAACTTACTCTAACTTAGAATGAATAAGACCGTTAGTATTCAGCCAATTAGTCATGAAAAATAATAAAAGAAATATTAGAATGGATAAAATTGCTTTAACATACCTATTTTTTTAATACAAATACAAATAGAAAATATTAGGGTCATAGGTCAGCAGATGGTCATTTAATACAAAGGCTGATATATTAAAATTTTATTTGATGTATTACCTAACGCATCACCTGTCTATATATTTTGTTTGTTACACCTGTACCGATTATTTCCTATAAGCGATTGATAATTTGATAAAATTTATCATTATACTGGAATCGAAATCGGGAAGATATCAGCACGATAAACCTTTATTCGTTTACACATGCTATGTGATAATAATTATTGTATACCTACTTAAGGTTGGTCTGCAAAGTATTGATCAATATTACATGATGGTGGTATCTATAAATTTATTTTCCACGAGTAGAGTCGCAGATTTTCTGTATAAAGGAGCTGTATATTTTAGGCTAAAACTAAACTATAAATGCTAATAAATTGAATTGAATATGATTGAATTGATTATTGATATTAAATTGAGACTGAATAAAATAAAAAACCTTTTATTTGATCCATAACAAACATGACATACAATAATGTTTTAAAATGTCAGTACTTTTTTAAATTTGTCAATTTATTATTTCATGAATAAAATTATTCTGTTTTTGGACCCCTCGTCCGGGAAAAGGCCTCTAAAACTAAACTGCAAATCCAAATAAAATTGAGATTAAAGTGGAGGAATTCGCTCTAGACAAGTTTCAGGAGTGAAAATTCCGTGTTGCCTCGTTAGATTACAATGTGAATATATTGACCGACATTATAGGCCAGCAGTTTTGTCATATAAGACAACTACCACACCTAAGTTATGCTTCGACAAAGCTTGTGCATTTTACGCTTGCTGTCAGTAAATGGGCGGTATGTTTGGACAGAACAGTGAATTTGTTCTAAACAACAATAAAAGCTGAACTAGCCAGTTACACGAGTTATTTCGCTTCTTAACTAATGTCGATTCACGTATTAACAATATCATAGATAACAACATTTGTTATAAGTAAAACCCCTACTATTGTAATAATTGCGGGTAGTTGTGATTACTAATCAGAGATGCGAGCGGGCGCAGCAACGAAATATCATTCTCACTACTATTTCGTTGGATGTTCATGTCATAGCAGCGCTCTAGGGTAACTAATTATTGTGCGAGAATCATCAACATATAATTAACCTCGGTATTCTTGGTTTCGAATTCAAGTAAAGTTCTCAAAGTTCTACGGTTTTCCTTATATACCGAGGGCTTCATAACAAATGGGCATATACGCAAAATGACATTTTATTGTTGCTTCCTAAATTCTATGAAATGTTACAATGTAAAAAGTCTTACTATAGTATGCAAGTGTACCTAAAAGGAAGGGCATTCCAAATTTCAGCCCTATACAATCATCTAGTTTTGTTTTATTCACAATTTTGTCTCTTGTGTAAAACTGCACTTTTATCTGTACACCCTATGCTCTATATTTGTTATGAAGCCTTCAATATATCCCGCACTAACAATAGGCACAGGACATAGGCGGATTCTCACCTCAATAGTAATTTTGCTAAATAGAATATTCACACACGAAAGATAAATAAATTAATCGGATTTCAACAAAACGAATTGGTGTTTTCCTTCACAGTTAAAAGGCGTTAATTCTATGTACATTAGCCAAGGTCCATTGTGCGTTTGATTAATGTGAGTAATTTGTTTACTGCGGAATTGATTTGGACTAATTTCTTTACGTGACTATGCCTATCTAAAATACAGTTACGGTTTGTAATCAAGAATATTTTAAAAATTAATAGTGGAATAAATTCATACTATGATTGTAATTCAAACCAAGCTATACTTATTTTGCTTGTGTTTTCTTATAATTTTTTTTTAGATAAAATTTAGTCAAATTGTGCCTTTAGATAATATATTTTCCAATTTAATATTTAATTTAGATGTGGCTAATGACATTTAAACAGTATTAAATAGCAAAACATTAAAAAGATTTTTGCAAAAATAATACTTTTTGGTTGTAATGTACCACAATGATCTTCTAAGAAATACAATGTATATATGGGCGTCATTGCCGACAAGTGATGATGCAAAATATGCTTTTTTTATACAAAGTCAGATATTTTCCGCACACTACTGTCTTTGAGATAGAGAAAGATACTTTATACAGTTTATAAATTTCTTTGACAAAATATAAATATATTCATTTACCAATTTTTTTTAAATTAGTCTCTTTAAAATCATCACTAATTTTTCAAACTTTTGAAACAAAAAGAACAGGAATTGAAACCACAAAATCTAAATAAAACTGTGTTAAAGGAGTTGTAATGTTTACGTCTTGCGGGGAATATGGCGCCAGCTGGCGAGCTGAGCATTCAGGTAATAGTCGATAGTTATTAAATATCTACTATTACTAAAGCTTCTTTGCACAACAATGTTGTTCAAAAAGCTTTATTTACTGTAAAAGCTGGATTGAATTTGGTTTCGCAATCTTCCATGCACGAATCGATAGTCACATGGCCACAAATTTTTGTAACTTACTTCTTCATTTTATACCCCGTTACTTTAAACCTGGCTTTCAAGACCACCATTCTCTTTAATTCTCTTGTTGTTGAAATACGCTGTCATTGCATGTTCTAATGCTTGATAAAATGAATTAAAATTACGACCAGATACAATGGCCAACTCAACTCAATATCTAATTCCAGTAAACTAACACCCAGACCTTAGTAACGATTATTATTAATAGAAAATAACTTCAAGAAAATTGTCTTTATAGGGAATCGAACCCGTAACGTCCGGATCAATAAACCTAGTTGTAAACTCTTATACTAATAGACCAGGAAAGTCGTCCAAAAGCTTTTAAGACGCTGTAAAAGATATTATCAAGGAACACTCAAACTATTAAGGCCTTGATAGTTATTAAAGCAGCAACATTTAGCTGGCAAATATGAATATAAAATTCGCAGTTTACTGTGAGTTTATCGACATTGACGCGTACAATGTATTTCTAAATATCTTTTATTCCTTATATTTCTCAGGAAATATAAAATGAAAACTACTTGTTGGTGATACTACCTACGCCTTAGGCCTTTTCTACATAAACCACACACTTTATTCTACCTACCAATGTAGGTAGAATAAAGTGTATATTATACACCAATGTGTATATTTGATTATTTTGATACTTCTATCTTAAAGTGTCGCTAATATCTAATAATACGGTGCAGTTTGGTTATATACATAATCTTCAGTAAGGTCTGCATTAAATCTTATATATAAAATTCTCGTGTCACAATGTTAGTTACCATACTCCTCTGAAACGGTTTGACCGATTCTCATGAAATTTTGTGTGCATATTGGGTAGGTCTGAGAATCGGACAACATCTATTTTCATCCCCCTAAATGAGGGTAGTCCACCCCTATTTTCTTTTTAATTTATAGTTTTTTTTTTTATGATACTGCATTAAAAAATACATACAACCCTAATTTTCAACCTTCCACGATCTACCCCTATTTTTTACCGGGCAGGACATAAAATCTGTCTGATTACAAAATCAATTTCAAATTTCAGTGGAAACTGCTATTTATACTTATGTTTGTTCGTCTGAGTGTTTGTCTCTAAATGACTAAGAAAGAGCTCTATGGTTTTCTTACTTGTTGTGTGATATTTACAAAAGCCTGTTAGAGGCTGACATTACCGAACTCGACAGTTAAGTATTAGAAATTCAAATTTTATGTATCACCAAAAGTTAATCACAAGACTCACAAGATTCAATTATTACCAGTAAAAGCGTTTACGCACGACTTATTAGTATAAATTGATGTCTAATGGTCAAACACACTTAACCCTTTTCCTAGGATATTAATAAAATATGTAAACAAGTATACGACTAATAATTCGTTTAACGGGCAAGTAATCTCAAACCAATTGGGATATTATTCTAATAAAAAAGGTTTTGAACGCAACTGTGTGTTTTGCATATTTTTTTTATTTCCTGCCTCTATCCATTTTTTTTCACTTGTCTTTTTTAGAGTTACAAGGAAGGTTGAATCATTTTTATTTGTTTATTTTTTATATTGTGGATATCAACTAAGTTATCCCTGTCTTACGAGGTGATTTTAAACTATGATACTTGTATTTTGGAACTATTGGTTTAAGCGGCAACCGATTTGATATCATTACGGTACCTACATGGGTTTTAACTACCAGAAGTACAATTAATTTAAAGAGAAAATATTTGTGCCATCGTTCTGTGTAAAAATAATATTCATTGCGGTAGTCCTTTATGAGTTGTAATTTTCATATTTAGTAACTGCACATTTAGTAAATAAACATATATGGTGATGAAGCCAATATAAGGAGGGTTTTTACAAAAACAAACATACTTACAAGATATAAATTTTAATTTTTAGTCAAAACCATCAGGAATAATAAATAAATCTTCAAAGCGACATATTGCGATTAGCATTTTACATAATTCAACATAACATTCCAAAAACCTTCAATATAATGCTGAGATAATTAATGTAGACATTAAATAATCAAATATCAATGAAAAACTATCAATAAATTTGGACCAACCCATAATTACAATCGATATATCAAATATAAATCTAGTAGATAAGGCAGAAGCGTAAACGGCAGGTAATCACGAACCACGAAATAAGCTTTTACTTTCAGATGCCGCTTTACCTTGTAAAGTTGATTTTTTAAGGACCTTGGCATTTATAAACGACGAAGAGACAAACATTAGGCTGTGTAGTGTGTTCATGATGTGAACAGGATTACAGCGTGTGTTAAAAGCATTGATTATAATCCAATAAGCCGTTTAAAAGTTACGAAACACCAATAAAATCATAAAGTACTATTTACATATTCGAACATAAATAAATGGTACGTTTTAAAGCTTATAAAATATATGTAGAATCCGGATGCGTACAGTTTAGCAAATATTTATCATGCAAAAATAAATAAGATAAATAATGTTGCTCGCAACCGAGTATTAACAAATAAACGAATTGACAGAAGTTATTCTTGTAAAATTGCCGAAAAATTTGCAGCTTACAAAGGTTTTAAACATTTTTACTAATGATCATTGGTTACAAATAAGAGATCACACAAGGAGCCGACAACTTTTAGCAGCATATAAATATCTCATTAGCAGATCGATCCTTAAATTGGTGCTAAAATGTTTTAAAAGGCCATTTTGCAAATCGATGTATTTACTTCGAAATACCTAAACAACAGCATAAAGTTTAACAGAATATCACAGCTTTAACACTTGGGTTAGTTAGTTAGTTAGGGTTAAAAGGAATGTATATAGCTACTGTATTGAACATTACAAGTAAAATTTAAGTGCACAGACAATTTTGAACAATATAAGATTAAACAGTACGTTTATTCAATCATTAAAGATCCTGTCCCACATCTACCTACTTTTAGAGAAATGGTTAAGATCTTAAGTTTTCTAATTTTAGAATACCACACAGTCGTCGCATGTGTGATACATAATACTCCGGAATTGCGGAGGACGATGAAATTGCAGCAGCTCATCCCAACACGAGTGCAATACAACAAATAGGTTATTATTTATCATCGTAAATGTCAAAGGACGTTAACTAAATGAGTGTTTACAATATTGCGGTCAGTAGTGACTTGGAGCGCTATCATGTGATGACTAAAAGATGCCCAACCCAGGACCAAAAGGACTAAGCTTAGAAGAACAGGTCGTGACCGTGACTCAATCTTAGGTGATGTAATTCCAAGTAATTGGTTCGATGATTCGCTTATGCATTAGTGTTTTCATTTAATGTAAATGGAAAATTTGTCGATAAACATGCGAATTACACATAAAAATGAAAACTTGCCCTCACATAGTTTACTAATAACAATTATCATGTATTTGAGAATGTGTTTAACCAAAAATTATATTTAACGATAATTTATATATAGATGTGTTTAACATAAATATCAACTCAAAGATAGATAATAGCAAAAATGAGTACAAAAATATGTATGCTTTAAGATACAGGTGCCCAATTAGTAAGTCTTTGAATCAAATGAAACTTGATATTATTCTAACAATACCAATGACATGACTATGAAGAAATTGTGGTACATGAGATATGGAGGCTTGAAAGGCTAACTATCCTGTTTGATTATCATTGGCTAGCCAATACCGTAATACAAATAATTCCGGTATATGTTACATATACCACCTATTCGAAAGCAGTGTTTTGGGACTTCTTTTGTACACATGACAAAATACAAAAACTTTGTCAGATACTGTATTTCCAATCAAAATTCTTAAAATAGGCAACTTATCAGTAAGCATATTATCCTTAAATATATAATCGCTAAGGTCAGGCCCGATTGTGACACAGAATCACAATAACAAAATATACGAAATGTGTGTTTTCCAAAAATGTTATAGTATTTCTGTCTATATATTACCTTATTAGTCGGTATAGTGTATAAAGCAGAATGAAAAACATCAGCTTGTCGATGCAAGGCTTCAAATCTTAGACAGAGCACCAACAGATACATTTCGGAGATAGTGTGCAGAAGAACTTTTAGACTTGATTCCCCCCCACTCTTCATTCAATCTTTGAAAGACACGATGCCTTACTTTGCGCCATCGTTTTACAATGAAAACATCTTCATTCAAATGAATCGCTTTACCACTACGTTCTTTATACGAGAACGTCCTAGAGTCCGTCTAGCCCGAAAATTACAATCCAGGTCAAATACATTTTATTTTAAATAAAAGCATGGAAAATTCTAGAACACCTAAGCAAATATCGGTATCGACAAATAATAAATTAACTGAACAACACTGAATCACGTTTTGCGGTTAGCGTCGTCACATACTGTAAGATCTAACGTCATCTTTGACGTCACAACTATTACCGAATGAAGATGACATCGAAAGTGATTCTATAGGAAAATAAAACAGCGTAAGTTTTGTGAATGTATCGAGTCACGTAACGACGACGACACAAGTTGATATGTGTTAGGAAAATATTGTACCTATTGGAATTCTTCCCTAAGTAAACCTTATTCTAAGTTGGATATAGCTAATAGTCCATACTATATTTAAATGTGGAAGTGAGTTTTTTAAGTCATTCTTCACTATCTAGTTTATTGTATGAATTGAGAATGGAGGTGAAGATGGGATACTTTTCGTTTCCAAGAATTTTATTATTCCTATGTTATATGGAACTGAAATTTTAAGTTTACTATAGTTTTATACATGTTATATTTGCAACAAAGGACTGCACGTTTAAAATTATATAATTATCAGAATAGCATAATGTCATTGATTGCTCAGTCATCAGGCACAAGGCAGGTGTGCACCGAGATTTAACCGACGGTTAACCAAAAATAATCACGGTTTTTCCATACATTTTCGGCGATTATTTTATTTTAACCCTCGGTTAAAAGTCGGTGCACACCAGCCTAAATGTATAGTATTATTAACCGATTGTTTGATGTAAATACTCGTAAAGCATACATAGGTAAATAACAGAAGCAAAGTAGATTATAAAATATCTATAATCCTTTTGAAATCAAAATTACGTAGGATTACCTCAACAATATAAAACTGATATGCGCTAGCCACATGTTTTAATTATAGATGATATGTATTTTGTCATTGCCGTTTTAAGAATGAGTTATTGCTTCCGTACTAATCAACATATTCACATTATAATATCACTAGTTGGTTTGTTGATTTGTATTATATATACTTACATAAACTCAATAAGTAATTTAGAGGCCACGATCTCAAGAATAGTATAAGCTTTTAATAAAACTGTATTTAGAATCAAATAAGTCGGAAAAAAATAAAAGATTTTAATTTCTGACTGACTTGCTCTAAATCAATAAATAATAAAACTTAAAACACAAAAAAGTTAATAGAGGGTTTGTAAGATTTAGGAGCTTTCGAGATATAAGTTTTTCCTGGGCTGTTTATCATTCGTCTTCCATGGCAAAATCAAAAAAGAAAACTCCAAGGCCACAACGCAAACCCACAGAGTAAATAACAAAAATAAAAAATTACGTAATAAAAGTTTACGTTTATCTACCTCGTCCAGAATCGAATTCAAATTTATAGGGCTACTAGATCGCAAATATTATCAACCTCGTTAACATTTTTACAGATGCTAATCATAGAACACGCCTCTGTCATAAATATACAATAGATTAAAATTTTGTTACACATTATATAACAATACACGATTTAAATCTTTACACCGCCCACGCACCTGCAGAAATCACCCTGAAGCTATTTTGTTTGATGTATTAATTTCACAACAAATATCCAGAACAACGCTGCAGGCCACAGTTAGCTATCTTAAAAGTCAATTTAGTTGATAATAACTATACGATAAAGTATTAAACTTAATTGAAAACAGGATAGCGTTATAAATTAAATTCTTCAAGTAACTTTACCGCCTTAAACGGTCTAAGTAAAGCTTTGCACAAAGTTCACGCGTCGCTAATGTATTCCACGCTCGCTGAGCTCATAGCCTTTATTAGAATTCTCAATCAACGCAAATGTACCGACATTATTATAGACATTAGACAACATGGAGAAACTTTCGAGTATAGCCTAGGAACACCGCTGACTTCATAATGAAAGGTGTGTCGCGAAGGAATTTGGAAGTGGTCGTTTAGAATTATACTTGTATCATATATAATCAGTGTCACTCGAAAACTGCGCAGAAACGTTAAAAAGTAATGAAGTAAACGCATCATCAAAAAACAACTATATTCGTAACATCTTCTTCAACTTTCCACTTCCCTATTCCATTCCTCCTGTTTTATTCCTCTATTCTATACCCTTTATGGCTTCCTTGCTATCCCATACTAAAGACTTGCAAGGCCTTGGCTTCACCTCTGGTGTTGCATACGTTTATAGGCGACGGCAACCACTTTCCATTATTTTTTTTTATTTTTTTTTTAGGGAAGTATAGGTTTGCGTTTGACCACTGTCTCACCTGATGTTGAGTGATGACGCAGTCTATGATGGAGCACGCTTACCTAGAAGATACCTTTTCACTCGTGACTTGAAGGCTTTAAGATTGTATTTGTCAGGAAAAACAGACTCCGGCAAATTATTCCAATCTTCGGCAGTGCGCACCAGAAAAGAAGAGACGAAACGCTTGGTTCTGACTGGTGGTGTTTCCACCATGTAACGGTGGCGTAAACCGGTCCGTCTGGTTGTCCGATGGTAAAAAGGGGATGGAGGAATCAGCTCGTGTAATTCTGAGGAACACTCCCCGAAATGTATCCGATAGAACACAGTCAGCCCCGCAACCTTGCGTCTATGCTCTAGACTCTGGAGTCGAGCATCAAAAAGACGATCATCGCCGACCAGCTTCCTGGCTCTTTTCTTAATTGATTCCAACGCCTCCAACTGGTATTTGGCTGACCCGTCCCAAAGATGAGAACAGTACTCCATGCAGGATCGAACTTGTGCTTGGTATAGGTTCAGCAGTTGTTCCGACGTGAAGTACCGTCTCACCTTTGCGAGTACACCCAGCTTTTTGGCCGCCACTTGCGCTAAAGACTCTATGTACGTGCCAAAATTGAGTGTTGGAGTCAAAGAAATGCCCAGAAGCTGGAGTCTGTCTGTCAATGAAATGGACACACCCCTGAAAGTGGGAGTCAGGTCAAATTGACTCCGTTTTGCAGAGAATAGACACGCCTGGGTTTTGGAGGCGTTGAACGTAACCAAGTTTGCGTTACCCCATTCAGAGACCGCTTGCAAGGATACGTTCAGCCGTTCGACCATCATCTCTCTGTGCAACTGGATCTGGGCTCTATTGTCTCGCGCATTGGACATATATCTCTCCACAACCGTGCTGTCGTCTGCGTAGCCAAAAACTCCGGGTTGAAGAAGATCGTTAATATGCAGCACAAAAAGAGTTGCGGAGAGAACAGATCCCTGAGGGACTCCGGCACTGATTGCCATGTGATCGGAAGAGTAGCCATCTACAACCACTCTTATCGATCGTTCCCTCAAGAAATCAGATATCCAAACACAGAGATTGTTTGGCAATCCGTATGCTGGAAGTTTGCTAATAAGGCTGTCATGCCAGACCCTGTCAAATGCCTTCGAGATATCGAGAGAAACGGCAAGCGCCTCTCCATTCTTCTCGATAGCTTCACCACAGATGTGTGTGGCGTAGGCTAGAAGATCACCCGTTGAGCGATTTCGGCGAAAACCGTATTGACGGTCACTAAGCAGGTCGTTTGCTTCTAGGTACGCCAAAAGCCTGACGTTCAATATTCTCTCCATGCTCTTACAGAGTATGGATGTTATTGAAATGGGCCTGTAGTTGACAGGGTCAGCACGACTACCCTTTTTGGGCACAGGTTGCACGTTAGCTTGCTTCCAAGATTTTGGGACTAGTCCTGTTTTTAGAGATAGACGGTAGAGGCGTGTCAGTATTGGAGTCAGTTCAGGCGCACAAGTTTTAAGAACTATAGCTGGTATTCCATCTGGGCCGGTAGCTTTGTTCACGTCTAGAGCTTTCAGTGTCTTTCGTACCTCTGTCTGTCGAATATGTATCTCAACCATGGAGGTACCACTATGAGACAGATGTGGAGGTATTGCACCGTTAGTATCTAAACGAGAAGATTCTGCGAAAAGAGTTGCAAGCAGATTTGCTTTTTCTTCTGCAGTGTGAGCTAGTGACCCATCAGGTCTCAGCAGTGGAGGAAGTGAGGGGCGGCAGAAGTTCGATTCAACCGCTTTCGCCAGGGACCAAAATGCCTTACTGCCGGCTGGGAATGAGGCAAGTTTGTTCCCGATCCGCGAAATGTGGTCGAAACGAGCCTTCCGTAAAATCTTTTTGCATGATTTGGCAACCTTATTGAATGCTTTCTTCTTCAACTTTACATCTTTGGCTTTGTGGTTGCGAGCATCGACCCAAGCTAGGTACGCTGTGTGTTTATGCAATTCAGCACGTTTGCACTCTGCACTGAACCAGGGTCGAGCTTGCACTGACGCGATTTTGTCAGAGTAAGGAATATAGTATTCCATACCTTGCCGTATCACGTCAGCTATAGCATCAGCGCAAGCCGAAGGGTCATTAGAAGAGAAGCAAACTCGCTGCCAAGGATAACATGCAAAAAAGGAACGCATCTCGTCCCAGTCTGCTGACTTGTAACGCCATTCCCGTCGGTTACCATTTGGTGTGGTCTTAGACGGGCAGTGAGCGGATACTGCTTTCACCAGACAGTGGTCGGAGCTACCTAATGGAGAAGATACCGACACTGAGTATTGGTCTGGCTCATTAGTCAACAGAAGGTCTAAGCAGTTGGCTGTATGGCCTTCAACATCTGGAACCCTTGTGGCTTCTTGGACCAACTGAGTGAGATTTAACGCAAGTGCTAACTTACGAGTCTCTCTTCCAGCGTGGTCAGTAGACTGGTATGGGAAAAGCCATTCGTGGTGATGGGCATTAAAATCCCCCAGTAGTACTAATTGAGCTGTGGGATACTTTTGTTGTCCGGCATCCGCCGCCTCACTAAGGTATTCAGTGAGCCTAGTCATCTCCTGGTCTCCGCTGTGCGATCTGTACACACATGCATAGAGTATTTTATCTATACCAGTATCCACCAAAACCCACAGTACAGAAAATCTATGGTCTTCAAGATTCCGAAGACGCCGATAGCACACGTCATCGCGGGCATATAAACACACACCCGCACGAGATTTGAAGTTGTGCTCCAGAGTAAACCCTGGGTATGATAAGTACGAAACATCTGACGGTGGCCTTATCTGCGTCTCCGAGAGGAATAAGGGAGCAGGTTTCTCTGTCTCAAGATGGTGATGGACAGCAACGAGATTTGAGTGTAACCCTCTTATGTTAGTGAGGTGCACCTTTAATGAGAGGGAGTGCAGCCGCTGTGTAACCGTTTTCTTATTTCTCTGTTTCATGTTTGGTGAGTGATGAAAGGTAGGAAAATGGCAGTTAAATGAGGCTTTACAATCTTAACCATCAGATTTGTAAAGACATATCGTACATATGAGGGACTAGTCCGGAGACTGCGGGGACGCCCGAGCCCCCCCAAGACGTTCATAGGGCCCACTCGTCCGGTCGCCAACCGGCACTATGACGCATCTTGGGATTTTTCGCGAGTTGGTGGGGCAGCCTTTCTCGAGTGGCTAAAACGTTACTTGGGCCCCCTACTGACTGCGGTCGGCCAGCGGTGCACCGTGCCTCGGATCCCGCTACCCTCCGAGACTAGTCACAGAGCACGGTGGTATCTGTACTTATCAGGTCGGTTGTCGTAAAGTAAAGCAACTATTTTGACCCATAGTCCTTGAGGCTTCATAGGCCATCGTGCCGGAACACGGCTAGGCCATTATGGCGACACGATTTTGACCGATGGGTGGTTATAAAGCCGCGGCCGGAGCCTACCACCAGAGTCACCTGATTGGCACCGCCCAGGGGCTACGTGTAGGGATTCATTTTTACGGGTATTCTCCTACGGACGTGGGTGACACGGCCCCCAAAAATTAGATAGACATTAGATAGACCATCAGCGTTCACAAAGTTGCAATAATAAAAAACTATAAAATTAGCCGAATACATTTTTATGCACAGTACAGGTTTCTAAAATAATGACGAAAATCTGTTGGCATTCGGACCACTTACCAAATTACCGTATTCATAGAGAATATGGATTAGGTATGAATATATCACAAATAGTTTCATAAATTTTCTTTTCATTTATTGTCCAATATGCTTACATTCATATACATTAAAAACACATTTGACTGTGGCACAGATAGAAACGTTTATTCGTGCCGCAGAGAGACGGGTACACGATATTGTTGTATCAAAAATAGGATCAGAGGCGAATCATTATTATCATCATTCAAGTGTTTATATAGTTCTGATTTGATAATAAAAGCGGAATTATCATCACTCTAGTATATGGTTCTGTTTTAGTCCCAAGTCTGCACATGTAAGCTGATGATCCGCTTTGGGAATTAATATAGAATCTTTTCAGATTATATTTGATTGATTTATTTTTGAACTTTGATTGCAGGTCCTCTGGGAGATTTACAATTACTGGTGTCATATATCCCTTGCGCCTCGTCCCATACACGTTATTATATTTAGCAGTAACATATTTATGTTACTTACATCATGTTAATAAAGTAATAGTATGGTGAAAATTAGACTTCTTTGGTGATTAGCAGAAATAAAACCCTGTAGGCAAACTGTTTGATTGTGTCAACCCAATAATAGTGTGCCGGATTCTAAACCTCGATGATTCTGCAGTCATCCGAGACAGGATCGCCGGAGAATAGCTAACACGATGCAGGTGTGACCTGTCCGCATTTGTTAGTTCCATTTGTTGGTACATCAGAACCCGCGGCAATATACATTACAATAAAAGACGGGTGCGTGCGGATCACCTGCGTGTGATCACCAGTCACGGCGGTCTGGGTGTCGATAACGATAGCAAAATTAATACCCCTTCAGGTGTTTTAAATATTTAATTTTGTTGATTATTCAGGCTAACGCTACTTTCACTGTACGTAATAAATAATAATGTGCATAAAAACAACATAAAATATTGTCAATTTATTTGACAAGAACTAAATCCGTCAACCCGTACACGGATCTGGACCGAAGTCATTACTTTCTTTTGGATTTCTTTTCTCTGCGTTTCTATTTTTATAGCAATTACGTCTGTTTCAAAAATCAAGATTATATTATATTTAAAAGGATAAAAAGTACCACGAGAAAAGTAAACCAATTAACGTGACCATTGAGACCTGTTGAAGCGCACTAAACTTTTTTCTGATGTAAGTAATGAAAAAATTCCATATTTTTTAAACTGGATAATAGATAAGCGGGTAACTTTTTTTCCAAAACACAGTTGAGGTCTTTGGTTCCTCCGACTTTGGAACTTTATAATCGTATCTTGGACCCTCTAGAAATCTCATAAATGAATGTATCTCCGTACTTTAATTTTATATGTATTTGGACTAGAATATCTAAATGAATGTAGTGATACAATTTTCATTGGAACCCGTTTAGCGCTTTGGTTACTTCTAAACAAATTTTCTGACAAACGGACAATAATTCTAAATTCTGTCATCTTTTATTACGACCGTATATACAAACAGCGGTTATCATTTAAATTTTGGTATTCAATGTTTAATCACCAGACAGACACAAAAATTTTATTTATTGACATAGATAAGAGCCTTCCATGCAACTTCTTTTGTATAAATTTCAGATACGTATCCCGCGAGAAGTATATCTTTTGCAAGGAAAGATATTCCTAAAGCTTGCATTACAAAGCTCTGTAACATGACATAATCATTACACTGAACAAACATAATGTTGAATCTATTTTTTGTTCACATGAAGAAGGATATAGGGTGACTAATTCTATCGACGTAATAAAGCCGGCTTAAAACAAAATAAACTCACACATCACAAGCTTTCATGAGTAATCATTTACAAACGCATTGAAAATTGTACGCGTTTCAACAAGATTAATAAAATCTTCGTGTAGTGTTTAGCTTGCATAAGTATTTTAGAATAAAATATTTTTATACGATCTCACCCGAAATGTAGAAGATTTTCTCTGAAATATAACAGAAAAAGGTCATAAGCCTTTGAGTTAGTAAATACAAAATTAGGTAGGTACACCTAATATAAAGCACTGGATTTTTTTTATGTCTCACGGATGGTTCTGTAATCTAGTACTTAGCATTCGAATTTTCTGGCGTTGAAATATTTTCCAGTATTTTTATACGTTGATGCATAGATAAAAACACGATAAAAAGTGTTAAAGTGATGTTCATCAGCTAACTACTGTAATACATGTAAAATGAAAACAGAATTAACAGAATATTTAGTTTAGGCATGACCATTCTACATTCCTTACATCCCTCTATATCACAATTACTCTGCAGTAGTGAACCAAGGATCTAAATCGGGCTTATATGCTAGTGTGGCTGACTCTAGTTTAAGAGGCACAGCACTAGAGACCCGCCAAAATCCCTAAAAGTTATTCTGTTTTGGTTCTACTGATTTTTAATCCAACGCCTCTAGCGCTTGCCGCCACCTGTCTAGTTTGTTTGGAAATGCCACCCCATCCTGTCGAAACTAAAAGTCAATAGATTTAGTAGAATACGTTTTTTAACTACCGCAATGAATCATTCTTTGAATATCTTCGCAACACCAAGGTATTAAACTAGCAGAATTGTACTCCACAAACGTATAACTACAACACTGCTCGCTGCATACTCATGATAAACCGAAGCGGCTTGAAATGACAAGCTATGAGACGCTCATGTATTCAACATTTTTAATTCAATTATTAGATTATTATCTCAACCCTCGGGCCTTTTTTGTTATTTTATTAGATATTATTCAAATAAAACATTTACAGGCCGAGAGGCAAACATAGTTTAAACACAATTAAAAAGCAAGTTATTTTTAGAAAATTACAACTCTTGTGTAATATTTTAAATATTTACACTTTGCATTTTGTATGATATTCTACTAAACGGACACTGGATCACGTCACATTCCACTTTCGTATCGTACTGTACGTTGTTGTCTTCAACAAAACAAATGAAAATAAAATATGTTCTGTTTTTAAATATTACAACAAGTAATATCTATGAATACCTACATTAATTTTGTACCACATTATATTCTCATAGATTATTATGGAAGCTTTATAATGAGTCATAATTCATATTATGCAGACATATGAAAAGATAACGCGACATGCACGAAGCAAATATTTTTTTCTCAGAGTACTTGCTTTATTCTGTCAGAATCAAATTATCATAGAATGATTAATTATTGCAGATGAACTAATAGTTCAGGCACTACCTGTATCATACAACAAATAAAAACATTTCGAGGTCGGTTGGTATGATTTAATTTAGATTCGTATTATAGACGAGTGAATTACTTTTCTGTTTTCAACTGGACCATTGCCGTTTTGCTTCCGAGAAGGGAATGTTATGTTATTGTGTATTAAAAAAATGTAAAAACAAGCTTTTGGCAAGCATGATAACTATTAATTTTATTGTGAACATGATGCAATGAGTGTTAAAATAAGTTAATGACTTATTAACGAAAAGAATTGATCAAAAAAGTATGTACATAAAATATTTTATATCCCGGAAGTTTTGAGAGTTTCGAGTGCTAGAACCAAGTTACGCCATATGGCAAGTCCATATAATAGCAGCCATGAACGTCTCCTGTTAGCTCAGGCGTTCCTCATCAGTTTTTCCTTCACCATCATCTCGTAGTAATTGTAATAATGTGCCCTTTCAGTAAGAAAAACTACTTAGCAGTACATGCTTCTTAAAATTCATTAGAATGAGCCACAAAGCTAGCATGATTGGCGAATTTGATACATCGGTTACCTCGATGTGCAGTTTTTATCGCGGTGCTTTACTTTACCGTTAACATACGTGGTAATTGTAGCAATATGCACATTAGAAAACTGCCTAGTGTTGGATGGTTTTCGATCAGGATAAGTAAATAAGAAAAATATATAATTTTCAATTTTAGTCTATACAGTTGAAGTTTTCAAGTAGGCGGACCTTTAGGGACACATTCTAAACTATGCAAAATAGTTAAAAATACTCAAAAGAGTTTAGTGAAAACTAAAGATTTTTGAAAAATCGGTGTCCTATCAGGAACAAAATCGGCTGATTGTGAAAAAACAAATTACCTGTATTATAAACCAGTAATAGAGTAACATAAATAGATCAATTCCTGGGAATGAAAGCCAAATAAAGAAAAGATTATTTTTAGTTAATCGATTCATATATGTAAGTATTCATAGCGTGTGCTTAAACATTTCAAGTTATTTGAAGCAATAGTCTAGTAACTAGTATCTATGGTATACGGTCTTATTCATAGAGAACAAATGTCTATAGGCGATGGTAACCACTTTCCATCAGATGAAAAGTCTGCGTGTCTGCTGAATTCTGCAATTAAAAAATGCCTTCAAACTTACTCTAACTCTGTATGAATAAGACCGTTACTATACAGAACACAAACATACTGGTTACTAGACGATTGCGTGGCAATATGCTGCAATGCAATTAGTTTAGAGGGCGATTCTTTCTCTGTCCGTAAAGTGGGCCGATTTCAAACAACATTTCTGGGAACTACGCGCTTGGTTGCCAAGTGCCCTCCGTACCACTGTCATTGCCAAACAAAGTTCATCTGTCAATGCCTATGGAGTGTGTGTGATGTCACACTGCAAGCCACGTTGCTTCAATGAAATACTGTGAAAAACAATATTTTTGGAACTTATGTAATACTGCTATTAGACGGATCAATCACATTGATTAATTTGGTTGAAAGGGATGAAAAAAAAGGTCAAGATGGTATTCAATAGTATTGAATTTAAGTTTATGTTTATATGGATCGTTTTGGTGGATTCCTCCAAATTGAAAGAAAATGAACCGTCTAAATTCGGCTTAAGAGTTGTGCTGTAAGCTCGGCAATACCTGTAATAATACTTGCGTAAACCTCTAAAGCTAAGCGCACACTATCATACCGATACTACGATACGATACCGAATTATCCTTTCACACATCACAGATGAGTTCAGTATTAACAAAGAGTAATTCTGTTTAGCTTGAGAGGCTTACGCGACAAATTTTCATATTTGAGGAATTAGCGCGCTAAGAGATGATAATTCCCTCACAAGAATTTCGGTAAACTATGCTAGCCACTGGCCAGGGAGTCACTGGTAATTTATTCGACATCCAGACAAACTGGTGCACGTTTTAGATACGTTTATGATATAAAAAATTAACACTTTCCAAGTTGATGATAAATAATTAACACTTTCCAAGTTTTATACTAAAAAATCAATTTTAAATTTGGCGCTAAAATATACACCAGTTCATTACACACATCATGTTACTAAAATTAGACTGCAGGTGAAACTCGAAACAAGAGAGATCAGAAGAATACGTACACCGGAACGTAATATTAAGATATGTATACATTTGCAACATATAAGGTCGATTTCGACATTAATAATTAAAAATAAACTAAATAACGGACATAATTAAATTGATTACTGTATCACGATTTAAATTAGAGTGAAACAAACATTAAAAACCACTAGTCACTTAGGTATAATAAATATTGAAATTTAAAATGTAAATATGGAAATTTCTCTTGTACATAATTATAAATGTGAACATAACTTTATGTCATCCTATACTTTGAAAACATAGTTTTAAATAATTTTGGAGACCTATTTTTAGCTTAACTTAAATTCCACGTTTCTATTTCTATAGTTTTCTTAATAAAATTAATATTTGCTTTGAATTTAAGTCAAAAATGGGTCGTAAGTCACAGTCAAAGCAAACTACTAAGAAAAACAGTGGCAAAGAAAACAACAAGTTTCTTCAACAAAAACGTAGGGAATTAGCTTTACTGGTGGACAAAGTTTTGAGATTAACAAGTATTTTTCAAGCCAGTGGTACTGTTAGTAAAAGTTGGGAACATCACTTAGAGATCGACAGTATTATGAGAGAGGTTATCAATTTAGAGGCACCCCAATACAGGAACAGTCAGGGAACACGCCAAGCGAACATTGATAAATACATTAAATGGCTACAAGACCATGAAGTTCAATTTGACGGTAAGTCACCATTATTTTTTGTAACTTAAAAACACTTTATATTCCAAAAATACAGAAGATGTATATAAAAGCCCAGAACAACTTCTGTTGGACTTCATATTCCACCAAGGATTTCAAAAATAAATTTCGCCGCATTCTCCATAACCATACTATAAATATTTGCATCAGACTAAAATATCCCAACCAGTAGGTATTGTTGAAAGTTCGGCTTCTGATCCTAGGTATATCAATGACCTAACATTAATAATATGTGTACTAACTTCCAGAGTATGGATAGCTGGAATTAGTCTGTGATATATATTGTAGACTCATATAAACAAGCCTATTATGAATTTGAATGCCCTATTGACTTAGTGATATATCCGCTAATTATTGACTGAAATAAAAGTTACTGAACATTTTTTTAAACATTATTTAAGTATACTGTGTACACTTATGTACCCTAATTTCTTTTTCAATTTCTGAGTAGTTACATGTTTGATGTGTCACGAAAGGTTTTTCACGACTCATTCCTCAATTGTGTAGTATTTAATAGAATACACTTTATTTTGAATCTTCAACTACATAGTGTCAGTAGTGACCAATAGTCACAAATAGCTATGATATGACAACAGAAATAACAAGATATAAGAGCTTGATTTTCACATTATATGTTTGTTGAATTTACAGGAGTTCAAATCTCAGAGTTCGAGGGCTATGACCTTGGGCTCAAAGCAACCAAGACCTTTACTGAGGGTTCACTTATCCTCACAGTTCCTGCCAAAGTTATGATGACAGAAAAGGATGCTCAAGACTCAGACCTTGCTGATTTTATTGCTGTTGATCCATTGCTACAGAATATGCCAAATATTACATTAGCACTGTTCCTGTTGCTTGAAAAAAATAATTCAGGTAATATGATTTACATTACCATTAAATTACCAAATGTAATATTCTAGAACAAATTGTATGCAATAGGTATGCGGAAACATATTGCAATAAATTCTAAAATTTTAAAAACAAATATTAAAATTATACCTAACCATCCCCATATTTTAAAATATCATGATATAAATCATTTTAATTACTTCTGAAAAATAACATTGGCCTCTAAAAAAGTGGTCTGTAAAAGTTTTGAGGCTGTATGGATCCAAGGTTCAGATGCAATGCATCCAAATACATAGGACTAGATCGGTCTGATCAAAAATACAGACCTGTTTTATTTTTTGTGGGCTGGTGTAATTAATGCACCATTTGACTCTTTTTTCTTGCATCTACTTATGATGTGATAAGTATATGCTAGTTATGTACAGGGCTGCAACATTCTGTAAGTCTATGTAGTGTCTCACTATTTATATCCCAATTGTCAAAATACATGTAATCTGAATTTTATTTCGATCAGATTACTGTCATGAGATATTAATTTTAAAAATCATTTATAATATGTACTATTCTTTGCTATTCAGTATACTGGTTTTTGTATAATTAATATGCTTTCAATTATAATAAGAATTAACTTTCAAACTTTCAGATTCCTTTTGGAAGCCTTACATTGACACATTGCCTGAGAAATATTCAACTATTCTGTACTTCACTTCAGAAGAGCTTGCAGAACTGAGAGTAAGTGTTATCTATTATTTGTATTGATCAAGTATTTCTTCCTGTACCCATATGTGTTACAAAATAAAATAACTGGCTTAGAATAAGCATAAATGGAAAGTGTTTTAATGCCACTTTTATAATATACATTTATATTTATTTGATAGTTTATAATATCTATAATAAAGTCTGACATGTGTCTTGGTACACCTAAATTTCGAATCCATTACACAAGGCAACTATATCAGTTTCTGAGATTAAAATATCCTTAGTTCAGCACCACTATTAAATAATAAAATATACCAGATTTTATCACAATCTCCGTTCTCGAACCCATAAAAATTATGCAGGACATATTCCAAATAAATGTATATTTATTATGTTACTATGGTTATCAGTCAGTATTTAATATATTGCTTTGTATTTATGGTGGTCTTGTCTATAAAAGAATGTGCACTTAGTTGAGCCTTCTGTATGAAATTTAGTAGAAATAAAATTGCAATAATGTATTTTGTAAAAAAAAATCTCAAACATAAAGATTTAAAATTAATCTTTACCATATTATTAAATCATTTCACATAATGGTCAAAATAGTGTCTTTTTTAAATTTTCAGCCCTCACCGGTATTTGAGTCATCATTAAAACTGTACAGGAACATTACAAGACAGTATGCTTACTTTTACAACAAAATTCACAGTTTGAATATACCAATACTTAAGAAGCTTCAAGACATATTCACATACGACAGTTACAGGTAATACAGATTGAAATAAAACTTTTTATTGAAGCTTAACTTATATTTAAGAATTAAAAAAAAGAGAAACATACAAAATCTGGTATGTCACAAACAATACACCTGCCATAATACTGTTAGGCAAAATACATAAGTAACTGATGTTAACAGTAATTTTCTGAATAAATTGTATAAATTAGCAATGCTTATGGAAACTAAAATTAATTCTAAAAGATCTAAAATATCAGGTCACAATCTCAGTTTCATAGATCATCCCAAAACCATCTATGACTAAATTTAAACAAGGCTTAAGCTACTTCCACATCTGTTTTATATGGATTGTTATCAGTTTGTTGTACATTAATTGCACAAGGAATATAATGATGTATTTCTTGTGCATATGGTTATATGCATTTTTGCCTGAAGCAAAGTTATCAAAATGTATATTGACTCTTCAGGAGGATCATCTAAGGTTACAGGGGTCCATGCCAGCAAAAAATAATGAGCATTTCATATGATTGTGAATCCACAATAATATACCTCATTATGTAGATTGTTAATCTAATTGTGTCAAAGAATTTCAGAATGGTTGCCATTCTCCTAACAAAATATCAACATTAGTATTTAGATATCTTGTGAGTGAATAGCATTATTCTAACGATCTAAATAAATTTGAGATATTAATTAATTATACAAAAATGTAAATTGAATATTACATTAAGTAATAAATTGGTCTACCAAACAAAAAAAAACAAAAATGGTATAAAATGACACCTTGGACACTACTATGATTGTATGAACCAATGAATACAGATGTGGATACAAAATAAAATATAAAGAAAACAGCTATTACTAATAAAAAACAAGACCTTTGAAAACAGTTCTTTCTGCCGTATCGTAACTGCCACACACAAAGTTGAATACTTGTCCTTAGACTAGTAAACAAATAAATAGTGATGTTTCGGTTTTTCGTTTCACTCCTTTCTTTAAATATATATTTAACAATGATTAAGTAGCAAAATAAAAAATCCGTTGTAATAAATTAACTTGCAATAGATTTGTAGTTTGATAATTGCAATTTCTTTATTTATTATAAATACAGAAATAAATTTTAATTTATCTTCAAATTAATCATTCTTTAATTCTCTTGAGAGCAGCAATATGCGCATCTACTGAAAGGGTTTTCTTAATGTGTCCCACATATACTCAGGCGATTCATTACCGTTTCTTGAATCTAAAGTATTGCGTGTATAAATATTTGAAGTTGAGAGCATAGGACTTATACTTCTTATGCTATTGTTATTCTTATGATTTTTTCTATTTTCAAATACAGGTGATGGTATATTTTCACCTTCAACATCACATTTTTGAAGCGAATTTTTCTCTTGCTTCCACTTAAATGCAGCATAGATCAATAAGAACAAAACTATTGCTAAGCCAGCGATGCAAGCTGTTGCAACAGTCACTGATTTTGTTTGACTGGGTATCTTATCTAAAGTACCTGTTACTTCTGTCGCTGCTTCAATCCTTTCGTATGTTTTAACTTCTAACTTTTCGTGCCCTGCAGTTGCAAATTTACTGTCAAAATCTTTAAGATGTTGCAAGTCTTCTAAAATTAGTAATCCGTCGCCATCGATATCTTCATCTAGTGGTAATTTCGGAAATAGTCCTCCAGGTTTGGGATCTAAAAATATAATTAAACAATTTTAAAACAAAAATAAACAAAGTTGATTAGTTACTGTTATATATATAAATATTAATTTCCATTCTACAAATTTATATTATTACCTTCTTTTAAAGTTTCTGGTATGGTTCCAGTTTCGTTTTTGTAAGTTTTTCTCATTAGTGTAAATATTTCATTCCAACTAACTATGTCGTCTTGATTATTAATATTATTCATCATTTTACCTTCCCTTGTCGTGTTGCCATTTTTATCATATGTTGTAGCATTCATAGCTATAACAATCGGTTTATTATCACCTCCTTCAGACGTTTGGTTTGTATTATTATTTGTTATGTCACCATGTTTAGTAAAGTTACTGAAAAGTGATATTATCCCCATATTTTCTGCATTTTCATTAACGTTATTACCAAAATCCATTACAATAGGAATATTAACGTTACTCCGTCCAGTGTCCAAGGCAGCAATTTTACCCGTGGTTTCGTGAAGATTTGCTTCTAACAATGCTCTTAATGGATAAGTCTCCTTAGATATTGGTTCTATCAGGGATTTTGACAGGAATGGTACTGGCGGGTTTGGTTCTTTAGAAGTATTGTGGAAAATATCAGCTAGGTGAATGTTACTTGATCCTCGTTCTCGGTGTTCAACCAATTCACTTAAAGTCATATTCCTTTCCATTAATATTCTGGACAATCTTGCACTTGCTAAAACATACATAAATATGTAAAGTAAACGTAAAGCTATATTTCAAAATATTTATGATTTGTGTTATAATACTTACCCCCAATGTCATTAAGAATTTCTTCTATCTCAAATCTAGCCGACTCTTCTGTAGTACTAGATGTAATAGGACTTTTTGTTGTAGACGACGTTCTACCTTGACTTGGAAGTCTTGCTTTCGTTACATTGTTAAATGCTTTAGAAATGTTAGCAGACATATAATCGTCTAGAGGAGTTGTAATGTGCTTATTTTCATCTAACTTGACTTGAGGTGACCTAGTTCTCTCCGCAAGTTCTGTAGATGAAACTAAATCGCTTACTCCATAAAAATGTGTTAAAACATTGTCTTGAGGGGATTCGGTGGTAATATTTTTATGTTTTAGCCTCTTTCTCTTCAATCTGTTATTAAATGCTTGTTGCCTTAATATTGATGCATTTGCTGAATGTCTGACTACAGGAGTAACAACTTGATTTTCCCTAATTCTCACGGGTGGCACCGTTATTTTAGCACTGGCAATGCTAGTTATTGTTGTCGGTGTTTCTTTATTTATACTTTCTTGTCTAGCTTCTTTATTCAGAAAAGTTTGCGAACTAGAGACATTAGAAAATGGCTTATTAGTGACTATAGAAATCGTATTTATGCCTCCATTAAAATTCCTTGAAATATTATTTCTTTCACTCAATGTCGACTGGTGGGTATTATTACCATTTAGCAATATGTCATCTTCATTCGATTCCGAATGTTTACTTGGATTTCTTTGCAAGTCCTTCATTTTTTGCCTCGGATTTAGTGAGATTAAATCTCGACTTAATTGACTTTTATAAGTACTATTCATCATTGGTCGCATTCTTAAGCGTCTACGACTTCCAGACAATCTACGTCGGTTAACTAACTTCGGGGTAATTTCAGTGTCTGCATTCGTGTCAAATGGTGGAAGTTTATCATTTTTTATTTCGCCTTGAAAATTACTTCGAGTTTCTTGTGTTGTAGTATTGTTTTCAAAAACTAATCTAGTTTCGCCGTGCTTTGTTTCTAAATTTAAGAAAACACTCTCTCCACTGGTTTCTGTTTTCGGTTTATTTATTGATTTATAGATATTGGCTACTTTTTCTGATTCTTTACGCTGGTCTTCGGATTCTATACTTCTTGGAACTGAATTTTCATCTGAGTTTTCTGAATTTAATATTGATATTGCACTTTCTCGTCCGCTCAGCAAATCAGCTAAAGACAAATTATGTTGCTGTAATATTTCACTTAAACTTATACCATTTGATCTTTTCAATATGTCCTTTAAAGTAACAGGGTCCATTGGTCCTTTATCCTGAAAACATAAAATTTATTTTGATTTACGTAATTTCTATTACCAGAAACTTTCAATTTTGAAATTTGGGAAGGAGCAATATTCCAAATTGTCTGCAATGCAATATAGTGGAAGACGTATAACATTTGTAAGGAATGTGTTCGGGCCAGAGACGGCAGGAAGGGGCTGGTGGATGCTCTGGGAATCAATTTGATGGGCGTGGGTGGTTGGCAGAACATTTTGTCGTGGCCACAGTCTGCTGCGGCTCTTTTAAATTATAAAATAGTGAAACCATTTATATAAATTTGTACATTTGTATGATTATGGTAAGATGGGGCTGACAGGGTGACATCATCACATACATAAAAGCCCCTAAATAAATTAGATAAAAAAAGAAACTTTAAGAATTACTTTCGACAGATTAAGAAAATAAGTTATTAATACATTAAACACAAAAGCATTAGTAGTGAATGCTATATTCGTTTTATAATAAATTCAAAACTATATATAAGACCGACTATACTTTTGGAATTAAATTTATTTGCATAGATGACATTTTAGGGTTAAGACCCCATACGTATAAATTTAGATTACACAGTTCGACATGCTATAAGGTGTATAAATATTATGAATGAACGAATGAAAACTTTTTTTTTCACCGTAACTTAAACCTAGGCAAGTTTATATGAAAACATTGCCATTATAACAATCGGTGGCCATATTGCTTATAGCGATCTCTTCCAGGCAATCCGGTATCCAAAGAGAAATTAAATATTATTTGATGGTTCAACTAAATTATAACTAATTCGATCGTAATTATATACAATTAAAGAAGAAACAACCAAAAACATTAATCACTATAGATATGTATATATAATTTAAAGATTATAATAATATAAATTACATACATCCGAACACTAATATCTATTTACTCCAACAAATTTTATTTAATGGATAAATAATGGCCAGTGATCAAGTGTTTAAATGTAGAAATGGATGTAGCTTGTCTAATTTTCAAGAGGAGAGAATTCCACAGGCGAACAGCCTTTGCGACAAAAGAATTTCTACGAAGGACGAACAACGAAGTGTGTTTACGTATCGTTAGCAGATGTTCATTTGAGTGCAAATTATAGGAATGAGATAGGTAAAGGGAACTAAAAAGTTCCTTTAAATATGCGGGATAACAGGAATTGAAAAGGATATTTTGCAGAAGTGAGAGTAAGTGAACCCTCCGGTGAAGGTTATTAGGCAACCGTTTAAGCTTTTTAGGACATTTGGAGATATGGTCAAATTTACGCAATCCAAAAATGAACCGGATACAAAAATTTTGAGGGCGTTCAAGCTTATCCAGTTGTTCTTGGGTTATATCTAGAAAGGAAGCATCAACATAATGAAATAGGGGGAGAAGCAACGACCTTGGTTGACCAAGCATAATCTTAATAGCAGTAGTTAGGAAATTCTTCAATCTTCGTATCGAAGCGGATGACGCGAAAAATCTCCAACTAATTTCAGTCAAGTGAAGCCGCCGCAGTTCTGTGTCAATAGTAATTCGTAGATTTTTAATAGTTTCACTGATTTTAATGCACACACCATCTGTATATGATGGTAGAAGCACATGGGGAAGCCAAGACCAGTCAATTTTGGGGACAAGCCTACAACTGCAGACTATAATAACCTTAGTTTTTTTCGGATTGACGTTGGTACTATATAGGCTTGGCTCCAATAAAAAAAAAGGGTTAAGCCCTTATTTTTAGTTTGAATTGCTACTGAAAGTCGTTTAAAATTCATTGAGTGTAGTTTGGTAAATCAACTTCATGAAGGTAGTAAGACGAAGAAAGTTTATTGGATCAAATAATTGTAACACATAATACGCATAAACATTACTTCAGAGCGTTGTTAATCTTAGTATAGTATTTCAGTTAAAAGCATAAAGATATTTGTGTCAAAAGCATCTTTATACTTTTAACTGAAATACTAGTATATTACTAGTGTGTGTTTTTGTGTAGAAAAGTCTTCCTTCAAAATCTGTAAGTCACTTAACATGTACAAATTACTATCATTTATTGTGTCATTTTTATGTAACTGTGGCCCCTTGTAGGTGTACGTGTCTATGAAAATGTCGACCTTTTCATTTGCGAATTTTATTATACACAACAATGTTTTATAATTTGAGTTTATGTTGTATTTGCGAGGTGGTGGATTTATTAAGTACAATCGTGCTCTCATAGCTTTACTTCTAAAATCTCTGCATAGTTTGTCCTATATCATATTGAATATGGTTATTTTAAAAATCTTATAGTATAAAACATATATGCGTATTCTTACCTGAACCTTACTAAAGGTTCTTACAACTCCAAATGTTTTGTCTTGTCTTTTCTTTTGAAAACTGTCTGTATCATTAAATATTGAGCCGTCGTACTTTGAATGTTTGGAAGGGTCTAGTAATTCTAAAGAAAATTCTGACAAAGATTTATCTTCCTTCGTTGTAGTCAATTTTGTAAGTGGTTCTTTTAATTCATGCACAATAAGTCTGTCGTTGATTTTCTGCTGCCTTAAATCCATAAGAGTTCTGTCCATTTTTACTTCTTGCTGATCCTCATTGCCAGATTGATTTTGTTCAATGAGTTGTCGTATACCTTCAGTGTCTGTGTAAATTCCTCCATCAGTTACTTCACTTGGATCCAAAATAGAACCTAAGCGTATTTCTTCTGGTTGTGGTACGTTAAATTCACTTAATTCTGGCCAATTACTTGATGAAGGCTTTTTTTTCCTACGCCTCCTTCGTAATGGTCTTTCTGGTGTTTCAGCTTGCCATTCGTGTGGAGTTTGATCTAATTTTTTACGTCTTCTTGTTGGCATTTCTGCCATTTCTACATTTCTTACATTTGTTTCTACGTACGTCTGCGGTGACTCTTCTGGATACGTATAGCTTTCTTGTGTTATTATATCTTTATTAGGATTTTGTTGTGGTCGACGTTTTCGCTTTCGACCCGGTCTCCGACGTTTTGGCGGTTCTTCGGGAGAATTGTTGTTCCATGTGTCTGATGGTAGGTGTATCGATTTCTGTGCTGTTGAATCTACTTCGCTTACTTTCCATGTCTGAAAAGTAATATTATGCTATTAAAAGACCTCTTTTTCATCATTACATGTTAATTCTGAGAAAACAACACAACCACTCAGTGTTGTCGTAACAATGAGCGGCAATTACATTTTTATCTTCATGTAGGTCTCATTTCCTTGTGTATATTGTAAATGTACCACAAATATTATACAACCATAGAGTCAGTCTATTATGAAATAGGTCCATGCAGTCAATTTATATTTATTTAATTCAGAAAACTGGTTATAACAAAGTCAAACAAAAATATTACAACCAAATTATTAAAAGGTAAGCTTTAATATGAACTTTATCGTCAATTACATATCAAAATTAGCTTCAATGTGAACTTTAAGATTTACATAATTTTATCATCTTAGTGTGCAAAAAAAAGATTAGTTTTTAACTTAAAAATATAAAAAATCTGGTTCACATTTTGCTTAGTACCTACAAATGGAGCCTTATATTTTAGACATGAAAGTTAATTAATTTAAATTATATTACAGAAGTAAAGATTAAATTATTTTCCTATATACCTTACCATTCATTCATTTGCCGTACTACTAGTAAAAATTTAGCATTAACTTTTGACAAGTAATTTCAATCTTTACCAGTGATAAGGTAACATGATTGTAAGACTTAGAAACCTGGCAGCAAACAACAATATCAACATACTCATATAAAATAATACTATATATTGTTGAACTACTTCATTCTATTTTGTAAAAGCGTTTTATAAAGCGCAATTCGATTTTAGTTGTTCATGTGATTAATCAATCAATTGCGTGTCTTTCAAATATTTGTAATCTACAAAAAATTTATTGTATTTGGCAAATTGTATGTCAATCACGTGTATGTGTTGGCGGAAAGTTTCCTAACTTGAAATTAATCAAACCCTTCTTCCTTCATAAAGCAACTAGGTTAGTATTTCTAAAACTTAGCACCGTCTATATAATTTATCGACTGTAGGATAGTTTTTATATGATACGGAAATTAGTCGAGTGTGATGCTAGTTGAAAATTTTCACCCTCGACTCTATCCAAGAAACTTAAATAATTGTCAGTGGTCTCATTGTTAGAAATACCAAAATATTCAAATGACCAAAATTCAAATGACAAAAATCAACGAATGGGTACTTCAAACGTGAATGCCTAGTTCCTACGGTGTGATACTACACTCTCACAGCTGATCAGCGTGAAACGTTTAACCGTGAGCTAATATGTTTCGTACGATAAGTGAGAGATCCGACGTGTTTGATCTCTACCCTTATATGTAATCCCTCCTCTCCTATATCATTCCTCATGTGTGACTCCTCTATTCGACCTATCCCTCTATCCATCCTGACGTCTTTAAGCGACAAAAACCAATTTCATTATGTGGACCATCTGCCGGTTTACCAACTTCACAATAAAAAAAAACAGGTAAAGAATTGCCTAAAAAGCCTCTTAAATAACATTTTATTGAATCATCATTTACATTTGTCAAAACTCATGCCTACAATAACGATTCAATTGCCGAATAACGCAAATACATTCACAAGCACTTGCGTCTGTTCAAATACAGTTATCTCATAGTTAGCCAAGAAAGCTGTTATTACATTGACAGCATAATACTGGGAGGAAAGTTGAAAGCGTCATACGCCGGCACCGGTTTGCCACTAGCTAACTTAAAGCCGCAAATCCGTAACGTGACTTATGGTAATGGAAGTTGTTATGATTTAATCATGTAATCCAGATTGATTATGTAATTTTATCCTATCTATTTTGATAATGAAGGTTTATCTATCTTTATATAAATATAAATTCTTCTGTACTTATATCACTGACCGCCATCTAAACCAATGGACGGAATTTTCTGTTTGACTGTGTCCCGGAAAGGTCTAGTGTCACTATTGGACCCGGTAGGTGGCGCTGCAATCAGGTTTTAGATTTTTGTTTTTTCGGGGCCGGACAACGTCTGTTGTGCGAGCTAGTATTAATATATGTATGCCGTAATAGCAATAGTGGCTTACTCTCGCGTTTCTTCGTCTTCTTTCGTTTCTGGCGTAATGGATATATTGTAACAATTACCACGTGTTGACGGTAAAGGAAAATATGATGATGAAACCTGAACATCGAGATGCAATGCGATGCGTTTAATCCGCGAATAGGCTTTAGATCAAGGTGGCGGGAATACTGCCCCTCAAAAAAGTGGGAAAATACGAGCCCAATTGCGGAAAGTTTATGGGTAGTTGGTACATTTTAATGGAATTTATGATATAAACGTGAAAGTGACTGTTTAAATGTTTGTTTCTATCTAACACTAAATAATTTACTATGCCTTACATATACCGATAAATTGACATTCGTAGCTATATTTATAAGGGTTCTGTTTCTGGCCATAGTGCCTCTCTCTCTCTCTCTTTACTCTCACCTTCTCCTAACTACTTATTTGGGGTCGGCACCATATGACTTTTCCTTCCATACTCCTATGTTCTAGCATAAATCCTCTTTCACACCATAATTTTTGCCATACCTATTATGCCTATGGAACCCTAAAAATCAAAATTTATTATTAGTATCTTGACTTATATGATTCATGCATAATTCGCATAAACAATTGTATTAATTAATCCTAATGATACATTTAAGTAGAATAACACGAGCCAGCGCGTGCCCAACTACTGGATCTGTTTCAAGATCAAAGATGCGTTGAACTCTTATGTAAAAAGCGTTCAGTTTCTCTCGTTTTATTGCAAGTTTTACACAATATGTGTTAGTTACAACGTGAATTCATCTCGATATACGGATTTTTGTGTTTCGATTTGTAGCAGTGATGAAATGCGGAAGCGAAAAGTGCAGATTATATTGTTTTCGACGACTTCATTGTAATGATATTTATACACGTCATGTCTAAATTTATAGTAATAATTGAAATTTGTTACTACGACCCAAGGCTAAATCCAATACGTTTCTCAATGTATTTACCTACTCTGTTTAGTGTTGTATAGTGACAAGGAATAGGGTCTAGTACTGGTTGAAATTTGCCTGCTGACCAGGTTTATCATAAATTTACAGTGTCTTTTCCTTCCATGTCGAGGGTGCAAATAACCGATAGGTTTACAAGAGAGGCAATAATGGACAATCTTAAAAGTCAATTGTCAATAGATTGCGGAATCGTGTAGTACAACTGCTTTCAAATAATTGATTTTTTGGGTTCCGTAGCTGAACAGAAAACAGTCAGTAGACATTCGTCATATCTACCGTACCCTTCACTGCGTGTACTGGTCGCACTTGGTCGGCAAATTATAATTAGTCACACAGTCTAGAATATGCTAACCATGCACTCGAATTTCATGCCATGTTATAAAAAAATAATAATAGATAGTCCTAAGAAACGCTGTGTTTAAAATGATAATTATAAGAGATGTCGAGGACCGTATACAGTGGACGACAAATTGTCGAAAAGTAGAACGTGGACTCTAAACTAAGAATTAAGAACGCAACTAGGATTTAACTCTAGGGGGGTGACGATATTGACTTTTAAATATCATCATCGGATCACCATGATCTCCATGATATCACCAATCTCTCTTTCCTTAAACTTCCTGCCATTGTACTGCAAATTGTGTTTCTATTTTTAGGTGTTTGTCTTATGTAAGAAATCCAAGTGAACCAATATGGCTCGTAAAATTAGTAAGCTGAAGTGGCATTGGATTTGCCACGTCTGGCGCAAAATTGATGGCCTCTGGAGTAAACAAATTTTAGGGTAGAGACCGCGCTTCGGTAAGCGTAGTGGAGGACGCCCTCCAGCCCGGCGTACCTACTTACTGCCTGCACGAGGTCGCCGGCAGATATCGCCAGGTAGATAATGAAAACGGAGGGCCAAGATATATGGCGCAAAGTTAGAAGGGACACCTCCAACAGTAGTAGACCTCGATTGATTGAAGAAAATGAAAATTAATATTATTACGTTTTCCGGTCTTTTATTACTTCTAGACTAGTATAATTCGTTTTCAATATGTACAATTCCATGCTTGTTCTTATATATGCAATTCAAGTGTAATGTACTCGTAGTAGTATACTTTGCTGGTTTAAAGTGCCTCCTTGATTTCTAGTCTATAAACCAGTTTTTATACTGGCTCTATGGACGTCCGGTTCCGCTCACATCCCTAATAGGCTTTTTGTCAGTAAATAGTTAAATAATTTGTGAGCACCATAGATGGCAAATACTTACTATAAGAATTCTTCTACTGAATAATAAAAATCTACAATGACTTTAATCTCAATCAAATTTATGGGCTAACCAAATTACCTGGAGAAGACGGCGCATTGTCTGATTCTGTATGGAAACTACTTAATTTGGTTGTCTAGAAGAAATCGCTCATTAGCGATACGGTCACACGTTGTGTACAATTTAATAAACATAGCTATGTTTAGTAAATTGTACAATGTTAGGTTATCTGTAATCAATTCTGGCTATACATTTCATGTCCCTTTCAGTAAATACTATTCCAGGCCCTATATTACTATATATACTTTTAATACTAAATTATATACTTTTATTAGAGCAGAGTCTTCTATATGCCGCTGTGCAACGGTGTAGTTAAAACGCAAAAAAATTAAGTTCCACTGCTTTGCTGTAACCGTACCACCAATTAATAGACGTGAAAAATAATAACTATATTTTTATTATTTTTATTTTAGTCAATAAGTATATGTCACTTCCTAATCATAAAATGTAACCAAGTTATAACAGCCGATAAACTACCCACTGTTGAGCTCGGGAATGGCCAGTATACCCACCCGCCAAGCTTGTCCAAGGCGGCTTGGCAGGTTAGACATATCGGGTATATCTATATACAGGTTGCATCACTATGTTTTCCTTCACCGTTGTTAACACGTGGTAATTGTTACAATATGCACATTAGGTCAGAAAAATGCCTTAGTGGTGCATGCGTTCCGGCCAGGAACGGACCCACGTCCTTTGGGCTTGGAACGCGTGCGCTAACCATTACTCTATCACAACTTCCAACCAAGGTATAAACTAAACATATTCTAAAAAAAGTGTTTATTTTTGTAAAATAAATAGGTATTCGGAAACATGTTTTTAGAATCCTATAGCTAAGCAAAAAAATACACTTTCAGCGTCACTATTAAATAAAACCCAACCCTGTTATGCCGCGCTTTGCCGATTTTTGTTCCTTTTATTTTTCGGTAGGTATATTTGCAGTTAAACAAGTTCTTATCTTTAATCTTGACAATAAATGAAGTCGCATGCAACGATTTGAGAGAAATGTGTTTAAAAAGAAATGCGAACTAAAAGAAAACCTCTATTGTTGTGAAATTAACCGCAATGAAAAGAAGTTTGATTGTTTTATAAGCAACTTCCTTTTTTCCGCATATACCAAACATTTTCGCATAATATTAGTTAAATTTTAATGTACATCACTTCTGCAGTGAAAGTATCGATATTTACAGCATTATCTGCTACAAATTGATTACCTGCCAATTTATTGTAATGACTTGCTGGTAGCAAATTTGTTTAGGTTATATAATGCCTGCTTTAGGCCTCTTTTTGTCTGAGAGAATATTCAATATAATCAACATTGGATGACCAACTACATTTTTTATCTCGTTGACATATCTATTTCTAAAACTTCTCAGAAATCATTATCACTAGATCCAGATATCGTTACGTGAAAGATAATCGAATTTTTAGGTGTCCTAACTAATCGAAACCGTTATTGGGAATAATTTCTTGGATATAAAATATCACAAATTTTATGACAAAGAATGTGCTGTTTTATCAGTGGAAATATCAACATCGGAATCCGATTTTTTCAGCCGGGCCACTTTAAACCGCTCCCAAGAAAATTCCCATGGAATTCCCGGGATATAAAATATCACAGGTTATATATAAGTCCGGGAATCTGAAATCGATCGGCAAAACCGCATCGATCTCGGGCCAATAGTTTGTACGTGAATCCCGAACAAACAGACAAACTCAAAAAATTTAAAGAACGGATGTCTACACTTTTCTAATATTATAGATATTGTTACACGTCAATTTTATGTTTATTTTTAATGTATGTCATATACTCAGCATATCTGCAAAGGTTCTGAACCGTATTTGAAGCATCTTAAATGATTATCCTATGACTAGAGGTTGCATCGAAAGAACACATACACTGTTCACACAATTTCATGACAATATATTCATTCTCTGGTCATTAAAAAGTATTAAACAAACATAGAAACAAAGTCATTTCACAAGTATATTGATATGAATGTGGAAGGAAAACTACCTGTTCATATTGTGGTGTTCCGTTATACAAATCCCTCGACCGCAAATCCCTTCGATAAGTCAATTCTATTTCTTCTTCAGCAGTGTGAACAATAATCACTAATGCAGCCAACGTGCTCAGCAAAACCATTGTGAACCTCCAAATTATACCCATATTATACCAAGAAGTACAACCTCAAAGTTCCTTCTGAACCTCGACGAGAAACCACACCAAATCTGCACTGCACTAGTTATTTATAAAAAATGAACAGACATTTGCAAGTGACGCAACACTTAGGACAGAACTTAAAGAAGTCGCGAAAGAGTTGAAAGAAGAATAGAAAGTTAGTAAGGAAACAATATTTAAACCCTCTATGATTTTTTTTACAGTTATTTCAGTCTTAAGGTTGAATAATTATTATTTTATTTTCAAATCACATTATGGTGTCGTCTGTTAACAATCGAAATGTTGAATAATCACTGGCAAAATAATTGATAAAAAATTATAATTAACAAAGTTTTCCCGCGTTCAGTTTTTTTTTCTAACGTGAAAGTGAGAACGGCACACGTTTGCGCTCGGCAACTCGGCGCATTCGAGTGGGGTTGTCTGTAAACACGAATAAGGCGAGTTAGTATACAGTGAATTAGTTTTTAATTCTACGTGTACTTTTTGAAATTAATTAATTAAGTTACTAGTACCTAGTACTTAGCTCATTTGGATTCGTTTAGTAGCTTTAGTTAACTTGCGAATTATTATTATTTTTCTACTTAATCTACCACTTATTTTTCTGAAAAATGTGCAATCGATGATGAGGACTTAACTCGCTATTGTTCCAAGTTTTTTAATATTTTTATTTTTATTGGAACAACAAACTGCTATATTATTAAAATGAAATACAAAATTACAACTTAAAATATTAAGAAATAATGTAGCCCACAGAGCTATCCACAAGTTAAAATATACATATACCTTTAAAGGGATTTTGGTTAACTAATTACTAATGTGAATCAGGCTTTGAATGATTTAAATTATTATTATCATATATAGGACGAAGTTCTAGCACGATTTTAGTCTAGTGACATGTACGAGTACAACAAGCTAAAGTTTTAAATTCAGAAGTTTTTGTTGTAAAAATGTTCCTCTTTAGATTAAGTTACGGTTGGGCAGTAAATGATTTTGTATGAAGTATTGTGTATGTATTGTTAACCAAGTCAACAGTCACAAATTTGGACTTATTTAGATTAGTTACTTATATAATTATTCCAAGGATTTCCAAGGAATCAAAACATTATCAAAGAGTAGAATGAAATTGTCAACGAAGATCACGTGGTTTTGCATACACTATCTTGATTTACATCAAATCATCAAAGCGTTGCTTTATTACCCCATCTGTCTATTTATACGAATGCAAATAAGTGATCACCTTATACCATGTTCCCCATGCACATTTCCATGTACATAAAAGGCAAATCGCAATATGTGAAATGGAATGTGGGCACGCGCCGCCTCCGACGCGGTATGTCGCCGCCGGGCTCACATGCAAGTATTACCATTATTCACTAATTTATAATTATTAACCGGTACATAATTATAATGACTAATGTTCGCACGTTTCAAGTGAGTCGAATCTTCTTAACAGAAGTGGTTAATACCACACTTGACGAAACTTATGGTAGATTTATTTTAATATCAACTATATCTAATCAAAATTATTCCAAGCAGCTCCGATTGCCTATAATCCCTATTCTAATCCCCCATTTGAAGATAAATTATCCCTTCGAGAAAATATAATCGTTTATTTGTTAAAAATATACCCCAACATATTTCAAACACTATTCCATGGATCTTTTTTTTATTTTTTGGTTAAGTATTTATTAAGAGGTACCTTTTAAGTTAACGGGTTGAAAGTTTTCATAGGTTACTTTTCAGTGTTTCACTGGTTTGGCCAAAATACCTTAAACATAACGCAATATCGATGACGATACTAGACGACATTCAAGAGCTAAACTTTTTCTTCGTGTTTTCGTTAGCGGTCTAAAATGTTGATCTAAGAGTTTAACCTACTAGTTACGTAGTGGTGTTCTCTTCAGTTATTATGCAATATTCTGTTGCTTCCATGAAACATAAAAATATATAACATAGATACTGTGAGTTAATTAAATAAATTACAACAACGTGTTGAATAAATAATCATGAGCATTAATTCCACAATGCACATAATTTATCTAATAATAATCCAGTTACACTGAAACTTTTATTTTTGATGCAGTAGTATAGTAAGAGCTTTACGCTCTACTGTTTCTGGATGATTACAATGGTAATATTGATTTATTTAATTATATTTCAATCACTTTTATTTAATTTCATATGGGTGAGTGGTTCGGGACCAATATTTCATTTACAATTTTTCTCTCTTTATATTTAGTTTTACTTTGAGTTAGTAATATGTATTTTAGATATATGTTGGTTTATGAATGAACAGAACTATGAATGTCAAAGAAGCAAGTGAGGTGTGTAAGAATAAGCCTGTATGGCGCTCTGTTGTTCGTGCCTACCCCGCAAGGGACCTGGCGTGAAGTTATGTATGTATGTTGGTTTATGCTTTATTTATTTTTAGCCTTAGAATGTGTTGATTATTGTACCTACCCCTGATGAAATTTTCAAGTTAATCACAACTAACATGCGGATGTGGAATATAGTTATATTCATGTTGTAGCAGCCCAGTGGCAAAGGCATTCTAATGATGTGGTATTAAATATTAGCCGGAGAGCTATGTAGCTTATTTTCTAATCGTTTTCGTTTATTTATAACCCATGAAAGAAGAACACCAAGAAAGTTGAAACCTTTTGTCTCGCTTTTTGACGTTTTATTTATAAAGAATATTGTAAACCTAATCCGTCAACAACTTGGAAAAGTCATTTTTAGTCAATTCCACATTTAACAGCCTATCAAAGGCCGTGAAACGGCCACTCTCGCAGAGTCGTATTATGAAAGTAAGATCTGTCTAGATATACTGTAGGTGCTAGACATGTCTTAAGGTCATTTTGACACTTGGCATACTCGTAATACGAATTTGCAAAAGTTTATATTAAGCCAGTGTTCCGCAAACTTTTTGTATTCAAGTACATCAACGAAATCGAAAAATTTTGGAGGTACACCACAAATAAAAATATTTTTAAAGTAATATACATCAACATTTATTTATTAATCATCGAAACAATATTTATTATTAATCAAAAAACCTAAAGTTTATGTTGCAGAAAAGGTATTTATTAATCAACAAACCTAAAGTTTATAGTGCAGAAAAGGTATTCAATGCGAAGCATGAGTATTTTCTTACCCTTACATTATTTACTAAAAATAAGTTTATAACATAATCTTATTTTTCCGAGGCAAACAAATTAATGACCACGGTACATACGGTACATACTTTGCGGAACACTGTATTAAGCTCCCAGAAGCAAATATATTTACACAGAGGTCGCGATGTTCATATTATGATGAATCTAAACTAGTGAAATCTTTGGAACAGTAGAAATAAACGTGCTGGTGCTTCATCTGCGTTAGTGTGAAAGATTTAGGACTGGCCGATGAGTCTGATTTAAAGCGTTAAAAATAACGCCATTAGGGCATAAGCACAGATACAAAAGTATGTGTCAATATTTCCTGGATTTCCCATTTTATTAAGTTTCTCAATATTTTGTACTTTATTCATTTTGTTTTTCTTTTTATGGGAAGTAAATAAATAATTAATTATTATTATTAATATATGGCCATTAATAATGTCGCATAACAAATTGAGAATTACACTCATCGCCATGACGTGTCTACCGTGACGATACCTTAAGGGCACAGCGGAAGATCAACGCTGGTTTTAACCAACCGGCATTATGCTGAAACTGATGTCCCTTTTGGGACAAAATTATATTATTCTAGTTTTTAAATTTGTTAGCAATTATACTGTATTTGTATAATTTGTACTAAATAAAATTGTTTTCTTTCTTTCCACATCTGCGTGTAACGGCCCATACCACCATCAAGGTAACACATTAAAGTACTAAGATTCACATTCCTAATTTTACATGATATGCGCGACATACACAAATCCACAGCGTCATGCCCACTTAACCAACTAAACGTTTTAACACGTTTTCTAGAATTACTTCGCACAACACTCAATTATGCAACGAATCCGAATTTTTCTAATGACACTTATATAATTCACATACAATGAGATGTTACGATAATGCCAAAACTGCTAGTATTTTAAATAAATTAATATTATTTTATTATTAAATAGTTTATCGTTTCCGCTATTGCACAAGATATGCGGGTTAGATCGACAGTACTGATTTGATTGATATTGTTATTATTCAGAATTCAGGAAGATGTCTCAAATCTCTTTAGTAATATATAAACTGGTAATGTCACGATTACCACTTGTATCGACACATACGATTATCATAAAGTGTATTAATTCTGTGTAAAACTTTTCTTTTTAATTAAAAAATGTGTGCTTCCGGTTTCCAGAAAGGTAAATAGTACAAATTTTATCAATTTTTAAACCTCAAAGAAGCAAATCAATTTCTGTGTCATCAATTATACCCTACAGGTACTTACGGCGAGAATTGAAACAAACAAAATTAATTTGAAAGTGTTCTTACTGTATAATCATTTAAGAAAAGCAGTAATCAGCTGTTAGACAAAACATCAGGTTGAGTCTATAAACGTTTATGTATCTGAAGATTAATTAAGAAGAAATTATTCGGCAGTTCATACTCATGATTTAGCCTAGCTATAAGCTGTCCCAAGTTATATAATGAATCTAAATTAAATTAGCATACATGCATGAGTCACGTACTAAATATTAATAAATAAATTTTGAATAGTACACGTAACTGTAATACATTCATAACAAGCATCTTTTCCGTCTTTTCTAACAATGTAACAATAGGCATCGTTTATGTGATTCGAGAGATAGGGCAGGCTTTTTCATTCGTAACGAATTACGAATAATTTTCATAAGTTGTTACTTTCTTTAACTTACTATAGTGTTTGTAACACACAATTAACCTACCAAGCGCCTTAGACAAGCGTGGCGGCTATACTGTCCGTTCCCCTATAGCCCAAACCCACCAGGGGAAACGTTTACGGGGTGTTATTTTATTATTATTATCCCTTATAAATAGTGTGAAAATGTAACCGATAATAAAGCAAGTGAATGAATAGTTAGGTATAGGAGCCGGCCATTAGAGAGATCACTTTATTAGGTCTTAACTTCAGGTATATTCAGGAGACTTAACACACACGTTTAATGTTTTACCTTCTTTATACCTCTAAAGTGTATAAATACTTTACATAATTCTTATTGATTAAAAACTAAGGCAATTAATTTTAAGCTCTCTTTTCTTGTCGACTTCTCCCAAACACTTGGGGTCTTAACTATACGTTTGTATTTTTTTCCAGTCCTCTATTCAGGTCCAAACATCTCTCTTGTGGACTACCTTTGTAATTGTTTTTTTAACTCTCAACATAGTATTGAAATTCTTTAATGCAAAGAAAATTGTTAAACACTTCTTTAAATATTAATTTCTTATAGACTGTATTGATTTATTTATAAAAGAAATCTGCACATGCGTGACATAATTACGATTTTTGTAATAATGGAGGGAAAAACTGATAAAAAGCAAAAGAACATCTATGTTCCAAATTTAAACATTTAGTGGCCAGTACCATGCCACACCAAATAAATAAGAACTTTTTGTTGAAAATTCCAACAAAAAGCGTGGAATAACAAGTTAAAATAAATAACATGTACATTATGATGTACGATCAATATGGATCATCACATTTGGTACGCCTCAGATTATGCGTACGTTTACTTCATATCATTATTTTAATGTATGTAACTTTTGGAAAAGAAAGTTTTACGACGTAAAACTTCGTTAAAGTATTTTAATCGCAAAGTTTTATGCAATATCTGTAAAATTTATATTATTATGGAAGAAGAATAATTCGTGGTGTTATGCACTTTTACTTTTCATAAAGTAGTAACTATAGCAGTAAAGACAACACTGAATGGAAAGGTCTTTTTCGCTTAGCTATTCTGTTTGTTACTAATATTATGAATTAATTTGTTTGTTCTTCACGGCCTTAGACCATTACTGTACTTATGGCTTATAATTAAATTGACAAATATAAACCTTTTTGCAGCAATACTTGGCATTGGGCCATTTGCACCAATATAATGATTACGTATTAAAACCAACATTCATAGCGATTGTTTAGATATAACTTCCAGTTTATCGGACAAACGACTTGCAATATAAGCATATTTATAAATACCGGACTAGCGACAATGTTGTTTTGAAAGTGTCTAGAAAATTCACCGGGAAAATAATCTTCATCAAGAAACAATTCATACTCTATGAACTAAAATAATTATAAATATTATCAAATAGAGATATAATGGACGAAAGCTAGTTATCCCACACGATACTTTAATAGAACAATAGACTTGTACCAGCTAAAGTGAAACAGCATAATTACGCAAAAGTAAAAGTTCATCAAAGGCCATCTCCTCAGCTACGTAAAAAGTATAAGTTTATTTATTTACAGTATGACAGTAAACTACTACAATCGCAAAATGTTATTTTTTTATTGCTTGAGTTCAGCAGAGAGACATTTGCAACACCAAAGGTGCTACAAATGCGCTGCTGCTCTCTTAAGGGAGACTGGAACCTCGACACTAACGCCGGAACACAAATCAAGGTTGTTATGGCGGCATACTCTAGACCAGGGGTGGTAGACATAAAGTCGGGGAAATATCCTACCACCTGGCTGTGGGTTGTTTTGACGCCTCTTACGAAAACCCGCCCGGCTGCAGAAATTGTATTCTTTCTCCGTTCTTGCATGGATAAAAAACTTGTAAATGTTTTATAAAAACTGATACGTTTGTACTTGAATTTTATTAATTGGTGTAAATTTTAGAATACGGTATTATACATGATTCTAGTTAGCATATCTTTCTCATAAGTACTAGAAAGATCTATTTTGAAAGCGATGGAACGAAACACGTGAAATGCGCAAGTGTCGACGTATCGGACAATGTTGTCTATGGTTGCGTGATCTGTTCAGTCTGCGAGCAAGCATAATGAATGAGGATTTATTGCTTTAAATAGCTCTTGAATATAGCATTTTTTATTTCCACTTCCGAACAAACTTAATGATACGCTTCAATTGCGATCGCGATCATTTCTAATATCCACGTATGTTGGATTTTCAGTCTCTTAAAGCGCAGTGTGAAGTAAACCACGACAAACTACACTATTTACTTGATCATGTGTAAACTAAAGAGCACATTCGCTGACGTCAGTCATAAAGTTTTTTTTATTGCACGGGTTCAGCAGACGGCCCACTAGACGGAAATCGATTAGCATCGCCGCCTATGGACATTTGCAACACCAAAGGTGCTAAAAATACGCTGATGCTCTCTTAAGGGAGACTACAACCTGGTCACCAATGCCGGGACACAACTCAAGGTTGTTATGGCGACATACTCTAGACCAGGGGTGATAGCCATCCAGGTGGGAAAATGCCCTACCACCTGGCTGTGGGTTGTTTTGTCGCGTCTTACGACAGGCCGCCCGGCCGCAGGAGATTGTATTCTTTCTCCGTTCCTGCACGGATAAGTAGACAATAATGAAATAAAATTACGATTCAGAATATTAATATGTAAATAATTTTAAAGTTCTATGGACTTGACAAGCATTTTTCTCTGGAGTTTAATTTCCATCTTAAGGACAGATTTGGAGAATTGCGCGTAACGTGTACATATTTGTAAGAGAATCAAAATGAATATAATAGGTCAATTTTCTTTAAATTGATATTGTTTTTATTTAAATTATAGTATATGATTACAATTTCTTCTTGTATGCTTTTTAGGTGGGCAGTTTCAACGGTTATGACCAGACAAAACAATATACAGTTAGCGAATAATGACGTCACAGCGTTTATACCTCTATGGGACATGTGCAATCACGAGCATGGAAAGGTAAAAAATATTTCTTTAGAAGTATCGTCCGTTTATTCCAAACAATAATTGTTTGTAATTAAACTGCTCTTGATTTTTGTCATAAATAAGCAAGTTGAGCGTATTCAATTCAGCAATTCAATGTCGAATTAGCCGAATTTAAAGCTAGTAAAATAAAAGTATTAAATTAGAATTGTAGATAGACTTCAAATGATGTATAATTTTTTTAGTTAAGAATATGCATAAATAAATCCCTATTATCCTTATTAATATTATAGATGTGAAATTAACTCAGTATGTCTGTCTGTCTGTTATGCTTTTTATCCGTGCAGGAACGGAGAAAGAATACAATTTCCTGCGGCCCGGCGGCCTGTCGTAAGAGGCGACAAAACAACCCACAGCCAGGTGGTAGGGCATTTGCCCGACTGGATGGCTACCACCCCTGGTCTAGAGTATGTCGCCATAACAACCTTGTGTTGTGTTCCGGCATTAGTGACCAGGTTCCAGGCTCCCTAAAGAGAGCAGCAGCGCATTCGTAGCACCTTTGGTGTTGCAAATGTCCATAGGCGATGGTAACCGTTGTCCATCAAGTGGGCCGTCTGCCTGTCTGCTGATCTCCTGCAATAAAAAAAAAAATGCTTTCACGGAGAAACTACTGGACCGATTTGGCTGAAACTCAATATATATATATTTTTTCGATGCCGAGGATGAACGTAGTATGCATATTGTTTACCTCGAAAGATGGAAGTTTCCACAATAAAAATATATTTGTTACTCTGTTTGATATGTTTTTATGGAAAACTATTGGATCGATTTGGCTGAAAACCGGTTTATATGTAATTTTAATATCGAGGGTGGACGAGGTATGCCTTTATCCCGAATAATGAGATAGATTTATGTAAAGGTTATTCAAGAAACTAGGATAGGTTTTGTTTTTTTTTTTGGGATTTGCCATTTTGGTCATATATGTAGTTTACAGATACAAGGGGATAGATTGATAACTAGTACGGGTTGAAATGACGTGAAAGTTTGAATGGAAGACCAATCATTTTTCAAGTTTATAGATATAAAAATTCACCATCTATAAAAAAATGCGATAGTAACTCGAGTTTTCTGTCTGTAAAACTTTCACGGAAACACTATTGGAGTACTGGATCGGTTTTGGTGTAATTTTGTACATATGAAGTTTTAATACCGAAAATGGACGTAGATACTTTTCATCCCGAGAAATGGGTTGGTTTGCGATATAAAAGGAAGTGAATCTTCTTAGTAAAATAACAATTTAATAAAATGTTACTTGTATTAACGCCTGGTCTTTATACAAGAGGCACGCAGTATAGCTTGACCCGCAGCTACGCCGCGGGACAAACTCTAGTTAAATATACTTTAAAGGTCTGTTATGTAAGGTAATAAGAAAAACCCTTGTTTATGTACCTTACATTATCAATTCGCTACAGCAATATTGTACGACGTATTTCCTTCATCTCAACGACAATAAAACATCCATCATTTAGGTTATTTGTTTCGTAATAAATAATGTGTGAATTATTGTTAAAAATAATAGTGTTGATAATTTCGTACGATTCGATTAACTTTCTAAAAATATGTGATTATGTTGTTTCGTAAAATGGCAATATAGTAGTAATAACTTTAGATTACCGTTGAGCTTACGATATTAAGCTGTAATGGATGATGGAGCGCAGCGTCACATTTACTGTGGTTTTCATTTCGTTTCGTGTCTTTACATCGAATCACGTAATAGTAAATTATGAGAATTATGTTATTCATTCGCAATCGGATTAGTTTATAATATTTCGCCATAGAATTGTACGTACATACATAGCGCAATGTAACTTTATTATTATATCTTATATATAAAATTCTCGTGTCACAGTGTTAGTTACCATACTCCACCGAAACGGCTTGACCGATCCTCATGAAGTTTTATATTATTGGATATTGGATAGGTCTGAGAATCGGCCAACATCTATTTTTCATCCCCCTAAATGTTAAGGGTAGTCCACCGCTAAACATATTTTTTTAATTTTTATTTTTTTATGATACAGAATTAAAAATACATACAAACCTAAATTTTCAACCCTCTACGATCAACCCCTATTTTTTAATAGAGATATTAGTATTTTTATAACTTTCTACTGGGATGATTTAGATTTTAATTTGACCCAGGTAGATGCCGCTGCAATCGGGTACCAGAATTTAGGTGTTTTTATGTTGTTGTTGTATGTGTTGAAGTTTGTCCCGGAATGGTTTAAATAAACGATAGGACCCAGTAGGTGGCGCCGCGATACTCGTAAACACTGGGCCTGATTTTGATGAAACTTTTTGTTTGTTCAAGTGGATTTGAGAAAAGTTTAAATTAACATTTGGTCCCGATAGATGACGCTGGAGTCGGGTTCTAGATTTTTATTTTTTAAAGGCAGGACAACGTCTGCCGGGTACAGCTAGTATGTATATAATTTTTCATTAAGGTTTCTGCCCTAAATGAGACGTATTATTAGGATTATATTATAGTGAGTTTAGTTATTTTTTAATGAATTAATCTTTTGGCGTAAGTGTTTATATATTATTAATAACTTTTGAAATTCATTCACTTCAACCGAATATGACAATTATTAAATTATTTTATTTATAGTCTTATTTTCAAAATCGCTAGTCTTCCAAATAGATTTAGGGCTGCCGTTTTCCATTTTATAATATAGAAAAATATAACAACTTTTTAAGCCATATCTCAACTCATTATACTTCTTGTGCCCCGAAAAGTCCCCATCTCCTGCAGAATACATAGATAGTGTAAACCTTCTTGTAAGTATGAAACACCTATATCAAAAGGTTTCACTCTCCATTGTGTAGCTAAATTATACATCTTAGCTATAATAGCTAAATTATATATCTTTTAGAAATATTAAAATCGTATAAGACTTTTGGGGCTTTTAATTTAAAGGTTGACCTTTTCATCTCTTGGAATGCAAAAAACCCAAGGTTGATACCCGAAAGCATACTTTTTCTAACCGATCTTTCCATTAGTTACTCTGCTATGGGCGTCTGAGATTTGACGTTAAGAATAAGGGAGGACGACGTTGTTTTAACATATTCAACATTTTTCCTGAATAAATATTAAAATTAGCATTTTACAATATATTTTAATTTATACCATTATAACTCTCGAAAATGCATAAGTATCCACTATGAATGAATGAATGAATGAAAACTCTTTATTGTTCACCATAAACTTAAATGTAGACAATTGATTTGGATACATTTGTATTAGAACAATGGGCGGCCTTATCGCTTATAGCGATCTCTTCCAGGCAACCCGGTGTCATTGACCATTAGTGACCATACTTTTAAATGTAGAAATTGATTTAGCTTGTCTGATTGATAAAGGGAGGGAGTTCCACAGGCGAACAGCCTGCACGGCAAAAGAATTTCCTATGAAGGAAGAAATGTGTGCAGGTATTTTTAATAAAAGATTTTCATTTGAGCGCAAATTGCAGGAATGGGATTGGTAGAGAAAACTAAAAAGTTCCTTTAAATATTGGGGAGAACAGGGATTGTAAAGGATATTGTGTAAAAGTGAGAGTAGGCGAACATTCCGGCGAAAGCGAATAGCTAACCATTTAAGCTTATCACGAAATTCGGAGACATGGTCATATTTACGCAAACCAAATATGAACCGGATACAAAAATTTTGAAGGCGTTCTAGCTTATCTAGTTGTTCTTGGGTTATGTCGAGATAGCAGGCATCTGCATAATCAAGTAGGGGAAGAAGCAAGGATTGTGCAAGCATAACCTTAGTAGCAGTAGGCAGGAAATTCTTCAACCTTCTGAGCGAAGCGGATGACGCGAAAAGTTTCCTACTGATTTCAGTTACGTGAGGCCGCCAAGACAGTTCTCTGTCAATGTGGTCACTATGTGGTTTATCGGCTCAACATTGGTTTAAATTCAAAAGTTTTTATTCATACTATGAAAGTTCCACTGTAAAAAATTTGTTGAAGATCATAATAATGTATTATTGTATAGTATATATGATATGTATATATGTATGTGATTGTATATCTATTTCTTAAATTAGTTTGAGTATTTATGTATCTATTGTCTTTTTCGTGCACCACCTATATCACCCGATTGAAATTTCATTCATTTAGGTTGGAAGGAAGAGATCACTTGAGCGATAAGGCCGCCTATTGTATTGCCTAGAAAATATTGTACATATTGTCTGTTTTTGTAATTGTATATTTTGTGCAATAAAGTATTGTCTCTCTCTCTCGCAGTTAAAAATTAAGTAGGTGTATTTTTCTTAGCGTGTTATTGCTGTTTTAACACCCCTGTAATAAATCTTACTAATAAGCTTTATCTACGTTAATTTAAATTATTATAAATTATCTTCTGTAACATTTACAGATCACAACAGACTTCAACAAAGAACAAAACAGAGGTGAATGTTACGCACTTCGTGACTTTAAAGAGGGCGAACAAATATTTATATTCTACGGATCCAGGCCCAATTCAGATCTCTTCCTGCACAATGGGTAATTTGGTAAACATTTATAGATATTTCTCTTAATACATTTTTAAGTTAGTCTTAATAAGGGGGCGTCCATAAATTACGTGATGGTGTTTTTTTTAATTTTCTGCCCCTCCCTCCCCCCCTGGTGAGATTTTATTCAACCCCCTCCCCCAACCCCCAATCTCACGTGAGATTATTCAAAATGTGAGTTTCTTACGTAAACGCGTTGGATTGTTATTGTAAAAAGAAATTTGCTTCGTGCTTTTATTTACGACTAGTTAAGACTAGTAATCAATATTGCTGAGAGTTTAATTGTAAGTGTAATAAAAATTTAACAATAGAATAATTAAATCGTAACTACTGTGATTAAAAAAGAATACCTACTCTAATTCAGTCCAACTAAAAAAAAATGCGTGATTTTGCCGAGACCCCCCCCTCTCTCTCTCCAACGTAAGAGTAGATGAGATTTGACTCGACCCCCTCCCCCCTTAAACACCTCACGTAATTTATGGACGCCCCCTAAATAACACTTAATACAAATAAGAACGATTCACCATATGTATTACTTTATATATATTTATTAAAACTCTTCACAAAGCGTAGAGAACCACTTAATAATACTGCATATGAACTGATTTTATATTTAGTAATCATTCTTGTAATATTTAATTCTACTTTAAAGTACACATATCGAGTAGGTATGTTATAGTAACAAGAAACAATTGATATCGAGCCTCAAGAGTGATATATAAAAATATTATCTAATTAGTTGGTTGTAAAATTTATTTGGATTTGATTAAACGCACTACGCTTTGGAAAAGACGTTTATTTAGAAAACACACAACGAGACAGACATGGAATGAGTTACACGGTACGGTGATAATAATTAGAGTCTCGCGATGGTACTAAATAGGTGCAGTTCAGCATGTGCCAGGCAACAGCGGATGCCTAACGCTGGTTTTCAACTACACCCTAGGACGAGCGGATGTTGCACTGTTATTTATATGTATATGTATGTATATATATATATATATACGTATAGTGTGAATAATAATAAAATAAATATAAACTCATATAATTCAAATAAATATTCGGGGGATACCGATAAAATAAATATTCATTATATATGATACACATGATATATATTACATATTTATAAACAGAAATAGTATTGTTAGAGGCAGAAGAAAAAAAAAATATTATATTATATAAGAAAGATTTATATTGACATTTTCTAGCTTCCGTTGCTCATCTAAGAGGTAATTCTTCAAGTTCTTACGAAAAGTAAAAGTCGAGTGATTTAATTGCCTTAATGGTGGTGGTATATTGTTCCATATCTTAGATGCAGCATAACGGAAGCTACCTCTAAAGCATGTCAATTTATGTAATTGGAACGCTAGTTGACGGGAGCATTGTCTACCTTTGACTACCCCTCCTCTGGCTACCCAGCTGAGCTTATTATACAAGTACTGAGGCTCTTTGTACTTAAGGACACCAAAGAGAAGGCAAGCCAAATGCAGTTTGCGCCTAAGTTTCATTTTCAGTACATGATGCTTATTTAGAAACTGTGATACGTGGCTCCTTGGAGGTACTGAAAAACAAAAACGTGCACAAGCATTTTGAACGCGCTGGATTAATCGATCAGTTTTGTTTAAAAGCCGAGGTCCGTAAACTGTATCAGCGTAATTCAACTTGGACAAGACTAGTGATTCAGTCAGCTGTACACGTAGATCCACTGCCAGATATGACCTTATTTTGTACAGGACCCTAAGGCGATAAAAGCAATTTCTTACAGACTCAGATATGTGTTTTTCAAACCTCAGGTGTGCGTCTAATTGTAGTCCAAGATTACGCGCGTCGTCTACTCTATCTATAGGTTTATCCATCAATGTAACGTTTAAAGCTGAAGGCAATTTCTTTAATTGATTTTTTGTACCAAAGACTAAATATTTAGTTTTATTAGGATTTAATAATAAACAATTATTATTAGACCATTTAGCTAACCGTTGTAGGTCCTCATTTAGATTGTTAATAGCTTGCTGACATTCATGTGCTTTAAATGAAATATAAATCTGGACATCGTCAGCATAAATATGATATTTGCAGTTATGTATTGAATTGGTAATATCCGCACTATAAAGGATAAACAGAATAGGCCCCAAAATAGATCCCTGTGGGACACCTCTATTTAACACAGTGAGTGGTGATGATACACAATTCCCATTTCTTGTCTTTAATTCTACGAACTGTTGTCGATTTGTCAAATAACTTTGAAACCAAAGAATTGTTCTTTGGTCAAAACCATAATAAGCAAGTTTGCACAACAGAAGGTTTGTGTTAATTGCATCGAAAGCACGAGAAAAATCCAACAGCACTAACAAGGTACACATACCTTTATCTTGGGCTGAGATAATATTATCAGTAACATCTAGAAGTGCAGTTGAAGTGCTACGTTTCTGCCTGAACCCCGACTGTAATGCAGGTAATAAGCTATGTTTTTCCAAATAATCAGTTAATTGGTTGCAGATAACCTTTTCTAAAATTTTAGAAAGACAGGGAAGAATACTAATAGGTCGAAGATCTTTAACATCAACCGGATTGGATTTTTTAGCTATCGGCCTAACAGTAGCAATTTTCCATAAGTCAGGAAATTTTGAGGTTATAATTGACTTATTTATTATATCGGTGATGTATTGCAATGTATGAGGTAAAGTCATAACTAGCATTTCCAAGGATATACCGTCATAACCGATAGCATTTGATTTAAGATTTAGTATGATACGAGAAATAGTATCTTTATCTACAGGGACGATTTTGAATGACGCTTCACTATATCTGTGAAATACGTAGTAAGTCATGTGTGAGATGCTAGTTGTAGCATTACCGGGAACATTAATAAAACAGTCATTAATAAGAGTAGGATCGTTAAAATGTGATGGTAGATCTAATTCTTGTTTTGGTGGTAATAAGGTTCTTTTCATATTATTCCACAATAGCTTAGGTTCTTTAATTTTACAGTTAATATTATGTCGAAAGTATGCTACTTTTTCGAAATGCAAGGTTCTTTGAACTAAAGATTTTAATTGCTTATAGTATTCTTTTTTGGAATCCAATTTTAATTTCCGGTAACTATCTAATGCTTTATCCCTCATTTTCATCATTAACTTTACTGTATCGGTAATCCATGGATATGTTCGGTCTCTAATAAAACATTTTTTAGCTGGCGCATGAACATCAAACACAGATAAAATGTTATGATTAAAGATATCAACCGTTTCATCAACAGATTCAATTGAAGAGAAGCCTTTCCAATTTAAATTAAAAATATCGTTATTAAAATTATTGCGATTTATGTTTTTTATTGGTCTAAAACTTACAATAAATGGCTGAATTTTATCGCATTTTATTTTAAATTCACAGTGAATTACTGAATGGCTATTTATCGATCTAAATGCCTGAACGTGTATATTTCTGGCTGGAAGATTGGTACAAACGAGATCAATCAAAGTTGCACTAGTGTTTGTGTGATGGGTGGCTGTAGTTACTAATTGATTTAAACTAAGGCAATTCATAAAATTATTAATTTTTTGCGCCTTGCACTCATTTAGATGTAACATGTTTACATTAAAATCTCCTAATAATATGTAGTTATCACAGTCGCTTAGAGTGCTTATAGCATCAGTTACAGCGTCCAAAAAAACATCCAAATCTTGCCACGGTGGACGATACGCGGTACCGATCGCAATTTGTTTACCGTTAACTTTAAGTTTTAGCCACATTTGTTCAACTAATTCATATTCAGGGCTAATAGGGTAGCGCCATATCAGCGCGTTAATATCTAGTTTAAGATAAAAACCTACACCACCTCCACGGCCCGAGCGCACGGCTGCGGACCGCGGCTTGTGACGCAACCGGTAGCCGGGTACGACGGGCGCGCGGCCCTCCTCCCCCGGTCGCAACCATGTCTCGTTGACGGCCATTATATCAATTTTGTACTGATTAAATAAAGAGATAAAATCATCATGGTATGTTCCTAAGGAACCAACATTATGTAAGCTAACTTTAAGGAATTTTTCAACAATCATGACTTATAAAGGATGCTAATTATAGATTTACAAGGTTTATGTAACTCAGTAAAATTACGCTTATGTTCCATGGCAAATGTGACATAACTGTAATCCCTGTTGAATAATTTACATGTTATATGAAAATAATCATATGGTTTAATTAAATTAATTATGATAAAATGACCCCTATACAATATATTTAACAGAAGAAATGTGTAAGTAATATAAATATTATAAAATTCAGATAGCAGACAATTAAATAGATAAATGTATTTAAATATTATTATAGTGATAAAATATAAAATGACGAGTAATATTGGGGGAAATAAATAAATAAAATTATATAATACTTGTATAAACTCTATTTTATACGAAAGTAAGCTGTAATAAAATTCATATATATGTACATTATGAATAGATACTCGTACGTATATTATAGTAAATTTGGTGAGTGCAAAACATTCTTCAAAACACAAAGCGATATTGAAATATTTGAGTACCACCGCGAGACATTTTAATGTGAAATAAGTATGTATAATAAGGCATGTAAAAACATTATCAGACAAAACACTTACAGAAAAAATTACAGAACAAAAAATGAGAACAACATAAAACACAATAAATAGCAAGAAAAGTTGAAAATATTTAAAAAAACGACAATTATAATGCAGTTTACGTATCAAACTACATTTCCACCAAAAATTTTGCTAAGATCTCTTTGACATCGGACAGGGAATACCGGTTGGCTATCTTCTTTACGAGCTAGAATCTTTCCATCTTTAGTCCAAATATATCTCCACTTCATACGCATTCCTGCTTGCCGGGCACAATAGAAAAGGTGTCGATTGGTCCGTGTGAGACGCTCATTGATGTAAACACGGCCTGGTGGGCCGCCGACCTCGACGTCCGTGGTGGTGAGCAGCCGGCGCACGCGGGACGCGCGCAGCCATTCATCACGAGTTGCGCGACGAGAGAAACGCACAGCAATGCTTCTGGGTCGTGGCGTCACGAGGTTGGCACTATTTAAACCTAGGGTTCCGTCACTTGCCTCCACCCGGTTACGGCGTGTCGATCCAACTCGTTCTACTTGCACCACATCTCTCTCTTCGATTTCTACTCCCAACTTGACCGATATTGTCTTAATTATGCGCATCAGGCCTTCGTTTTTTTCTTCCGGTATGCCAGTTATCTCCAAATCGTTGCATAGGAACTCCTGCTCACGCTCATTTAGCTGTAGCTTAAGGTCGGCAATAGTATCTTCCAAGACGTTCACTCCCACGGGACCACTTTCACTAAACTTAGTTTCCAGGCTGGATACCCTGCATTCCAGAGTTGTTATCTTTTCGTCGTAAGCATGTAAAGCGGACTTAAAATCACTTATTTCGACACGACATTCATGAATTTCAGCTCTCATAGCACTCAACTCGAGTCGAAAAGAACGTATCTCTTGTGCCAGGTCATTTTCAAGTCCCTGTAAGGTGCTGCTCCCAGCAGTGTTAGCATTATCGGAACTAACCTGCGGAACAACATACGTCGTAGTAATGCCCTTGACGGGTGTTGAAGAGTTATCCTCCCGTGGAACTTTACATTTGCATCCTGGGCAAAGCCAGGAGCTCTTGACCGTGGCTGCTTCAGGAATAACGACACACGCACGGTGGAAGGCCGCTGTACATTTGCTGCAGCGTATACAGTCTGTTGATGACAGGAATTTTCCACACGCTCCACATTTGGCCATTTTGTACAGACGAATATAACATTGGCTATCCGGAAACAGCTCCGATCGCTCGAAGCGTTGTGGAACACTCCTGCCAACCGCACAGGGTTGCCTATAAAATATATCATTTAGGCTGGTGTGCACCGAAATTTAGCGACGGCTAACCAAAAATAATCACTGTTTTCCATACATTTTTGGCAATTATTTTATTTTAACCATCGGTTAAAAGTCGGTGCACACCAGCCTTAGTTTACGACCGGTTTTTCTACCGCATACTGCGGTCAGTCAGACGACTTACCGGATTGCGGCTAACTGTATTTTGTCTACAACTTGGGGACCATCCATAAATTACATTGACGTTAAAGAGAAGTGACGAAGTGTGACAAGGGGTGGAAGGGGCCCTAAATTTTGTGACGTCACATTTCAAAATATATTAAATATATTGAAGCTTTAAAATACACAATTTGAACACATAACGAAGAACTTTAAAATATTTCCAAGCCTATCCGTATAAGTATAGTGTTTAAATTATTTAAAAAACACTTTAATGGAAACTCTGGGGAGAGAGGAGTCTCACGAATTTGACCGGCAGTGATAAGAACGGAGGAGGGGTAAAAAAAAACATGAAATTGTGAATGCCCCTTATCCAGGTAGTTGCATTGTGTGTTTTATCTACAAATTTTATTTATTCTCTTCCAGATTTGTGTATCCGAACAATAAACACGACAGTCTTTCGTTAACCCTCGGTATTAGTACAAGCGATGCGCTTAGAGAGACTAAGATGTCTCTTCTCACCAAGCTGGGCCTGGCAGGAGTCACCCATTTTAGCCTTTACCAAGGGGAGAACCCTATCAGCGCCGAGTTATTGGCATTTATAAGGATATTTAATATGAATCAGGGTATTGTATTTATAAAAATAATAATATTATTATTAAACGCATTTCTTACAAAATACAAGAAGATCGTACGTTTTTTGGAATTTTAACTAGACAGAAATGATTAGGGACACTATTCCTCGAAATGGTTTTTCAAAAAGCTAAATTGAAAAAAAGTGGACAATCCCAATTCCAGAAACATTTCTCAGCAACACATGTTGCCAACACAAAAGGCAATTTTTCTTTGGTGAAGACCTAGCTTTAGACGTTTTCTGGTGTAATTAATATAAATCTAAAATAATCGCTAAAATCTCAATCTTCTTGTACGGTGAAACCGAACACTGAACACGCGTACATTGCATTTTACTTCATTTTATTAATTCTTAGTCAGTACACGAATTACGGCCACCGCGTGTGCTCCCTCGCTCCTTTATTTTATCTTTGGTCTTTTGAATACACATTTGATAAATTTATCCTTTAGTTATAATTTACAACGAATCCCTAACGCTTTCACTGGTCCTTCGAGCCAACAGGCGGGACTTCATCAATTTCTTTCCTTACCGGTTAACGAATTGTGAGTGGTCTCGTTACAAATCAGCACTTTGGACAATAATCAGTGACACGTGTATACCGTGGACATAGTTTTGCAATCGAGTGTTAAAACGAACTAGCAAAAGAGCACCTTTGTGGCAATTAGCACTTAGAAGCAGCACATCAGCAATATAAGCAGCAGCATTCAGAGTCTACTGTGGAGGAATCAGCGGTAGGCCAGCATAGCAGAGCATCGGTTGCGGAGTGAGTCAACAGCATATCAGCGGCAGTCGAGGCCCAGCGGTATAAAAGTAAGATCTTTCCTTTTTTATATATACTAAATAGCAGCACAATGGAAAATCTATACTACCAACAACTCGAACTTAGCGACTTTATCCGTAAAATACCGATAAATATAAAAAAGGACAGCGCCGAAAGGAAATCTGACGACTATCTAAAAAAGCGACAGGAGGTATTAGAGAAGTATTGGTCGGAATTTAAAAACAATCACGTAAAAATGTGTGAGCATGGGATCAGAGACCATGCATATTTTATAAATGCTGAATATGAAAAAGCGAACAAGCTTTACACGGCCGCCAAAGAGGTAATAAACGAGCAACGCCTTCTTTTATCTAGCAAGCAAATATCGGCAAAGACCATTTGGAGTACTACATCGCGATCAGAGGAGGAAGACCTAGAGGAAGAAAATCAAGCAGGAGCAGGTTCATCAGGTGGTAAGCAGCTGCAATCAAGCATATTAAGAACTACAGAGTCGAGGGGTTCTACTAGCAGGCTAGACGATATAATTCGTAAGCAAAGAGCAAATTTTAAAGCATTTAAAAGATCAGCAAGTTTGATTGATGTGGACTCCATGTCAGAAAAGTGGGAAATGGAGGACGCATTAATGACACTACAAGCACGATGGGCTCAAATTGACTCCCTTCATTGGGAGATCGATAGCGAAATCGGCGGAGATAACGAAGAGTATGAGGAGATTTATAGCCAGCACGAGCGATCATTTATATTTTTAAAGAAAGCCATCAATAAAAAGCTGTGGAGTGTATCACACAGGGAGCACTCCACTCCGAAAATGGATATACCTGTATTTTCAGGCAATTATCAGCAATGGACATCTTTTAAAGACCTTTTTACGGAAGCTGTCCACAACAACCCTATATTGTCACAAGCCCAAAAAATGCAATTTTTAAAGGGAAAGGTCAGGGGTGAGGCTGAAAGAGTTATTCAGCATCTCCCTATAAGCTCCGATAATTATAAAACTTGTTGGGAAATTTTAAATCATCGGTACAATAATAAAAAGCTAATTTTCACTTCTATAATGAACACTATATTAGGGTTGCCTACTACGCAATATCAAGTCCCGGGTAATATCAAAAAACTACATGACGTAGCCCTAGAGAGTGTACACGCCATTAAAAATTTGGGTATTAACGTCAGCTCATGGGACCCGATTCTTGTGCATTTATTATCCCAAAAACTGGATAGCGAAACTCACGGGGACTATATTACCTCCCTGAAAAATTCAAGGGAGCTACCGGTGTTGCAAGAATTTTTGGACTATTTAGAGTCTAAATTTACCAGTCTAGAAACATCTCGCAGAAAGATTGATCAAGTACCGAAATCTAACTTTCAAACAAAGGAATGTGAAAAACCAGTGCGACGCAACCCTGGTTACATTAATAAATTCAATAATCATTCAACATACGCCAAAGCCTTGCACGTGTCTACCATAAGGTGTCAAATTTGCAATTATCAACACCCGGTGTTTCGTTGCACAAAGTTTATAAAATTGTCTAATGAGGCTAAATTAAATGCAGTTTTAAAATTAAAATTATGCAAAAATTGCTTATTCGATCACAATGGTAAACAATGTATTTCCGATAAGCGATGTCACAAATGCTCAGGAAAACACCACTCAGTTTTACATGACGCATGCACAAATAATATGGCACATTCCAACAATGCAACTATAGCGTCCAATTTAATTACGCAAGACGAAAACGTGACAATTACGGCACATACATCGCAAAATAAAGACAAATCAAATGAGGTACTATTGGCCACAGCCTTGGTAAAGGTTACCGCGATTGATGGCTCCTATCACATATTAAGGGCGTTAATCGATCCTGGATCTCAAGTATCTCTAATACGAGAGAGTGCGGCAAAGAAATTGGGACTACAAAAAACAAAATTTAACGGTTTAATATTCGGCGTCGGTGAAGTTGAAAATAATTGTAATGGAGCAGTGAAATTAAATTGTGCCTCAACTTACAATGATTTTTCATTCATTAGTGAATTCATTGTAATAAATAATTTATTAAAGGATATACCACATAAAGCCATTGACACATCGAAGTGGTCATATATACAAAATCTGAAATTAGCTGATCCATACTTCAACGTAAGCCGTCCTGTGGACTTATTGCTTAGCGCCCAAATTTATGGGATGATATTGTTAGGAGGATTAATGAAAGGAGACAGCTTATCGCAACCGGTATTGCAGGAAACTAAGCTCGGTTGGATAATTTGTGGTGGTGGACAAGCGTCATCATTTCAATGCAATGTTGTAATGAATAATATCGAAGATATACAAAAATTTTGGGAGATAGAGGACATATGCGAAGACTCCAATTTGTCCTCGGAGGATCAGGAATGTGTAGACTTTTACTCGTCAACTACTGAACGTCGGCAAGATGGACGGTATGTAGTAAGATTGCCGATAAAACAGGATATACAAACAAAGCTTGGGTCGTCTAAAGAAATGGCCATAGCACAGTTCTACAACTTAGAACGTAAATTTAGCAAACAGCCTATTTTAGCAGAGCAATATAAATCGTTCATTAGTGAGTACATAGCCTTAGGGCATATGGTACTCGGTTATTATAATAAGCAAGCACTATCGTGTTACTTACCGCATCATTCCGTGATAAAAGCGGAATCGGAAACTACAAAGCTACGTGTGGTATTTAATGCGTCAGCAAAAACGTCTAGTGGCTATAGTTTAAATGATTTAATGTTTAAAGGACCTAATTTACAGCAGGATCTACAAGGACTCATATTAAAATGGCGTCAGTACCGATATGCTTACACATCAGATATAGAAAAAATGTATAGGCAAATTTATATCTGTGAAAAGGATCAAAAATATCAGCAAATAATATGGAGACAGTCAACAGATCAACTAGTACAAACGTACAATCTGACTACTGTTACTTATGGAACAAAATCAGCACCTTTTTTAGCCATGATGACACTAAAACGTTTGGCCTCGGATGAGCGAGTAAAATTCCCCGAAGCGGCTAAAATATTGGAAGATTCATGTTACATGGATGACGTCGTCCATGGTTTCCACGATATTTCACAAGGACAACAGCTTATAGAAAATCTCAACAGTATGTTAAAATTAGGAGGTTTCACATTAAGGAAATGGTCATCCAATCAGCCAGAAATACTGAAAAATATTCAAAACTGCAATAAAGAGGGAGACCTTATATTTAACTTTAAATCGGAAAATACTCCAAGGACACTAGGCTTACGATGGAAACCTCGAGATGACAAGTTCACATTTCAATTCAACTTGGCTATGTCAAATACCAAAATAACTAAACGATTGCTTTTGTCCGAAATATCAAAGGTATTTGACCCGTTGGGATGGCTGTCGCCCTTTACAACTAAATTAAAATTAATATTTCAAAGCATGTGGTTACATAAAACGCATTGGGATGAAGAGGTCCCTGAAAATATAAAAAAGGAGTGGCTGGTAGTTTTATCGGATATTAAAAATTTAGAACAATGCGAAATACCACGTTGGATCGGTTACAGTCCTAAAGAAGTCATAGAACTTCACGGCTACTGCGACGCGTCGAATAAGGCATATGCAGCGGTTATTTACGTTCGCATACGAAAAGATAATAAGCAGTCTGTGGTACTATTGGTAGCTAAAACTCGATTGGTACCAATTTCAAAAAACATCTCGTTGCCGAGATTAGAATTAAGTGGAGCATATCTGCTGGCAAAGTTAATGAGTAAAGTTATCAATTGTTATAGCGAGCTAGATATCCGACCGTACGGTTGGACGGATTCTATGGTGGTCCTAGGATGGCTGCAAGGTGACTCCAACCGATGGAAAGCTTTTATTGCAAATAGAGTTCAATACATAATAAAAATCATGAAACCAAATATATGGAGGTATGTTAAATCGGAAGAAAATCCGGCGGATGCCGCCAGTAGAGGGATATTAGCATCTCAGTTGATGAAAAAGACTCTGTGGTGGCATGGGCCGCAAACATTACTCTCGTTTGGCGAAAATCGGGAGACAGAGCGACCCATTTATACTACTGAACAAGAAATTAAGACAAAATTAATAGCAAGCAAGGTGAATTCTGTTCAAAATAATGCAAACGATAGCATAATAAAACAGCTTTTATTTAAATTCAGTTCATTTTATAAGATTACCAGAGTGATGGCATGGGTTTTACGAGCCATTAAAACATTACAGTTTGATAAGAAATTAATTAGGTCCAATAAGCATATTGGCTTACCCGGATTCCTTACTATATCCGAATTAAAGAAAGCAAAGTGGCTTATTATAAAATTTATTCAAAGAACAGAATTTTTAGAAGAAATTCAGTCATTACGACAACATGGTAAATTACATAAAAGTAGTAATTTATTAAAATTAAATCCATTTGTTGATAACCAGGGGATCTTACGTGTAGGAGGTCGTTTGAGTAATGCAGTCATGAGTATGGAGATGAAGCACCCTGCCGTACTGCCTTATAACAGCCGACTAACTACATTGTTAATTCAACAAGCTCATCTGTTCACCTTCCATGGTGGGCCACGCCTAACCTTATTTAATTTAAGACAGAATTATTGGATAATAGGTGGTAATAAGGCTATTAGAAAAGAAGTAAGAAACTGTGTAACTTGCAGGAAACATGAGCCCAAATTACAGCATCAATTAATGGGAGAGTTACCCGAAGCTAGGAGTAACCCCGCCCCCCCATTCTATCACACTGGAGTGGACTATACAGGCTACGTTTATGTGAAAAGTAGTAAAGGACGGGGCATTAAAACGACAAAGGGTTACATAGCCGTGTTTATTTGTATGGCGACCAAAGCCATACATTTAGAACTTATCTCTGACTTAAGCAGTTCTGGTTTTTTAGCAGCATTACGTCGAATGGCAGCTAGAAGAGGAGCACCACGGCATCTCTATAGTGACAACGGCACGAATTTCGTTGGGGCTCATAGATTCCTCCAAGAAAGCTATCACGATTTTAAAAATGAATTTGATGACACATTCTTTGCCGAACTAACAGATCTAAACATAGAATGGCATTTTAACGCCCCTCCTGGCCAAGTGCGGGAGGATTATGGGAACGAGCAGTACGAAGTTTAAAACATCACTTGAAGCGTGTTATTGGAGATCAGAAGTTAACGTATGAAGAATACAGTACAGTCTTAGCACAGCTGGAAGCCTGTCTTAACTCCAGGCCTCTATGCCCCTTATCAGAAGACATCGATGACTTAAATATACTAACACCAGCTCATTTTTTGATTGGAAGATGCGGCACTAACATAATTAAGACTGAAAAGGATGCTCGAACTAGGTGGCATTTATCCGCTAAATTAGTACAAGATATATGGAAAAAATGGAAGTCAGAATACTTAACGCAGTTATCAATAAGAAGCAAGTGGCGAAACACTGAACAAAACATAAAAATGGGTGATTTAGTCACCATCCAGGAAGACAATCTACCGCCGGGTAAATGGATGTTAGGAAGAGTCACAGAAACTCATCCTGGTCAGGATGGATTAGTACGAGTAGTAACACTTAAAACCAAGGGAGGATTCATTAAACGACCTGTGGTTAAGCTTTCGATATTACCGATTTTGCCTACTGCGTGTAATACGGAAGACAAGAATATTAATCAACAACGTGAACCCAGGATGGAATCGAAAACTAGAATCAGACAACCATATAAGCTTGTGTCTGTAGCGATGTCGTTAATCTTTTTTGTTTCGCTAATAACGTCGTCATATGCTGCGTTTAATATTTCACAATTACCTAATAACAATTCTCTTTATTTCGATTCTATAAATGACATGCAAGTTATTAGGGACCGATGGAATTTAATTGTATATTATGACATGAACCCCTACTGGCAAGGGGATAAAGCTGCAACAAAACTAATGGATTACTTAGAAAGACTATGTTCCTCGCTAAACGAGAAAAACCATTGTACTATGATATTACTACAATTAAAACATAACTATAAAGAGCTACAACATTATAATAAACTTATGCTAAGTCAACAATTTGAAGACGGGACCAGACAGCGTCGCGGTCTTGTAAATGGTGTCGGTTACGTCGCGAATAGCCTGTTCGGATTATTAGACGAGCGTTTCGCGGAACAATACAAGAATGACATACAACTTGTAAAGCAAAATGAGCGACATCTTGCTCAATTGTTAAGAAATCAAACATCGGTAATTGAAGCTGAATATAACATATTAAAACGAACCGAGGAAAATATCCAATCGCAACATAAAACTATTAATACTCGTTTGATTCAGTTGGATAATGCTGTGTCCACCACAAAAACAGAATTAGAAGCTTTATACAAAAACCAAGAGTTTAGTTTGTCGGCGATTACCGCTATCAATTTATTACAAAATCTAAAAGTAATTCAGGACATACTGCTGGATACCATCACAGATGTTTATCACGGTAAATTGAATACACATCTGATAACCCCGACTCAGCTACAACGTGAGTTACAGTTCATCTCCGGTCAGTTGACAAAAGATATCACTCTGCCCGGGGGTCTGTCTGATCTAAAACATATTTATAGCATGCTGAAAGTAAGAGCCAGGGTGTTAAAAGAGTACCTTATTTTTGAAATTTCGTTTCCTCTAATTAGTAGAGACAGCTACAAGATTTATAAAATTTTATCTGTTCCACACCAAATTGAGAAAAATATGATAACCGTTCTACATGTTGCGGAATATATTGCTATCAATTTAAGAAAGGACGCCTTTTTTACTATGTCGGTTATGGAGCTCCAGTTATGCCTACAGAATGAGTACTCATATTTCTGTCAAATTAATAAACCTATACAGCATTTAAATATCGAAGAAAAGTTCTGTAAGCTAGATAACTATAAAAAATGTACGGTAATAAAATCCCCTTGTAAAAATATATGGCAAGAATTAAACAGTCCCATGAGATACTTCTATTTTTGCTGTGATAGTTATGTGGTGAGAATAATATGTCACGATCAAGTATCCTTTAAACAAATATCTGGCGCGGGGATCATTGATCTCGATTCGAACTGCATAATAAAAAGTAAAGACTTTACTCTATACTCACAAGCTAAGCTATCGAATACCATAAGACACAGTTCAGAGCTACAGATCCCTCATACAGCCGAGATAAATCACATAGTGAACATATCGATCTCTCACTATATGCCGTATGAAGAAAGCCCGCTGAATACTTCTATAAATAAATTACAAAATGAAATAGAACGACTAAAATCAGCCAATACTGAGTTGCCTGAAAACACTCTGTCCACCCATGACATTCACCAATACACTATTTCTTATGGCTTGCTGGGGTTCGCCGTGCTGGGAGTAGCAATATTTCTATGGAAAAGAAAACGAGCAGCTGCTTCGGTGGAGCTCGCTCAAAGTGTAGAAAATAGTGTTGTGTATTCGCGAAAGCAGAGCACGGCTGATCGACAGCCTAGTGAAGTGACAAGTGATAAGAAATGCGACAAATCTACGTCACCTATTAAAAGGTGTAGCTTTAGATTAGAGAATTTAGATAATGCATAAAAATCTTGTATCTTTTGGCCCGGGAGCATGTACGGTGAAACCGAACACTGAACACGCGTACATTGCATTTTACTTCATTTTATTAATTCTTAGTCAGTACACGAATTACGGCCACCGCGTGTGCTCCCTCGCTCCTTTATTTTATCTTTGGTCTTTTGAATACACATTTGATAAATTTATCCTTTAGTTATAATTTACAACGAATCCCTAACGCTTTCACTTCTAGTATCTTAATATTTTAACTATTATCCCCGCAAATTGCTATTGCGCCTGGCCGCCATTTTAGTGGCGTAACCGTAGCCGAACACTCAGTACCGTTAGAATCACTGGCCGGCGAGTACTCCTACATATCGAGTTGCGGATGACGTCACGTGAATGTTAATTTGACAAGGTTCCAGCGAATTAGCAACTTGCGAGGATAATACTACAAAATTGGTTTTAACGGGTTGTCTGGAAGAGGTCGCTTCTTGGCGATACGACCGCCCATACAATATAGTGTTATCTATCTACTAAATATGTTTTTTTCATCCTGTGTAGAAGAACTAACAAAATGGTCGGGCCAAGGTCTTCCGGGCGATTTGGTGTCCTCTGACGACGCAAGTGCTGCTGCAGTCGGTGCGGTCATTGACCGCCGCGCTTACACCTACTTGCTCACTAGATGTCGTCTATTGCATGCGGCGTACAAAAAAGACAGTACTATCTATGAACCGGAATCTTTACACAGGTATTGGTATTTTGGTTTTATTTTTTGACGTGACAACGTCTTATAATTCGGTGAAGCCGGCTGCACGCACGAAAAAACATGACTCAATTAAGACTTGAAGTTAATTAAATTAATTCGTGAAACATTTAAGACTTGAAGTGCAAGCGAGAGCGTGGAACGAGCGACAAAGAGGCACAATCCGTGTTCGACATCTCTCTCCTACTTGAATGTTGAACGTTGTCACGTTCAAGTATCGTCAGTAAACCGACTTTTTTTAATAAATATTCAACATACATAACCATATTTTAATATGATTTCCAAACAAACTAAATACGTATAATAGACTAGTTGTGACAGTGACATATCACTCAATCTAATATATAAAATTCTCGTATCGCGGTGTTTGTAGTTAAACTCCTCCGAAACGGCTTGACCGATTCTAATGAAATTTTGTGTGCATATTGGGTAGGTCTGGGAATTGGACCATCTATTTTTCATCCCCCTAAATGTTAAGGGTAGTCCACTCCTATTTTTTTTTAATTTTAGATTTGTTTATGATACAGCATTAAAAAATACATACAACCGTAAATTTTCAACCTTCTACGATCAACCCCTATTTTTTATTTGTTAATTATACGATTGAAGCTTTTCCGAGCAGGACGATGTCTGCCGGGACAGCTAAAATTTTCATATATAAATGCGGGCATTCAAATACAAAATCATCGTCACTTTAAAATATCATGAATGAATAATTTTAATTACTTAATGTTAAAACCGTTGTCATTTATTCAAACTAATGAAATAATGTAATATTGCAGGAAAAATATAAAACTACTTAAAGAATCTGAAATACAAATATTAGATGGTGCCATGAAGTATCTTACGGAGGCCATAAGCAAACTGAGTGTCGCAGAAATGAACAAAAATAAGTAAATTTAGTTAATGTTTAGAAGAATTTATCGATGGTCAAAAGGTTATTTGGTTTAAGCGAGATATTTGCAATTTTTAAAAAGAATGTTTAACTTCATATTTTTGTTATGGAATACAATAAACAATATATGTATATGAAAATTTTCTATCTATATATTCCTTATAAATTTCTATATAGTTTTCTCATATTTTTTGAACAAAAAATGCTGTTAATGTTTTAAAGAATTGTGTTTTTTCCTTTGAACCAAATAGCCTTTTTAACACCGATTGTAATTATTATAACAAATCATGACAGTATTGATTATTTATGACGAATTTCTTTTTTTATACTTTTTGTATTTTGATTTTTTTATTTTTATGTTACCATTTATAGTGGCAGATTTAACTAAAATTAGTAGTTTCTAGTTTTGTAGTACAACTTTTATATTTTTATTCAAACCACTTATTTTTATATGGGTTTCGCGAATGATACACCGTGTGCCCATGTATAGTAAATTAGCTTCAAGAAGTTTCGGCGTATGTAGTAGTGTACGGTCAGCATATAAATAAATAAACTAATTATTTTATATATTTTTATAGGCAGGTACTTAATATGAAACGAATAATGTTAAACGATTTTAAATAATAAACATTAATATTAAACATAATTCTTGATGCTTAATAGCTGTCCTGTTCTGAAGAATGACATTTGCTTTCTGATATCACCTTTCCGCGGAAGACAATGACACTCCGGTTGATTTAGAAAGTAATTCAGCGGTTATCATAATACTCCTCGGATTGCTATTGTACTTATTTTCGAAATATTTATATAAATTACTAGCCGTTCCCGCCCGCTTCGCCCGGCGAATGACAAACAAACAAACAAATTGAGAAAACATGGAAAAATATATAGCCTATAACCATCTACGATTAATTCCGCGTCGAATGGTTGTGGTTTCATGCTGATCGGTCCAGTAGTTTTCGAGTTTACCTCGGACAAAGAAAACAAACTTTGCTTATATATATATATAGATACAAAACTTCTTTACTCTGGATAGTCAAAAGCTTACCTTGATCATATACAACATCGGAACTATTTTTAATTAACTTTAATATGAAACAACAACAATTAGCAACAAATAATAACACTCAACAATAAATAACAAGAATGATCCCCAAATAAAATCAATTAATTCTTTAATAATAATTGCAACTTAAACCAGATTAACTTAGTCAGATCTCACAACAGTTAGCAATGTAAATAATTGTTATTTATCTGACTTTCACCGTTGACTTTTGATTGTAAATATATTTTCTTCAAAATGTAACGAACCTTTTTTTGCTGATTGTACAAGGAAATTTAAATTTCAAGTTTGGTATTACTGTAAAATATAAAACTTATCGAAGCTAATTTACTTTTTACTAAATACTTTTACGCTAGATTAGATATTTGCTCAGAACAAAAACACTCGCCCATATCTAAAAAAAAACTACTTTGTTATCTACTATCGAACCGATTTCGTTAAAAGTATTTTTAGTATTACCTTTTTTTTAAATATCCTCCCCGTAGTTTAAATGTTAAAGGAGAAGACATTGACTTTCGAAATGAATTCCTATCAATTAAAAGTATTAAATTATTAAAAATATATGCTATAATTTTTAAGACTTTGTCTAACTTAAACTTAAGGAAAGTGTCGAAGAAATTAGGCAGCGGGAGTATTAATTTTTAAATAAGTTAAGTTTATGTACTTGCGCTGCCCACTCCACTCGCCGCTTTACTGCTTGCTGCCGTAGAAGTGAGCATAATGTAAAGAAGGAAGTTACTATTTCACTTCAATATTGTGCAGTGGCATATACTACACATCTACCTGCCATATTTTATGCATGTAGACAAAGTAAGTATTTTTTTTACAAAAATAGCTGTTACAGACGGACAGACGTTGATAGCGTTTTTATAAGAGTTTCATTTTGTCAAAGTTGTTTTGGAGTCCCAAAATATTTATGAAAACAACTCAGTGTTCTTTATTAAACTAGTTTTTCAATATAATTTATTTATTGAAGGCATAACAACTTATGAATATTAATTAATACTTAAATGTATAAGTTTTTTTATTATTTTATTTACAAAACAACGAATTAGTTTTTTACTGCCATGTGTGTTTACTTTGTTTTTTAGTTTTTAATATGAATCATGCTTAGATCATTAATAGAAAGACGGACACTCGGACTCTAAAAGTGAGGCCGTTTAAAGGATGCGATCGCACTACAAGTGCGTCACAAGTACGCAGAGGCACTATACAATTTTACGCAAATAGTTAAAAAAATGTTTCACTTCATCCGGCTGTTTGTTAACGTAGACTCCGTCTATATATTAATGGTCTAAAGTACCATGTAATACTAATGTTAGGAGTGACAAAGGCCCTGATAATCACGTTGATTCTAATGGTGAGGATTCATCTGCAATTAGGTTAAAGAGTTAAACTGTGGTCGAACGCGTCTTGTTTAAAGCGGGTAAAAATTACGCCGTTAAAACATAGCGACATTACTGTATACATACGTTATCTGTCAATGTTTGTCGGCATTTACATCTTAATTAAAGCATCATCAAGGAAACATCTTTTTGTCGTTCCATTAAAATATGTTTTAGTTTAAATAATAAAAAAATATCAATACACAATAAAAGGTATATAGACAACACTTCATTGTACACCAAAACATAATAAAAATAGAAATAGAAGAATACAAGAGATAGTACAACGGGCGGCCTTACCATTAATGGATTTTAATAGTAATGGTGGTGTCGTTTACAAATAATGAATAAATGAAATATATAAGTATACACAATACATATAATAAGTACGAAAGTATATAAATATATATATATACACGTATATATATTTGATAACACAAACATAACATAACAGTGTTAGGAATTACACTATACACAATTGAGAAGTAATGCTTCTGAACCTGATTTTTGAAACACTGTAAGAACTTCAATAGGTAGCTCATTCCAAAGACAAAGACGCACAGCATAGCCGATAAAAGAATTATTGTAAAGACAAGATGTATGTACATTGTATGTATTCTGCATTTTGTTGATGGGCGTTAATTGTGGGAGTTATATACGTACAGAAATTTGAAGCGTTCCTCGAGGTAATAAAGACTAGTGGGTAAAAACAATATACTGTAGAGTGAGAATATGTGTATTCAGGCGAAAATTGATGGGTAACCACTTGAGTTTTTCCGCAATTCAAAGATTCAAATTCAATAATTGTGTCTTAATATTTTTTATTCCATTTAAGGTAAACTGTAACAATGTTAGTATTTCAAATTTTGTCTACATCATGTTCGCTAGTGCTTATAACACATTTTCCCCCATAAATGTTACGTACGTAAATGTAACGATCAACCGACACCAGTGACATCTACGTTGTACTAATATCATCCATCAAAGCAACATATTAAAATATCGGCATTGTCATTCCGAGTATTCCATGCATATACTTGTGTGCAATTTTTTTATTATATCAATAAATATATTTTGTGTTCTGTGCATGTTTTATTTTTTACTTATAATAGTACCAGTCCAGCCTATTAATGTCTAATTATGGAGCACAGGGTATACCCGTCATGTTTATGTAAAACGGATTAGATACATCAATAATCTCGATGTACAGGTTTGTTTTCTTTCAATATTAGCTCGAAGTAGTTAGTAACTATATACAACGTAAGGTGAGAAAACCGTCTAAACTGTAGATGCTTTCCTACCATGATTTGAACCGGATTGATACTCGGGAACCTTAGACCTTCAAGAGCAACAGTCCTAGATCTAATCTATAATATAAAATTTAGAACATGCCGTATCTGTACATTGAAGCTATTTAAAAAACAACTGGAATAGACTACATAAACGATGGAGAACATGATGCATTTTTTTTTATTTCTTGTGTTCGGATTTCTTATACAAACTACTTGGTCGAATTTGATGCGGTTTTCGCTGATCGACAGCAAGTTCTTAGACTTAAATCTGCGCTACATTATATGCTGAGAATCCCGCGGTAACTTATCTGGGAATTATTTAAATTGGCCAGATTTAAAAAAAAGTTATTCCAAGTGGTTTTCTCACTTATCGGTAGCAAATTTTATGTAATAAAAAATGTGTGATAGTTATAGATAGATAACTCCTGGGAGAGGTTAGAAGTTGTTCGGGCTCATAAAAATAAACTTATACCGACATAGTTTATAGCCCCGAGCGGCCGTCGCCCACACTACGCCGCTGAAGGGGAGGGTTAAAAAATCTTTAGATTCTTGTGACGTTATTTGTGAACGGCCCCTTATATCATTTTGGTTGATTTATTCAAACGGAAAGACAGAAATAAAGCGTCTTCAGTTCTCAACCAACGTTCAATTATACGTTGACCGTCATAAAAAAATATTTCAACCCTTTACGTCAGTTTCAAACTTTCTTTAAATAAACAAAAAAAGATAAAAAGCACACAAATTTCAAATGTTTATTCATTTTCGATCTCATCATGAAAATCTTGCATGTAGGTATGTAAAATCATAGAAAATAGCACAATTACCTAAATGTAAAAAAATAATTTAGTATTTACAACATTCAAACCTTAATCTTACATCAATATTAATTACTTATTATTAAACGAACCATTTACTGTTTTAGCGGCGAGTCCTTGCATCTCACTGGTTATAAATTTAAAACTATAGTAGTACATTCAGTTTTGCACACTTTTATTAATTACTCGAAATATATTTTAATGTTCCTGCTCCATCTGGGATAATATTCTACATTGTGTAATCATCACATTTCAGTTATTGCCAACCATTTTATTTGTGGTAAATATTATACTTTATACATACATACATACTTTTGCATAAAAATAAAGTACCTATGTGAAAATCCTCTATTTCCAATATTTACTCTGATGCGTAAAATGAAATACTTATATAAATAATTACTGAACTATTATCGATCCCGCTTTTACAGAAAGAGTTTATCCAGTAATTAATCTAAAATGGCGAGAAGAAAGGACATCTATTTTGATAAAAATGAATTGTTTCTTTATTTAAATTTAAATTATTATTATTTAAATTATCTAAACATAGCTTTCAAAAATTTGAGTATAACGAAAAGTTGTTAGTGTGTGTAGAAGCACACCAAAATAGTGTCTCCAAGAGAAGAAATAAATAAAGTTTTGAAAAAGACTTTATTTTTCCCTACTTAAAAAATGTAATATTTTATTTTTCTGAATAATAGTTGGCAACCGGCGATTGTGGCCAAATGCGTCTTGTTTATAGCGTTAAAAATAAAGCTGTTAACGCCTAGCCACGTTGTGTATCTATATACCTTGTTTTTTCTTACAAGTCCTTAAATCAATTTTTAGTTAAAATTGTGTCTTTAGATGACTAATATGAAATATTTTACCTAATGTACTATCTTTAGTATCTATTAGTCAGTTTATAATTTATTCGACTAACTTTTATCTGATGATTGAAAAATCGGCCCCTTTAAACTTTATTCAATTGTGTAATACATTACAAAAATCCTGTTTGTAATGTACATCTTCTAAGGAAAAACAATGTATAGGTACGTTATTCAACGTAATTAATAATGTTGCACCTTAAATAACGCATTAAACCCATCGTCATATCTGCGTGAAACGGTCACTAACACTAACATTATCCCAAATGGAGCAGGAACATTATACTAAGATAGACAGTACAACACTGGAATATCAATGTATTTAAATTAGTCAACGGCTCATAATTATTTTATATTCTTTTCATATTATAGATCTAACCAGTGGAAGCAGACTTTTAAAATTTATTATTATTATAATACTTATTTGTTTTATCACAACTTTCATACGCTGTCCATCGAAATGCTAGACAAACGGAGGAGGTATATTTTATTCTATAGAAAAAATATACGTCCTCGCTATCTGTCTAAGGTCATTCATAGGTCTATCAATTATTTCAAATCTTACTCTTATATCTAACTTATTTAATGCGAGTATTATTTACAAAATTCTGAAAGTCTCAAAGATATTTATCTACGAATAATAGCTAATTTAAACTATATAAGCCTTTATCTTAAGCTAAGTCATATTATAGCTCTAAGTTTTGTTTCTTGATCGCTAAACCTGTAAGGCTTAGTGCGCACACTCTTCGACTGTCAATACCGGACTCATACTTTTACAGCCGATTCAGGTATTATTGTTTTTCTTTCTTAGCCTTAAAGTTTACGAGAACAAAACTTACAGGTGCAATGCTAGGCTAAGCCTAATAGTACCTAATCGTCTAGTCTACAAAAGAAATCCTTAGTTACTGTAATGCTGTATGTAATAAATTGGGCTGACAGAATATTGCATATTACCGGAATCCTATCTGTGTCTATTCTACCATTCGTAGGCACTTTCACCTTACCATAAAATTATAATTAGTTTTAATAAGTTTCTGTTAAGTTTTAAAGAGTAGTACGGTGAAGAAATAGAAAAATACAAAAACGATATTAATCACATGAGTGACATTTGCTGAAACTATCTTTTTTTCCATTAAGTTCTGTACTCAGCTATTCAATCACTCAAATGTTTTGTCGTGACATTGGACAGAGAAGTGACGTAACCTATTGTTTTATTGCTTATAGCAGTGTCTCGTAAATATTTGATAAGCTGCTAAATTTCTAAAGGCAAAATAATAGTAGTGAAGTTTAGTTTATCGAAGCGATAAATTCTTATGGGAGGGTAAAACGCTTCGTTACGTAACGCGTTACGGCACCAGTCATTCCGGTCTCTCACGCTTCTGTCAGGCGTTCCGAGACACACAAGTTTTTTTTTTACTGTAAACTGATTGGAATTGAATTGAATTTACAACGGACATGTTTTATTTTAAAGCAGGCGTGATTTGGCGCGGATTATTGCATTTGCTTAAGTGACACTAGCCATATCTGTATATGAAAGGTCTTACAGCGGCAGATCAGAAAAATACCTGGCATACTTACTGTACTGTACTTAGTTATTTATTATTGTCGACAATATTGACTTTCCAATAAATAATGGGCGACATTTTTGAGACAAGTGTTTCAAGTTTCTATTTATTTTAATGCTACTTATTTATAGTACTGCTTAATTAACGAAAGCCATAGCCAATTTATTTTTTATGAATTAATTTGCTCCTTGGGTATTTAGCCCTTCTACTTCATTATGCCACTGAACCTCTCTTAGTTCAACATTTACCGCCGCACTCAGAAAGCAACATAACGGGAATTAAATTTTTGCACATATCATATGTAACATCTTCAACGTAACCTTATTATGTGAGACCGTAATTTACGATAAAAATCGGGAATTTCAATTGTCATTATATAAGTTATATAAAGATGTCTGAGTTCGGCGGATAAAACTTGTTTGATTAATATGAATACTTAATTCTTAACCAGTTTTAGTCTGCGGATATTATTTTATTCTTCCCTTATGTGGTACGTATGAATGATGGGGTGTCTTCAAATCGCTCCGTCTCCAACCTCTCGCCGCAACCAATACGGCACCAGCCAATGCTGCTATTAAAAGTCCACCCGACACCATTATGGCTGACAACGCTGAGGTCTTCATACAGGTCTGGCCATCTAATACAGCTGAAATTAAGTATGCAAAATATCAAAATACAATATTCTTCATTCCATACATATTATAAATTAAATTAATATATAAGTACAGTTGAGTTCATTAATATATAAGTAAGAAGATATAAACATTAGAATTTAAAATGAAAGTATAGAATACAATACAAATAAGTTAAGTTTTCTTACATTGTATTCAATAGTATGTAATTCCAAAGTTGTAGAAAGTAACTTTTCATACCAATATGTAGTTATATTTAAATATTTTTAACACATCAATAGTTTAATTTAACTTGAAATAAACCTTTTCATTTCAACAGGAACCTTTTTGTAGGGTCTTCTATATATAAATCATATTATAATATTATGTCTTAGCGTCTGTTGTTTATTAGGTTTCCAAGTGAACTGTAAACCGCTATGCGTATATGAACGTGAGAATAAAATTGCTAATATTCATAATTTGTGCCGTATTATTTCCCGGTCCATAACCAACAATGTATGTATGATATGAACACTGATGGATTTATAAATGTTTTGATTGCTACGATTTACGTTTAAGATGTTTTGTTAAGAATATTTAATGAAAAAGTCTATTTAAATGATATTCCCACAAATATAGCATAAGTGTGAATATGTGTCTAAGCAGACGTTTTTGGATCCTAGGGTATTGAGTTATATTTGTTTATATGGATGCTCATAATGATATTTTAATGATCTACAGATTGAAAGGATATTTTGTAACATTGTAATGCTTGCAATATTTTGAATCCTTTGCAATGCTTATAATATATGATTTCGACTCATTACAATCATTGTTATGATATCTATACAAAGCACTGTCTTATCGCCAGACAGTATCAGATTGGGCATGTTTTATTTAAAAATTTCAGTTTGTACTTATTTTTTTTTATATTTATAAAATATTGTCTGTGATGTAAAAATTAGAGCCAAACACTAATATGTATCTGATGATAACGACGGTCTGTCATGTTACTTTCTGGCATAATAAATTGAGCGAATTCCCAAGACTCAATCTGTAACCGTGATTTTGATTTTACCAGGTTTGAATGGTATATATAATAGGTCTCTGTGGTAAGAGATTGGAATTACAAAATAAATAGGATAAGTCCCTAAATGATGATGTGTGTTTAATTCAGTACAATACAGTTGTAAGAGCAGAACTAACCGGTTTTGGTAGTCGTTTCAGGGTCGTCCTCTCCTTCCTGCAAGACCCTTAGCGATTGGAATAGAGAAATGTTCTCCGAAAGCCTCGGAGCGACACTGGCTGGCTGCTCTGCATTGTTGTCTATGGATCTTCTTCGTACACTCTTCATATTACGCCAATGGCATGGTTGGGACTGAAAGAGGAAATATATAATTATATATATAGAGCGCTCCGCTTGCGACTTCACTTATCACTTTATCCTATTCATTGATATTATAAATGAGAAAGTTTGTGAGGATAAACGATTGTTACTCTTTTACTGAAAAACTGCTAGACGAATTTTGATGAAACTTCATACAGATAAATTAGCTTCGAGACTTTTTGCGTTTGCAGATGTATATTGAATTGTCGTAATAAGTAAATTTTTGCGCCCCCGAACAACTATAAACCACACCTGGAAAAATTCCCGCGGGATTTCCGGGATAAGAAATCACATATTTTGTATCATTAAACTTGCTATCGATCAGTCAAAAAATCAAATTGGAATTAGTTTTTTTTAATCTGAGCATTTTAAATCATTCTCAGAAAATTACCAGCGGGATTCCCATGATAAAAAGTAGCGCAGAATTTAATTCTAAGAATTACCTGTCGATCAATGGAAACCGCATCGAAATCGCCCCAGTAGTTTTTACGTGAATCCCGAACAAACTGACAAGAAAGTTTATACAGCCTATTCCAGATGTTTTCTTTTATAGCTTAAGGGCCTAACTTATAATAATCTCGCTAAGAAAGGATTAGCCATCTCTTAAATAAGAGACTCTTAACCCCTAATCAATGGCTGTTTCAAATAAAACTTGTCATCTTGCCTCTTAGCAGTCACTTAAACTACCTCTCGATATTGGTTATTTTTGATAGTTATTTGTGAGTCACTTTACCACCACCTCTTGTCTTAAGGGGAGTTTATGGGTAAGATTTTCGTTAATCACAATTGCTGAGCAGTTTCTTAAAAATTAACAAACGATTATAAGTAAGGCTTCAATGTACAGACACGGCATGTTCAGAATTTTATAATATTATGACATGACATGATGACTTACTGGACATCTTCCATGGCACATCCTAACATCACACTCAATGTATAAAGCAGGTGAACCAGTAAATCGGAATGTCTTCATGTACGCGTAAACTTGTGTCTCGAACACGCCTGTCTCTGACCACGAGCCGCGGAAACGGGATATCAGTTTATCGTCCACAGGACATCTGAAACAGAAGACGTCTTATGTATATACAAACAAACAATTTAGGGTTGGAATAGTAAGAAACAAGTTATTAACGAAAATAATGTTTTGTTTGCATATCTTCATAGGTTGATGATTATCCCACTGTTGGGCTTAAGCCTACTTGATTTTAGTCAAGGCGGATTGGCAGGTTTCCAAATTGGTTACCTCGAAGTGCAGTGCGATGTTTTCTTATATTTCAGTAACCACATGATAATTTTAACAATATTATAAGGAATTGCTTAGACTGAGCGTGCTTTCCAGTTAGGTAAAACTTAATAATATCTGTCCATAATGTCCCACAACTGGGTTCTGGCCTCCCGTTATAGGGGAACGGACAGTATACTAACCGATATGGTAAAACTCGGAAAACATTTTTCTTCGTTATTTACTATGGTCTGGTGTCTGGGATCGGTCTCAGAGTAATCCTTTGTAGGTACAATTACCGAAGCATAATCTTAATTTGGAGGTATAAAATGTCAGTTTGTCTGCCGATTATTAAAAAAAATATTTTGAACACCTGATTGAATGATAACGAGTTTGAATAAGACCGGTTGAGTTATGGCTTATTTTTGACGACATCTTCAGGGATTCCTAGCCAAACGACACGAACAGTGTCCGTTTGTCGCCCTCGGAGGTAGATTGTCTTGTATCACTTCAAGCATTTGCATATGTTTAAAGTACAACATGTTAGTATATTATAATGTGTCCTTAGCTACGTTATACAACAGGTTGTTAAGATACAAGTACTTACCCATACTCGTCAATGAGCTGTATCCGCTTGGTTGCACCGTTGTGGGCATAGCAATCATTCACCACTATGTCGAAGCCATCTGGAAATTAGAATATGATGTATAACTTCATGTGTACATTATTTTCCTGAATGACTGAGACTGAGATTTATAACATAACATTTCACATTCAAATTCAAGTTTTATTCCAACTAAGTTGCTTGCACCAGATAATGTTTTTGACGATCATGGCAAAAATGAAGTCAACCTCCTAACTCTATGTCTATACTGGCTGAATTTACAATTGGAGTTTTTGGCGGGAACTGAAAGGAAATGTTGTGCTGTGCAGTTTTATTTTCTAAAAATGTGTAAAATTACTCTAAAATAAACAATATTTATAGGATATTGATAGTTTTTGAGTAGTAATTATGTGTTTTGTGAGAAATGTGAACTATATAGTCAAATGTGGCCTTTTGAGTCGTTACAAGAACTCTGTTAAATGGCACCAGCTGATAACCTACAGTTCATCTGTGCTACACTCATTTCTCAGACTATTATTTCTATATTTTTCTAATGAATAAAACTTTTTTGATTTTGATTTCTATGTTTTTTATAATTTTTTTGTTCAGAATACGAATAAGACTCAACTAACGATAGGGTAAATCTGATGTAAAATATAATATAATATTATCATTAAAATAAATTTCCAATGCCTATTTTTGCTATCTATTGTCACGTAAACGTAATTTGAACTCAAATATAAATATTCAACTTCAATTCAGCTTTCGACGAAAGAATCCCGCTTTTTTCACTCAGAAAGTTCTAAAATCTAAATATAAAAATCCCGACATAGCAAAATAAACTGGTAACGCTGGTTAGAGTCTACAGTATACTAGGTACGCCTATTATGAAATCAATAATCGAGTAATAGGGATTTGACTAATAAAGAATGAAAATTATAGATTTCAGCGCACTCTATTAAACAAATACGATCTTTTAATTTTTTTATTATAATTATGTTGAAATTTATTTCATTAAACAATTGTCTATACAATATTGTCTTATTTTTGACCGGTTGCAACGAACGAACTTTTCATTAAAAATATTTCATGTTAGATACGAAAACACCAGTTTCTAGATAGCTGTACTGACATAATTCATAGCCAATTCTTCCAAGCGGTTGATTGCCGACAGGAGATCGTTGAACTTAGGTATTGAAATAAAATTGAAATATTCGGGACTATCATTGCGGTTTGTCACGCGATCGGATTAAACACCGTTAAACCTGCCGCCCTTAAGATACGGTACATAATTGTTATTACAATATGGTTCACTCGGGCTTTTGAACGATCATTTTCGACTATTGAAATTCACTTTTCTGTTATCTCAATTTGTTGTACTTCACCGTTACAATTTGTTACAACACAGAAAAGCTTACATAAATTATCTAATTGAAAAAGCTATTTGTTTTATGCAACATTTTCTGAGAAACTAAAAATGATGGGGTATTTTCATTTTAATGTCTCAATTTATGGTAAATGTAATGAACCTGGTTTCTTATTAAGATCGACAGATAGGTACTCTTTTTTTCTCAAATGACAGTAATAATAATAAAAGTATTTTTTTCGGGAAATGAAATACCAATATAAAATTACAATTAAATATTAAAACAATTAAATAAGAATAAAAAAATATAATTTAAAATAATAATAAAAAAACAAAATACAGTAAAATATACAAAATATAACTTTAACTTTCTACCGATACATTTTCAAAAAGTAGCTTTGGCTTTGGTAAATGGCTTTTCATCCCTCGTTTGTTTTTTACTTATATTTAAATCGTTTGTAGTTTTAATCCCTCGTTTATTGAGCCTACGTCCGCAGCACAGGCAGGAATATGGCGAGGGAAATTAACAGTAGAGGGAAGTTTCATTATATTTTATAATTTATGTTACAGCAAGTTTAAATAATTTTACCTCAACATTTCTTAATAAATATTTGATCACTAGATAATGTTTTCTAAAACTTTGGCCCAAAACGAAATCAGTAGCAACACTCGGTAATAGTCCGACAAAATAAACAAATTGACTGGATTCTAGTATATATATAATGCATACATATGTTATGTACCCTAACTTATGACCGGATCCTATATTTTAACATCATTCACTTCCCTTACCATCGGTAGAAATTCAACATTAGGCGGAGCTCATGTCAAATTTTAATCGTTAGCAAGGCAAATGAACGGTCGGTAAGATTTACATACCGATCACTAATAATTATGTCTCTTACCATAAGCGCTCCTCATGTAGATCAGCAGTGTCAATGGGTCCCCTACCCTGACTGGACCGGACACTCTTGCCCCGGTTGCTCCGTAACCTGATCTGATTTCCATATAGCATTCTGGGGCTGTAGAGTAAAGACTACTGGATTGCCTGTCGCCACTCTGAAATATTTAAGGTTATTTGGTGTGTGTAATTAATAACTAATTACTATATAAAAAAGTGCTAGAGGATCGATTATGATCAAGCAAACAACTTCTGAAGTCGAAACTGTGTTCCGGCAAACGTACTATAAAACGCTGTCCAACTCCGTTTACCGACAACCTACGCAAAGTAGCCACTAAAGCTGGATGCGGAATGCACAAGAAACCACAGGCCCAGACTTAGGAGGCCTACGTCCAGCAATGGACAACAATTGGCTGACAACAACGATATAATTTCAGCCCATAGACTTCCTCCTGCTATTATATCTAGCCACATTTGTCTAAGGCGTATCGATTGGTTCTCCACAATGGTAATCTCAATATGCAATTTCCTCACTATCTTTTCCTTCCCCAACTACACGTACCTAATTTTAAGATAATGCAATTTCTTCACAATCTCTACCTTCTCTAACAATAGAAGATGTGTACTGTCTACTCTTACAATACTTAGTACTAATAATAAAAAGAAAAAATGGTAGACGAATACCGCTAATTGTAGGTCTAAATTAACTTCGTTCATCATCAAGAATCTATAACGATCTAAATATTGTATTAAGAAGTTCTTATTAAAATATTGTAAATCTGTCAGTTGAGTATTGCTGCTATTGAGATCCAACGTCTATCATTGATCATCATCATGATGATCATGAATTTATCGTAAGCAATATACATAAAAATGGCTATGTACGAGTACTATGTATTGAATATTTTTTTGCTCAGTATTATTTATATAAATAGCAAATGACACCTTTATTAAAGTCGGACCGTCATTAATCGTGCAGAACGTGCAAAGTCCTAGAAACGATCGGGCTAAATTTACTTTGTAGGTGCCAACAATAACTTTAGGTATAATCATGTAAACATCGCTGGCTCTAAATACAAGCCTAATTCTAAAAAAGCACTCAATCGTGAATCGACAACTGATTTTTTTAAATAATTTATATTCTGCTGGAATTAAAATAAAATTTGCAAAGAAAAAAACATATGTATGTTTGTACACATGGATATATACATACTTAAATAATCGGTGAATTGATACATTTATAGAACCATAAATATTATGCTTACCAAAATTTTAGTAAAATTACATGGTCTTTTAAATTTATTTACCGGGTACGATCAACACAACCGATGTTATCATAGAAAAAGATTTCACAGATGTTAAAGAAAAACATCATGTAACCTGAATTTTCTTTTTTTATAATTCTATAGCCTCTGTGCTGAGTGGGCTAAGCCTTTGTCGGTCTACCTCATTGCAACGCACAGGGTCCGGGCTACATTCCTGCCAAGGTAAATTTCAAAATAACCTTTCCGTATCTATGGTCTGGGTGTTTAGGATCAGCCTCAGACTGGTCCGTTGTATAACTTATAACACAAGCGTTACTTGCTTAGCTTGGGACTAATGTGTGTGTGTTGTCTGTTGATTATAATGTGTAGAAGATTATAGACAGTTTATATGTATAGATAGTTTGATTTCCTATGAGATATTTTAATCTAAGCTTGAAATATGTAAATTGAAACTAAATAGACAAAACGAGTCTCTGCTTTTTGCATTATGGGTTAAACAGTACTAAGACTACTTACTCGACGTCTAAAAAAGGAAAGGTAACAGTTTTCCAGAAGTCGTATCCATACTCGCAGGTAACCTTAAAGTGTTCATCCAGTTCTTCTTCAATAAGTGGGTTGTACTGCACCGTTATTGTATTCCACATTAGATTTTTCTATCAAACAAATTCCATTGGCACTCGTTATTTAATGTTTGAATTTACATTTTCTCCGAACTAAATTATACTGATGAACATTTTGTTAGATTCATTTATTATCCAATATGCTTACATTCATATATTCATATACATTACAAATCACATTTGAACTGTGGCTCAGAAACCTCATGGGTTTATTCGTGCCGCAGGGAGTCGTGTGCACAATATTGTTATTTTAATAAATAAGAGCAGAGGCGAATAATGGTTATCATCATTCTAATGTTTAATTCTGATTTGATAATAAAGAGGGGGTATCATCATTCTATTAAGTATATGGTTCTCATTTTAGTCCCATTAAAATCTATAATATTATAAAATTCTATAAACTCCGTGTCTATACATTGAAACTATTAAAAGAAAAACATCGGGAATAGACTATAATACATGATGGAGAACCAACGCATTTTTTTTTAGATGTCTTGTCCGTGTTGTTCAGGATTCACGTAAAAACTACTGGGCAGATTTCGATGCGGTTTTGCAGATAGACGCCAAATTCTTAGACAAAGACTGCGTTACTTTTCATCCTGTATTTTCCCAGGAGTGGTTTGTAGTTGATCGAATGAATAAAAATTAGCTTATTTCGACACTGTTTTCACTAGAACGATATCTTTTAACTTTATGTCTCGGGAAATTTCAAGTCTGGCGTGGCTAAAATCGCGGACATATCCTAGTTTTAAAATATAACTTGTACGAAGTATAAATATTATTAAATTGTAATAGTACAATCCTGGATTCTTTTTCCATAGTATAATGAAGAAAACTGAATTTATATTGTATTCTACTACAATCCCTCAAGACTATATAAGTAGAATACTGAGCTTAAGGCATCCAACTCGCTGAGCAAGGTTCCCAGAAGGCTGGCTACATCACCTCGCTAGATCGCCATACTGATTCATTATCCAAAGTAGGAGTTTGCTCTCTGATCATCCGAAGAGCCAATGAGTCGTTTTTATAGATCTCTGTTTGTTCTGATCTTTGTTGAGGGCTCATATACATACTCCCAACCCTACATCACCACGTCGCGACATGTAATCGTTATTTATAGAAGTGAGAGAATAAAACAATAATGATTTAATTAAAGGTTTAACACGCACTTTCATACTTTTAATCCAGATTTTTATGCATGATTCTCCTTAGAATAGAATGATGAAAATTTCACAAGATGAAGTTTTCATCAAAGGAACGTCTGATACTTACAGTAGGATGTTTCCTAGTGTCGTCATGCTGACTGTTTCTTCCAAGCGTACCACATCTATTCAGCTGAATGTAAAATTCGTAATAGTCTCTTCCAGTGCCATTGATATACATGCAATCCGGGTCGTATGAATAACCTACACAAAAAATAATTAACATGAGTTCATAAATATATATTTTGATCACAGAGGTATAATTTTCGGATAATTTGTTGAATAGTTAAATAAATAGAAATGTCAATTTTTAGTTTTAACCACTGCGCGCTGTAGACTGATTGGGGAAATACTGATATCAGCCAGTCAAAATCTTACACTAAAAATCAATTTGTGAGTAACAGAAGGACCACCAGGGTAATTTTAATGAGTATCCAGCAGTCACCACGGAACCCACACTCACTAGCGATTATCGCCAGCAGTGGCAGCAGCGGTATTAATGGCATAAAGCATTCCCATCTCGATAAAAATGTTCGCCAATTAATAGCACTATTGTTATTACAATATTGTAAGCTAAATATCTCTCATGACTTGTATAGTTGTTATGTCATATATTTAGGATACCAAACAGTTAGTTAATTAGTTTGAGACGGTGAGACCCGAATATTCCGGAATTCCTCTGATTTTCCTATCGAAGTTAGTATTCTTGTAGTGTTGAACCTACTAACCTACAACTTAGCCAACGTCACGGTTGCGACCATGTTACATCAAACACATTTCAATAAAAAGTAGAATCGTATTATAATACAACAAACACCAATTCCGTGTGATACTTTCAATAAATTCCCTAATTCTCCCATCAAGATTAACATACAGGATCCTTTGAAGATTGAAGCGCTTTCGTGTATCGTGACGTGGGAGTAACCCTCCCTTTCAATGTGTAATGAAACATATAGAATCCATTAACCCTTTGATCACGTAAAGGGTTTTACTGGTGTATTATTTTAAGGACGGTCAATAAATTTATCTATGTTTCAGACTAGCTACTACGCGCTGTTTCATTTTCTCCTTTCTCAATAGACATGTGATGAAAAAAAAAATTCTTACTTTATATTGAGTTAAGACAGTTAAGTGATCGCTAATTTAATTTACACGAATACCAATTAACTCATTATATATCGTGATTCTGAGCATATGCTTATAATCGAAAATCTATAATCGAGAATTTCACACATCAAAACATTAGCAGGTGGGCAAAATTAGTACTTAGATTGTGTTCTGGAGAATTCATTAAAACAAAACCGACCAGTATATCGAACTTAACCTGGTCATAAATTGATTCAAGTTGATTTAGCAAGTAAGTATGACCTATTATAATTTTTGCTAATGCTAGTATTTTCACAACTTAGCGATGTTTTTATAAGATTGCAAATCTAATGCAAGAATTGAGCGTAACCTGAGTTCCTACTGATGAAAACACAAATAAATAGATTATAATAAAACGACCTTTGAGTCAATTTTTTCGGTGAACCAGAAGCGTCTGGCGTTTATCCCATGAAGACAACTTGCGGTAGTAACGGTAAGCGAATTAAACGCTCGTCTCACGACTGACTAAACAATGTCAGTTTAATCTCACACTTAATCGTAATAAAGAAGGTAAACATAATCTGTTTTTGAGTTATTGCTCACACAATATATATTAGAATTGCTTTACAGATACTTATATTATAAAGTCGATGCGAGATTACTTCAAAGTCTAATGACGAGTATATTATTTTTGTATCGATAAAAATAAGTATTGAACTATAGTAAAATTTTATTACCTACCTAAAGGCAAAAACCATGTTGTCGTTTGAACTTATTGTTATAAGTGTATTGTTCATTTTAATAAGCTAGTATTTATTTATTATATTATATACTATACAACAAAATACAAGGATGTTACTTTATGAAAATAATAATGCTTAAATTGCTCTATTGTGCGCACCCACATCATTTACATGAATATATGAGAAACAACATAATAATATCTTGGATCTGATCGACAAGCTTGTAACCTACGGCTCCTGTACATTGTGTACAATCAGAGATCACAGCCGTACGCGATACCCTGAGAATGAGACTAAACAATAACACTATAATGACACCTGTCTTATTAACGAGCTTAATTGTTTTACCTATTTAGCAAGTTCTCCGAACACGCTGAACTATCTATTAAATATTGTAAATAGTTTAAATCCCGTGAGGAAAACGCACGAAATATTTTTATTAATATCCTTACCTGTGTATAGGTTAGTCACTAAATCATGATGAATTAATGGCTAAGGTCTGCGTTTCATTTTCATTACAGGACTAACGGGACTATGAATCCTGCTGGAGAGCATGTAGAACCTAGGCAATACTTCTTATCTAATGTGCGCATTTTAAATAACTAGCTGCTGACGCTAAAAGATAATTGTCATGAAGATACCTTGGATTAGCGCGTTTCAACCATAGTAGTGTGTGTAATAGATATTACTTCATTGTCCTAAATACGATCCTGCCTCCTCCATACCTCCTATACATTCATGGTATTTTAAATATTAAATTTCAATGGCAATTATTTCAGTTTAACAAGTTACCTGCAGAATATACTAAGCCAGCGAAGGACCCGTTGAATCCCACCCTGATTTTCATAAAGTCATCTTGGCATTCCGCTTCAATATCTGTTAATAGAAACAATCCGATGATAAAATAACGGAACAATAAAACCTAGTTGAAGTGGTAGTACTCTATTTCCGAAACATGAATGGTTCAGAAAGAACTTATTAAAAACGCAAACAAAGGATTGTGTAAGCGCAGCACCATGCGCGTTTCTCGATAACATCTCAATTCGTGCTATTTCCCAACACTATTATAATATACTATGGAAAATATAGTGCGGTTTTATTGCTGCTTCTGTTGTGACCTTAAACTTCGAGAAATAGAAAAGCTATTGTACGGAGTTGCTAGTAGCCATCTAAATATGCAATATTCTATGAAGCACATACATACATTTTTATAGTTAGTTCATATTAACTTTAGTAAATTAGAAATATGTTAAGGAAATGGATGTTATACTAAAGTAAGAATTGGATGATGATTGCCTATGTATAACCAAATACAAGAAAACAACAATGTGACTTAATTATTGAAGTGAAACTTCTTTATAGGCGTTGAAAAAAAAATTGCCGTCACATTTTTGGTTAAGCGTCACATTTTCCGTTACGCGCCATCTTTTTCCTGCCCCTACCACGGTCGATTCGAACGAAGAGTACTTTTTCAGCGGAGTAGGGATAGCATGTCGTTTAAACGGACTTACTCCCACCACCAGACTTGTTTGTATTCATGTCTATGATAATAAAAGTCTTTTGTTTAAACTTTATTGAACCAATTTCTGTAAAATTGGATATAGTATATAGATCCTTTTTCGAAAAATAAGGTCATTAAGAAGTTTCACTTCTTACGTGTGTACACTACTAGTACACGCACACATTTAATTTTAATCCTCTCGAACCTCTGGGTTATGTATCTAGTTTTAACAAAGTTCAGCTGAGGGGATCTCATTGATATCTTGACAGTGTTATAATGAAACCTGATTAAAGAAATTTACTGGGAATCTAACTTGAGATCGTTTTATTCTGTATTGTTTACGTTTGGTGCAATATCCATAAAGTACAAGTAACCTGGTTGTATGTCATATACATACCGTATATGGCAAACGACCAGAGAAGGCGAGTCGTGTGCCAAATCTTACGCACGTCTTAATCATTTAAAAGTCAAAATGTTTTGTGTATTATCCATTAGGATGTTTTTTTCTTTCTTCAAAGCCTTGGAGTTTAGTTGATGAATTAGTATTTTAATTAAGTATGTACATATGTACTTTCAATAACGAAACGTTCATAGGCTAGGTACTTTTATGCCAGCTAAATAGGACAATGTTGGCGGGTAAGACATCGAAATAATGTGTGAACGTCGTCATATCAAAAGCATTCCTTTGCAGTGTAAATACAAATATGCGCAGAGTCTGGATATATAGACTTTGCGGGAGACATATTAAGCTGACATTTGATAATAATATAATTTGTGGGTTTTGTGAAGAAACTCCTAATAATGCGGGTGTAGGCAAGCATTGGTGATAATTGTAGGAAAATTGGAAAGTTTAAAATGATAAAAAGCGGGTAAGGTACAAATTACGTAAATAAATCAGTAAGGGAAGAAATCAAGTGGTTCACTTACATTGAACTCTACTTCCGTTAGTCCTGGATCTCCGATATTCCCTTTCCCAAGCAGGTGGTTCACGCCAACCACTATCTGCGGCGGGAGATCTTGGCTTTATACTCACTGGTATGTAACTGTTCTTCTCTGCTAAAAACACCACCTACAAGACAAAGCAAATTATTTAGGGATAATTTAGTATAATAAAGTTATATTAAAATGCACTTCTTGTCTATACAAATCTTTGCCCTTCTTATAAATAACAATAAAAAATATCATTACAAATACATTTTAGTGGTGTCCGAAAGAGACCTATGTGGAAACAATAGCTACTGAAAATCGCGTTACTAATTTGCCACCTAAAGGAAGGAGGACCCTGTTGAGGAAGTTGAGTAATATCTGATAGCCCTGGGATAAGCCACAGAGCCGAACAGCTAACAACTACCATCCGGCACATGCGACTTTTGACTACCAACCAACATTGAAATGTTTAACAACCTCCGCTAATTACATAAACAACAGTTTACCGTGAATTAGCAGTCAAACATTGACCCAAAACCGCTTCTTCGAAAGTAAAACAGTTATGACAGTCGAATAGTTTCAAATCAATTTACTCATTGTGACTGAACATTCGAAACTTTCAGACAGATTGCATCTATTATCTGCGAGACAAAAAAAAATCAAAACAAACTATCGAATTATCGCGAACGATTGCTGGTAATTCACCATTTCACAGTCACGACCCCCTCAAACTTTTGCACAAAAAGTCATAAATGGCAGTAAGTATGTCAGGGCGGTTCGCACGCCAGCTTCCACAACGGCGCGCTATACGCATTAGAGAATTGGGCCGGCGCGGAGCGGAGAACTAGATGCGGCGCCAGCGTCGGTGTAAAACCAAATTGATTCCAACAAAACAAATAGACACAAAACCATTACGACTCTGTGTGGTATGGTGTGATAACTTTTGGAATTAATAACTGGACCTACACCGGTAGCGATCTACGTACTTACATTAATAACTAATACGACCAACAATCCATACTTAAGTTTAATGCAATCTTTAGCTGCATTTTATTTTATGTCGCTTTTAAATCTGAGGTGATCTTTAATGCTGGTGTGCACCGACATTTAACCAACGATTTAAATAAAATAATCATTGTTTATGCATACATTTTTAGCGATTATTTTAACTTAATCATCGGTTAAATGTCGGTGCACACCATCCTTAGTGTATATAAAAGACTAATAAGATTTTTTTACATTTTATTTGATTGTGGTAATTCTTACATTTCCTTGGCGTATTTCGAACAACCAACGTCAGTAATCCTTATATTAATATTCAATACTATTTTAGGGGAGACAATTAATTGCAAGCGAGAAGAAAATTTCACTTGCGATTTGGGTCAAACAATGCAGTCCACGACTGTTGCTGGGTCGTTCATGGTTTACGGGCAATGTGAGTCGAACAACAGCTATTTCATCAGACGCCGGCACGGTCGCCGAGGCTGGTTAGAGATGATATCAACACTTTAACACATGCTACCACACAGAATGAAAACAAAAGCATCGGCAATGAACTTGAAAACCAAAACTAACACTACTTTCTTTATAAGACCAATTATATTTATGAAGCTGAAAAGCTTATAGATAAATTGTACTACCGCTCTAATATCAGGAACAGAGAGTCTTTTTAGTTTGTATTTTTTATAGTACTGGTAGTAGCAAGAAGCTTTGTTTTAAATACATTAAAAAAATAAGACCTTCATATATGGCGAGCGTAACTGCGGGCCAAAGCTAGTATATACTATTATGTAAAACTTCTTTGAAAAATTATCTATACTCTTTTCAAGCGTTTATTTTACTTTTGGCGTTTGCGCGCCTATCGAGTTACTTATTTCTTGACAGTAAACCCCACATGAAAAAAATGACATAATTGTCGTATTTTAAGGTTGTGGGTAATTAATAGTGATGTTCTGTGAGTCATGTAATGCAGAGAGTATTATACCGTCGACACAATATATATATAAAACGAAGGAATCGATTTGAAAATAGAAAATGTTCTATTTTAAAGAAAAATAATACCACTTACTACATTATATATAAGTGCTTATAAAATGGCTTATTTAACATATAGAAAATATATTCATTGTGGATCAATGTGGGTATATTTATTACACGATACAGTATTTTTGCAAAAATATATAGATAAGTTAAATTGATTAAAATTTATTTATAAATGAAGTCGATTTTGATAACAAATCGAGTGGGCACCGCATTAGGACATTATTAATTGATCTGTCATGGAGCTTTCAAAAGTAATATAAATACTTGGAAAGAGTATAACTGGTGGTGAAAACTGCTTAACAATCCATTGCTTGGCTTGGGAGGAGTAAGCGGGTAAATGTCAAAATATATATACGCAGATAGAGATATTGTTTTAAACTATGTAAAGATAAAGATATAACCATAGATGATAGACTATATATAAGATATAACTATAGTCAGCTTTAGGAAAGTTTAGAGTAATATCAAGTTATAACCCAAATTAGAGGGGCAGTAATTATAAATATTGAGCAACCTGGGAATCTTGCTGTCACTAAAATTAAAAGCAATGATAGTGGAGAAAAGTGCAGTAAAGACGACGCGGCAGAGAACAGGATCAGGGATATCTTTAATTATAACTTTATCCATGTGAAACCGCGGGAACTTATTCTATGGTACGCTACTATTACTATATGTAACATGTATGTCTTTCAAGACCACCCGGACTTTTGGAGGGCTTGCGTGGGGCCATGGTGAGGCCAACACGTAGAAGCCCCTTGATAAATTTAATGGAAATGTGGCGTGACACTGACCGGCGATTATCTCTGTCTCCACCATATAATAATGCACCCAAGGACAATCCCCGGCCAGTGTAGGACTATTGTGGAAAATGAGGACAAAAAGTACCGGGCAATTGGGGTGAACTGTTAGTGGTACTAGCGGTCTGGGAATATGGGGACTATGGCGTCTGCCCGTCGCAATAACATGTATTATCATTATAGGTAAAAATATTGAAACCATAGAAATTAAGAAATTCTGTTCTAGAATCATTCTCTAATTTGGTTGTTATAAGAATTGTAACCCTGATTTTTTAATGAGTTTTTCTTAACATATGTAATGCTCACTTATTATAATATACTTAAGACATACAGCTACTACACACAAAAGGACAGGTTTTACATAAACTATATTTATAACTATATGTTGTAACTACGCTAATCCAATTTTGTTTCTAGCTGTTCTGTATCCCAATGAGGTTCACAAGGATAGAGTCGACATTCAAGACCGCATGAAGCACTAACACAAGTTGCGTTTCGACATGGTTTCTTTCATTAATAAAAAACTTAATCAAAATGTTGCAAGAAAATACAGAGCAATATTTAACACGCTGTAGTATGAATAAATATAGTTAATTAAAAATAACTACTGTCTGGTCTGGCTAAGATCGCCTTATCCACCGAAATAAAAAACTTTCATTAAAATACCGTATCTCTTTATCTTATAATATCCTCTTGATTTCTTTCGGTAATCAGTAAAGGAGGAATATATTAAATTTTAAACAATGCTCAGTCATTTTATATTTGTTTAAAAAAAATGACAAATACAGGTGAAATATAGTTCAATAGCAAACAGTTTACGCATACAATTATAGCCAAAAAGATAACCTAATCAGATAAGAAAGGCCCTTCGCAATGCTTTGATGATATTGTTAACGCTGTTTCACAAGCTCAGTTGGAGGCCTCTTCCATTCAGGCGGCTACTGCGTACATTGTGCAAGATCGTGCGTACGCGCTGTATTTCAATAGGCACGTGTTCACTACTGGCTTTAGGACCCGGTACCGAGGGTAGGCGCTTTCTAGCTATAGATTCTGATTCTGTCTCCTTATTGTACATTCCTGATTTAGAAAAATGATCTCAGCAATATCCTAACTTTGTTATTTAACCTGTTAACGTAGTGATTAGCGCACTCGCGTCTCGAGACTTTAATCGCGCTCATATCAATCCATTACAGACTCTGCATTAGACTGTATTCTATTTGGAGGTTAAGCAGCTTGAACTATAGCACAAGCTATATCGAGCCATAACCAAATACTTGGGAGAAGTCTGACATTAACGAAACACTGATCTATATCTCGAAAAATATAATTACTAGCGTTGCCATCTAACGTGACCAGTCGTCTGAAAACATTTCCTTCTCATAGCAGTTTTTATATTAACTAGTGGTCGCCCGTGGTCGGAATTCGACTCTGATAATTAATTAAATTTTAATTTTGAATATTATTAAGGTTCTGTTATCAAAAGCTATACTTCTATAATCATAGATTTCGCCAAGGCTAAACTGTTAATGTGACTTAAACAATCAACAAAAGAGTATATATGTACATGGTAGTGTGTGTAATGTTTTTTTTATTGATTTAATGTATTATTACACATAATTTTTAAAAATATATTAGCATATATAACCTATAAGTGTGTTAAATTTCACACTCCTCCGTCAGCACAATTTTCGTAAAAAGGGGCACAAAGTTTATGTTGTGTTTTGCTTCATGTATTAATATATTGATTTTAATTGTACCTGTAGTTTATTTTTAGTGTCTACTTTACTTTTAGCCTTTATTTTCAATTATACCATCTATTTTAACTTACTTATTTACAACGATTGTTAAACCTTTAACAATAGTTGTAAAGTTAAAATAGATTTTTACTAAAGTTTCTAATCATCTCAATGCAGAGATCATATCACCAAATAAAATATATTTGAACATATTGCCAGTTATGTATTTATATTGATAAACATAATTGCATTTGACACGAAAATGTCACTATAAAACCCCATTATATTTTTTCAAGAGCTGTCGAACGCTACCCTACACATATACGTAGAGACGGCATTATTATAGTAATACAAAAGGGCTTTCAAAACAACAAACCAAAATTGCATTGAAAATTAGATATAACGTGTAAGCAAAACCCACATGAGGTTGAACTAAATTGACCGTAAAACCAACAACTCGAAGTAACCACTGTAATAAAATGAAAGGAAAAGACAAATCGTGTCTTGTCGTGGTTTTGTTGAGGAATTCATTCAATCATTCCATCAATGGCTGAACAAATGGGTGTAAATTGACATCTATTATGTTGGCCTTTCACATTTTTCCACGGAATAATTGTATCATGACGCCTAACACTGGCAATCATGTGGAAAGCTTTTTTAGAACTCCAAACTGGTGTAGTTATTTATTTAAATTGGCGAGGAAACTTGTTTCTCACTTTTTTCGTGGTGCAAAAGTAAGAGTAAGGTCACTGGAATTAGAGCACTTGAGATCAACAATGAAAGTAATCTATTTGTTATAGTTTTTGCAGAAAAAATGGCACCTCTATATTGCTTTAAAATACTGTGTAAATTTACCGCTTCATCCGTATCGAGAGCCGCTTTTAATAAGAAGACATCTTCAGAATTCGTGAAAAGATTAATTAAGTTTCACCCTATACTAAATTTGTTTTGGAGTGTAATTTTCAAAATTCATATTAACTCTTTACAATTCCAATTTCAAACAATCAATCAATATCTTTATTTGCAAGAATGTAGTTTATACTGGTGTTATAGAATTGTAGATGCACAGTACATTCTACCACATAGTGTTGTACAAAATGAAGGAAATTTAAAATTATATTAACATAAATATTCTAATTAAAAATGAAAGATTTCCGTATAAATTTGGATCCCTTAAAGAGTGTAATACAAAGTAGCCATTACCTTCCCCAGGATCCATTTACCGTAAAAAGATTTAATAAAATGCGTAGCAATTTAACCATGATAGACTACCAAAAACGTAGTTATTTTCGGATTTAATATAGTAAGTCAGATATATACTAACCCCCGGTTTCTATATTTTATCGACGGTTGTCTGTAATAGTAACCGATTGATTTTGAAGCTACCAATAAACGACGGTTGAGAGGGCTATACGAGCGTTTCACAAGCTCATTGTCAGTTAGAAATACTGTCGGTTATCAGTAACTAATTTCCTCCCAAGCGTTTTGTTACCGCAACGTCGTTGTGGTCGTAGTACACGCAACTTCATTCAATGAGTTGAGGTATAAGTACAAAATAATACATTTTCAAAACAAGAGATTTTTCGGATATGCGATTGTCATTAAAAATCAACATTTCAAACAATCTGCTTTAAAATTACTTACAATTACAGAGCTATTTAATATGAATATTGAACGAACAATTTTCGATATTTTAATTATTTGTGATTTTGGATCGCAATTTTTTTTATTAATTTAAAACTATAAACAACGGTTTTTATGATTTCAGAGTCAAATGACGAAAACTTTGTGGGAACCTGGTCCGATTTTTTGTTTTCACTCGATTGTTTTTTTAGGTAAGTTTTTGTAATGCTACTGCTTCTTTTGGGATAATGTTATAGTTATTCAACGTTTCACATAGATGTAACGGTAGATTTAATGGTTATTTGAAGTGATGTTGTTATTTATTGTTAATGACATTAAATATTGACAGTTAGTAGTACGTACTAATACGTTACGAACTTTCGAACCTTTGACCTTATTATTAGAAAGGTGTCATTAACCATATAAGTTTAATCTGTGCGGGCAACAACTGAATACTTCGTTGTTGTTTTAAATATTTGTTGACGAAAATTACGAACATGATTAAAATGATGAAGATAACCAAAGTGATTAAAATAACGAAAATAACCAAAGTGGCCAAAAATATCGAAAATGACGAAAGTGACGATATTGACCAAAATAATCAAAATGACCAAAACGAACAAATTGACATCACAAAAAACAAAACCTATCCTACTTTCTGGAATAACCTTTATATAAATCTATCCCAAACTCTCTTTTCCCGAATGAAAAGTATCCTATGTCCGTCCTACATAATAACTTACATATACCTTAGTTACAGTCAAATCAGTCCAATAGTTTTCCATGAAAGCATTACAGCAAACAGAAATATATACTTTTATCCCGGAATCTACACAATTTTCGGGATAATAGTATGCTATGTTTATCTTCGACATCAATAAAAGTATATACATACTAAGTTACAACGAAAGCGGTCTAGTAGTATTTCCGTGAAGGGTAAAAGACAGACAAACAAAGTTACTTTTGCATTTATAATATTAATAGAGATGAATAGTAAAGCAATACTTGGATTGCAATTAGAACTGTTAGAAGATAGAAATAGTAAATTTGAAAGATATAAATAAGAATTAAATCCAAGTCAAAACAAGGAGTGAGTTGAGTTTAATTTAATTTAAAATCACGTACGACAAAAAAACCGGCAACCCAAAACATACCGGCAACCGGCCGAAATCTTGTGGTAATAAAATTCCTACGAACAGTAGTGGTGACAACCAGCGGTTACAATATAGAAACACTTCATCTGTCTTTTCCATACAAAAAGTCTACCGATCGGGTAGAAAATCCCTCCCATCGGTAGTTGGTACTTTCATGTAACTAGCTACGAACAGTTCATTATAGAAACATCAGTAGTGCTACCAGGCGGTAACATTCTAACCGTCGGTATCAAAAACGATTCGTTTTTGCGATATTGAAACCGGGCATAAGTCATACTAACCCCTAAAAACTAGCCTGTTGCCGATCAACCACCATTTAGGAATACTCATTCTTATAGTAATAATATAATGGTACTTACTGGATCTTGCTCAGTTCCGTCGCTGTTAAGAGCCTCTCTAGTCTCGTTCTGAAAACAAAACAAATTTGACATTTTACTCGCTACTAAAAAGAACGATAACAACCCAATAAAAAATATAAATTAAATAGCAAGAAAAAACAACGCAGCTTCACTGAAATAATCCGCTTCGCTACGTCCATTTAAGGACTTACTTTACTTGTTTTTTAGGATTCCGCAACAATTTTGGCGGATAAGGAACTTATGTTATGTGTAATCAACAAGCCTGTCTTTTAAGTTACAGTTATTATCCTAAGAAACTACCGGGTGCGTATGAATGATATATAGTAGAAACATGTAATCGATAAACTGCTACGCACTTTCCTAATGAAATTGCAAAAAAAGTAAAATAATCATCCCTATCACTACAAACTGTACACGCAAAATTCCCATGGTTTTTTCTGGAAACGAAGTAGCACAAATCTTAAATTAGGATATCAGTGGTCTTATGTTATTATTACTACTAAGGCCCTACTTAGCACCGACAACCGCAATCAAATCCACTCAGTTATTTCGTGAAAGTATGTAGCTATTTAATAAATCAAAACTATTTTCATTTACACATCAAATAAAAAATAGTTATTTGAATATCACGTAATACTATATGCATATTTTTAAAATTTTCATCACTTATAAATTATGCGAGGCCACATGCGTTTGTTTTATTTTTGTTCTTAATTTACAGGTCACTTAACACAAACATCGGAAATTACCCAACATATTTTTGAGCTAATGTGTTTATTTTAGTGAAATATTAGTATATTATAGGTTTAAATATTTAATAGAATTGTTGTGTAATTGAATGATTACTACTTTGTAAATAAATTACTGATAAGAATAGTTGCCTTTAACCACCACTACTGACCTCAAATCTTCCAATTTTAGGGAGCCGTTATTATTAGCCCCGACCACGGAAGACAAAGATGTCAAGTGTCAATGAGTATTGTTAAAGTTTTATTTAGCCTACCGCCAACTTGTTTATTTTAATTATTTAATTTTAATATTATTTTGATTATTATTTACTCTATGGGAGCCTAATCTAATTTAAGACCGCATCGCAATGTGTTGTGGCTTGAAGAGAAGAAGCGGCGCAAGAAACTCTTCAGCAAACATGCCTAACTCTAATAATTTTATATAATAATAAAGTGGATATTCCTCATACAAGTCGCGAAAACTTAAGAAAATATTATGGATGAAATTAATTTGCAAATATGATAGAGATATACATACATGATAATAGTGGAACCTTAGATCATTGCTCTAAGAGTTTCAAGAAACTAGAAGCGCCAAGCGGTTAATGTTTTTACAAAATACTTAACTTACATCAAAATTAAGTAGTTATAAACCTAACACTATTATTAAGACCAAGACGTTAAAAATGTAGGTCATACCTTCGTGACAGCAACAGGTATAGGTTCAGGTGGATCATCGCCTGACCCTTCTTGCACTTCAAAGGAAGCCGAAGAAGTTGCCGACGCAGATATAAGCTCTGAAGATGTGTCAACTTCTTCTGAAGATAATACTTCTCCTTGTGGCACTGATATACATATCTATGGGACAAATGGAAAATATATGTTATTTTTAAATGATAATTGATTTGTGCTTGATTAAAATTACGCTAAATGTCAGACGATGATACGCTCGAAGATAGAGCGCGCTTACCTATCAAATAGCTATTAACACGAGACTTGAAAATACTTGAATTGTACTTTTCTGGAAACGTGGCCTTTGGTAGTGCGTTGCACAGCTCTTGTCGTACGCAGGGCCGGGTTTACCAAGTGCCGCCTGGGGCACCGTGAAAAATACTACCCTATTATCTAACTAGATTTCTAAACGTAAATATCCAATGAGAACACTATTTTTAAGATTTGGCATGAAACCAATAACTTTCCAACTTTCGGAAATCTTGATTTTTATAGCAGGAAGTTGACTTTTTTTACTGACACTCCAAATTTTGCCGCCTAGCACTAGCACTAGCGGGGCACTAGCCCTTAGTGCTAGTGTAAATCCATCACTAATAGTACGCAGATGGAACATGGAGGCGATAATTTTCATTCACACTAATGGTGTTTCCACCGTGAAACGATGTTTGAAAATGTACAAAAAATTAAGACACAGGCATGTTAAGAAACTAGCTCATACCTTAGATATTTATAGCGTATGAGCTAACAAGCTTTTCTATAGCGTTATGATATAGACTCTTAAAAAATATTTTGCAACATTATTTATGCACATCAGCAACACGTTGCTAAGGTATTAGCAGCCCAATTCTGCTAATTTAATATTTTAGCATTGCGAAGATATTAAAAGTAGGATTTCATGCGATAGTGTCAAAAATCGTATTCTATCAAATCGATATCGTAGCAGAATAATAGTTGAAAAAATGGATATTACCATTAGCAGAAATGACGTTAGCCGAAGTAAATACTGAAAAACTAACCAAAATTTAAACATTTATTTCGCTAGTATTCGCTTATAAATATTTTTAACGACTGAGTGCCACGGGTACGCCATAAGAATTAACAGAATACCAAAATCGAGCAAAGGTTTTGTCGACAAACTAAAAGCAGAATTGGTCCCTAATGTTACAAATTGAATAGGTAAACGTAACCATCAAATAAGGCCTATCTGCTGTACTCTGGAAATAATAATGTAACCAGTAAAAATAAATTAAAATTCTATTGACTTACCCTGGACGTCAGTAGAAAACTGCTTAAGAAGATAAACCTGTAACAAAACGTAATAGATATATCAGATTGCATCGCATTACACATTATTACTAATACAATGTCTAAACTACACCCATATAAGACAATGGGCTCAATTTGATTATTATTAATTTTAAAAAGTAAAAAGAAATCTCAATAACATGTTGTGAACAGATTGAATATGAATCGTGATACATTCAGCTTGTTGTTGTTGGATGTACTAATATCAGCAAACAAATGACAGCTAAACGTGGCTGAGGCTGACCAGTTCGTGATATATCGATATTGGTCGGTCGGTGTGCTCGAGATATTGTTTCGGCCATACTGCTTCTGTGGGTAATAAAGGGTCAAAAGACGGCAGGGTAATGACAGGGCGCGGGATTGGCTCAACCACGAACCATAACGACATCGATTACCGTCCGGAATCGTAGTATCAGGTACGGATTAATGTTCATTATACAATTTCAACCGCATTTCATTCCGTGTTTTATTTTTCTCTATAGCATTGATTGACATCAAAGGTTAAAGCTCCAGTCAATGCACTTGGGATTTATCATTTACATCTATACTAATATTAAAAAAGAGGTAAAGTTTGTGTCGTTCTAGGGGTAATCTCTGGATCTACTAAACTGATTTTGAAAATTCTTTCACCAGTGGAAAGCTACGTTATTCTTGAGTGACATAAAGCATATTTGATTGTGATTAATAATAAGTGTTTTTAAAATTTTTCCTGATGCCCAGCGATGTGGGTACGGGTCAGCTAGTTTTTTTATAAGATTAGATAAGAGGGTGGTTCATCTTTAAGAAGTAAAAGTAAAAAATTGCTTAAATTTTGATTTATATGTCTACCACTAACTTTGCCTGCCGCATTTTATTCTTGACCAAAATATAATTTAGGTATATTCGTACACAATTAATGTTTACCCTGGCGGGAATGGAGTCCCGTACATTGGCGTAGACGGAACTTAACATCACAAGCCATAGTCTAATAGTTGTCTAGTTTATTTACCAGTCTGCATACTCTAGATCAGGACTAGCAGCTTAGTTCTGGTCTAGAGTATGCCGCCATAACAACCTCCAGTTTTGTTCCTGCATTAGCGGCCAAGTTCCAGTCTCTCTTAAGGGAGCGGTAGCACCTTGTTAGCACCTTTAGTGTTACAAATGTCCATAGGCGATAGATAGTATGGTCTGCTGAATTCATGCAATAAAAAAATATATCCTACTCAGTGCTCTAGATAAACAAATAATAAAAGATTAGGAGCAATTTCGTACCGTAGGTAAAGTCAGTGGACCTTGCAAAGCCATCAATGAACCATATCGTAACTCACTCTTAAAATACAATTTAAATAAAAAAATCACAAGAAACGCTGATTCATCGCATCTAAACCATGTCGTGGTAATACCAAATTTTACGCAAAAATCTCACTTGTTTTTATTACCGATGTTTTTGTCATGACCGAGCTCCATTCAATTTATGACGTAACAGATTACAGCATTTAATTGCTCCATGTTCTCTCCAATGTTTTTTACTTTTATTATATAAATGATTTGTTAGTGGAAACTTGTTTGATATGTGTATTAATTTTGTGTTTTATATTTAAGAATTAATTATGGTCTGTTTCCCAAATAAATAAATTTTCTTCAAAAGAAGATGGCAGCCCTAATTATAATAATAGCATTTTATTAGTGGTTTTTTGAAGCTTTCTAATGTGGTAGAACTATGCCAAAATCATCATCTTGAATTCAGCTCTCAGGTATGGCTCGACCGGTGTGTTAACACTGTCTCACAGAATATCGGCGTAAAACGGATAGCCTTGTGTTAATCGTGTTTTGTACGATGAGTGAGAGTTCCGATAGCCCACCATCTTTCTCGTCCTCTTATCCAATCGTCCCTATGCCATACCCCTAGTGCAATCCCATATCCCAACTTCTTTATCACATTCCTCCTGTCTGATCCCTGTATCTCGTCGCCCTATCCTAATCTAAATGCTGGCAACGCCTTAGCTTGCCTAATGGTGTTGCAAACATCTATAGGCGACAGTAACCACTTTCCATGAGCTGCAACATCTGCCTGTTTGCCAACTTCACAATAAGAAAGCATGAAAATAACTCAGTTATTTTCCATTGCAAATAAAGAAAGCACACATTTTAAACACGAAACTTCAAGAACTCCTCGGAGATACGAATACAAAAATGTGAACTAAACACAGGCATTCCAACAAATCCAGCAAACAATTTGCTTACAGCATTGCTCCCTACCGGTAGTTGCAGTTAGTGAACTCTGACTTCCAAGACAGTTCGTGATTTGGTTTTATTAATCGGCGTACAATCCATTCCGATTGTTCTAACTCTGTTATAATCGCATTTCGATCCGTGCTCGAGTTCCGAAACAAAGTCCGTTAACCGTGCATATCCAACGTGGGACATGCTGTAATATCAAATTTGCTTTTATAAAACAAAAAGCCCTCTCGGCGGTCTGTTTGGTTGAGCTTGATTCAAATCTAATTTGGCGCCTTTGTTTCATAGAAATTACATGAGACCTTAGCTATCTCTTTGAACTAATCACACACTTGTTAATTTTTCGTTATATAAAACGGAGAACTCTGGAGTCGCGCCCAAATACTCAGATGATAGTAAATACTGCATTTTTTTAAAAGAAATTTACCCTTTTGAGAAGTGAACTTAGAACCTCTGCATTCACGTACGTTGCGTGTAGTCTAAGCATAGTCAATACTTAGACTATGTGTGACAGATTATTTAATAAGATTTAAAACAAACAACAAAAAAACAATATATACTATTTTCTCTAATTTATTTAGAGTTTTACCGAAGTCATTTCGGTTCCATTCGGTGAAGTTATTTAATTTGTTAGACTTTGATTAATGATTAAAGTTGTATTACCTATTTTATTAAAAACTAGAGATATCCACGAGCCAAAACCTAGTGAATAAATAACCCTAGCAATAGCAATTTAAATAATAAATAACCACACCAAATATGTTGCATTAAATTTTTATCAAAGTAGTGCTTTGATAAAAATTTAATTTCCCTCCGGAAAAATACGACTATCTCAATGAATAAAATATTCCATATTGCTGAATAAAATTTATCGCATGTACATTCTCAGTATTGAGACTACATAAACACTAAATTTCAGCAAAAACCGTCCCATAGCTTTTCCATGAAAGCGTAAGAGACAATCAGAATTTCTTTATAGAAAAAAATACATCATATAGTTATTTTTAATCCAATTAATGTCTTAACGTGCTACGTGTTTAAGATGACATGATATAAATATAATAGTAATATAAAGTTTGAAATCATGAATACAAGGTACATAGAAACAAGTACAACGTTCAAATTTCCCAGACTAACATACTTGTAAAATATTTGTTCTTGACTTCAAAAGTAAAAATCTTTTAATTACATGTACTGGATTAACTATTGTGTAACTTATTTTACATTGTTCAAATTATTTTATTATTATATAATTACTTATTGCATAACAAGGCTTTAACGATTTTCCCCTCTGGTTAGTGAAATATTACTTTGAACCTTGGACTGTTTCTTATATCTCCAATCCGACGGCCTCATTAGCACATCCTCGCACAATTAAATTTGGTCGTGTTAATAAAACGTAATAACTGGGTCAAAACTAATGCTCAAAGACTATTTATCACTTATTACATGTTATTATTTATTTACATTTGTTACTAACATCCTCTTGCATTAGTTTAATATGACCCCAAACGATATAATAAAATCGCTGCAAGACTGAAAGTTAAATAGTACCTTAATAGTACATTCGACGACTATGCTTTTTTTATTGCACGACAAACAGGTACACGGCTCACCTGATGGAAAGCGACTACCATCACCTTTGGACATTTGTAATACCAAAGGTGATAAATGCCGTTCTCTTAACGGAACCTAGACCAAGGATTTTTATCACATATAGGTTCGCGTTTGACCATTAACTCGCTCGATTTGAGCGGAGATATGGTCTAAGATCGAGCACGCTTACCTAGAAGGTACCTATTCACACGAGACTTGAAGACACCCAGGTTGTAGGTTTCGGGAAAAACAGACTCCGGTAGTGTATTCCACTCCTTTGCGGTGCGTATAATGAAGGTGGACTCAAATCGCTTAGTTCGAATAGGAGGTATGTCCACCATATAGCGGTGCCGCGTGCCAGTGCGTCTGGTTGTCCGATGATGGATTGTAGCAATCCAGACGAAGAAATACCCTACCCTACCATTTGGCTATGGGTTATTTTATCGCCTCTTACAACAAGCCCCCAGCCGTATGAAATTGTATTATTTCTTCATCCCGGCACGGTTATGCTTCGTCCGCATGGAGTAGTAAAAAAAAGATGTAAAAAAACTGTCGATTTTCATACATTATTTATTGGTGCTCCGGTCCTATAAGTCTTAACGTGATGATATATAGCCTTTCTCAACAAATGGGCTATGTAACATTGAAAGATTTTTTTCAAATCAGATCAGTAGTTCCTGAGATTAGCGCGTTCAAACAAACACTTGTACTAGTTATAGTGCTTCAGTAATTATATTGTTTATATAGTAAAAATAGAACAACTGTTAGGCTATAAAACACTATTTTATTATCAAAACAGTAACATCTATTAACCGAAATTCAAAAATTGGTTCACTGTTAGTATATATTGACTTTGGCAAACGTTTTATGAGAAATCATAACGATAAAATTTCGATTTACACGGATCTAGCGTTAAGCGTAGAAAGAACCTTTGAGTTCTTCATACAATCTTATATATAAAAATGAATCGCAAAATGTGTTGTAAACGCAGAACTTGAGAACGACTTTACCGATTTTGATAAAATTTTGTACATATGTTTGAGTGGGTCCCGGTTTAGATCCATAATTGGAACTGGTAGGTGGCGCTGAGATCGGATTCTAGAATCCTCCTAATCACCTGGACCAATTATGGTGGTTTTGTTTTTGTGTCATGAAACAAAATCTTTTAGGAATTCAGAAAATATGGCGGTACGAAGTTCTCCGGATCAGCTAGTTATATATATATATACAACTAATTTGAAAAGATATAAATATTTTTGTTTGTTTTGACGAGCTTCAGATAACTCTGTGATCATGAGTAGGTACTGAGAAAGTGGTTGAAACCATGAATAAAACTAAAAACGTCAAAAAAATAACGAGTAAGAAATTAATGTACAAATACCTACAACAAATATTTTAGTGACATAGACATTTTTAATTCTTCGAAACAAATATTCAAGTCATCAGTAATTAATAAACTTATTAATAAGATTGAATAGGAATGTAATGTTTGTATTTAGAACCAATAATTTAGTTGTATTTAGTTTTCCCGTCATAAGTTTCACAGTATTAAATATATTGAGTATTTATTTTAGTGTAGTGTAACTCACTATTTCTTTCTGTTCCCTTTTCTAGATTATTAGTATCCAGTATTAGTTAAGTTTTATTGTTATATATGTATTGTTAGGCCTTAAATTTATGGATATACTGTTCGATACTTTTTATTTATAAATAAAAAAATAAAAAATCGCGCTCGAAATTTAAAATAGCGATAAAAAAATGTTAATGATACATTAATGAAAATGAGTATATTTATTCCAAAATAATTATATAGATTATTTATTGAAATTATGAGCATACCCACACTTTCAAAGCAATTGTAGTTATTGTTAAAGGAGAGGATTATATAAATGTTGACTTATAATTACTTTTAGGGCCGATTTCTCAATCACCAGATAAAAGTTATTCTATGAAATATAACATAACAAAAATTAAAAATAACAGTTGAATGAATTCTTGCACTTTTTAATTTAGTAAGGTTATAATTTACTCCACTGATAACTTTTGACTGATAATTGAAAAATCGGCCTCTAGACAACATAAAAATACAAATGCTTGATTTTTTACCATTAAACGAAGTACATATATATTGATATTTAAAAAAATCTTCGGCTAAAAGTAAATAACTGCTTTCTTCAAACAAAAATAAATAAAAGTTGTTTATATATTTTTATTACTCCTCTTTACACGTTGGAAAATGATGTAAGGTAATCTGATAACTGAGAAGGATTCTTTTTTGGAATAGTTGAAGGATACGGAGGTGCAATAAAAAACACGTTATAGTTAAGATAATTTTTGTCCCGATTTCCCTTACTAAAATATACACCCTTCGCCACAGATGCATAGTGCTAAATGCAGGTGCGGAACGCACCGTTACAATGAGACGCTACGCCTCGCGTGACATTGCGGGCTCGTGGCCTAACACCTCCACGTAATTGTCGTACGTGATAAAGTGACAAAAATTAGATAAAAGTAAACCTTCGTCGTACCATAGAATGTCCCTGCTCCTTTTGGAATTATTTCAGTGATAGTTTCACGCAGATGTAGCGAGGGGTTAAGTGTGATGCGACATTGTAAAGATGGGGGGTCTCATCTGTATACAGTTATAGGCCGTTTCACGCAGATATGGCAATGGGCGTAATGTGATATTGTTTTTAATTTTTAATGAAACAATGTCAATTTTTAATACACTAAGATAATAACAGCCCATAAATGTTCCACTGCTGCGCACGGGCCTGCCATTATAGGTGGAGAATGGACAGTATACCCGCCACGGTTGTCCAAGGCTACTTGACAGGTTTGACACATCGGTTATATCGACGTGCCAGTTGCATTATTATTAAGCAGTTGTAACAATATGCAATTTATTTACATTAGAGATTTATTACCTGTAGAGAGCATTTGCAGCACCTTTAGTGTTGCAAATATCCATAAGCGATAGTAACCGCTTTCCAGCCATACTCATGCAATAAAAAAATATAAAAGTTTCAGACATAAGAGCGTTAGCCTACTAGAAAGACTACCATAGCTTCAATAACAGAGGAAATTCGTCTACAAATTTTTTCGAATATGTCTATGTAAAGGTGAAGTTCTGCATACCTACTATAAAATTTTACGGATACTCAGGTCTATTGATCTAAACATCAGTTGCTTGGCTTACCGCTAAAGTTTCAGAGTTCAGTTTCTGTTCAGGAATATTATGATAATGTACCTTTCCGAATTTTTTGTTCCTTATTAGCCATTGTCTCGGTTTTCCTTGAATCTCCTCAGTTTTATACATTGTTTCGTCAAATATAATTTAAAGTTATCTTGAGAACATATCTACATGTATTTATTTCTCAATTTTTAATACAATTGAAGGTTTCAGGTAAGATTTTTCTATACTTGCTTGTATATAAACGAGCAAGGATCGCATGTTGGTTAGTGGTTATCGTGGATCATTCTAGCATCAGTGACTAATAATTCACTGCTGGAGTTAAGCCTCCTCAAGTTTGCATCACTTATCGCGGTGTTCCGGTCTCCTCATTCAGGCCCTAAAGACGACCTTGCACAGTTCTTCGATGCATCGGACAATAAGGCGTCCTACACTACGTTTAGCAAGACGTTGTCTCCATTCCAAAGCTTGTCTGTTCTATCAGCCAATACTCCTGCGATAGATTTGACCGACCCACTACTAACCTCATCATGATGATTCTATCATCAGTAGAACCAATTATAGACATACTCGCAAAAATACCATTAAGATACAAAGTAGCGTAAACAGAGGTAAAAAATAACACATTTGCAATCTTATAATAACTTTGCTTTAACTTCTACAAAGTTAAAATATAAATTGTACAAGAATCGTGCTTAAAGCGTACCTGAAGCGAAAAGTTAAGTCAACCTTAGACAGTAGATTAAAGTCTGTAATTTGTATCGCTCAGAATATTGGTTCAATTATTGACATCGGCTATGCAGCTGCTCAGATTATTGTGTTTGGAGGTGTTGAGGCAAATGACTATGCCTTTGATTCCTTTCAAGCGTAGCGGGGTCGCAGAACTAGTACAAATATAATCTTGCTCTTGACTTGCAAAACGAATTTATTTATTTCCGTTGCGTTCTCAAAAGTTTCTATCGAGCTTTAAGAAACGGTATAATTTGAATCTTGTATTCTCAGTATTCAATCATTTATTTTGTAGTCAATGTAGATATATATGGTAGCTTAATAGCTAAGAAACTGGCGTCTTATTTGTATAATGTTTGTTAGAGTCCTAGCGAGGTACATACATTGCTGCATTTATCACTTGACAACGATGAAGGAAAATATCCCGGTGAAACCCGCACACTGAAATGTTTGATGAAGCCCGGCGTATCCTTAAACAAGCATGGCGGATAATTTTTTCGCTATTATAAAATAAATAGACTCGAGCCCATTTATGTACATTTTTAATATGGGTATAATAAAATAGAATTGTTAAAAATTTCACTTTTCAGTGATTTTATATAATTTAATCACAAGTTAGTAATACCTACCACAGAAGTATCGCAATAAAAAAGTATTTTTAAAGTTCGCCTCATTTTTAAATGAGACTTGCTTTTAAAGCTTATATTTATAAGTAAGTCAGGTAGTCTTCTTAAACTGAATCCAAACATTTATGACCTCAGTAACATAAAACAATTTCTCCATACCCCACTTACCTTAGACTTAGCACCATTTTGCGACGCACAATGCGATTCACACCAGTACATTCAAGTGTCTTAAACACTAAGAACACAATTTGATAAGTTGGAACCAAAGTCACAGAGATAAAACTGTAACACGCGTGCTTAAGCTCGCGGTTGTTGGCTGCCGGCTGCCTGCGCGCGCGTCTTGCAACGTCCGACTATCAAATGGCAGCGGCCGTCTCAGCCTCCACGGTGCCTCTTCATCCGCGAAATATTCCCGCAGCACTGAGTCCGCACAAAGCGCGGGCCTTAATCACTTCCGAAACTATTTGGAGGAACAATGTCCAGGTGCAAGCCGGTAATGCGCCGACCATGCCGTTCCACTTAAACCGTTCCGAAAACTAATGACAACTTTAAAGCTATTAGATTGCAATATTGTGGTAATATCAATAAAAATTGACGCGATTCTAAATACTGAAACACGTTCTCTATGGAAGCAACGGTTTTATTTAATAATTTGTACTCCCAATTTACAAACACGGCGAGTTATAATTTTTAACTAAAAATATTGCAGGAAACTTAGGTCCGTATCTCAAAATGGGAAGTAGTTATTATATATTACTCAACTTGGATTAGCGATAACTGTTCTAAAATAAAGATCTTAGTCCCCTTAATTTTGTGTCTTAGCTGATCTTTTATATTGTATACGAAATATAACGGAACTATTATTCCGCACTGTAAACTGTCATCATCAGAAATTTCAACGCCACCTTAAAATTTAAATTTTCGTCTAGTTCAGTGGAAGTTTGTTGAGCTCGGTCAATGTGTTGTTTATTACCATAAACCGATAAGTCTTTCCATTCTTATTATGAGATTGAAGCCAATGACAAGAGATGTTAGTGTAACCACGCCAATTGTAATCTTCATAGGTCTGAAAATATCAAGGGTTGGATGAGAAATGCGGAGGGCCGAATATGTGGCGGAAACTTAGAGAGGCATGGGTCTAGCGATGGACAGCGATTCGGTGAAGATAGTATTGATAATAGCATTTTCTTTATAAAATTTCTAGACTTCATATTTGCCAATCATAAATAATCTCTGCAGGCTGTGCTAGCTTAGTGCTAAACGAACTCCTGCTCCAAGCTCAAAGGTATGGCCTATTTAGGCAGTTTTCGAAACTGTTGTGCATATGTGGTGGCGGTAAATAAAAATATTTTGGTGAACTGCACAACGAGATAACCGACCACGACGTGTGAGACCTCCTTGGCGGCTTGGGGAAGCCACCTTAAACAAACATGGTGGGTATAATGTCCGCTCCCTAAGAAATCGGCAGTCTCGAGGCAGCAGTGAAACAAAATAGGCTGTTGTTCAAAGTAAAAGTTTATATTACAAAGGAGTTCGAGTCTTTCATGCTTTAAAATATCTACTTTTTAGTTTGGATGGATTCTCAAGTCAAAAGCATGAGTAGTGCTCCGGAAAAGGGTTCATGTAAAATAACGATATTCGCATTGTGAAAATCTAGTAATAATGTGATTTAACTATTTGGTAACCTTTTATATAAAACGATAACATCTTTGAAGGATTCTATCTGGAAAAGTATTATTTTTTTATTGCTTGAAGCAGGCAAACAGGCAGACGGCCCACCTCACGGAAAGTGGTTACCGCCTATGGATGTTTGCAATACTAAGTACAAAGTATTGCAAACATCCATAAGCGACGGTGAGTAGATAGGATAGAGTGCAAATATACTAGTGGTATATTAGTTTTGAGAAAGTTTTTTTGTATCAGTAAATGACAAAACATGTCCTAACCTTTATATCGAGGGCTTCATAACAAATTGGCGTACAGACAAAAGTGTTATACAAGGGATAAAATTGAGAATAAAACCAAACTAGTCGATTCTATTCAGGTACACTTGAATACTGGTAGGACTTTCTAAATTGTAACATGCATAGATTTTACTAAAGAAAAAAAATAATGGCATTTTTGAGTGTGGGGTACATTTTTTATGAAGCCCTCGATATATAAGCCTTAACATCCATGTTTCTAACAAATATATATTTTTTTTGGTACAGAGTACAAAAAAATTATTATGATAACAGTATTGACTAACCCGTCAGCATTGTGGAAGTACAATGCGCTCCTCAATGTGTAATAGATGAGCTGCATATAGCAGTATATAAGATAGTACAATGCCAATGCTGTCGCCGTCACAGACAGCTGAACAAGCTGCACCACTTCTACTATCACCTGCCACGATCTGCTGCTCGTCGCTGTCTGCAGAAATACAGCAACTTTAATAGACCATTGTTGTGATCTTATAATAATGTAACAGGGCAGTTGATTGTCAAATCAAATGAGATACCTTTAACACAAAACGCCCAAGCCGACTAGATTATATCCGTGCAGGAACGGAGAAATAATACAATTTGCTGCGGCCGGGCGGCTGTCGTAAGAGGCGACAAAACAACCCACAGCCCGGGGGTAGGGCATTTCTCCGACTGGATGGCGAGTACCCATGGTCTAGAGTATGCCGCCATAACAATGTTCTGTTGTGAGAAGAGAGCAGCAGCGTATTTGTACACCTTTGTGTTGCAAATGTCTATAGACGATGAGAACCGCTTTCCATCAAGTGGGCCGTCAGCGTGTCCGCTGAACTCCTGCAATAAAAATTAAAAAAATATTTTGTAACACTAGCAAGTTATGACGTCACGAGTCAAATAGTATATCGGTTAGGGTTTAAACAGTAAATATCATTATTTCTACCTTGATATTTTATATCAATCTTGTTTTAGAATTTAAGTAAGACATGTCATTGCCATCTACTCAGATGTTAAGTTGACACACCATCAGGATACTATTGAAATGTACTGAACAAATGTTATTAAGAATAACACCTGTACTCAACTACATTTATGCTAAACTATTTAATATTTTATTTCATTGAAAGCAATAACTTGTAAGACACGCGCAAAACTTTCAGAGAGTTCGATTCCTGAAAGTCAAGATACGTCTTTTTAGGGTTTTAAAGTGTAATGACCTATAAATAAAAATATCAAGTTCATTAATATAATTCTACAAATATAATCAATAAATTGATATTTAATATTTTTAGAGGAAATAAACGCTAGGCTTCGGCCTTCTATGTATATTTCCAGGGAACGAACGGTGTATCCGATACGCTTGTACATGGCAGATTCGAGTTAAACATATTTTATCGGTTATATATGGATCATGGTTCACGTATTTACATCGGAATAAGATGCTACTTTAGACCCTCGCCTAACACTAATAAATATTATGAGTGACTTTTAACTAACCTAAAAAAAAGCAAGCCAATTCTCAATTCGTCGTGTAAATATTTTTTTATTTTAATATTTATTTGGGTTTTAAGGGTATGCGAGTGGTGGACCTGATTATCATAGAATTTTATGTAGATATAATTATGGTATCTCGGATGGAAACGGTAATGAACATTGCGAAAATGAATTGCGAATAAATTATTACTTTTGACAAGATACAGATCCCACTTATACACAAGCGATTCTGTACTAAAAGCCATAGCATAACAAATATAATAATTTAACCAAAAAAAACATTGAGCATGGTTTATTAACCTAGAGAGATCTCTATCAAATTAATTTAATTGTTATGTAAAGACACAAGTGCACGTGTGGGCAGCCTTGATCACGTTTACCAACAAGGTTCTTTTTTACATTTTCATGCAAAGATCTTAATCTATATTACTACTAAACCTTCATCATGTTGTAACGTTAAATCCCGGTTGCTTACAGAGCATTTGTTTCGAAGCCTAAGGCTTACTCTTAAACGTTTTCCGTCGTCAGATTGCGTTTTAGTACTTATCTGCTTGTTTTTTTTCATGTATTTATGTACATTTTCCATCGTTATGTTCCATTTATTTTTGTGTTATATATAATATTTTATTGTAATTTTAAATAAATCTTGGCTCTTTCTTTCTTCTATCTAAATGTTTTTCTTCTATTTAAAATTTTGGTAGGGATTAGATGAGGAAGGCGGGAGACCGGGATATGTTGCGCAAACTAAGGGAAATATACGTCCAGTAGAGGACCTTGATTGGCTGAAAATAAGTTGAAAATCTGCATTGTAATGCATCTTGTCAATTCACTAGACTTAGTTCAGTTATTTATATTGCAGTAGCACAGCACAGCAGACAGCTGCGTTTGACGTTAGTTGATTTAATTGAGACTAATGGGTGTCATACAGGTCCAACTTTCGCCTAGTTCTTGTACGCTTAATGTGGAATTCAAAAGTTAAATTTTCATAAACACTTGATTACTTACAAAAAGTCTCAGAACAACAATTTTCAACTCGAATGTAGTAATGAGGAGTCTTGAAAGGATTCTTTGCATTCCCTACTGCATACCAAAAGATTTTGATTTAAGAAAACAGTGGGAATTGACCTCACGTCACGCGGGCTGTTCCCCGTCACGAGCCTAGAACGATCCTATCTCATTCACGAGCATCCATTACCGGACCGTTTAACTCCTACGTTTGCCTACCAACAAGCAATTCGGCATGTTTAATGTATTGTTATCTATGGACACGTCCTGGCCGCGGCTTGATAATCTTGCTCAAATTCCTTATACCCCATAAAAAATTACCGGGAAGAACATTAAAATTGTAATATATTCTACCGTAATGTCTCGTGTAACATAATTGAGCAAGCATTATAAAAAGTGCTTAGTTATATATAAATCAGAAAGCAGTTCTGTTCACTGTTCACCTTTTTGAGACTTAAAATATGGTAATAAAATTACATAATTAGGTAAAAGTTTGTTTGATAGAGAAGGAAGAAGACATTTTGTACAAAAAAAAATGTGTGTTACAAGAAAAACATACAGACAGATAACTATTTAGCCAGTAGAAAATATACATATAAACTCAAATCACACTCAGAAACATTAATTAAATTTAAAATTATATGAGTAATATCCGAGCGCCTAACTGAAATATAATAGTACTTTCGCTAAAACTCATCTTGGTAAGGAAGGTGAATAATAACATACAGATTAACAAATTACTTTAATTCACGAAAACGTCTTGACTGGATTTGTTTTTTTTTGGTTCGCTTTAGTACAGGTGTGTAAAAGAATACTAAAAATCTCCTCGTGGCACTCGGGGACTGCCGCAGTAAAGCTATTGCATAGCATTTTTTATCAACGTACCTATGCAATTATAATTATTTATTTTTTATTTATGCAGTATTTTTTTTCTTTGATATTAATTCAAGTTTTTTATTTGAGATTAATTCAAGTTACACTTTTTGAGCGTGGTGACCGATAAGAAAAAACAACTCCTCCCATCTCAGAATCGGACTGTCTAGTAAAAATACCAAATCCTCGTCCATAATTTGCAATACCTGACATACCTCGAACCGCTACGAGAGCTCGCGGCTCACTGTGGCCACCGCATGCCTCCGCTCGCCGCGCCCGCCTCAGGCCCCCGTGACCACGCCTGGTAGGCAGATGTCCGGTTTATTTTCGTTACGGAATTTCTTCATGCGGTCGCCGCGCTCAAAGCCCGCGATAAAAGCTATACAATGGCTTAAAACAACGTAACGCTTTTGAATTACACTTATATTATTTCACTCCTCATAAAATTTACACACCGGGGACCTTATACAAAAAATAATTTTTAAGGAGTAAACTCTAACAACAATTCTGGAAGAGTGAAATAGGGAACGGACATTTATATGTACAAATCACAAGCACGTTTCTACACGAGACCACTATTGCGCCGCCGCAATTTCATTATCAAGCTTTTCTTATTTAAAATATTTTTATCCCTGTGTACAGCTACTCAACCATTTCCATCGTTTATTTGAATTCTACGGTTCCAAGACAGCCTTTCGTAACCAGTCATTACAACAAACTGCAAGGCATTCAGAATTACTGCATCCTAATATATCAAGGAAGTGTCTGCGATGGCCGATACTCCCAGACACGACCTGAACTAACCCCTGTGTCACGACAGGATGCTAAACTAAGGCTTGAATAATAACTGCAAGCCATTGGTTACACGTGCCCTGATGACAAGTAGTATTAGCGCTAAAATAATAGTTTTTTTTGAGCTTGATGAGCTCAGTAGACAGGCAGACGACCAACCTGATGGAAAGCGGTTTCTATCGCCTTTGGATATTTGTAACACCAAACGTTCTACAAATGCGCTGCTGCTCTCTTAAAGGAGATTAGAAACTGGCCACTAATGCCTGAACACAACTCAAGGTTGTTATGGCGGCATACTCTAGACCAGGGGTGGTAGTCATCCTGACGGTCAAATACCCTAGGTACCACTGTGGATTATTTAGTCGCCTCTTACGACAGGCCGCCCGGCCGCAGGAAACTGTATTTTTCTCCGCTCCTGTACGGATGTAATATAGAAAATGTATGGGAAAGACATATATTACGCCAAGGATTATTATTTCCATACATTATCATTCTATTCATTAAGCGCTAATACCACTTGCCTACAGAGCCTGCTCGGCGTTACTCTATGGTGCATTTGCCGCGTTTAAAAAATCGTTTAGCAAATTTGACACGTCTAGTGTTAATGGGAGATTTAAACAGCAAAACGCATAGAACTCGGAGAACTGGTTAACTCGACATCTGCATCTGACCTAAGTCGAAGTGAGCATGATCTTTTGTGACTACGATCGGTCGCTTTTATATCCGATTAGTAAACACCTACCCACAAATATTATAAGAGGTAGCACTAGTTATAAATAATGTTATAAGCACTTGATATACTGGTAGGTACGATACAAGTTGTGAATTATTCCTATCGCACGCGTCCCAGACTTCGCGAATTCGAATACGTGGCCTGGCAGTTTTCTCACCTAATGTGCATGTTACAAAAAGCACATGCTAACAAAGGTGAAGGAAAACGTGAAACCTGCACATCCAAAACCGATGAATCAAACCTACCAAGCCGCCTTGGACAAGCGTGGCTAGTAGGTATACTGTCCGTCCGTCCCCTCCTACAGGCAGAGGTCTAAGCCCAGCAGAGGGACGTTCATGAGTAGTTGTAAGAAATAACAAAAATTCTACTTTATCTTGATACTTATCAGGTTCGTCATACAAATCTGCGAAGACAGCCGCGTTAGGCTCTCTCTTCAAACTAGTGTAAGACAGTCTGTTGTTACCTTTGTTTCAGCTTCCACCAAGACATTACTCTGCTTATTATATTCCATAACTTTGGTTGTAGGATATAATGGCGTAGGGTGCGATTGCGTACAGTAGGCTGATATACATGTATTGTCGAACTAAAAATAAAAAATATTATTATAAAAATATATTTACTTTACTACATCAAAATTTACCTGAATTGGCGGACTGGATGCGTAGAGATTTCTAAAAGAAAATCGCCGTAAACATTTTCGAATAATGTAGTTTTCTTCTAAGTAATTTTTATTATTCCCTACATATTTCTTATATTTCTTACATTCCTATGTCGTCAGGAAATATAAAATCTGCGAGATAAAGGTAATGATGAAAACAAAAGAAAATAATTCAAAAAAAAATGTATAACATATATTACAATGCAATAAAAACACACTGGTCAAAATGTTAAAACAAAAGAAATAAAAAATATACTCTTTTTCATAAAAAGAAAATCGAAGCAAAATAAAAAGCAAAAAGTAAATATTTTCTGCAAAATCTTGAAGTCGGTGCCAAGTAAAACATAAAAACAACAACAAACCGAAATATAGTAATTTTTATGTTTTCTTAGCTCAGACCACACCACAATTAACGGAGAAATCGGAGAGTCGGTCAAAAAAACGTGACTATAAACTATTACGTGATTTCCGTGTGCTGTCCCCCCAGCAGTGGAAGGAGAAGGTGGAGGCGGCGCAGGAAATTTCTGCAACATCTCTTTCAGCTTCTCGCTCGTCCTGATGCACCCGCATTGTCGTCTCCATCCGCTGTCACTATTCTCACGCATACAGCTTCGAGTGGCACTAGATTCGTATCTCTTGTCTTTCGCTGTGCGTGCGTGAAAAACGTATAGTTTCGCATCTTCCATGGGAGTGTGGAAATTTCTGGAAATAACAGGATTTTTAGTTTATGTTGATACTTTGAATAAGAAAGTAGCAAAAATATACTTTATAATTTAAGACAGATATATAATCAATGTAAATATCGAAACATATTATATAAAAATATACGTACTTACATATACATATATACGCGTATGTATATATCATTTAAGATTAAATACGTACGTCTTATTGATTTTAAACACTGTTTTCTATTTCTGAAATAAAATCCAGATAACAAAATGAAAAATTGCTTCTATAAACATCTATGCTCTACACAGTTTGTCAAGGTACTGTGTAGCCGAAATAAGCTACAAAATAAAACGATTCTCAATGAAATACATAATGCTCCATATTAACGAAGCGACTTACCTTCCCAAAACAGCTCCAGCTTCGATTACATAGGTATAATAAATAAAATTTTCATACAATCGCGTTTGGTGTTTATTAATTAAATTTTATTCGATTGAGAAATGGATAAAAGTGTATAATTACTATTATTACTACAAAATAATTTTAAATGGAAGGTACATGCATCAGAATGTTTGTGAATGCTGTTTTTTTATTAATTCAATATTAAAACGAAATTTTCATGTTTACAAAAAGAACAAAAACACCACATGCACTCAAATTGACTCAAACTAACGACTTGTCAATTTATGACATTTCTCTAAATCGTGCCTTTCACTCGCAAGAAAAGTATTATCAATCAATTTAGTTTACCTAATACGGACTTAGTGAGTCTATAACTATTTTAAAAGCAAGAGACTTCGAGTTTTATTCTATTAATATTTTATAGACTAACAAACTAACGATCTTATTCATATTAAGTTAGAGTAAGTTTGAACGCTTCTTAAGGTTTTTAAAAAAAGCGTTCAGACTAATCAACTCAATGCGAATACGACGTGTACGGGTGATTGGTTTGACGTAGTGTTAGATTATGTTACTATTGTAACCAATTCCAGGATTACATTACGGACTGGATAATATAAATCAGGTATTTTTCTCGATTACCCCATTAATTGTCTTGTTTTATGTTAACTTAGATATAAAAACGTGCGGGTAGGGGGACGAACAATAATTTGAGCTATTACAAATATTATAGTATGTATACCTAATAAGAAAGAGTAGGCTTCTTTAAGTTTGCACCATATTTCCCTCTCCTCCGCATTTATTTTATCCGTGCAGGGACGGAGAAAGAAATCAATTTCCTGCGGCCAGGTGGTCTGTCGTAAGAGGCGACAAAACAACCCAAGCCAGGTGGTAGAGCGTTTTCCCGACTGAATGGCTACCACCCCTGGTCTAGAGCATGTCGTCATAACAATCTTGGGTTGTGTTCCGGCATTAGTGGCCAGGTTCCAGTCTCCCTGAAGAGAGCAGCAGCACATTTGTAGCACCTTTGGTGTTGCAAATGTCCATAGGCAATGATAACCGCTTTCCATCAAGTGGGCCATCTGCCTATCTGCTAAACTCCTGCTATAAAAATTTGCCATCGGTAGGACCGCGCAGGTTTATCAAGCTGGCGCTACCAAGACGGTCACCAGTGCTGAAACTCATTTTCTCCGTTGATCAATAGTCCAGAAACAGACGTGCCACATCAGCTTACTAATTTTATGTACTATGGCGGGAACTTTGGTTCTCTAGTCAAATGGTGGAGGAAAATTTAAAAAAAATCTTAAAAAAGAACAAGGATGGTCCTCATATAACTAAGTAATTGGGGCGTGCAATTTATTTTTCTTTTAGTATAGACTAACAAACTACTTCTGAGGAAATAGGAAATTTTGAACGCATTTATTTAGCTTTGTTTTTTTCTGTCTGGGATAATCTATAATGTTTAACTATTGTCTTGTCCAAATTTAAAATGGTAAATTACAATGTTCCGCCGCAACCGTCCCGGTGACCGACTGTGACAGAGCACGTACCGGCTCACTCACCGTGCTTTTACGAACATTTCACACTTGATCGCTTGACACAATTCTTTTCCATGGAAACTATACCAGTGGCTTAATAAAATGTTATGAATTAGGCGTGGAAAAATGCACTTAAGAATCAAACCACACAGTACAAAAAAGTCATTACAGAATAATAACATTTGTAACCAAATAGCAAAAACCAAAAACCTTAAATTTTTCCTAAGATTTCCCAACACAGTTATTTGTAAATAAAAAAAAAAAAAAAAAAAAAAAAAAAAAAAAAACCAGAATTAAATGAAAATAAGTAAAAGACGCAGTCCAAATCGCAGTCGATGTCGGTAGGGACCGTTCTCAAAATGCTATTTTCTTTCATTGTAATTAGTAATAGAGGTGATTGATTAATAATAATATTTTAATTAAAGACATTAAATAATTGACATACTCAGTAACGTAATATAATATTAGACCCCTTCATGATGTAACAGTGAAGGGTTTTACACTGAAAATCAGTGCTGTGTCGGAATTTTTCTTTTAAATTCCGATGCAGCACAGCATGAAAATATGCTGTTTGCAACCTCGCTGACTAAAATTTGACGTACAATCCCTACTTACGTATGTCTTGTGTTTTTTAAATCAAGTTTATTGTTTTTGTCAAATTTATTGTGAATTATTATAATCAATATTATTATTGTTTTTATTCTTTTCCATTTCAAATTTAGTGCGTCGTTGTTGATAAATCATTCTCTTCTTTATTCCATAAAATTCTGAGATAGTATTTATTTATTTGTTGTAATATTATTGAAAAAAAACTGTTTTAACAATTTAACAAAATGTACAATGTACGGTTTTATCGCCATTAGCAATTTCTTCCAGACAACCTTTGGATGGAAAAACACATTTAGAGATTTTTTGGTTCGGAAATGCAAGAATTCCCATGGAAACCCCTAAGAATCTCATATCTATTTATGAGCCTATGTTTTATTGTTATTAGTTTCCGATAACATTTTGGAAGAACAAATACCTATTTTAATCGACACATTGTACGTCGTCAGCCATTCGCAGTCCACTGCTGGATGTAGACCTCCCTAAGACGGCGCCACTCATCTCTGTCTTTTAACTTCCTCATCCAGCACCTACCGGTGACCTCGACGGGTCGTCGGTCCATCGGGCTGGAAGGCGTCCGACACTACGTTTACCGAGACCCGGTCTCCACTCCAGGACTCGTCTGCTCCATCGGCCATCGGTCCGACAGACGTGACCGGCCCACTGCCACTTCAATTTGCTAATTTGGCGAGCTACGTCGATTAACTTCGCTCTCTTACGGATATCCTAATGTCTAATACGGATATCATAAGGGAAACACCTAACATAGCTTATTCTATAGCCGTGAGCGACTGGCTTGTGACCATCTGCCGTCAGTGTCTATGTCTCGGCCCCTAGGTCAAGACGAGGAGGACGCACTGTACACCAACATGAAAATAGTCACACATTTTGTTGTCTTACGCCTATAATGGACGGTCTTATTGCTTAAACTGCCTAAAACAATTTCTTCCAGGCACCTGTTTTATGGACAATTTGTTTGTCAGTAACGATCTGTCTACCATTGTGCATTGAATGCCACATACTCGCTGATTTTTTACATCAATGAGCATACCCACAAAGGTTCGTACGCAGCTTTTAATAAAGTGCGTGAAGACCAAAGTACTTTAACATTAGATAATTATTTTATGCATTATGGAGGCGTTCAAGACTGAATTCACAATCATGGTAATGGCATTTTAAGTGGAAAATAACGGACCAAATACCTTTGAACTATGTACCAGATTTTAACTATGTTAAAATGCGTGATATTTTTTACTTAATGCGTTCTTGGCTTGAATTCCTTAATTCTCATGAAAGTTGATAGATTCTGCTATAAAAATATGAATGATAAAACCTGCTTTTTAGTATTGCACAAAATTTTGGTCGAAAACTTGGTCTTACCTACCTTCTATGTGAATCACAGTAGGAAGTGTATTTGGTTCACAGTCACTTTTCTCAAAACACTTTAGGTCAATATGTACAATATGAATGAATAAAACTTTTTATCAAGATTGCGTAGCTATTTTGGCAAATACCGAAGCTTTATAAAATTGTTATTACCTTCTAAGTATGTCACAATCCAGTGGCTCAGTTATTTTTCAAAAACCTCCTAGGTCTATATACGTGAAGTTTGGACGTCTAGCTCTATATGGTGGAAAAGATTATTATTTGAAACCGAGTTACAGAATGCTATTGTAAAATTACGAAACAAAATGACCATAAATACCTTACGAAAGAAAAATAATTCAGCTAGCCTTACACGTGGTACACGTGGGGTACCCTTAGACAGTTAATTCAATATGTTTATAATGATATTTCTTAACGACTTTTCGTATTAGTTCAATAGGTATTAGGTATAAAGATATTCACTTCCGAAGTAATAAAACAGTGACTCTCCCCCTCTCCAATTTTTACGATGAACAGATTTTATACAAAATTCTTTAACTATACAACCTTTTGTAGCTCGTCTTAAATTTGAAATTGACCACTTACTTTGCCCAGAATACCTCCAATTATAATAGTAGAACAAATCCGCAATGAATATATTACCATTTATAATATTACGGTTTCTTTGTTTTTCTTAATTTTCCAATAGATCTGGTACTGGTGTACTACTTACATAATTTAGTTAGAAATAAAAATTGTTTATTTTACTTAGATGCTAAATTCGATAATATAATCTTGTAAGCTTGCAGTGCAATTACGATCCGGTGACGATTAGCAAAGTGCGTCGAGGTACGTTTTCGGCGTTATGAATTTATACTAATACGTATTTCCGTGGAAAACAGTTAACTGTAACTTACGAGGCAACGGTAAAGCATAATAATATTTTATACATTTGCCCATTGTCACGCTATAACTACATGCGACAGTTCGAGCGTGAGGTTGAAAATCTTTTTTTTTTTAATAAATGATTACCCACTGAGTGAATAGGCGTTTTTGCATACAGAAAATATAAAACAAAGATTAATATATATTTTCTTGTGGATTTGGATTTGTGAGGTTGACCTTAGTTTTTAAGTTAATGAAAATTATATCTACCTACACATCTTTAACTTTGAACAAAGAAAATTCGATAAATATACTATTCTTTAAAAAACTTGCCCCGGGTGAGGATCGAACTCACGACCTTAAGATTATGAGACTTACGCGCTGCCTACTGCGCTACCGAGGCTCTGCTTGTATTATTAAAACTCGAATAATACTAAAATAATTCAAAAATATTTTGTGATTATTATAACTTTAGTTAGTACTTATGTTCAATTTAAAATTTAACTAAAATTTAACTTGGACAAGTTTAAAAAGTACGAATTTGGAGACTTGAGTCTACGGGCTAACCCCTAGAAATAATACTAATATTATGCTCTTTTATTTATTTATTTTTTATTGCAAGAGTTCAGCAGACAGCGGTCCACGTGAGGACATTTGTAACAACAATGATGCTTCCTATGTGCTGCCGCTCTCTAAAGGCAGACTGAAACGTGGCCACTAATATTGGAACACAGTCCAAGATTGTTATAGCGGCATAATGTAAACCAGGGGTGGTAGCCATCCAGACGGGCAAATACCATAAAACCTGGCTCTGGGTTGTTTTGACCGCCTCTTACGACAGGCCGCCCGGCCACAGGAAATTGTATTCTTTCTCCATTCCTGCACAGATACATTTCTAATCTGTTAAATACATTTCAGCGCTATTATGGCAACCTATTACAGGGATCCAATACTACTATTTCAATACCTTGGCGTTGCGAAGATACTCAAAGCACGATTCCTTGTCGATAGTGTAATAAATTCTTATTCTGCTAAATCTACAATATCTTCTCGATATCGTCGCGGTAGAATAATAGTATAAAAAAACGGTATTACTATTAGCAGAAATGGCGTTAGTTAAAATAAATATTAAAAAGCTTTCAAAAGTTTAAACATTTATTTCGTGTGTTTTTACTTATAAATGTTCATCAATGTACAATGGCACACCACGGAGACTTTTACGAGATAGTATTAGCAGAGTTAGACCCCAGATTTAGACAAACATTTATGTTGTAACAACATCGTAATAATCGACACGCAATCTGTCCAATGAAGAAAGTGTCTTGCCGTTTGATAGGGAAGATTTGAAAGACCGATAAGTTTTCGATTTGGTCTAATTATAATGAACAGACATACCGAAGATATACCTACATAAGTAAATATTCTGATAACAATCAGTGAAATTTTGTACGGATATCAATCACTGTTTGTGGATAGTGGATTAATTAAGATTTTTGTAGTCTCCGTGAAATTCCTGGTTCACTGTTGACGGTCAGGTTGTTCCCAACAATGCAAACAATTTCTCGCTTTCTTCAGCAATTTGTTCTGACCGTCTTTATAAAAGTATACTGTATATAGTATAGTAAGTATATAGGGAATGATACTCAGTTTGCAACATGACGAGTTAATTTTTAAAAAATAGCTTATAATCAATGAATAGCTGTTGATATTTCATTTACAATAACAGTCTAGTAACCTTTGTTTATTTAGCAAGCTTTCTTTCATACAAATTACATTGCATTAAATTTTTATTAAGGCGCGATTCGGTGACTCGGTTGCAAAATATTGCTTTGTCTATTTCCATAAAAAGTTAATTAGGTTTATATATATATATATATAAACTGATAGTGAAAAATTTTCTAACTTGACACATAATATTCAGTCATTTAAAGAACTTTTTCAAAGTTAAATCATAATAAAGTAATCAATAATAATAATTCATTAAAAAAAGGGTTTTGCTAAAAGGGTTAATACTCCATTGAAATGTTACATGAGCTTTGCATTTGTTAGAGGACGCAATTTATTTTTGGGACATGTGTGGGGGGTCAATAGAAGCTTAACCTCAAGTTTGTGGGGTCGCCACCCTTGTCCCCCGGCCGCCATCTTGGAACTCGGACTCTACCTCATAGGTGGCGGGGAAAACGGGGGACCTTTTCTACCTGCTCGATAAGTTAAATGTGGTAAGTTCTATGGTAAAGAAAAGAGTTAGGAATGAATAAAAAAATCTCACTTTTTTGCTTATACTTCTTTAATTTTTAATTTAGGGCAAAATGCTATATGAACATATTTGTAGGCAAAACAATTTGCTACAAATTATGACTTTTCAAATTTTTTGTAAGACGCACAGTTTCCGAGATATCGCGAAAAAAGTGTTTTCACCAATTTTTCCAAGATGGCGGACGGGGGACAAGGGTGGCGACCCCACAAACTTGAGGTTAAGCTTCTATTGACACATGTCCCAAAAATAAAATTGCGTCCTCTAACAAATGCAATATTCGGCCCTTAAATTGTAAGATTTCATTGGAGTATATGGAATAGTAAAAAGAATTTAGTAATGACGTCTAGTGATGTGTTGATTGTAATGACAAATGATAGCGAGTAAGTAATACAAGTACACAAGATGACATTGCAGGGCTGACCACCTGGTGCGTGGCGCGAATTGCACGGTCATTCACTCGCTTCTCTATTGTCAGGGTAAACTCAATAAACTTCTATCATCGTAGTAAGGTTCTTTTTGCAATAATCTTTTAAGTTTATTTTGACCAAATAAAGGAAAAGACAGATGTCGTGTCATACAAGGAAGTGAAGCAGCTGGCTGAGAATAGAGAGGATTGAAGGAGGCTCTACCGATAAGAGGTGAACTGTTAAATATTATGATGATGATGTTTAGTGATTTATTTGTTTTTAATAATTTCATAACATTATGATTCTTAGATTTTTATAAGAATTGAACTTTCATATTCTACACGAAACGATAATTCATATTTCGATAAAGGTTCATCTTTAGAAAATTCAATTCTTCGTCAATATTCGTTGATCAAAAAAATGACTAACGTTAAATTGAACGATGAATGTGAAATTGGATAATTTCCAAAAGCTAAAAATATAATGTCCAATTATATCCATTATTTTCAAAATAAACGTAATTCCAATGTTTTGGGAATATAATGACTCTTTGGATATTTTAAAGCAAAAACTGTACACACTTAAATCATTCATGCCTTATTTGTATATGTATAGACATTATTCAAACCTTCTGTTTTATTTAGGTCGTCACAAGTCAACATTTTCTTTCTTTTAAGCTTGCGCCTGGGATCGGACGCCATTTCCCCCGCGTTTATCCAAGACGGATAACCCAATTCCTCGCACCTGTTATCCCGTTGTGCAGGTGCCCTAACGTTGTTTTCATTTACTGTATCAAACCCCTTCACAAAACTTGCCTAAGTGGCAGATGCGACTCGGCGTAGACGCGAACCCATGTAATTTAAACAGATGATACGTTAGTAATTAAGCCACCACCACTTTAAACTATATCGTTATTCTTGAGCATAGCTGCCATCAAAACATTTTCTTTTGGAACTGGTATTTACAATCTTCTAAATTTAGTAAACACTTAGCTAAGCCTTGTAATTTTATCAAAGAAGCGTAGATTTTTGGCGAAAGCAGACACGTCTCCCATAAACAACGTAGGTTTGAACCATGGAAAAACAATTCTTCCATGGTTCGAACTTGTATACACCGAAGGAAAACATCGTGAGAACAGCTGCACATGGAAATTATCGATTTGAAAAACTCGCCAATCACCTCTAGACGAACGTTGCGTGTACCGTTCCTTCCACAGGAATGTGAATACCAGTACCCAGTAGAGTAACGTTTATGGTCTAGCCTACTCTATGCAGATGAAAAAATTTACTTCAAAATAGAATCTTGTAAGAAGTTATGAATCCAACCAGTACTGAAATTAAGTATAAGCTTGTGATGTTCAGGGCAGCATAATTTTCGGGTTGCCAAAATTTTTATGACAAAAAATTAATTTATATTACTTTGATATGAATTTAGTTATAAAATGGACGGACGGTTGGACATTATGACGGCTAGCGACTGTTGCAATTCAGCAAAAATTGTAATGTGTGGATTGTCGCGGCACTGTCGTCGGCAGGTTACATTCCGAGTCGCTTCGTACGTAAAAATAAATAGACAGTTGTATAATTTAATTAATCTTTTCATTTAATCTCCATGTGCCCGACACGCCTAATTGGAGTCAGAAGAGTACCAATACCGAACAGTGGTAACACACTCAATAGTACACTTAACAGACAATTGGCAATTACAGAAGGATTCTGTTTCAGCTAAAAGTCTACGAAACTCTAATATAATAAATTACAATAACAGCCCATAAACGTGTCACTGCTGAGCTCGGACTTCCAATTTATAGTGGGGAAGGAACAATATACCTGCCACGCTTGTCCGAGGCGGATAGGCGGGTTTGATACATAGGTCATCTCGATGCGCAAGTTTCATTACGATGTTTTCATTCACCATTAGCAGGTGGTAATTGTAGCAATATGCATATTATGTCAGAAAACTACCTAACAGGTGTATGCTTGACCAGGATTGCAACACGCGCCCTTTAAATTGAGGACGCCCTAGCCAGCTTATTCTTGCGATTAGGTTGCTAAGAAATCGAATATAATTAGTCAAAGTGGCCCTCCACTATGCAATAGATCTCTAAGAAGACCGCTTTTCAAATGGAGCCAAGGCAGCAGCCAACCTAAACACGCCACTGAATCTACCACCATTTCCAAAATATTTTTAGTTTCTTTTAAAATAGATTGAAGATATTGGTAGTACAACCCTATTCACTCGCAACTAAAACTATCTATAACATTGAACCATTAAGTATACCGATTTGCCAACCACAAAGAAACATTCAAAATGAATAATCGATTGAAACCTATACAATTATTATTGAATGAAATTTACAAAATGTCCAAAACTTAAAATTAAATTTTGGTTGTGTAAAGATTTATTAATTGTCTTACTATCTGTCTATCTGGATGAGAACAGCGGAAGACCGAACAAGGGTTGGCTGATGACAACTATCTATATCTGTATAAAAACCAGTCATAAATCAGTACAGTAGTCAAAAGTAGAAAAGACTTGAAGTCTCTGAGAAATTTGAAGGCTTGAGAAAAAGAACAAGATCTGTAAGGAGGTAGATAGATCGATTAGGTTCCTAAGAAATTGTACAGCCAGCCATTATGCAATGGATGAAGACTACTAGGAATAACAACAGCTTACTAAAATAATGTGACAGTATAAAGCTTTTAAATTTTAAATCTTATGTGTATAGATGGCGCCACAATAAATTCGTCTCGATTTTAGAGCCAAAAAAAATTCAAATCAAAATTGATTTTATTCAGCTTCATTGAAATTTATAACATATTTTCTCTGGACTTCGAAATTAACTCATGTTTGGCATAAACTAAATAATTATTTCATCAAAAAATTAGAACATTTGCTGCAACCCTAACTACGCCACCATTTACCCATTCCGGGTGAACTTCAAACATACCGCCGAAGTTTTCCCTCTGCGATACAATATATAATCGTAAAGTTCCTTAGAGACGGGCAACGTCCAGAAGATGCAGTAACCACTTTTCACTGAGTGGGCTGTCTGCTTATTTAGCTGCTTTTGGCAATGAGGAAAGTAAAATTCAAGCATATAAACGTATTCTCCATCATAATTTAAGTTAAAAATATTAAGTGCATTCCGATCGTAAACATAATTTTACGGCGAATTTAATAATCAATCACTTAGCATAATTTGACCTTATCGAATGCATGTTACGCTCATTCTCTGCCATAATTGATATCCGTATTGTAATAAGCAACACATTGAAATATCGTCACATAATAGTTTTCAATTTTGAGAAAAAATGTGACCTAGTTTTTACATTGATTGAGGGTCATTTTCGAAAGTACCATTTCTCCGATTTCTATTCAAATTATGTACAAACTTTAATAGCTACACAAAGGTATAAATACTTTACGAATTTAAATTGCATACATATTCAAATACTTTTGACTTTTGTAAAATATGGCTTTGCACGATTTGTGTATTTAGTCAGTAATAAGTAAGAACCAGACTAACAGAAGTGCATAGGTAGCGCAACAGATGGCTCAGCCTCGGAAGGGTTAAAGCCTCCGTAAAATTGAACTTCTGGAATTTGTTAGATTATTGTTCGCAACATATAATTATTCTTGCTTAAAAACAATAAATATCTTACAACTATTAAGTGAACATATATTTTTTTTCAATAAAACCTGTACGGAAATACATCTCCGTTAACCCGAAATAATTTTAAAATAAACCGCACCGTTGAGACTAAATAATAACATGAAAACGTCACGTATCCCAAAATAATTATTTACATTATCATCACACATTCGAGAAATTGACGTAGCGTTAAATTAGAACAAAAATAGGTCATCGGTACACAAACACTAGGTAATGCTTATTACCACATGCCTTCGCTTTTAATTTTACTAATCTAGAATTTTCTGTTACAACATGACTCAGGTGTAAGAAACATCGCGCGTGTAAAATAACTCAATGGAAGAGCGATATGATCCAAAGCCAGGCTCATCTTTGGGTACAAACACCTTTCGTCGAATCCGCCCGAAAACGAACGACGAGTAATAGTCGAAAATAAATCCTCTTAATACAGCGACTAGATGGAAGATCGGGATAATTTAGTTGATAGGTCCGAGCTTGCCATCGAGAGTCCACCACTAGGTACTCTATTGCTATCCACGGGCGGTATGGGAAGCGAGAGACTTGAAATATCGTCTTGTTACGAGGACGAAGTCCATATAATTTTTAAGGCTCGTACAACGAAGAGTTACGCAGAATAAACGTTTTTAATTTTTGAATAGAAAAATATTTTTTCTAACATAAGTTATATTTCAAGAACTCAATTCAAGCAATGCAAATTCAGTTAATATTTAAACTAATTTTTATCCGACTTCTATAAGGAGGTTTACAATTCAATTGTACCTGTTTCTTTTAAGTCACGTGATTTCTTCGTCAATAAAAATTCGTAAAAAAAACTTTATTCGAAAGAGTATACTTCTTAGGCAGTCACAAAGTCAGGATCTGATGAGTGAATCCCAGGGAATCAAGAACAACCCTTGTGGAAAAAGAGCATGGAGCGCCTACACTTTCACAAGACAAACCGTGTACTTGTGCCAGTAGTACAATTTTTACAGGCGATTGAAATATAATTTCTAAACCTATTCAAGCTAAAAGTAGATTTTTTTCACAAAAACAACCTTCAACAATAAAAAGCAAGAGAGAAATATTTCATACCATATTTTGAAGTCGGCGCCTAGTTAAATATAAAGAATAACAAAATTGCAAACTCCACCGACGTCAAGATGTTGTTGTAGAAAATACTTATTTTTTACTTTTTAATTTGAAGTGTTTTGTTTTGGTTATAAAAAAAATATCGTTGAAAACTTCTTAAAGAACGACTTATTTTTCATTAATTAAAAGTAGTATTCCTTTTGGTATGTATCCAATCCAGATAAAAACAAAAAAATATTCATTAGTAATGCAAGGTGAAGTCTCAGACTACGGGGCGTAAACTGAAGACGGTATCGTGAACAATAGCATGGCGTTACAAGGTCATTTATACAATGGACGTATTGGTGTGATTTTGGAAATGCGAAGGTCATGAGTCATGAATCTTTTGATCCAAGATAAGCCCTTCCTCCAAGCCTCTTCTCGTTAGATACGATAAACTATTTCACGCTGCTGCGAGCACTCATCCACGGCCCTTGGTTATTTTTTGCGGTCACAAAAGCACGAGGCGTGCGAACTAAAATAACGTCAGATATCACCACAACTTTTTCTAAGCCCGGTGGTTAAAAGTGGAACTAAATTATTTATCCTAACACAACTTGTAGTTCGAACTAAAATACTGACTAAACTTGAAGTACAAGTCCCTACTAAAGCCTCCATTTTCGATGAATTTCGACAATACGGTAGCGCCATTACGATCGAAAAAAATATATATACACGCACGCACACACACACACGCGCACACACACACACACACACACACACACACACCACAAAATATATATTATAATTGTCTTAAATGCGAATTTTGACAATCAACCTGGCGCCTACAAATATTTATATAGCAAGCAGTAATCAATATCATGGTGGGTAGCTATCTAGTTCAAATGTTATTTGACGCGAATATACATTTTATATGTTCTTTTAAATAGTAATTCTACATGTATACCTACTTGTTTATTTAAGTACGGCGTTGTTAAACAATATGAACTTATTCATGCTGGAATAAGTATACTTAAAAAATATTGAAATGATTATTTAATATAAAAAATTAAAAATATTATTAAAAAAAAAAATTATATAAGTTAAAAAAATAATTTAACTGAAAATCGATTTGAAACCACCTCGTATTAAAGAATCCAGCGTTACGGAGACTACATAAAGATTTGTTATGCACATTGTTCGATTATTGTTTATTGCACGGTTTTTAAGGGTTACGTAAACATTTTGAAAAAAACAGAACCCTTATCTATGTTTATAATATTTTTTCTTTCAACACCTACCTGCGAACCTTCATATTACTTTTCACGTCTAACTTACTGAACTGATGCTAATGAAATGAGAAAATAATGGTCAAAATTGTTTTATAAGTTTAGACATTCAAAAATTCAACGAATAAATTATAATGTAAAGTATTATTTTTATTATTGATTTATCCATAAGTGGTACAAGGAAAATAGGTAAAATAAAACAATTTTTACATCACATAATATAATAAATAAAAACACAAACATTTTGTTACAATACGCTGCTGAAGCTATTTCGTCTGCTTTAGCTTTGATGTGTATATTCTCTCAAAAGCCGATTTCTATGTCTTAAGTTCTAATTTGAAATAAATTCTGTAGTCAAAAAATAACAAAATGTAAAATGAATAATAATTATAATAGTGAACGAAGACCGTGGACACAGCGTAACCTGCGCAGTAGTCAATTTAGGAGGATGTCTAATGTCTATACCATTGGCATAATAACAAAAATTGTTCAAATAACCAATATTTTAATTAAGTTTTATAAAATAATGATTTAATTTAGTAATAGACATGGTGAGGAATAACGTGACAAAAAATCGAAGGTTAACTACCAAGATCTCATCTGACATTTTTACTAACTGCTTCTCCACATAAACACTATCTTATCATCCAATAGTTTTAAATAGTGTTTAATCAAATTATATTCTTTATCTGTCCATATTTGCTCATATGAGAGATGGAATGTCTTTTGGCTATTGTTAAGTTTGATATATTAAGTTAGCAATGATTGACAAAGTCTGAATTTTAGAACATAATCTTGCGTATCCTGAAAAATAGAATATGATAACCCACACATACAATAAGTACACAAATTATAAATAATTACGGTAGACAGTTTTCCTTTGTGCAGATTGGTTTTCGATATGTAAACATAAATACATGAACTATATTCGGAAGAATGTTGCTTTCTATCTGTTCTCTACTTCATCCCGTTTACACAATTCGTACAATGCGGTGGCCATTACAATTGATTACTGCACATGTACATCAAAGCGATATTATTAGTTGTGTAGACTTGTATAAGCCTGTTTCTTGTATACGTGTAAGCAGATGATACTAGTCCTTCGGTAGATCTATTCTAAGAATTAATATCTCCCAATGCAAAAGTACTTTCAATATACACGGCGTCACTGCGCGACTAGACATTGACACTGCACAAGTTCTTTACCACTATTACTATAAAATAATTACCATATAAGATGTACAAAACCCAAAAGAGTTATTTCTACAAAACTGACAAAAGAGCCATCAAAATGATATAGTGAAATTAACTAACACGTCGGACCAGAGACGGCAGGAAGAGGCTGGTGGATGCGCTGGGAATTATTCTGATGGACGTGGGTGTTTTCTAGATCATTTTGTCGCGGCCAGTCTGCTGCGGCTCTTTTAATTTATAAAATAGTTAAACCATTTATATGATTTGTGGAATTGTATGATTAGGGTAAGATGGGGCTGACATGGTGACATTATCACTAAAAGCCCCTAAATAAATTAGATAATAAAAAAACTAACACAATATTACAAATTAATGCGTATACATAATTTTCTGCATTGGCTGGCAAGATAAGTAAGAAGAACAGTTTACAGGTTCTTGCATTTAAATTAAAACTAAGTAGGTATATTACATATAAATGAAAATGCAGTTGGAATGTTACAATTTTGTTTTTACGCATTACGAGAACGGAATTAGAATACTGGTCTTATTCCGTATTTTAAAACTGTACTCCCGTGCCAACTGACGACTAAGATAATCCGTCCAAGTAAAAAATACATTCAAACACTTTAGAGAGTTGTACGAAATTTAATTTTACTGGTTACCGTCTCAAAAGTCAGCTTCAGCGTAAGTATCTTTTAAATATTTAATTGTTCAAATATTTGCAGACAGAAAATTATATGGAATTTAACCTTACATGAAAGTATGACATAAATAACATGGTATGGTCAAATTTATATCTGCAATAAAAATCTAAATGGCGATTGCGATTTCAAGTTGTGTATGGACGGTCCCTTTATAAATGCAATCCAAATGGCAAGTTTTCTCTAATTAACTTAGAACAGTTTTTATATTCAATTAGTTGTTACCGGGTTCAAAAACTTACCAGCCGCTAACACTGCATGACCGCACTTGCGGCCAGTATTGAAATTTTACTTTTATTTTATCTAATTTTAATAAATAACTGTTCCAAACTTTGTTACAATATCAAAATATGATTATTAATACACATTTATAGGGTTTCCTCCAAAGTTACACGCACACCGATATTATATACAGAGACACCGGGACTGAGACCATAAAGTTAGTTACTTTAGTACATTTAAATAAACTACGTGACACCATTTCAAAATCTACAATCTATGGAATAGGAAATTGTGATATTGGAATTCGATATTTATTACAAGGAGTGTTCAGAAAAACGTATTGAAACACAAATAGCATAAACGTGCTATTAAAAAGCATTTTGGTAATTTGTGAAAGTTGTTCAGTAACAATTCGAGTTTAAAAAATACCAAACAACAATCAACATACATGTTAATATTCCAATCAATGGCGAGTTGCTATATCTTACTATCCATTTGCAATTGGTGACCGTTAATAGTTATGTAGATTTTAATTGTATCTAATCTATATTTTTATGAAATTCTAAGCATGACGTGTCCATACATTGAAGCTATTAAAAAGGAGACCACTGGAACGGACTATAAACAATAGAGAACACGATGATTTTTTTTTATTACTTGTCTGTTTGTCGGTTTATCTGTTTGTCGCGGGACACAAAATACTGCAGCATTTGGAAGAGAATGTAAGCTATCGCTTTAGTGAAAACTGTCGAAACAAAGTAATTGGCGTAACAATACAAACAATCCGAACAATTACAAACTGCTCCCAGGAAAATTCCCGCGGGATTCCCGAGATAAAAAATAATACACATTTTATTAAATTAAATTTTGTATCGATTAGTAAAAAAAATAGCGTTGGAATTGCATTTTTTTTCTGGCCATTTTAAATAATTCCCAGAAGAATTCCCGCTAGATTCCCGGAATAAAAAGTAGTGTAGATTTTAAATCTAAGAATTAGCTGTCTATCAGCAAAAACCGCAACAAAATCGGCCTAGTAGTTTACACGTAAATCCCGAATAAACAGGCAGGAAATCTAAAAAGAATTGCAGCGTGTTTTCCATCGTTTATATTTTGTATTTCAGTTGTCTATCTTAATAGCTTCAATGTACAGACAGACAAACACGGTATGTTTAGAATGTTATAATATTATATATATAATTGTACAGACAACTATACCCAAATATAGGGTGTAGAGCTTAGCATATGTGTTAGTACTTTACAGAGAACAACGATCTGATCCTTTGCATGAGTGCCAACATCAGAGGACTATCGTGTTTATGGCTATTACGTTCAGGATGCTTTCTTTCGCCTGATGGCGTCAAAGCCATCCGTGCGTGCAGCCGCAAACATCCCGGATGCACTGCAGAAGCGCGGGAGCCGCACCAATGCTCTGAACGCATAATTACATTGTACACCTAGGACATTGTAAGATCGTGGAGCAAACATGAACTATGAGTATGCCAAGAATTGAACTCCGAGCTTCTGCGTCCCAGTAAGCTTTGCCGACAAAGGCTCAGGCCGCTCAGCCACAGAGGCCGCCGCTCATTTTATTTTTTCATTGCCGTACTAGTCAAAATTTGATATGAACTCGTAACATGAATCTTCTACCGATCGTAAGATATAAGAACAGAAAGTAAAATATAGAAACCCGGCATAAAGCGCATCACTACACCAAGACCACACTGTTCTAACAAAATATCCTCAAGATGGCCGACCACTGAGGTCGTAATTGTTATTTTTTCATACAAAATTAACTATTATGACACCAGTGATCGACAATTCTGGCTTTGTTGTAACAGCAGAATTGAGGCCCTAGTCTCCATGTCTGCTATTACAATTGTATCGGAAATATCGATCACAGGCATCATAATGGCACCATGATTTTTACTTTTGTATGGAGAATTGTAGCACTTTCATACAAAGATCAATTATGGTGCCATAACTACGTCATTGAACGAAAATTCCGACACGACTTTTTCAATAGCAGACTTGGACCCAGAAATGTAAAACATTTTAAAATAATCTCAAAAAGAATATAGCAAATTGTGTTCAATATAAACATCCTCTACGTAGGTACTAAGACAGAAGTCGGCTTAGTTGCGAATACACCTTATATTTTTCTAACCTCATCAAGTTGCATCAAAAAAGATTGAAATCCAGCAAAAAATAATACATTTACTAACATCTGCATCAACTAGATAACATTGTGGTCACTAACCCTATACTTGATTTTTGACATATTTAAACATATTACACGACTTTTGTTATAATAATTGTGTGGCAAAAAATAAAATAGATTTCTTAAACATTTGTATAAATTAAGAGAATTCCAACAATGGTATAACCTCTGCCAATAAAGAAACGAATCTAAAATGGTGGACAATACTTGGAACGCCAGCTGGGACCGTCAGCAAAACAGAATTGCGAGATATGTGACTTTTAGCAAAGTGTAGTTTTTCAAATACTTTCAAAAACAATATCAGTTACAATTACTACATTTTGAGTAGTATTTTATGTTTTTCCATAAAATTAAGCCTGGGTGCAGATTTCATTTGAAATATGCGCTTTAGTTTCCAGTAGTAGTAATATAACATATTTAACACTCCATCGACCATGGTATTGTAGTTCTGTTATGTTTCTGTAGCTTCGATGTTTTGATGGTGTCTATTCACCAAAATTACCTAGACTTTGGGATAAAAAAATTAAATCTGAATTTTTGATGTGAAGAAGTGTACTTGTGTTGCACGCCAATTTTTGATGTTTATGTATGATCGTGATTCCTCTTGGAATTGTATATAATATTTTTGACTTCATGTAATGTCTCCATCTTCAGAAGAAATCATTATTTCTTCAATTTCTTATCATTTATCACGGATTTGATTAATGGTAAAACAAAAATTGCGTCTTTAATTCCAGTATCACATAATTTGTAAATTTTTGCATTACTTATTTTTGTTTTCTTTATTTAGAGCTTTAGTAAAATCTTCATTAAACTTTACGTTGTGTGGAGAGCTACTTTTACAAAATAAACACTTCAATTTCTCTATAAACGTTACAATAGAAATCAGTATTACATTTGTATATTGTACTAAATCTTGTGAATAAATATATTGCTGTCATAACGCACATATTTTCTCAGGAGAAGTCCCAAATATTTGTTATTGTTCATTTTAATTTCACTGTTATTCAAATGTTTGTTATATTATAAAGTTATAATATTTTAAACAACGAAAATCATGTTAACCATATGTATTTTTTTGAGTGCTGTACGATGACGTATATGACTAAAGACAGGAATACCGTGAGAGTGAGAGGTATGATTAGTGCCACCATTTACGATACGTTTCTTTATTGGCGGAGGTTGTCTAGTTACCCTCACTACGAATTGAGAACCTCCTTTTTATTCAAGTTAGTTAAAAATTGGAATTACTCATCACCAAGCTATCTACTTAAAATAGATGTTTGCTGAATAACGTTGAAACCTTATTATTATAACGTAAAGAATGTTGCAGTTATAAGTTTTGACGCAACTTCTTACTGATGAAGTACAACTAACATTTTATTCGTTCTAACTACAGTATACAAGAATTTTGCTGTAGCTTATATTTCAAAAATATATTATATTCCATTCCACATATATAGGAAAATATACAGAACGACTGTGATTTTCTTTAAGAGATTTGTTTTTGTATAATTAGACGAACATGTGTAAGCGGAGGCAAAATACATTGTGATTTATGTACCTACATAATATATATTATATATAATAATGAGAAGAGTAATTAAGATATCTGATGTCAAAGATATGATAATACACCATTTCAAAAAATATCCGCTTTGATACGGTTAGAGGCAAAAATATTTATCCATGTCAATTTTAGTAATATAGGACGTACGTAAGGTATTTTTTTGTAATAGATGTGTAAAGTGTAGAATCTAAGTAGATATATATATATACATATATAAAGTTGTAGATGCATATACTACATACACCTGCAATGTTTTGTTAATTAAAAAATTTATCAAAATCCATAAAAACTATCATGTTTTTAGAAAAAACTTAAAGATTTTATTATAAAAACTATATAGAACTGTTGACTATTAACTTTATTTTGTAACATTTACGTTATATATGACATGCTGCAGTGATGAATGCATATAACAATGTGCATTATAACAAACTTTTTAATGATCCCATGTTTGTGATCATTTATATTTGTCCTTGACTGCACAAGTTGAAACAGGCCAAAACATTTCATATTACGGCACATCAACAATAAATCGAGACGAATAACCATATATCACCGTTCCATTATATTACTAACGTTTTCTGTAAAACCATTCACAATAACAATAAGCCGGGCTGTCCACGACTGTTAACGACATACGAAACGCGGACTATAATCTCATACCACCCATTGCCAGTTTTCGGCAACGATCGCGATTTCATATCTTTGAAGTCAGATGTCAATACATAGTTTGCTACAATTCAAATACCAACAGTTAGTGATAAGTGGAATTATACTATCTTACTGTTAATTACATCTATCGACGGCATTTGTTTGTAATTTAGCATGGAACACACAATATCTATTATAATACCACAGAGTTAAAACCTATCAAATAGTTCAATTTTCATATTATTAACTATTAGATAACGTGGCTGAAACTCAACTGGCTAACTGCAGTTTGGAATAGAAATAAATAATTAAACAATTCGACAGCAAATTGTATCTTGGATAAACATTGCCCCTTAATATATACTTGCATTATCACATTTACTCAAAAGCATTAACGTATTAATCTCAGCAATACTGATACTCTTTAATTACTTGAATAGTTACCTACATTATTCACACTTCAACCAAAAGCGAACTAGCCTTAAATAAAGTCTATTGGCCATCAATAATATTCTTTTCATCAACTACGATTGTCGCCTCTACACTAGTCTAGCATATTGCAGCCTTTGTTTTGATATTATTTTTTATTTCAAATTTGCAACACTGATCTACCTTACACATAAACCTTTACAAAGCTCTTGCCAATTTTGTGCTTTATTTCTTAATATTCCAAGATCGTGCGAAAACCATTATCTAGTTCTATCTAATGTAAAGCATTAATATTGTAACCAGTAAAAAAACTTTTTTGATATCATTAAGCACAAAGCCTAATTCATCTATCCACATTTTATATAAAAAAGCACATACAAAAAAGACTAGTACTGTTACATCCAATATATGAAACAAAAGTTACAAGTAAATATTACTTTTGACATTCATATTCTTAGCTCTTTTATGGATGTGATGTTGTATAAGTAAATGGAATTGAAAAATCGTGACAGAAAATACCGAATGAGTTATTAAAGTTGCAGATATTATTTTTATTGATTAATCAAACGGAATGTTATATTATTAAATAATTTGTGTATTTTTTATCTATACATCAGTCTCAGTTTTGCTGCTTGTGCGTCGACTTCTTCCAACTGACCCTGGATTCACCCAATGAGGCCCACTCAACAAAAACTTTTTTACATTATATTCCATTCTGGCCAAATCTTCAGGTGTAATTTCCTTTTCGTTTTTTGGCTTAAATGATTGTTCTAGCATATTACCGTCTTCATAAATGTCAATGCACCTTTTTGTAAGATCTTTGGATATTTCTGTCACAGTCGCATCACCAGATTCAACAGGAAATATGGTCTCCTTAAGCACATTACTGGTGACTTTAGCATTGCTAGTAATGTGTTTCACCACTTTATCATGGATATTTTGAATTGACTTAGCATTATTGTGTACCCAAGCGTTATGGTCGTCCCTGTTATAAGACTTAGAATATTTGCTAACTGGATGCGGCATATTGAGTGCCAATTCATTTAGTGTCTCTGTTAATCTACACAGTTTGCTATCTCTTCTTGCAGATTTGTTAGGGAAATTGACATCTTCTTCCAAAGGATCATTAAAATTGTTTTGTTGTTCCAGATTCTTTTCAACCCACTCAGCTACTCTTAGTAGCTGCTGTTTTTGCAATAAAGCTGCACTATCGTCACTTGATAAAGAGCTGGTACTTTGTTCGTTGGTAAAAACTTTTTTGTTATCATTCACTTTCAAATGCGTTTGAGTAAGATTTGGATATACATTAACTATAGGTGGCAAAACTGGTTTTATAGCATCCGTCTTTTTTTCTTGTTTTGTATTATCACCCACAGGAGGGAAGTCTTTAGAAATTCTTGTGTTCTCTATTGAGTGAAGCTGCGACATATCAATCTTTCGTAAAGGCTTGTTGTATTGTGTAGACAACTTATTTTGTTCATAACGATCGAAATTAAATATTTGGACATGATTATCATTCAATGTAAAGTTATTTGTGTTTTGAATGTTATCATTAATCTCTGTTGTTATAATATTATTATTTTTTGTATTGTTTATATCGGCGTTGAAATCATTGAGCAAATTGTCGATCTCAGTGACATTCTGCTGGCTGCTAATACTTTGGAGTTATTGTTATTATGCTCCGAGCTATTTGAAAAATTATGGGTTTTCAAGGGTTGTAAAGGCGATGATGACACATTTAATAAAATAGGATTTATCGAAGAATTCTTTGGAATATCACTAGATTCTTTATTGTTATTATCAATGTGAACATCAATAAGTGTGCTTTCCACAACTATATTGTCATTTTTAATTTCGTCTTGTAGTTCAACATCATTCTTATCTAAATCAACAAAATTATCTAAATCATCATTGAGATCTTTGAATAAGGAATTTTCATTGCATTTGCTTTGACGTCTATACAAAACCGGTGGTACATCAGGTTCTGCATTATCAAGCAATATATTTTTAGAGCCTGCTTGCATTCTTAAATGACAAAATCTCGGTCCAGGTCCTACTTGCGTGTTAGATTTATGAGTGCTTACAGTTGATTTCGCTACTGACGACGTTCTACTAATTGCGCCCATGGAACTGTGAGAATTCTGTCTTATGCTCGTATTATCTAATGATTTATTTTCATTTTTCAACTTTAAATCTTTAATATTTGGCATTTCTTTTGTAATGAGCAAATCCTCGTGACCTACACTTTGAGAACTACTTTTCTTACTAGAAATTGAAGTTTTTGTTCGATCACAGAGTTTATGATGCACTGCTGGTTCCATATGCATGTCGTGATTTTTACGAAATGGTGCAGCATCTTGTAATTGGGGTAAAGGAACCTTTTGAAGACTTGAATCGATTATTATTTTTTCATCAATATTAGCTTTACTCTTAACAGTCACACAGTTAGACTTGATGGTTTCGCCTACCACATCCTGAGTATCTCCAATAGATTCTATTTGCTGAGGTACTATTTGCTGGGGTATTATGTATAAAGGACCAGTTACACTATGGTTTGTAGACTTATCATTAATCAATTTAATGGCATGGGGTGAGGTGCTTCTCAAACTCAGATTGGAGTGTAAAGATTTAATTTCTGAATTGCAATTTAAACACAATGAATTTTTCATTTCTCCACTGACAAGTGTTTGTGTTGCTACTGAATAGAAAGTTTCATTGTAGCAGAATGGTTTATTCTGGGCGTTATTACATGTACATGTATCACAGTGTTTGGTTACAGTATCTTGTATGCTGTCTTCGAGGATTTTGGACATAAGTGAAGCAGAAATATTAAATTCATACTCACTAGCATCAAAGGTTTCAATTTCATTACCATTTTTTGACTGATTTGAACTGGAAGGCTTTGATGTTTTAGACATCACATACTGCGACACTCTCGCCTGTGTGTCTGAAGGGAGCTGCAGAAACAAAAAAACAAAATTATAACAATGCTAATAACAAAAAAAATGTGAATGAATATAGATAATGTATTTTGTGATAAACTTACATTGTCCAGTTTCTGAGACACAAAATTATCAGGCTTACACTGTAATAGCTGGATTGCTAAATTCATATCATTTTTGTATCTCTCCTGTAACAATAAAATTTATTTGATATCACAAAGGCTTTCTTTGATTTACTTCCTCTAGCAGCTCTAATTTCTAGTACGAAACATATACCACATTTAATGAAAATCGGTTTATACCCAAGGCATGAAAGGGGAGGCAAGAATGATTCAAATAAACGCCACCTTGCATTTACATTAGAATAGTGGGATATCCTAATAAAAGTAAGAAAACATGTGTGTACTTTACATGTACTTGGTCCACAAATAACCATTTTAATTCAAATTGGAAAGTTTTTATTCAAAATAAGTTCCATTAGAGAACACATTTTGAAGGTCATACATACAAGTTAAAATTTAATTTTACTTCCTATTCTGTGTATACCGCTTCGCAGTTCCTGTTCCTGTTCAAGTGAAGAAGCGACAACAAGCTCCCCAGCAACATCTGATCTCTAATTAAATATCTTAATTTATTAATCTATGGTGACCTGTTAATAGCTCACTATCACTAATGTTTTATTATTATAATGTTAATAGCTGATAGTCCAAAAATTGTAAAATAAAATAGAACATGTTTAGCTAAAAAAATGTTATGTTTATATTTCTTATTCTATTATATCTCAATATTAATATAGTTTTTCAAAATACAATTATCCGAAAGAACAGACAAAAATTTGACTTAAAGTTTTATGGATTCTCTTGCCACTATTAAATGCATAATTTTTTATGGGAACCTGTCTATTGCACGGCCACCAGTTGCTAACCAAGAACACTGATAATTAATTCTAGTATAGATAAATTATGAATAATTTTATACAGCTTATACGATATATATAAGACTCACATTTTCTTTCTGCAACATACTGTAGTTATGTTTAGATTCAGCTAATCTCACAGACAAAGTAGCAATATCTTTTGTCAACTGACTTTTTTCCCCTTTCATCTTATCTACCATCTGCAGCAGTTTCTCTTCTAAACCTTGGTTCAATTTTTGCACTCTCTTGTAAGAATCATACAATCTGTCAGAAGAAAATATTCAAGTTTAATTAAACTAATAATAAGCTTTAATTAGTCGAAACCAAGGCAGTGTTTGTTTTACAGATTTATTTTCAAAATGCATATAACTTTTGTTACAAGTTTACAGTTTTAGCATACTGATTGAACAACAACTGTAAAAAATCATTATTTTTCAGGTGCCTAAAGATTTTTGTTTAGCCCAAATTCAAGAATACTTTACACTGATTAAATCTGAAAACTGTGCAAAGCCATATTTAAGAACAATATATATTTTGATCAATACTAATGTAACTGAATAAAACTTCCAATTCACTATAAAATTATTACAAGATCCAAAGTAGGCACACTGAAATGTAAATCACCAACTTAAATTTTCACTTATCGATACTTTCACTTCACTTTTTAGTAGCTGATAGCAATTTATTATTAGCAACCACAGGTTAAGCAAAAACCATTTATAAAATTAATAAAATGCAATCAGGTTGTATTTTTTGAAATTCACTACCATACATCATACCAAAAATAATTATGAAAAACCATTGTCATACCATAAATATACATTTTAAGCATTACTACCCTTCTATGACTGGAATTATAATACCATAAAAGTTATTTTATATACTATAATGATTAAGGCAAGTGTAGAAATAAATAAACAACTTAAAAAGTGCTTGGCAATTTGCATACAACAAAGATTCACATATTTTGTCAATTGGCTATGAAATAAAAAAAATATTGGACAAGAGCAAAAAGTATGCAACAGATTCCTCTGAAATAGGGAAGTCTGAACCAAATATTGGAATAATTAATTAAGGGTTGTCATTACGATATCTATAAGTCTATATACTACTATAAGTCGTGGTAGCTTACTGGTTAGCGCACGCACCCTTAAATCGAAGGGCACAGGTTCGATCCTGACTGGAACGCATGCACCTCTTAGTCAGTTTTCTGATCTAATGTGCATATTGTTTTAATTACCACATGCTAAAAACGGTGAAGGAAAACATCGTGATGTAACCTGCACATTGAGATAACCAATGTGTCAAACCTGCCAACCCACCTTGGACAAGCGTGGCGGGTATATTGTCCATTCCCCCCTATAATGGGAGGCCCGAGCCCAATAGTGGGACATTTATGGGCTGATATTATTATATATTACTATATAATACAATATAATTATAAGCCTTGCATTCCAGTAAGCTCATTTGTTACTATTTTATCAAATTACAATTATGTGTCTCCTCTCAGAATGCCTTCTAATAATAATTAAAAACTTACCTCTCATATTTTTCTTGCCAAGTGCTTAATTGTTCCTCAAGATCATTAGCTCGAGCAGTGGACTTGATGAACTCTCCTTCTAGAGCTACAATGTGGGAGTCCCTTGCAGCAAGATGCTGCCTTAGATGCTCCACTTCTGCATGAAGTTGATGCCCATCACCACCCTCATTGCACTCCTAATAATTTTTGTGCAACATCAAAACAAAAAAGTGAATGTGATTGTATAATGTATATTATTCAGCCTATATTAGTAATTTTATTTGTAAAATTAACCAACTGAAAAAGAACTTATTAGCTTCTTTTATGGACTATTCCTACATCTTACTATTCATCCACTTGCCTTACTATCGGTTGATTTTAAACATTACTTGTATGGAGCTTATGTCCAATTTTAACCAATAGTAAGGAAGATAAATGGTTGGTGAGATATAGGAATGGGCCATTATTGTTATTCAACTTTTAATAACATTATATTTAACGCCATAATGAAGGATCTGATATTGCACAGCAAATAGTTATGCAATAATCACTTTTTCATGTAAAACAAGTCTAATGAAGCCTTTTCCAACCAATTGATAGACAACATAAGTTGTCTGTCTATAAATGTTTTAACACTTTAATCTCTGTTATTAGTTTGAATTTACCTTTTTACTTTAATGTTTAAACCATTTTTTTTAATGATGGGGTCATCATGATCAAATCTTAGATGAAGAATTAATTTTGAAATGTTAATGTACTCTAGAATCAAATCTAGTAATTACTAACATCGGCTTAACAATTTAACATTGGCTGCAACTCAGCTATCCATAGCAAAAATTTTAAGTAGTGGGTGGGAAGGTAAATGTACTTACCCTTTTTGCCTTTTTGAAATATTATTTTTAATAAACATAACCTCACCTATTTTTTCACTAATGGTATTGTGATGGGTGGTGGAAGGTCGCCACACCAGTGATTAGAACAGTGATTTAGGTGAGGTTAGCTTGAAACCAAAGTGCAAGAGCCGAGCAAGGGAAGCAAGATTGCAGTGGCATCAGTTGGTGAGTGCTAGAACTGACTAGTAACCATTTATATAGTAAATTTAGACACACAATTAATATTTTCATCTTTATTGGCCACTATTATGAATATTTTGATGGTTACTCTTGTAGTTTATGTGAATGTGATTGGTTATGTTTTTTCTTCATTTTTTACAATAAACACTGTTTTTTTCATTATTTTTCTACTGATTACTGGCTTTTTTTTACTTCAAAAGGATCATTCAAGTTTGTAAGTGCATTATTAGTGAAAAATTAAGTGTGGTTATATTTATTAAACATACTGAAGATCTATGGACCATAGGGGTTGTAGTAGGGCTAAGTATGCCTCCCCCTTTGCAATTCCACCTGCTACTTAAAAATCGTGCCTCGGGTAGCAATATATGTACCATTACATTTTGTGCTAAAACTATAATTAATATACAAATAAAAAGCAACTTAATTAAGAGAAGCTGTGTGCAGTCTACTTTATTTTATAAGAAGATAATAGATTGAATCTAAAATTGATGGATTAATAGGTTGTAACATTAGCACTCAATGGCTACTAAGTAGTATTTAAATTAAATGTATTTAATAAACAATACTTAGTCACATAAGTACCTAACATTTTTATTGATTTGGAGGTTGTCTACATATTAAGAAGTGTGTCAGAGCCATCTCAATTGCAATTTGCAAACACTATAACTATAGGTAACTCCCCTTGGTATAAAAAACAGAAAACTGAATGTAGGGACACTACAACTTTCTACTTAATGATACGAAGGAACTAGCAAGAATCAACTGTAGTAAGACAAACCAAGTATACAGAAAAGATTAGCTACTTAGTTTTCATTCACAATTAAGGTCAAATACAATGCAATTGGAATTAAACAGCAAAACATGGCTTAATTTTTACCTTACAAGGGGAGTTCTTTGTACTCTCATCCATTGCTTAACAAGCTTTATTCTACTTCAGATTTCACATTATGGCATATCCAATTTGTTGCTCAAATTGAACGACGTCACACGCAAAGTGATTTACAAGCTAATATTACCAAAAAGCCACTGTTATAACAAAATAAAATAAAAATCAATCTTTACACACAACATGATATATTTACTTATTTTCACACGTCTATGCCAACTGCCAAAGAGAAATGATTCACATAAGAGATTAAGTTTAGAAAATAAAGGACCGAGCTACATAAAAGTATTGGAAAAGGGTTTTCCACAAAAAAAGTTGATCGAAACACTACGTTTATGAATTATGATTATGTGGCCAATTGACATTTGGTCGATAATAGTCTTGTGCAGTTCGCGAACAACATTAGTGATGATCGCTCACTAAAAATCTTCCTCTTTTGATTTGAGGAGCTCACTGAGTTAATAGGAACATTTACTCGATTTCCAGCATTGTAACATCTCATACCTAAGTCAGCTTTACTTTTCACAGTTTTTTCATCTTACCGCCCGTCAATTTGCCTTACTATTGGTTAAAATTTTACATACGCTCCATACAACTACTGTCAAAATTTTACCAATGGCACGGCAAGTGAATGAATATTAAAGTATAGATAGTAACCGGCCATTAATAATAGGCACTCGTTAGTACTGCGGTAATCATGTATTATAAATATAGTTATAATATTAGCAGTCATATTTTCCAAAAAGATGTTTGCTAATCACTTTTTGTCGTGATTATTGCAGCAAAGTAAAAGAATGCAATATTCTGTAAAATGTTATTTCAAAGGAGACAAACTTGTTTAGTTAACAGAGAAGTTAGTGAAAGAACTAAAAGAGTGAACCAGCTCTCCAATGCTTTAAGAATTTGATTCTTTTTTATTGACCTTATTTCAGACATGACTAGTTGATTAATATTATATATATACGTCTATTTATTTTTTGGCGGGAACTGAAAGGGCACGTTATGCTGTGCAATTTTATTTTTATAAAAATGTGTAAAATTACTCTAAAATTAACAATAGTTGTAGGATATTATTAGTTTTTGAGTAATTATTATGTGTTCTTATGAGAAATGTGAACTTTATAGTCAAATGTGGCCTTTTGAGTTTTCACAACACTCCGTTGGATGGCGTCAGTTGTAGCCTACAACTCAACTGCGCCCTATACCCCGACTTACACATCAGAATTGGCTGCATGGACTAAGATTTCCTTGCCTGCCTTTGTAGCAAGTTCTACAATTATGTATTAAGTTCCTATTCATATTTAGTTAGAGTAAGTTTGCAGGCTTCTTTAAGAACCTTAATACTGATTACAGTGCCATCTAGTTATACCAGGAAGTTTGACGGAATCATAACAAAATAGAGAATGCGTATATTATCAGGCGGTATTATTCTTCCTCCATGCTATTATAATGATAATATTTAATACCCTCAAATGAGCTTTGTGGCGAAGCCTTAGGTGAGTAGCGACACCTCGGACCTGACTCCGGGGACGAAGTCAAATTCCGTGCTTGTTTTAGCCAGCCGGTACGGAGTGGAGATCGTTGGAGCTAAGACGAAATTTACGAAATACATTCCACAAGACTAGAAAGCATTCAAAAAAAATTCACAAAATTTATATATTTCAAATTCAAATTACCACAGAAAAGTTACGTTGAACGTTGTACTTTATTTCACCTTTTACCTCTCAAAACTAGGAGAAAAATTGCTGATCTACGTTTCTTGGTTAAAATTGCGCAATCCAAAATTGATTGTGCTAATCTCACTGAGAAACTACATTTGTATGTTCCTCCTTCTAATGTTCGCCCTAGGAAATTATTACATACACCATTGACGCGCACAGCTTACCGACGTAATTCGTTCTGTATCAGAACAGCAAACGAATTTAATAAGTTAAGTAAGTTGGAAGATATAGACTTAGACTTATATACTAATAGTGTAGCATTGTTTAGCGCAAAGTTGGTCAAATTCTATTCAAACTCGGATTTATCAGTTTAAGTACCTTATATTTTTGTACATTTAGTATTGTTTCTTTGTATAATTTTCTTTCTTTTTTTTTCACTTCTTAGTTTTACTGTTATCTGTGGAGGCTTATTAATAGCTCCTCTAAATTTATCTTATTTTTAGTTATTATTAATGATAGCTGTTAGCCCCCCAAATAAAATAAAATAAGACTCAAGCTCCAAAGGTGGAAGTAATAAATAGCATAACATCGCAAGGAGTTTCGGTGAACTTGCAACCCACCTTTCGACTCCCCTTCGCCTCTCACACCCATGTTGCCCCTCTCCAATATTGGCATTTATAGCGGCCTCAGTAGTGGGTGGCGAGTCACGTCTGCCCATTTTTTCCATGTTCCTTGAACATTGCGACGGGCAGATGCCATAGTCCCAATAGTCCCCGATCTATAACGCCATTAGCAGTTCATCCCAATAGCCCGTTACCTATTGTTTTTAATCCCTACAATAGTCTTACACTTACTGGGGCTTGTCCTTGGGTGCATTTTTATATGATGTAAACAGGAACACGCCACCCTTAGATTAAATTTGTCAAGGGGACCTACGTGTGGGCCTTCCCATAGCAAGCCCTCCAAAAGTCCGTGGTCTGCAGACACATACAACTTTAATTATAATAAGCGTTTATTTTATATTCATGTAATACATTATAAATCATATATATACGGTTTTATTCATAGAGAGTTAGGGTAAGTTTGCACGTTTCATTATACTACTCTAACTCTCTATGAATATGATAATTAGCGTAGGAATACAATCTTTTCCATGATACAAGGAAAGCCCTTTATTTTCCGCTAGTAGAATGTATAACAGTAACTCATATCCAAAAACAAATCTGAGTTTCGTAACCGTTTTGGCAATTTTATACGGAACCCTAACGAAATAAGTATGTATGTCTTTGTATGTCACAGTCATTTTCTCATAAATTACTGGGTCTACCTTAATCTATGTAAATGTAGTCGGAATTTGTAATGTGTATTTGACACTACAATAATATACTATAGCGAAATCACGAAATAAATATTAGGGTTCGCCAACATGAGGGCTGAATTTTATTCTAGATTTATAAAATAGTAAGGAGTATATTTAATTAGATTTTGAAAAATCATACCCTATGTATTTTTTATTTATGTCAATAGGTGGCGAAATCTTATCTCCCAAACAAAACATATTGAGGCCCCATTTTGTTTGACGAGAATAAATCCACTTACGGACTTAACACCGTGTGTTACCCTGGTGGAGATAAATTCAAAGTCTGCTTAAAAAAGCTATTTTGATGATGATATCGATAGACTGATATGCCCTTTAGTACAAATCAAATTCAATATCAAGTTAATGGCATAATGACTTCTTATACGATTATAATAAGATTGATCACCCATATTTTATATTTCTAAAAATGTTACTATAAATAGTAACTTTTTTAGATTGTTTATGTTGTTACTACTTATGACCAATGATACATAATTATTTCACGGCAAATAATCATTGGAAATGAAGTGTTTAAAAATAATGTTTGACAAAGTTTCGTCGGAAAAGTTATACGGTACTTACGACGGTAATAACGAGTATACTGTAATATATATGCGTATGCGCACGCGTCTGGAGCTGACGGAGTAGCTATTTCGGGAGGCGGCTACTTCGGCGAACGCCCGTTGCGATCTCATGATCCAACAGTCTACAATCCTTTGTCTTATTAAAAACATCGCTCATTACCTATTTTAAAATCTCGTTTAATCGCGTATCCTCGTTCTGATATCGTGCGGATGAAAGTGCGACTTGTTTATAAAAGTATTCCAAAATGGGAAATGTGCTCAGTAGTGCGCCGACGGGAAGACGCTACACAGATAACGCAGAAAGTGAAAGTGAAACAACGAACAGTATGGAATTTACAAGCGAAGGGGATTCCAAAGAAGAGGATCAATTATCTGGAAACAGCAAAGAGGAGAGAGCGAAGGCCAAGGAAAGAGATATGGAAATATTTAAAAAACAGCTCGAGATCAAAAGAGAACAAAGGAGAGAGATATTAGCGCGACATAGAGCAGAAAAGGAAGCTTTAGAAAAAACTTTAGAAAGTGAACGAATGTCTAAACTAGAGTTATATGAGAGTAATAAACAACTTCGCAACTTATTGACAAAAAATAATATCAATATTCCAGAAGATCTTCAAGCTTGTAGAGAAAATACAGAACTTACTGATGCTGTAGTTCATATTACAGAGGAATTTGAGAAAATCAAGGAAAATAACAATAAATTAAGAAAAGATTTAACTGAATCAAACAGTGCTCTGCAAAATGCTTATTCGGATATTGCGGACCTAAACGCTCAGAACACGGAGTCAATGAAACAGATTCACGCACTTAAGGAAGTAATAACCGTCAGTAAAACTATGATTAATCTGCGTGAAGACCAATTAAATGAGGTAAGAGATTATTTCATGTTATGAACACAGTTTTAAAGAGTGTTTTGTTGACGGTTATCTAAAGTAGTTTTCTAAAATATAACACAAATCTAGATTAAGTTGTTTGCTATATGTATGTATAGTATACAAAAAAAGCTTTTTGAGATATCGTCTTTGGCGTTGTGAACGTATAAATAATATTTTGCTTTTTATATAAACTAAAACAATATTTTTCCAATGTCATGAGGAAGGCAACGACCGTACCTTGCGCGGTCAGGGACCGCTGTGTCTGGGGAGGCATTTGGAACGCATATCTGACAAGTTACTGGCAGTGAATATCTTTGAGACTATGCCAAAGATGGATTACATTTAATAATTTAATAGACTAGTTCTGAATAAATTTTTAATAAACACCCTGACGCAAAACGTAGTACTACTACGTGATGCGCACATTTTCAATTGATTGCATGGTTCTTGTGCAATAGCTTGTTTATCTAATTTGGCATAACTTGGAAGTAATTCATGTGACAGCGTTTATACTAAAACCAATAGAAGAGTTTTTATCGAGGACAAACTTTTCTAAATAGTGTCTATATATTTTTTTATTGCTTGAGTACAGAAGACAAACAGAAAACCTGATGAAAACCAGTTACCGGTGCCTATGCCGCCTATTCAATTATTTACCAAATTCGGAATTATATTACATACATACATAACTTCACGCCAGGTCCCTTGCGGGGTAGGCACGAACAACAGAGCGCCACACAGGCCCATTCTTACACACCTCACTTGCTTCTTTGACTCGCAATTATAATATAATGGCTCGTAATTATAATATTCTATAATAATTAAGATCTTAATTACACGTGTGATGGATTTTTAGTTTAAGTAGTTATATCTCCACTGAATTTCCACCTCATGGTAAGTGATCACCACCTCCCAGGATATCTCCAACACTAAACTTCATAGTAGAGAACATTCTGTTTATAAGTTTGATAGATCTTTGATAGCTGAAGAATTGAGACCAATAAATAAAATTATTAGAATAACGCTTTTACATCTGTAAATTTACCCAAGAAAATTGATAATAAAATATTTTATGTGCAAAGAAATTATCATACTAATTCTTATCCCTTCTTCTCGTACAAAATAACACGTTGCGAAGCGGTGTGACATAGAGCAGGAAGTAGACTTAAGTTATCATCATCATTTTCAAAAAATGTTCCTTAACAAAACATAGTTAGAACAAAACTTAAATGCTACATGCTATGAGTGAGTTGTTAAGTAAAAATTATATTTCCTACTTATTTTTTGCAGCTGAAAAACAAATTAAGTGACATAGAAAGGACTTTGGCCGATAGAGAGACTAGTCTGCTTTCAACGGATCTCAGACAAGAATATGAGAGACAGCTTCAAAATATTCGTACTTTACGAGGCCTTTATGAAGAAAGAGCTAGACTAGCTGAAGTCACCAGACAGGGTCTCGCCCGTGAATTGGAACAACAAAAGATATTATGTCAAACTGAAAGCAATAAGTAAGTAGTGAAGTGGAAGAATGATATTAACAATGACCAACCCAGCACTTCGATGTGTTCAATTTAAATTCTACTTTGGTCGTAATATATTGTAATATCTATGGAGAATTAGGTATTTAGTTCTGATACTCTGTTTAATATTAAATAGAAACTAACACTTAGCTGACTCACGTAAAACCTTTCTTTGAAATCCTAACTTAAAATATCACCTTTAACATAAAAATATTTTCAGGTCAAAATCCCTAGCGGAGAAAATTGAAGAACTCGAGGCAAAAGTAGAGGCATTGCATGAAATTATTGATAATAAAAACATTCAAATAGCTACTTGCCAAGACGAAACAAATGGCTTGAAGGCAGAAATGTCTGTTGTAAATAAGGTACCTACCTAATCCTAATGTACTTTAGACATTATTATATACTTACCACTTTTGATAAACTATTTAATAATAAACTATTTAATATTATATGTTTATTTCAGCTTTTTTCTCAAGTTTTACTTGGATATAAAACAAAGCAGGATTTAGATATGCTCGTTCATAGACTGGAAGAAAATCACGGTATACTTACGCATATGGCTGAAAGAGAAAATGACTCGGAAGCTTCTTCAGCCTTACCTAAGCTCCTATTGGAAATAGTGAGCCAAGTTGATGAAAATAAAGAAACTAAAGAGGAAGTCCCGAAGAGGCAAAACAATGCTGAGACAACTCAAAAACAAGAAATAGGTAGGTGAAATAGGTACAGTTTTATCCACACATAAACTTCATTGTTTAATGAAATGCATTTATACCTTTAAAAATATAACATTATTCATAACTATCGGCAAAGAGTGTTTTCAAAGATATTTATTTGCAAGAAGCCCGTCTTTAACCCGTCATCGAAAGGATGGTTCATATTTCGTCCACCAAATGAACATTGGCATACAGCACGACACTGGGTTCCCCCTAGCAATAATCGACTACACAATCTATAACTTTACAATTTACTTATTTCTTTCAGAAAGATAAAAATTTATAATTTTATTTTATTACAGAAGCCCAAATTGCTTCACCATCAAATACGACTCCTGAAGAAATAGTTGAAAACCTTCCAAAAGTTTGGAGAGTACTTATGGAGCTTTTAAGCCACCAATCTGTAGCTGATAGTAATCCTGCAGATAAAGTGACAACATGTTACAAGTCGGTAGAAACAAAATCAGGACCCGTGTTGGTGCCAAGTGTGAGTCAAACATATATTAGATTAAAGGTAAGAAAGACATCATCACTATTTCAAAATTATTTGCAATTTGTGAGTCATTTTTCAGTAATTACATTCTCTCAAAATAAAAGTACTCATGGACATATTCTGTTATGCACAAAAAATACATAGTCATCGAGAAAATTGGTGCTTTGCCAATTTCTTTTTTCATGAAAACAATTGCAGACACATGTTTTGAAATATATTAAGTTTCTATTTTAAAATAATTTTCAGGATCTTATAGTTGAGAAGCTGGGTTTGGTTAAAGAAGTTAATCGTATGAAACAACTTAACGCACATTTGGAGTCGAGATTAGAAGAGCAAGAACGGCGTTTATGTCTTGTAACTTCGGAACTAAGCAAAACATGGCACGTAGTTGGTAGGCTACGCAGACATCATCACCAGCTTCATACGCATGAAAAAATATTGAAATACGAATTACAACAAAAAAGAAAACTTCTCAATGAATTGAAAGAAGAATTGGAATACTGTCGGGAAAAGTGGGAACAAGCCCGTGAAAAGCATACACAAACGGAAGAAGATTGGAAGAAATTGAGAGCTGAGTTCTCAAGTAGAAAAATAAAGACTGGTTCACCATCGCTCAATAACTCTGCTGAAAGTGGCTACAGCGATGAAAGACCATCCGACGAATCATCAGAGTCCAATGATGAAAGTGAATACGTGGCGGAATCTCTAATCAGGTGTAAGAAAAAGCTGAAGAAATCCTTTGAAACAATATTAGATTCCAGCACTGATTATAATCAAGTTGCAGAAAGAGAAGACCCTGCCAGTGACATGCTTGATGTAGCTGATCTCCATTAGACACACAAGACGTATATGATAATCATGATGCTTCTGAACTCAGTAAAAGTGAAAATGTACGCAAATACGATAAACTAAGCGAGGAAACTGAAGATGAAATTGGTGACATTGCTCATGATGACTCATGTGCTGAAGATATAAGCACTGAAATAATGGAAATAACTCATAATAGTGTTCGTGAACATATTGCAGTAGGTTCTAATGATAGTATACAAAACGATATATCAAACAATAGCAAATTGGTTGTAATACATGAAGAACAACCTGTCATTAAAATTGATACAGCAGAAATATTAAAAAATGTTAAACTACAAAATGAACGTCTTGCCAAAAAGGATGAAAAGTTAGAAATGTTAGAAAAAAATAGCTCAATTTTGTTGAACAAAACTCGAGCAACGGCTAAGTTTACCGATGAGATTAATAGTACATTAGATCATCTTATAAACAGGCCAACGTCAAGTCGTATGCAAGAAAATATTAATAAAGTAGCATCAGATGAACCAGTTGTTCCATCATGTCTTGAAATAGACGACAATCAAGTCCAAAGTAATGATAGTCAAATAAGTAATATTATAACGCAAAACAATGAAACAGATGAAAATAATTTGCATTTACATATGACTGGCAATATCTCCAGTGCTGAAGATACTGCTGTGCTGACAGAAGACAACTTAAACAACGATATTTGCAATACAGCTGTTAACAGTTCTGAAGTAAACACATCTAAAAATGAAATTCTGTCTCCTTCGGAGTTCAAATTAATATTAGAAAATGTAAAACTCCAAGAAGAAAGACTGGCTAAAAAGGAGAAAAGGTTAGAAAGGTTAGAAACTAGCTGTTCTGAAGTAGTTAATAATATATCTAATACTCTTAAAACCGGGGAAGAATTAGCTGGTAAATTAGACACTATTCACGAAAAATTTACAAAACCTGATTCCGACTGTCTCACAAACGAAGTCTCTAAAGAAATCATGGATAAAAATGCTGGGCCATCGACATCTAGTGAATTAGATCACGAAGCAAGGTTTGCAGCACGCGACCTGAGACTAAAAAGATTAGAAGAACAAACAAAATCTCTAGTAAACAAAGTAAACAAAACAACGTCAAAAGGTGTGAAAATTCATTACAAATTGGAAGAACTTCACAATATTTACGGATCTGAAAATTCTAGGGCTAGTACACCTTCTGAAGACAATAACGATAAAAGTACTGAGGACGAACCACGTAGTGAATAAATGTCGATTTTTAAATATGTTATGTAAAATTTCTATCTCTGGCTATATTTACAAATTATGTCAACGATTTCACTGGCTTGAAACTTCGAACCTATATCTCGCTGAAACTGACTCATTTTAAACGATAAAAATTATCAAATTACTAATTATTACTGTTGTACTGGTGGTATACTAGGATGATAATTGACTAGTGAAAGACTAGATAGCGATGGATTTCTTATTTCTAAAACTTTTTTAGGACCACGTATTTTTGGTCCATTGTTTATAACCCAGTAGTCTTCTTTCATCTTCTTCACACACGTGTATGTATATATAATATAAAGGTTTTAAAAATAATTGATGTATGTAGCTGATAAAGCAATGAAAATATTGAATATGTAGTTACAATAAAACTCTCGATAATTATAACATTAGCGTCTGTGTTTTATTATGCCTCAAAATTCACTTTTCCAAGTTACATACATAATCGAGATTCAGGTACATCGTCAAAACATAATGCATTTAAATTACACATTTATCGATACAATAACATTAAAGCACATTTTATTTCCTATTCAAACTACAATCAAGTGCACTAAAACACATTCTCATACAATCAATATCTACACCATATTTTAAATGATCCTAGCAAAATCACACACAAACATTTTAAATGAACCACCACGGACATATTTACTTAAAATTTTTCATTCAATTACTAGATTGGTATTATAAGACCTATTGTCGATACCATCTTTGGTAACTTTAAGTTCTAATGATCGAGGATTATCTTCTAATACTGCTACGACGACTTGAGGAAGTTTCCTTATGTTCTTACTTGCTGGTCTACCGTAAATTCTCCAGGCTAATATAGCGAGCAATAACATCTCCAACATCATTATTGCGTTGTTTATCACTGAAAAAAAGTATATATATATTAAACGATTTATCAACAATCAATAGTTTCAACTGCTGCAGCAATTAAAAACTCTTACTTGTATTGAGTACTTATTCATTATTCATATCTTATACAATATTTGTTTGATCTGATCTAAAAAATGGTCTGAATAATAATACTTTAAAGAGAGTATAATGTAACCTAGGGTGGGCATAATTAAATCGTGAGAGATTTGGGCGCTATTCAGCTTTGTGTCCATACGGTTCCGTAGAAAGTTTGATAGATACAGAACCCAAATGAATTCGTAATGTCCGTCCGGCGTCCATCTGCGTGTCTCTCTTTGTACATTATAGTAACTTTTCACAGAAATTATTAGGTGCATACTGTACAACCGATGACATTTAGTATAAATATTTAATTTATATGTCGCTACACGAGGTAGCAGTAAAACCGTAAAAATAAAACTCAGGAAACTGTCATATTGAATGAGGAATGAATATTTTAATTTTTTATCTTTGTACTGTTAATAAGATCTTGAAAATCAGAATACTTGGTATTTCTAAAGACTGTAATTTAATCTATAGATGGCGAGATATATCTCCCAGGGTAACAAAACAATATTTTTTTAACAAATTATGAAAAAATAAAGTTTATAAAAACTAAAGTACTAGCAACGAAAATTTATTTGAACAGAATCCTTTAAGATGTTACCGAGATCATTTTTATTAAATGCTTTTCTGAGGATGTATAGCCGAGTGACAAACACAGTTAACGTACATCGCCTCTACGGAACCCTTCAAAAAGAGAGAATATTTACCATGAACATCTTTTAGCTTTGAGATGGATGTATATAGATGATATATAGATGGATACATCATATACATCCATCTTCATTATCATCAACAAGAGATATCTTGTTCATGGTCCATAATAGATAAATAAATGTGCGTTATCAAGTGAACTCGAACTGGGACTATATTTTTATATTACATGATTAAATTCTCAACTTACTGTTAACAAAAACGGAGGGATTCAAAGGCAAGATGCAGGGCAAATGGACTATCTCCGGAAGTACTTTGGCAAAGCCACTTTGTAGTTTCAGAATCACCAATGTTAACTGCACAGCGTAAAATCTTGACCGGACGTTGCAACCTAAGGAGCCTGCAGTCCGAACCGTCATTATCATACCCCATACACCAGTCAAAATTGAAGCTATTATGAAAGGCTGGATGTACGCGAAACAGCTATGGTACAACATCTGAAAAGTTTAAAACAGAATGGAAATTAATAAAGTCGCGAGTTATAATAATACCAATTACGTAAGAGAGCCATGCTGGAATCACTATCTTGATTACAGTTCTTAGGGCCTGCTCGATCTGTGTGATACTCTGTCACGGAATATCTTGGATTTCGTGCGATGAATGATGAATGCGAATTTCGATGGCCCACTTCCCGCGCCTCTATCCAACGTTCCCTATCTCATAGCCTATCCCTTCTATTCCATCTTTCTTGTCAGATTACCTCATCCCCCCCGTACCATCCGAAAGGATGGCAACGCGATGGCTTCGCCTTGTGTGTTGACCTACGACTAGGCATAGGCGATGGTAACCACTTTCCTTGTGCTGGGCCGTCTGCCTGTAGTCCACCTTCGCGATGAACAATAAATGTTTTTGTGCATGTACATTTCACACGCAATAGAAATTAAACAAAGTGTGACAAGGGGTGGGAGGAGAGGGATTCTACATTTCGTGACGTCACACTTCATAATATTTAAAACACAAAGTTTGTAGTATTAACGAAACTCTATCTGTATGACTATAGTATTCATATTATTAAATATATTGCATTCTATCTCGCATGCTTAGTCCTAAAGATTTCTGTTTATCTTTTTTAGTGTGGTTTTTTCGTTTCATCGAGTTTCAAATCACAACGATTCTAAAGAAGTTTCACTTCCAAAACGTAAATGTAACCGGAGATTTTGCGGTCACGTACATACTGTATAAATAGCAACAGCTTAAAGTGTTTCAGCAACACGTAGTACTTGTTTCTGAACCAGTGTTTAAAACAAACACTTCTCGATGAATTCATATCTTTAACATAAAACTAATCAATCGAGATGTGAAAGGGTGATATTTCTTTCAGGCGCTATTTTGAAAATGTTTTAAAGTTTTATATCACCCATAAAACCATTGATGTAGCATATTGTATTAAAACCGCAAATAATGTAGTAACTTCAAGAAAGGAATATCTGTAGAATTTAATTGAAATTCAGATGCTATAAATTTTATTAAGTTGAGATATTAGAATAAAAATATTCAATGGTTTAAGTCTAGCAAAAAGTATAACATAAAACAAATAGCTTTTCAAACCCGATATCTTTGAACTTATAAATTACTCAGATATTGTTCAATGGTCGACATAAGTACTTGATCAGTAGACTATAGCTGTACAGCAAAAAATATTAATTACGGATTTTTCAGGGAATTACTCTATTTTAATTCTAGCACTGTATCTTATTGGATACAGTCTAGCTCTACAGTCTATCTTTGAAATTCCCAGAACGGTAGTAGAAGTTATCTAAAGAACATTTCATGAAAAGAAGAAGAGTTTCATGAAAATGTGTACTACATAATGTCTGTATACTGTATCTTTGTGTTTATTTACACATAAATGTACGTTTACTTACCATATTTTCAGCGTATAATATGAGGATTAGAATATAAATAAGTCCTTGAATCACTGGCATCTGCAGAACCAAATAACGCAACAATTTCAGATTTCGTCTGGAAAGAAAAGCAAAAAAAAAAACATTTTCGTTTAACTTTTAAATTCCTTCATAGTCACTCTATATACTCGTGAAAATTTTGTGAAACCGCAAGAAAAGAATACGAGAACCCGTCCACATTCATGCTTCTCGCTAGTAAAAGACTGAATTTCCAACCTCTATTATAAGAAAATAATAGTTGCTAGTCTAGAAATCCCCTCAAAGTTACTGGTAATTCTTCTATGCTGTTAATAATAGGAATATTTGTTCAGACAAATTAATTTAATCTTCTTTAAAAAAAAAGGTTTCATTAAAAGTATTCTCAAGATGAATTATGGTCCGCTCCTATACCTTACTATTCAATCACTTGCCCTACCATCAGTTGAATTTTGACATTACATGTATGTATGGAGCTTATGTCAAATTTTAACAGATACTAAACCAAATAAACGCTCGGTAAGATATCGGAACCGGGCATAAACCAACAAGCCCTTCCTTTTAGAGTTTCATTAGACATTCTCTGTGAGTAATAATATAGTAAGTTGCTTAATAATTATGATCGCTGTTCATCAGATTTTTTAGCTAGTAAAGCTACTAGCATGCATAAGCATGCATCTCAAAAAAAAATTAGTTGTCTAGCGGCCACAGCTAATTACTCATTGAATCTTTCGCGATTTTACTACACTAATGTAGTCAACCAATATTTAAAAAAAAATAACTGACACAATATACACAGACAAAATATATATGTATGGATGAAGATGACGCTCTTAAAAAGAAGTTCCTTTTTTGCCATAATGGCTACAGTACCCTAAGAAACAAATGACTTAATACGATTGTAATGATAACTTTACAACAATTATATAATTCGAGTATAATTGCTTACTCTAAATTCACGTGATGGTAAAAGTTACAATTAGAGAAATTGTTGCCGCAGTCTATTATTTATTTGAAAATAACTGTGACACTTAATAATTACTCAATTTTAGTACTTAGCAAATTAAAAACAAATGGTATCAGGTATGATGGTTGGAATATTCCTGTCATCACGTAGAAGCAATATTACTTCTACCCATTTGCTAAATTTGCTTGTGGGCTTCCTACCGGGGGGTAACACAGACGAGGAGCGTGGGATGCGCCACGTTAGGGTGGCAATAACACCTCCGAATAAATATTATGAACAGAGTCTGGGACACCTAGTAAAACCACCCGAGTTTGCTGTCTGTTCAATGAAGCTATTTCAAAAAAGCAACTGGAATACGCTATATAAACGATAGAGAACACGTTGCAATATTTTTAGAAGTCTTGTCTGTTTCGTTTGGTATTCATGTAAAAACTACTAGGCTGATTTCGATGCGGTTTTCGCCGATCAACAGCAAATTCTTAGACTAAAAACATGTGCTACTTTTTATCCTGTGAATCCCGCGGGAAATTTTCTGGGAATGATTTAATTTGGCTAGATAAAAAAACGAATTCAAAAGTGATTTTTTCACTGATCGATAACAAATTTTACGTAATGTGTAATATTTTTATCCCGGCAACCCCACGGGAACTTTCCAGGAAGCGGTTTGTAGTTATTTAGGTGCACAAAAAGCCACAGTTTTCACTAAAATGATGGCTTAAATTCTTTATAAATACTGTGTCCCGGGAATCCCGCGGGAATATCAAATCAAGTGTGGAAGAAGTCGGTAGCATATCCTAGTTCTCTATAATATTGTACTACGATTAATTCAATACCAGAAACTTTTCTAACTATAACATAAAAATATTTTAATTTCTGAGCTTATTGTTTGCGAGTATATTCCGGTACAAAGATATTTAAGATGTAATTATTGTCATATAAATCATGACTTTGCTTTTAAGATTTTTGCCAAGACTGTGTTCGCATGCGGATAACTAAATTTTTATTATCTTTGAGAATTTTATTAGCAAAAGTAAATTACAATTTACAAGAACTACGCACTTTTGTATGTTGTAATTAGATTAGACAGACAAGAAAGATCTTTTTAAAATAGAGTGGCGATAATAATAATAATCATTTATAGCAAAGCACACCAGGTATCAGGGGAACTCGTCTTCAAAGTCATAGATTATACCCAATTTAAATTATAATTAAAGAAGCCCAAACAGAAGTAGAACTTTTAAATTATTTCTTGTTCGAAAATAAACTACTGGATTACATTACGACTGCAAATCCGTAAATCATCCTCCATATCCCGAGGAACTCTTTCATTTTTCGAACTAAAAATTCATACAACACATCTCTAGTTTCTCAAGTAGTATAATAATGTGAAATAAAATTAAAAGAAGTTTTATATTATCCAAGGTAAATATGAATATTAATGAAAACAATCGATTTTATTTACTTTCACGTTTACGTGAATCAAAATGAAGGTAAGTGGTAATTATTCGCAAAATTAAGGTTCTATTTAGTATGCAGCTATAATTTAAATTTAGTATGACCTTCTTTTATCAAGGATCCATAGGCATGTCGGTTTAGTCAGTATGTATTATGTATGTCACAGTCATTTTTATAAAAATAGCTACCAGGTCTATATACTATATACTGCACCTTCCTGTTAAATTAAACCTATGTAGTATACAAGCTTCTGCCCGCGACTTCGTCCGTATAGTCCGTTTTTTTAACTATGCCACGGAAACTCTTTAATTTTTCGGGATCAAAAGTATCCTATATGTTGACCAGGGATGCGAATATAAGCTACCACCATACACAATTTTATTTATATTGGTCCAGCCGTTTCGGAGATTACCCTGTACAAACAAACAGACAAAGAGAGAAAAAAAAATGAAAAAAACCTAAATTAGTTCTATTTCATTCTTATATCCCCCTGACTCGGTTTTTATAAAATAAAATAAAAAATAAAAATGTATTTATTTCAAAAAGTCTATACATGTAAGTTGCCGGGGCTTCCCAGAAAGTAATCAAATGACACTTGTGTTGGGAAACCTCGCTCTTCCTGTTACATTATTTTTTAAGACTATTAGTGTGCATGTGTGTGTGTGTGTGTGTGTGTGTGTGTGTGTGTGTGTGTGTGTGTGTGTGTGTGTGTGTGTGTGTGTGTGTGTGTGTGTGTGTGTGTGTGTGTGTGTGTGTGTGTGTGTGTGTGTGTGTGTGTGTGTGTGTGTGTGTGTGTGTGTGTTTGTGTGTGTTTGTGTGTGTGTGTGTGTGTGTGTGTTAGTTTAAATAGAACACAAATCCCTAATAATTACTACTACACTAAGCATGTATCATATTCAGGCTAATATAAGCAAGATATTTTCCACTTCATCATAATTAAGGGTAAGGAGCCATTCGGTCAGATTTTTCTTACACTCATATAGTCGCATTGGGTAAATGTTAAGAATGCGATTTATTTTATTATAAACACGGGGGGCTCGAGCTACATATTGCCGACTAGCAAAGACTGAACGTGCGGAATATGTAGGGGCAACTATGTCATACCGTCTTTTCCTAAGCTTTGCACGGTCGAAAGGTAACCCTTTGTGGTATCTAAGTGTCATGTGTAAGACATAGAGTTTCCTGACGGAGAGAAGTTTAGAAATTGCATACAGGGATTCAGTAGAAAATCTATATGGCTTACAGAGCATAACTTTAAGCAAGGATCTTTGTGCCCGTTCTAGGTCTATAAAGTATGACTTAGCTGCACCCCCCCACACAGATATACAATATATGATTACAGATTGGGCTAGTGCAATGTATATTTTATTCAGTAGCTCGGTACTCATAACGTGTCTCAGAGATTTGAAAACCCATATTAGCTTCCTTACCCTCCCTATGGTCAGTTCAAGGTGTGGGTACCAGCTTAACTTTTGGTCCACAATAATTCCAAGGTACTTAACAGAGCTAGCTTTCTCAATAGTCGGGCAGCCGTAAGTACAACTGAAAGGAGTACAACAGGAATGAATTTTAATTTCAAAATCTGGCAAGGGTTGTGAATTTAAGTATGGCGCAAAACATACGTAATTAGTTTTTTAGGTGTTTAACGTGAGAAGATTCTCACTAAGCCAGTGACCAACTCTAGCTAGGCCCTTCTCAGCCTCCAACTTAACTTTATCCCAGGTCTTGGCCGTAAAAATGATAGCGGTGTCATCCGCATAGGACAGAATCCTCCCCCCGACGCTGCTTAGGTTACAGAGATCATTGATATATATCAAAAAGAGCGTCGGACCGAGAACACTGCCCTGTGGGACACCAAATGTAACGTTTTCTTCATCACTTAGAAAATTTTCAATTTTTATCCCCTGCTTTCTGTTTAGAAGGTAACTGCTGAGAAGAGAGAGAGCAGAGCCACGGAATCCTATCCTCTCTAGCCTGCGTATAAGTATTGGGATAGAAACGGTATCAAAAGCTTTCTTAAGATCAAGGAAGGCTACCAGACATTTGTTACCGTTATCTATTTCCTCTGTTATTGTGGATGTTAGATCCAGGATAGCGTCCTGGGTAGACATTCCCTTCCTAAAGCCATATTGAGTGGTAGATAAGATGTTGTACTTAGCCAAGTAGTTTACTATTCTAGAGTTCAAGAGCTTCTCGACGATTTTAGAAATACTGGGCAGTACTGAGATAGGCCGAAAGTTATTAACGTCGTCGCTATCTCCCCCCTTATACACAGGGGTAACAATGGAGCGCTTAAGAAGAAAGGGAAATACTCCAGTATTAAAACATAGGTTGGCAAGGTCACTGATCAGAGGGACTAGGATCTCCTTAGCTTGTTTTAAGAAGTGGGTAGGGATTCCATCCCAACCTGGTGCACTCCCAGAGTCTAGGGACATCAAAATATTTTCTACTTCCTTCTGGGAGGTGTCTAGTAAAACAAAAGAGGACAGATTATAGTTGTCTTGTTGTTTTATCATTTTTGTTTCATTGTACAGAAATTCGACCTCTACAGTTTTATTATATGTATAGATAGGTTTAATTTAAAAGGAAGGTTCAGTATGTAGTGCTACAAAGTTATGTAGTTAAATTAAGAAAAAAATAAAGAATAAGGGTACCTACTCGGCACACATGTCGTGTGAGGAAATAGTAGAAGTAATCTTCAGTCTTTGCTTAAGTCATGAAAATTATCCACACTCTATCTTTTAAACAATGAAGTGGAAAATCTTAGAAACAATCCAGGTTGAACATTTTCTAAAATTGGTTTCGACAACCGTTTTTGAGATATGGAATTTGTTTATGGTATAATAGTGTTATATACCGACAAATAAATGCGCACACCTGGCTGTCGTAAAACACAGTTTATTACCTTTCCTGCATTTGGAGTTCTTTGGTTTACTTCGTGTTTCAAATTTAAAAACATCCTATTGTTATCGTACTTATTTTATGGCCGTCATTAATGTCGAACTAATCTTTGTTGCTGTTGCATTTCGTCGAAGCTTTCCAGATGTGCGGATTAACTTAGTGAACGTGGCTCTTTGTCGGTATTATACAGTTTAGTATAAAACAATACCCGAACGGAGGGGTGGGGCAATCAAGCGGCGATTACGACTACTAGCAAGACGTGTGTAGTACATTCGAAGAGCGATATAGTGACGGACTTTGCGCGTATTATTGAATCGTGCAGTATTAATACCCAGTCATAATTGAGCCGGTATTATATGTGATTGTACAGTTCTAATAAACTCTATAGTAATTCCAACGGCATTTTAATTCGAGTCCTGGGTAGCTCGTAACAATAGTATGGTAGCCAAATAAAAGATCATTACAGTAACAATCATTACGGCACCCTTATGCGTGGACTGCCAAACACTTACCTAATTTATTCGAATGTTTACTGCTGTTGTATGAATTTCATAATCACTTAGGCACTCCCCTAAGCTATATAATATGATCGTATTTTCACCTTGATTCCAGAATTTTTGTCACCTGTTTAATAGTTTACAAAGCTGTTGCCAAGGTCACTTCAAAGTTATTTCTAGTTTTCAAATAAACTTTTACGCACGTGAACCACATTTATATTGAATAAATATACATATTGTGAAGGTTATAAGAACAAAGGAATCGTCTACTACGGGGTGTATGATTGATATTAATTGGTAGGTTCAAGGACCTCATATTTTTTTGTTATTGAGATATACCCGCAACTATTCCGGGAACTCAAAATATCACAGCGATTTTAAAAAAATTAAGCTACCGTTTTAATGAAAATTATGCCGAAATAAGGCAATTTGTATGCACCTGAACAAACCGCTCCCGAGACAACTCCTGCGGAAATCCCGAGACAAAAAAGCACACATTTTATTACATAAAATTTGGTATCCATCATTGAAAAAATCATGGCAATTTTAAATCATTTCCGATTCCCAGGAAAAAATGTAGATTTTGAGTCTTAAGATGGCTGTCGATCAGTGAAAACCGCATAGAAATCTCTAACAAACTGACAAAAAACAAAAAAAATGCATCGTTTATATAGTCTATTCCAGTTTTTTTTCGGTTACGCGATACCTGCAAACCTCGACTGATAGGATGACAAAAAAGAATTTCAACTCAAAAATACCGGCCAGGAGTGTGCAGATCTTCAATTTATTATTGACTATATATCGCTTTACTACATACTTGATATCTTGAAAACTACTCAATATAAATCTTATTTTTGATATCTCACCAACTACGATTTTTGAAGTTGTAAAGTTTGATATTTAATAATGCATGTAAGTAAAAAAAATGAAATTGCTAACTTACTTTTGAATATTTGGCTGTGGTATGAAACAGCACGGCCAACAGCAGCATGGCGGTACTCTGGTCTCCAACCGAGCGCCAGCCGCTCGTCTGATAACAACGTGAAAATAATTATTTAAAATATCTATTATTACCTTCTAAGTACTTTCCTATTGTTATAGGCCCCGCACATTAAAACCTTCCACGCAAAAGCTATAATTATGGTCTAATAATGAAGTCACGTCCTAATTAATATTCCAGTAATGTCTTTTGAATAATAATTCCTTCAGCGATTTACTTATATATGTTAAGTAACTAAATTATAGGTATTAATTATTACTAAACTATACATTTGATAAAAATGTTGTGAATGACACTACTAACTTTCAAACGCATTTCTAGAAAACAATATAGATATGTAAGTAATCGTAATTATAATTGACAGACGAACCCATATTGACCTGCACATTAAGCGTGTGTATTATATTCGCAAGCTAAACAAATTACGCTTACATTGTACTCAATTACATAAGTGTAACGCTGATTTCGGTAACACCCAGACCATAGCAAATACCAAAAATATTTATTTTCATGATAAATCTTTACAATAAGTATTATTGATATTTCCTATCTATGTTCCGTACATGTCTGGTAGGATTTCCCTTAGAGAAATCAATCCGGGCCGGCTCAGTTTTACTAACCAACGCCGTCCAGTGTATCTAAAAATTAACGCTTCAATAAATATTTGGAGTGTGTGACTGTGAAGTCTTAGCACAATTCCCGTAATGGTACCTTCCAATTATGAAGGATTTAGCGGGAATGTAAATATTGTTGCTATTAAATCACATTGTTTATATTTTGTAATAAATGACACTTGGGCAAAAAAATACTTCAGATTCGGTCTTTTGGTTCATAAAGTAGTAAGTAAAAGTCTGGGGGTGTATAAAACAAAAGACCCGACAATATTTACGTTTCCTCAAAATTCTGAGGGTGTACAGATCAATCTGACACCCTCAGGACATTAAAATACATAAGTGTGTGGTAAGGGTGTGGTCAAAAGTATAGACCATTTTTTTGTGAGCCGGTGTAATCATCAATACGAGGTCACTAAGGTCGTTTAACATGAGGTTACGTACCTTTCTAATTGTTCGAATCCACCGAAATCTGCAATAATCATACAGAAGAGGTAGTACATGGCCACCATAGCCGCCTCTTGGGCAATCGCTTCCGTCAATATTCTTGCTCTAGGTAGTATTGTAGCTAAGAACGCCGCAGCTGCTACCACCTGGAAAAAACATTTTTTTTAATTATCTATAAATATATAATTTATAATAATAAAAATAATGATCATTATTTTTAATTTTCACTACATTCTTTCTTTTTAAATCATTATTTATCACGGGGGCTTTGTGGCAAGACCTTAGGTTAGTAGCGACACCTCGTACCTGACTCCGGGGGCCTCCGTGCTTGCTTTAACCACCCGGCACGGAGTAGAGATCGCTAGAGCTAAGACTCAAGCTCCAGGGGTGGAAGTGATAAATGGCATCACGTCAGAAGTAGCCTTAGTGAACCTGCAGCCCACTTCTCTACAACCCTTAGCCACTCACACCCATGTTGCCCCTGTCTTTTAAGGCATTTTTAGGGGCCCATGCAGGGAGTGGCGAGTCACCGTCTGCTCATTTTTCCATATTACTCGAACATTACGACGGCAGACACCAACCACTAGCAGTTCACAGCAATAGCCCGGTACTTTCTGTTCTCATTTCCTACAATAGTCCTACAGTGGCCGGGGCTTGTCCTTGGGTGTATTATTATATGGTATAAACAGGGATAATCGCCGGTCAGTGTCAGGCCACATTTACCTAGATTAAATTTGTAAAGGGCCTCTACGTGTTGGCCTCCCCATGGCCCCACGCGAGCCCTCCAAAAGTCCGGTGCATTTTTATGGCCCGTGGTCTTCAAAGACATACAATATAGTGATTGTTTAATTGTTATAGCGAGAAGTGATTACTGCATTAGCAATGAAAAGTCTCAGACCATTGTGCAAGTTGGTCAAGTACAAACTTAAATAAAACTAAAGACAAACCTTCATTAAGTTATCTTTACATACTTACATACACATAACTAATTATATATATACACCGTGAAATAATGATTTTCAACAACAGCATGTTTAAGTTTACCCACTGCGCTGGGCGTCATTAAAAAAATAAAAATATTATTAATAACAATCAAATATAGCCTATGCCATTTAGGAATGGACCTTTCTATAGGTAAAAGAATTTCAAAAATCGGGTCAGGGATTCAAGATGTTACTACCTGCAAAAAAAACTATTTCACAAACTTTACCTCTTTATAATATTAGTACGGATTGTTTATAAAATTTCACTACTTGTCATTATCTACTATTTATTCCTATTCAAATTGATTCATGCTTTATCATTTTATATTTTAAGTACTATAAATAAATACACCTTAGTAATAAGGTAATTTTTATAGCAATGTTTTGTTGCTTACATAAAATTGGTAACATATTTTGAATCTTAACCTGTATAATATGTAGTTATAGTTTTATTATATATTAAATAAACACATATATCGAATGTAATGTAAACAACATATAAACATTAGTCAAATCCAATTAAGAATTGTTTTCCTTAGATTTTCATTAGGGATATATTATATATTAACAAAGTTGTTTTTCATGTTTCTACTATGTATAACGTAATGCTTTGGCTTACAAGAAGCGGTGTGTAAAACCGCAAAACTCGACGATTGCGAATTATGAAATACCTTGTCTACTACGCAACAATGACCCGCGGATGTCGTCTTGCAACAAGCGGTTTGCTTATTCTACTTTTAGCAAACTCCAAGAAATGTGTACATGATTACTTATGATATAATACTAGCGGTTCCAGCACACGTTATCTTGTTCTTAATAAATTTATTCCAGTGCCACCTACCGGTTCCAATTGGGAAAGAATGTGGTGGGGCTTAAAGTATGGCGCCATCAATTAGATGCTTATTTAACCTAGTTGACAGCAGAACTGGTACTTACCGACCTCTCGTTATGAAAAAAAACTTGCAATAAAAAATGATAATAAATTTAAATGAAACCTATTGAATGATGATGAACCCCTTGTCCTAAGTTGAAACAAATTCAGAAAATGAAAAAATCATCAAAATCGGTATAGAAGTTTTGGATTTCATCGCGGCCAAACACTGTGACAGGGATTTTTTTATATATATAGATAACTAGCCGTTCCCACCCGCTTCGCCCGGCGAATGACAAACAAACAAACAAATTGAGAAAACATGGAAAAATATATAGCCTATAACCATCTACGATTAATTCCGCGTCGAATGGTTGTGGTTTCATGCTGATCGGTCCAGTAGTTTTCGAGTTTACCTCGGACAAAGAAAACAAACTTTGCTTATATCTTATATATATAAATCTCGTGTCACGATGTTTGTCCGCGATGGACTCCTAAACTACTCAACCGATTTTAATCAAATTTGCACACCGTGTGCAGTTTGATGCAACTTGAAAGATAGGATAGTTTTTATACCGTTGGAACCGGTAGGTGGCGCTGAGATCGGGTTGTAGAATCCTCTTAACAACGGGGAGCGATTTTGTTTTTGTGTGTTTGAGTGGGTCCCCGGATGGTTTAAATCCACAATTGGAACCGGTAGGTGGCGCTGGGATCGGGTCATATTTTCTCAGAGCAGGACAACGTCTGCTGGGGCCGCTAGTATATATATATATATATATATATATATATATATATATATATATATATATATATAGATTATAGATTACAAGCTTCGTCCACATGGAATAGTTTAAAAAAAGCAAGTTAAAAAATTTGGAAACATTCTTCATTGATGCTCTGCTCCTATTGGTTTTAGCGTGAGGATATATAGCCTACATGGCTATATAGGCTATATATCATCACAATTACTTACATGGTTGAAATCCTCAAACTCTGCCTACCGCTACAAGTTATAAGCGTGATATTGTGTGAATATAGATTAAGCTCTTGTATTAAAACGCTCTGCTTCAGGAAACGAAAGGCCAATCAGAATTATCTCATACTAGCTTATGCCCGCGACTTCGTCCGCGTGGAATAGTTTAAAAAAACCCCAATTTTGAAACATTCTTCATTGGTGCTCCGCCGTTTTGTTCTTAGCGTGATGATATACAGTCTTCCTCGATAAATGGGCTACCCAACACTGAAAGAATTTTTCAAGTCAAACCAGTAGTTCCTGAGATAAGCGCGTTCAAGCAAACAAACAAACTCTTCAGCTTTATATATTAGTATAAGATAAACTCATAGACATCCCATTGGTGGGTTTAGTTACCTTATCTCAAGAACAATACCAGCCACGAAAAGCCATTAAATGTCGGCTATCACGCAATGGTTACTTTGATGAGCAAAATGTCTTCATGTGTTTTCTTCGACACAATAGCTACATGCACATTTGTAACAGGATACGAATCCACCTTATTGAAGAGGAAGCCACTGAGTTATCACTAATACATAATATTTTATATACAATTAAATATTATATGCACACGAGTATATTAAATCCATATTTACAAAGTTTATTTTTTTATACACCATTATAATACTTTATGGATCACCAACACACATCAACTATTAAAACACATGTAAAATCACAATACTTTTTTGGTAAAACAGTAAGTGGCATTATCGCTTAAAAAGATCTCTTCAAGGCAACATTACTTAAAAGGATATTTTTATATAATACTAGCTTCTACCCGCGACTTCATCCGCGTGGTGCGGTTTTTTTAACTATCCCACGGGAATTCTTTCATTTTTCAGGATCAAAATTATCCTATATGATAACCAGGGATATAACCTACCACCATAAAAAATCATGTAAATCGGTCCAGTCGTTTATGAGATTAGCCGGTACAAACAGACATACAAACAGAGAAACAAAAAAATTGAAAAAATCTAAATTAGTTCTATTTCAGTTTTTACATCCCCTAGACTCGGTTTTTAACATTTTTTTCATTGTACAGAAATTTTACCTCTACAATTTTATTAAATGTATAGATGCCAATGTAAGTGGTGCAGAAAATAAGGCAGGGCTAACAATTTCTGATTAAAATAATTTCATGATAAATACGTAGGGATTTTAATACTTCATTCTTCAAATCTAGGTGCAATAAATAAAAATTAATTTTAAATTTGTAACAACTCAGTTCTTTCGTGCAGTAGTAGAATTGTTAGAGTTATAAGTAGTATATATGGATACTGCAAGAAATTAGGTAGCAAAAAAACTTACAATAAAAATTATTTGAATATTTTTTAGGATTACAGTCTATACAAAATTATAAAGAGAATATTTGTATATTTGTAACGAACAAACTCAAAAACTACTGAACCGATTTCAAAAATTCTTTTGCCATTAGAATGCTTCGTTATCCCAAATTAATATAGGCTATATTTCAATCCAAGAGATTTTTATTTTTTCATGGCAAGACAATGTCTGCCGGCCTCACATCATCGAAGTATAATTAAACTAGGTTCAACGTAACTGACTAATATTACGCGTTTATCTATTCCATATCTTTTGTTTGATGTAAAAAAATATTAGATATTCATTTATAAAAAGATCCATCTAGTGGCGAGTTTTGGTATTAGTTGTAGGATAGCAGTTAACTTAAGTTTATCTATTAATTCTATTACATAACTTTATGGAATCATTAATGAAATTATTGTTATTGAACTCAGGTAACCGCAGAAACCGGCCATAAGAAACTTCGTTCCTGTGAGTTAAATAACACGCGGGTGCTTTCATTTAGAAGTTACAAAGTATTTAATACACTTACAGGGTAAACAGCAAGTACGACAGCCACATTATTTACGTTATGCCTCCAATGTTTGAGTGCTGATTTCATTGTGATTACGTACAGCAAACATATTGCCAGAAGTACTACCAGTTCAGTGGACCACATCACCCATGCGTAACTTTGGAGCGCTGAAACAAATAGAGTTTGTTATCAATTACAATGTATTATCTGGTAGATCTGTAATTACTCTCCAGTAACGAATAATCCTTTTATGGTGGTTATATGGTTATGGGCATATAATGAGGAGGGATAAAAGTCACGTGACAAAAAGAATGTTAAACTACAAGATGGATGGATACAGATGTAAAGGTAGACAAAAAAAAGATGGATGGGTTGCGGGAAAGATGATATGATGATTTGTGGTGTGACAGAAGATCTATGGCAGAATAGAGGAGTGTAGAAGGAAAAGACATATTATGCCGACTCCAATTAATTGAGATATAGTGAAAGAAAAAGAACGAATAATCCTTTTGCATCTGAAAATTATAGTTATGCGTTTTCTACAACTATTATTTAATTTGAAACAATATTATATATAGTGGTCGTATGTACGATCTTTAAAATCAAGAAGAGTAGATTAGAGTGAGTTGCAGGCAGGTTCGGGGACCTTCTATCGTAGAAAAAGAATTCTTTCCTGGCAATGTCTTATTTAATTCTCTTATTGTAAATTGTAATGCAATGTCTTATTGAATTTGCTGAAGTTATTGTAAAAACAAGTCTTTTCATATTTATATAGGTAAGTACCGAACAATATAAATTAATTTATAGATCCAATTAAACAGGTAGCTTTGTCATCATTCAAAATAAATAAAAATATTGCAGGAGTTCAGCAGACAGGCAGACGGCCCACTTGATGGAAAGCGGTTACCATCGCCTATGGACATCTGCAACACCAAAGGTGCTACAAATGCACTGCTGCTCTCTTAAGGGAGACTGGAACCTGGTCACTTATGCCGGAACACAACTCAAGGTTGTTCTGGCGACATACTTTAGACCAGGGGTGGTAGCCATCCACTCGGGCAAATGCCCTACCACCTGGCTGTGGGTTGTTTTGTCGCCCCTTACGACAGGTCGCCCGGCCACAGGAAATTGTATTCTTTCTCCGTTCCTGCACGGATAAAATAAATAAAATAGTAGACATTCATTCTGTATAACCATAAACAACATAAACCAAAAATGGAAAGCAAAATGAAATCATCAAGAACGCGTCAAATGCATCAGTAAATTTTACCAACAACAATATTAAGCTAGTTCCTATAATACATTTTTCCTGTATCTAAAACGAGAATTCAGTACATATCTCGGTAAATTCAATAGCAGTCATTCTTATGACGTCACTGAATTATGATCAAACTATCACTAATCAACATGGTGCTTTGTTCATTAAATCATTTAACCCCTACAACATGGATGTCAAGGAGAAATTGGATACTAGATTGAAAATTATGATTGTCACAGTATTTGGCACAGACTCAGATATTTAATTTTAAACTGCACTAAAAGTTAAAACATATGATTTAACCTTGATAAATAGATAATTTGTGTGCATTTATATTTAGACTTTCAAGCTCTTTCGACAAAACGAAACCCGTGTATAGAAGTGTCCGCTCGCCCTATTTTATTCATACCTTAAAGTGACCAATAATTTTAGACGATCTTCCTACTATTTTCTCCGAAAGACACGTGAATACATCTATTTAGGTCTTTCCGCGTGTTTGGTTTAAATTACACAAAGTCCCGGTTAAAGGAGTTCATAGAAACACCTTGGTTGTCGTAGGCGGTACTGCTAACCACTTGTGTCACCCGCAGTGGATATTAGTGGACATTATTCTCACACATAGATTAGGATCAGCATTAGAAGTAAAAATATGTACATTATCATTGAGGTAACGTATATACAGAATACGATGACATCGGCTCAGTATTGTTATCATACAGGTAAAATAGAAATTTGATTAAAGTTAAATTTTCTTCATTGTATTACATTTCTATGAATTAGCTTTACAATATTTAATGTTCAATGCTCATTTGTTAATCAAAATTTGTATCATCAACAAATTCAAAGAATGCTCGTGGAATGGTTACAACATGTAAAATACATGACATGTTTATTTCGTTGTTTGCAGTGCGTAACAAGTTAAAATTTTACTATCTTTTACTAGCACTACCACCACTTAATAACTGGAGCTTGAAAATGTCTTCCGTATAAGAAACAAATGCTCGTACTATTTTTGATGTAAATACATCCACTGCGTAACTTTACATGCTATAGCAAAATTAAGTATATATTTGGAATAAATGTTATTTCGTACAAAAAATTCTAAGTATACGCACATTTTCTACACTACCTTAAAATCAATTAAACTAAGTACATATGAATAATATTTTCAATAAGAGAATTTTATAAGCGCAATGAGATCTCAAATGCGTATGTTTCATTTATTAATATTTGCCGATTTGTGTGTTAAATTTCTTCTCTGGACTCTACTCAATGACTCTACCATAATCCCAATTAAATGCTTTTATCAGTTGAGCGACAACAACATCCTTGAATTTGTCTAAACCTAAAGAAACTGCAATAGCTTTTATAGCAACTCGCTATTTTAGAAAAATAAAAATGTATTCCAAATTATACACAAGTATTTTAAAAGGGACGATATATTCGACTTCTTATATACTCATTTTACTCATAGTAGATATTCCGAAGATTAACCGGTTTGATTAAAATTTCTCACCAGTCAGTAACTACTTTCTATGTAATAAATTATAACAACTTAATTTTTTAATATAATTAAACACAATTAAACTATTTAAGTAGAGTAAAATAGTTAAGGAGATGCTCAGGTTGACATACACCTCTACAAAATAACAAAATGGGAAGATTGATTGTTGATATTTTTTGCAAATTTTGTTGTCATGAATAAAATCCAAAAACTATGTTGGCGAGGGAGCGGGAAATAAACAGGAAAAGGCTTACAGGATAAGGTACGCCGCACCAGACACGCTACGAACGATGCGTCTTCGCAGCGGCAGGCACTTCTTCCTCTCGATTCTTTCTTCTTGTCTTGCGGTTCCTTCGACTTAGTGAACCAGCTGGAACGGTGCAGCGTGCACCTTCCAACGTGCGGGTTGTTGAAAGCGGGTGTAACAAGCGGTACAACGCACAAGACGCGGCGAGGTTTATGCGGGAGCAGCGGTGCGTTCAGCGGTCGAACGTAGACTATGTCACATTGCATAGTGACAGATGCGGCGGAAGAAAAAGAAACAAAAGAGGCGGCGACCAAATAGATCGGCGTTAACATTGCCCCCGGCTTTAAAACTATCAGTTTTAAAAGAAAAGAACATGGGAACTAGTGGTGAAAGCGGGAGAGCGGTGACTGTGGGAGAGCGGTGAGAGCGGTAGAGAACGGCGGATAGGAGAGCGCGGGGGGCAACAGAAATATTTATTGAGAAGGGAGCGGGCAAAGACGGTATGCCCTTTTTAGTTTCAGCGAGTTCCTTTGTATTTTCATAATTCAAAATATCTTTGAGATTTCTTCTAAAGCAGCAAGTGCTGCTATGGATAAATATTTCATCAAGAAAAACTAAAATTATTATTGTTCCTGTCGACTTACGGTCTTATTCATATTGTGTAAGAGTAAGTTTGTAGGTTCTTTAAGGTTTTAAAAAACCTACAACACCTACAAACTTTCACTAACTAATTTGAATAAGACCGCTATTTTTTACATTTATCTTTTTAATAAATTTTTTCACATTATTACACCTTTAATCACCCTTTATTACTTAAGTTTGCCTTGACCAGATTAAGTTGACTAATCATTTCACGAATCAAGTTTGTGAGTATGTACCAGGTTATATATACCTTGCTTGAAATGCTATTTATTCACAGGGATTTTATTTTACTATACATCTATCAGAGCGAATACTACTTGCACGGAAGAATACCAGGAATGTATCCAGGTCTTTACATTTTTACCTTGATTAGTTTCTCCTTTTTTCTTAGTTTTCGCGACTTGTATACATACTAAAACTACGTTTTAACGGTTTTAAACGTCGGAATAATAAAAACCAAATAAATTACCTCGTTTAGAACGTAGTTATAATTTAGTTTCTCCTTGTTGGTTAAATTTCGCCAATCGATTGTATAGGTACTTACGCTCGGGCTATAAGTTCTGCTTACGTACGCCTTTATGGCTAAGCATACACTACTCTAGGTATAATAAATGATAAGATAAAATAAACTTATCGTATACTAATATATGTATAAAGCTGAAGAGTTTGTTTGTTTGCTTGAACGGGCTAATCTCAGGAATAATTTTACAAGCCAGACCAGTGGTGGCTTGAAAAATTATTGCAGTGTAAGATAGCCCATTTTTTGAGAAAGGCTATATATCATCACGCTAACACCAATAGGAGCGGAGCACCAATGAAGAATGTTTCAAAATCGGGGTTTTTTTTACTATTCCACTCGGACGAAGTCGCGGGCAGAAGCTAGTATGAGATAATTCTTATTGGCCTTTCGTTACCTGACGCAGAGCGTTTTTATACAAGAGCTTAATTATTGTCTATATACACAAAATATCACGTTTATTTCTCTTAGCGGCAGGCAGAGTTTAAGGATCTCAACCATTTGTGTAATTCTACTTAGTTTCTGTTTTCCAATCTTTAATCTTACTAATTAGTAAAATCTCAGATTGCTAATCAAAAAACATATATTTATCCAAGAACAATCCTTGACCTAACTAATGAAGTGACCTAATTTTCACCAAACATATAAGTGTATAATTGCTAATATCAACAATCTAGGTACTTATGATAAATCCTTTTATTATTGATTAAATAGTTCCCTTATCTAAAACTACGAAGTAAAATACGTTAATGGTATCACAAGTATTATAGTAATATATAACTGTTTACAGAAGTAGTGATGACAATAGCTAAGGCAACGGGCGAGGCTCACACGAATGATGTTAACTAAAAACTAACTGCTGCGCCTCACCAACCCAGAATGAGTCCTGGCCTCCGAAATGAGAATACTCTACTCCTCCCTGTTCAGGGCTGTCTCCTGCAGTCATCGGCATGAAGCTCGCGCAGATCACCCTCCACTACGCGCTCCAGCGATATCTGGGCCTACCAACTTGTCGCCGTCCCGTTGGTGTGCCCAGATAAGCTCTATTCACCGCGCGAATGATGTTACGTAGATCTACTTCTATTCTAATATGATGTTAAACTTATGTTGGTAAAAAACATCAAGATGAAGCCTGTATACCGCGATTGTCGAATAGCCTTGAATAAGTGTGACTGTAATAGTATACCATCGGCTCCCTGCCCAGCAGTGGTAAAATTATGGACTGAATTTGAATTAATTTTTTTTCTTTTTTTTACGCAAAATAGGCGCTTTGTTGTCGAGTTGCGGAAACCTCCCGCTCGCAGAAGCAGAAGATGGACTGAATTTGCTAATATTTATGTATTGTTAATAACATTTGTTTTGATAATACCACCTACTATTATAATAATTGTGATTACTAATAGCAAGGCGAGTGGGTGTAGCGACGAATTATCATTACGTCTTTGGTCGGGTGCACATGTCACAGTTGTATTTTAGGGTAGCTAATTAATGTCGAGAATCATAACTTATGATTATTTGTAATTTAGCTCGGTATTCTTTCTTTTGATTTTAAATTAAATAGATGTCAAAATTCTTAAATTCTTAATTCATAATTCTTAAATTCTTAAATACTTAAATTCTGCACTAACAGTATGGACGCTTTGCACAATATTGATACAACAATATTATGTGTGGATTTTGGCACAGTTCAGATAGTTTTGCCAATCTATACTAAACGCAGATGAAAAGCTAGACAATCCGTAAAATAACGATCAAGTTGTTGGTGTTTACTGTTTTACGCATCTTGTAAATTAATCATACCTAAACAAATTATTTAAAGAAGAAACCATTAAATAAAGAATTCGACGTCTTCTGTAGTTCTGTAGTTTAGTGGGCTAAGCCTTTCGTTTACTAATGTCTGGGTGTCTGAGATTAGGGACACCTAAAGCAGTTTGTTCTATAGTTGTATATAACCCATAACACAAACGTAACTTGATTAGCTTAAAGGTATACAACGTTAGTCTGCCTATCATTATAAAAATACATAGATATTTTTTGTAACATCGTGCCGTTTCAGTAAAAAACAATAAATAAAATATGTTCGAAACTCCATGATTTGGCTGTTTAATTTTATTTATCTGTCGTCGTTATTATTTTAAGCGTGATGAACTCTACCTTAAATTTTTCACTGACAAAAGGCTAAGACATACTAAAATTATTTTTCCGGTACAAAAATCAGCAGATTCGATTTAGTTCCTGTTCCATTTTGTTCGCTAGATATCACAATTTAGACCGATCCTAATTTTATAAAAAATAGTTTAACATCTGGTCTGTAAAAACATTAATTGACTTCGGAGGCTGCGAAATGAAGAGATACTTCTAAACGTTTTGTAGTGTTTTCTTTATTAAAGAGCTAGAGAACGATTTGTGGCGTCCGGCGCCCGTAAGTTTAGGAATTGGAATTTTCGAAGTAGGTCATTCCTAATAATATTATTCTTCTTTGAATGTTTTACTTCCCCTATTCGATTTATTGATTCGCTTGCTGCATCTAAAATCATCTCCTTCGTCTGATATTACCTTTACTTACATTTATATGTTTATCATCATTTTAATTAAATCTCAATCACAAGTTTCTGTTTTAAAACTTCTACAAAGTATTATACTATCTATATCATGGAAGTTCTAAATCCTTACAACACTTCCAAGGCTGTGTTACAAGTAGGAATGTATAAGTTCAGTGCATGGTGCATACAAAATAAGTTCTAGAGTAATCGAAAGTGGCCCAATCGGCCTTCCAATAGACCATGACCTTACCAGAGTTAAAATTATTATATATTTCCGGAAAGGAAGTATCTTACACAGATGGGCCGTGTTGATTTAATTGGATATTTTTAACACCCATTTTGTAACAGAACCGTTACACACGTTGACATCTACCCAGAAATAACTATTTTGTAACCATAATATTATATTTTTATGTATTCTGTGATTAGCGCCTGTTTTGTATAGAGTAGTTCTCCATAATTTACCTCCATTTTATATAACAATAATTATCTATAGTAATTATGTATATTATAATTCAAAATCTCTTAATTGTACGTAGACGGTATTCACTGAGTACTTGTTATTTTCATGTTGGCAGACGCGATAGATTTATACTTTGTTCGGTTTATTTTATTAACATAAAATATTATCTAAAATTTCCAATAATGTAATAAATTCTTTTCATTCCAAACACTGTAATTAAAATAGTTTATCAATGACTTCAATCCGCTATAGATTGTGCCAATTTGCTAAGTATGATATATGTACTGTAAAATTGTTGCGAGGGATGGCGAGGTGTTCTAAAATGCTTGTAGAGTGTGAAGAGCTAAACACCTAAACCATAGAAGAAAGCGATCTACATGAAACTCAGAATTCTACTTAGGGATTGTGGACTGGTGTGGTATTAGATATATATTAGATATATAAGATATTGTAACTATTATTATTTATTATATTTTTTTACTTAGTGGCTTTTAATATAGTATAGTTTGTAATTTTCACATTACTAAAATTAAACTAAATAACATACAATTACGCACTAAATCTAAACTATATCCTAATAATAAAAACTAATTATAATATATAAGTCCCAAATCGCCGTCAGATGGGGAACTGGCAGAAGTTTAAGCCAGCCCTTTGGTCGCAACTATAATACATTTGATTATAGTTTTACTACAATGTATTAATTTATAATAACGTAAATAAATAAATACATTTAAATAAAACTAAATATAATATAAATAATAAATAAATTATTATTTAAGAATTACCTGTTATATATGTATTAAAATCAGGTTGCGCGCTATAGCTATGGCATAATACCGTCGTGTTTACATGGTTGTTTGCGTGGGGGATTGCCTTGTCACCGCTTATGTGACGAAGCGTAAGAACTCTCCCTCCGCCACCGCTTGCTTCACTCGACAAATCCATTGTTTTGAAATAAACTAACACTTTCTATAAGAACACGCGTCCTTTCACAAAGTGCTCAAATTGTAAAATGTTAATGTTCGTTTATATTTCATTCACAACATTTTGTTTTTAATTAATGACGTCACTGGTTCGTGTCGCGTGTTCGATAGCTCGCTACGCGAGCCAGCGTCGTTGTGGATAGGACCGCATCTGGCTGACGACTGAATGTGAACAAATCACGAACACCGGCCACTTGGGCAAGTTGGGGTACTGGTTGCGTTCTTGCGTTCACTTTCTTTCGACATTTCGGACTGGCGCAACACCTTAATGGCGACTTGCTGATCTATAACGTGTGTTTAATCTCAATCAAAAACGCCCTTATAAAACGAATACATCACACACATGATGAAATCTATTCCAGACTGGCAGGTCATGTTGCTGAAGTACCTATTATATATCATGCCTCTTTCCTATAAGATACCTAATATATACTAGTCAAAATAAAATAAAAACCACTTGCAATTTCGGAATTGTGGGTAAATTATGGATTACTCATGAGATGAATGAGTACATCATCGTGTTATCTTAGTGTTTTTAATTTTTCGCGGCATTCTACTTGCAATTTGAGTTTTTGCAAACACTTCATTTTACCCTATTTTTAACATGAACTTGAAGCTCATTAGCATTTTATTCTGCTGGAAACAGTTTAGTTTTTCTCACGTAATGCGTAGATCAACAACTTATGAAAGTAATGTCGCGAGTTTGACACCATTTGGACGCGACTACTACAGCGAGGGCCATAACTCTTATCCAAGAAGACGAAGAAGAGCAGTCCAAATCGCCTGGAATCACTTTCAAGAGGGCGGATTATTAACCAGCAGTCAGGAATCAGGTGAAGCTAGAGTAATCACCGCCCAGGCAAACCGCTACATACGCTTAACAGCACGCAGAGAGCGCACGGTCACCTCCTGCTCTCTTAAAACCGCTTAGCCCGGGCCACAGGCTCGCGTGCTTGTGACCAAACGATTAAGAATCGGTTATATGAAGATCAGCAATTCTCCAAGAGACAACTGATGCAAATTCTATTAAGAAGTGCTCATTGTGCAAACCGATTAACGTTCGGAAGTCAACATTTATATTTAGGTGTGAATGACTGGAGCACAGTGCTTTTCATTGATGAGAGTAAAATGTCATTTTTTAGTCTTGATCTTCGCCCAAGGGTATAAAGAACAGAAGATGAACTTTTTGGGATTCCTGCATTCACGAAAGCGACTGTTTCGGGTGCCCGAACTCCCGAACCCGACGTCTTAGTCGAACTGGGCTGGCTGAGCTGTTAATTATTAACAAAGCATGGTAATAGCTCAGCGATCGAGTCGAGCAGCTCATAATACCTTACGTGATGCCATTTGCACAGCAAGTAGAACCAGGGTTTGAGTTGATGCACGACAATGCACGCGCCTAGAAGAGGCTCTTATTGAAGTATTGCTGTGATCCGCGACCAACCCGGACTTAAACCCTATTGAATACATATCGTGGCATCTCTTAAAAAAAAAGCGTGAGAGACTAATCTTCCAGTGAATATAGAAAGATAGCTCCTAATCACGTCTTTAAAATCGAACAGAGAGCAAATCTCTTAGGAAACAGTTCGGCATCTGGTAGAAAATATTCTCTCTAGGCTTTAAGAATGTCTAACGAAAAGAGGAGGACATTGATTAGATTTAAACAAGAAAAAATCTAGGTATCCATTTATTTTTGTGATTTTTTTTAGTTTTGAATATAATTTTGGTAAAAACTACACTTTTCTTTAATATTTTTTTCAATGTGATGTGATACATTTCAGTGAGTTTAATGAGAAAACAAATTGTTATCATAATTCTAACCAGTATGCACCTAAAAAAAGGGTAGGTATTCCAATTTCAGCCTTATACAATCAACTAATTTTGTTTTATTCACAATTTTGTCCCTTGTGTAAAACTGCACTTTTTCTGTACGCCCATTTGTTATGAAGCCCTCGATATATTAATATGGTCCTTATTTACAAAATAGAAAACAAAATTTTCCTTACACTATATTTTAATGCCGTATTATGGGGAAGTTACAAACAAGAAAATGACGGACACAAAGTACAGGTAGACAGGAAAAGATTACCCGCAGGAACTAGAATCATTATTTTCCTCAATATATTTTGAACCCGAACGAAGACGCAAGATGACCAGTGTAACCGTTTAACTAATCGTGTCGGTAGGTGTATTATAATTTGTATTTATACTTAAGCAACGACTTTTTGCACTGAATCCAAAAATAACTGAAAAGCAAAAATAAATGTTTTCTACATCATGAAGTCGTTGTCAACTGAAACATAAAAAATAATTGTTTTTTTGCAAAGTTGTTGTTATTTTATGTTTTAGCTTACCGACTTCAAGATGTTGTAGAAAATATTGTTTTTGAGTTTTAGTTACTTTTAAAGTTGGTTTTGTTTTTTTTCTACTTTTTAGTTACGCAATTACTGGAATAGCTTTAAAAAAATATACTTACATAAAACACGATGTACGTGTATCATATTTGAGGGTTGTTCTCCTTTCTCCAGAATCTACTCATCAGATCTGGCTGACAATGGGACCGCATCAGGAGTATACACTTTCGATTTTAAAAAATGAAAATTGGTCCACAATTGACGAGGAAATCGTGTAATAAACATAAGGTCAAATTGAGAGCCTACTCCTTTTGGAAGTTGGTTAAAAACCAATAGCATCAGTGTCAGCAAGCGACCTCCTTTGTGAGGTCAAAGGGCGCAGAGAGGAGTTGCGCTAGGTCCAGGTGGCCGAGTGGGCGGACCGCCTGAATTATCCCATCGCTGGCCTCGCCATTATACAAGCGATGAGGACGATAATGGCAGAATAGCTGCAGAGGTGTCACGGCACTCAGACGTTCCACCTGAAACCGGTTCTCTCAACGCAAGGTTGCTTCGGGAGGTACCTGTGGCAAAAAGGGCGTGAGCAGATGTCGAGATGCCACCACTGCGTCGTCGGTGACGAAGACACGGCACTGTACACCCTCCATGTTTGTCCAGCCTGGGACGAGCAGCGCTGTGATCTCGTCGCGATCATCGGGGTGAATTGGTTCCTCTCGGCCGTGATGAACGCCTTAGGATAAGACCTGAAGTAGCCGGAGAGACGCAGCTCCCCGCCGTAAAGGGAACTGCCATCGTCAGTACGGGCTGATGTTGAATGCGCAATCCAGAGGCTTTGTATCTATACTGATTTCATTTCTGCATTCTAGTGCCTCGAGAGAATCAATACTAGGTGAATTTCCTGCTTATTTCATAGATTTCGATTGGTAAAAAAAGAAACCACCTCCTTTGTACTTCTTTTCAGGCCCAATCTTAAGTCGGACTAAAATTTGTGAGTTTTCAAAATTACACGGTCATACTTATATATTTTAAAAGGCTTATATATCATTATGTTTTAAAATAATATATCTATAAAAAAGCAGAGAAGAAGGTTCTGTAGCACTGTCTATAGTTAGGTATATAGGTGTAAGATTTTTGAAGCTTTTCAGAGTTGCTTTTTTGTTTTTGATTATTAATTTAATTTAATTAAGTTATCATTTTATGATTTAATTTAAAGATTGATCATCCTCAGTTTAAATTCATTTTTATTTCATAACTAGTTGTGTCCGCGAGTTCGTCTGCGTGGAATTCTTTTTCGCGAAATCCTAAAATAAAAGAAAGTGGTGATTGAAAGTCCTAATAAAATCGGTCCAGCCGTTTCAGAGATTATTATTAAGTACCGCATATTATTATATTTTAATAATTAATTTAGTAAAAAGGTGTTATTTTGACATTACAGACAAATTCAGTTTTATTTATCTGTATGTTAAATGATGATGACATTTTGTAATCTAACCAATAGTACTATCGTGTTTTTTCTTAATTTTAAAACATGCATGTCATTTCCGACACTGTTCGGTTCAACATTCCTAATAATTATGATGTTTTCATAATTATTAGGAATACATTACATAATTTTAAATAATACTAAATAAATTATTAATTTATATGATCATAATATTACATGATAATATTTTATTTAAGTAGCCCAAGATTTCTCAACTGTGTATTACTGGTCATTAACTCGATGTCATCACCATGTCTTTGAAAATACAAAAATATTATAATCTACTCTACTAATAGATAAATGTGAAAGCAACTTTGATCAGACATCTGTTAGTTCGACCTTGGAAATGAAGCAACTGTCATGAAATTTTGTTTATGCACTTTCGCCACATAGGCAGGCAAAGGAATCTTAGTCCATACAGCCAATTCTAAGTGTTCGTATAGGTAGCGTAGTTGAATTGTACGCTACAACTGACGCCATTCAACGGAGTTCTTCTGAAAAATCAAAAGGCCACATTTGACTATACAGTTCACTTTTCTAATAAAAACCCATAATGAATTTAATTACTAAACTCAAAACTATAATCTATAAGTATCCTACAACTACTGTTCGTTTTAGAGTATTTTTTTTTTATTTTAGGGAAACAAAACTGCACAACACAACGTTCTCTTTCAGTTCTCGCCAAGAACACCAAGGCCATAATAACCTTTATTCTAGATGCTATTTACTTACAGAATGTACTCGATCGTTGGGAATAACATTATGATATCGCCGTGCCAGTGACCAAACTTGCCCTCAGTATAAAATTAGCAATTATGTACTGAAACGGGGACTGGGACCCTAGACGTAAGTAAAAACCAAATGGCTGCTAACTATCATGTAAATCTGCTTGGGTGACCCTAGCTTTTAAGGGTCTGGGGTAAAAACGAGTACAAGTCTGACAAGTAGAGGTGAATTATAGATGGGTTATAAAATTCTATAGTACTTACCATACTGATGGGTTATGAGGCCACAGCATCAAGATTGTGTAATTACGATATCAAACTTTACAAGTGTATGGCGTAGTGGAGTATAATTTATAACCCATGTATAAGTCATAACTCAAACTAAGTTTAGCAATTACGTAAATAAGGAAAATAAAAATGTAGGATATGACTAGCATAACCGGAGTATTATTTATAATAATAATTATGTGTTATTATAATGTATGTCTTTGAAGACCACGGGCCATAAAAATGGCCCGGACATTTGGAGGGCAGAAAGTACCGGCCTATGGGGTGAACTCGAACTGCTAGTGGTACTGGTCTGGGAAGATGGGGACTATGGTGTCTACCGGTCGTAATGTTCGGGGATGGAAAAATGAGCAGATGGTGACTCATCACTTCCTGCATGGGCCCCAAAAGATGCCATAGAAGACAGGGGCAACATGGGTGTGAGAGGCTAAAGAGTGTAGAGAGGTGGGCTGTTCACCGAAGGTATTTCGGACGTGATGTTATTTATCACTTCCACCCCTGGAGTTTGAATCTTAGCTCTAGCGCTCTCCACTCCGTGCCGGCTGGTTAAGGCAAGCACGGAGGCGGGGGCCTTGCCTTGGCCCCCGGAATCAGGTACGAGGTGTCGCTCCTCACCTAAGGCTTCGCCACAAAGCCCCCCTGTGGGTAATTATGTGTGATATTATTATTAACCAAATTATCATATTGAATAATGAGAATTGTTATTTATACTATCGCCGGCAAGTGCTACAAAATATTAACGCCACCTTTTGTCGAGCAATAATAGCCTGCAAGAACTTTATGGTGTTTACTGGCCATTGTATTTTATTAGTACATCTATTCGACACTAGATGGGTGTAATTTCTTACTTTACTATTATATACGAAATTTAATAAACATATTATTATTTTTCTTAGTTTTTAATATTTTGATAAATTAGTACAATACTCTAATTAAATGCTATTCAGAACACTGGCGATAGTGTGTTCTTATTGAATTGAACCAATCGTGCATATAATTTTAGACGGGTAACTGGATATTGATTCCTTTTCAGACTAGCAGACAGTTTATTCATCTATAACAAAATATGTATAGTCTTAAAGCTTACATATTCCATACAACATTACATGAATTATGTAAATGTTACAAAATCTGAACATTCTGCAAATATATTATTATGTATTTAGATGGACACGCTTAGGCAGTTTGTCTGAGCTAATGTGCATTTTGTTTTAATTACCACGTGCTGACGGTGAAGGAAAACATAGTGAAGAAACCTGCAAATCGAGGTTACCAAAGTATGCCAAGCTTGCAGTCCTCCTAGAATACACGTGGCAGATATGCCATTCGCTCTCTTTAAATAGGAAGGCCCGATCCCAGCTCTGGGACGTTCATGGATTACTATTATATAAGTAGTTAAGTAACAGTTTAAAAATGTTGTAATCTTGTGATTGGCAGTGTACAGCATATTTAGCTTTAAAAATATCTTTCATATGTACTCAGATAATTTTATCACTCATTGAAGGTCACGCAGCAGGAAATTATCAGTTAAATATATGAGTATACCCAATAGCCATTCAATGTTGTATAACTACCTAAATTCATAATAAATATATCGTGATTTGTATATGATATTCATTAATTTTTTTGTTTATGTACCTACCAGTATATGCATAATTTAAACAGGTCCGTCTTCCCGTTTTAGCTCATCTCAACCATGTGTGCTACCACTGCTATCCTACTTTACAATAATAGAAAGTACAGTTGTTGCAGAAACAATCTCACAATCTCTTTCCAAAATAATAGGGCAGTTAGTACAAGTTAAACAAAAAAAATACAAAGCAACAGTCGTACTGTTTATGAGTCAATGACTTTAACCAAGCAGTTACTATACAAATAGTTTGGCAATAAAATATTATTTGATCATCGCCAATCTAAACCAGACATCAACTTTGAAAAAGAGTACAAACCTATAGAACGTTAAATACAATTCATATTATAGGTACTTATCTACGTTTTTTACGTTTATTAATCACCCGGTGCTAACCAAGGTTAAGTGTGCAAATTAAAATAACCTTATAATATATAAGAATAGTTACGTATAAATATTACTTATATTTATGTAGGTACAAACATACATTGAAAAAAACTGAGGGCAATGTCCGTATTCTGTTTCGATACACCAAAATGAACAGCAAAACAAACTTATAATATTATTTGATGACATGATAGCATACGAATGCGTACGTATTGTCTCTTTTAGTTATTCTATTAATTACCTATCTATAAACAATTAAAACACAATTACAACGTAGAATGTGTTTTTTTTTGTTTATTACTGTCTAAACGATATTTTCTCTCAAAGTATCACGGAAAAATGTTTTCGCCATGTCAGTATTCTACTCAGTATTATAGTAATAAGTAAATTAGCTACTAACTGTGGGAATAAATAATAAAATATATGTATTTTTTAAATATTTGTTTAAATTGATATTGGCAATTAACACTAAACAAGGAAGTACTTAACTTTGATTAAGTACTTGACATAATCAAAGATACTTAATTATATCACGAAGTAATTTTTGTCTCCTACGCAAGAGCATGTATGTACACATTCCTATATAAGTATAATATTTGACTAGTTTAATTATCCTTTAACAATTATACAAGAAGATGCTATTGTATTACTTTCCAAATACGTAAGTAGGTACCTGCCCAAGGGACATTATTTATTATAACAATTTATGTTCTTTGAAATTATTATGCAGGTACTGGAAAAATCTACCTGAGTCCTATTTATTTCAACCTCTCATCGCAGGTCAGTTAATCTGGTAGTTGAACCACTACATAGATAACACCGTTGAATGTACATAGTACAAACACGACGAGTCTGCCTTGTGTTTATTTACGTCCATCGTATTGTTTGTATACAGCCCGGCACGACTGCGCATCGGGCTACGTCAGTACCCCTCCCCCGCACCCCCGGAGAGACCTGTCTTTCCTATGTCGGGCCGGGGTCGAACTGGCTCACTCGCTCATTCATTCGACATTCGCAATCGTTGTTGCACGCTTCCCTTGTGCCGGTGAGATTCTAGTCCTTTGCTGTATTGTTATTGTAATAAAGTTGTCCTCCACTATGTTGAAAGAGAAGTCCAAATATGAACATCGTCAAAACGCTGAAAAAGAAGGACGTCCACTAGCATCCAGTAGATTACCAGGCATTGATGAACTTACACTGGGCCTCAAACAAAAACTTCACCTGCAGGCCAGGGCTCGAGCTGCCCCCTACTACATTAGAAAGCAAGAACCCGTTGATCTTGTTGAACGATTATTAGAACAACGTGCCCTTGTCGCCGAGGCTGTTCGGAGATTACAGGAAAAGAAACAGCCGTGTCACGAAATATCTGTGGATTCGTAATTTATAAACAAAACATTTTAGTTGTGAAAGTGTAGAACGTGTTGTGAAATCGCTTGTGTGTAAGAAACGTGTCGGATTACAATGGTGCTATATGCGGAGAGTATGTAAGAAAGAGACAACCAGCTGTGACGTGTCGTGCATGACACGAGTCACGAGAGCGAATCAAAATGGCGGCGCGTACTCTACATCTACAATCATAATATTTATTCTTCATTTATAGTGACCTTAACTGATCATGATCAAAGTACTAAATGACGTAACGTAACTACCCGTTACAATTATGATGCATTCTTGAAATCAATTTCCACGACGCCTATTTTTAAGAAAAGCTCTTTTACATTTCCATCTTATTACTAACGTATGATTTAAAGTATAATTAGTGAGCTTTAAATACATTTATATTAATAATTTACATTAAACTAATAAGTATCTTTATATTCCATCTTAAACATATTGAATATATTGGGGTAAAGTAATGAGTAATCCTATACCTATTACCTAATCGAATTTCAAACCAAATAGTCATAATGCTATATAGGAACAATTCTCATTAGTTAGATATGAATTTTATATTACTTTAAGGAAGTATTATTATAAAAATGTATGCGAGTATTTTGATAGTTTTGAGGTGTGTTATTATTTTTTTATGGTCAAGATATGATTGTATGTAGAGCTATTATTCTATAACAGTACATGAACTGTAATAATTACAGTTATTCCTCGCATGTAGTTCAAGGAAAATCCTATTACTATTCCACTTCGCACATTGCGATTTCTGATAGCAAATAACGGTTGCTAATGTCGAAGTGCAACCTAGGCAATTTTTTATTACTTTGTAGGCAATAGTTATTTATGAAATTTCTATCTATCTACTTTTTATTTCATCAATGTATGAATAATAATCGTACCTTAAATGGTATAAAAATAAATATAATATTACATGTGTGCATGTTTTAGTGCATTTTGTGATTTTTAGATAGTTTAATTTATCGTCAATCTTGTGATTTAGGTAAGGTATAAGTAAAAAAAATAGAATGAATTTCAAAGAAGTAAAATTTTGAATTACATTCTTTATTCTTAAGTCTGTACAAAAAATAAAAATAGTGAAAACAACTCTTCTGTGTTAGACTTATTTTCGTCTTAAATATACCGATAATAATTACACAAAATGTCTTTTATTTAACCTGCTATTTTTTTCCCATTACAAAATTGTGATAAAATCATTTGATATTAGCAAAGACGAATGTTTGTTTATATGATTTATTTCATAATAATTATAATGATTTGCATCACCATCACAAAATCATCTGAATTTTACTGTAAATATTTATTTAACCTGTTTTGTTTACACTTGCTGTTATTATGACAAACCACGTGTGCTGCGAGAGCTGGCAAAAACTCTTACTGCCATCTAGTGGCAAGTAGACAACTTTAAAATTTTCGATCACAGGTTGAAGAAAGAATCGGATTATAATAATGTTTTTATTCAATTATTTCAATAGTACTGACCACTATTCTACAAAGGCTTAACATCTAATTTATAAATTGTTTAAATTATAATATATAATGCGCTAAGTCGCTAGCTAGTACTTTATCAGCGGTCAAGTTTTAAAACGGTACAAGTGGTTTGAGTAATTGGTCATTTAACTTAGCTTAACTTAGTTTTATATACCTATTTAAAAAATTAAGCTTACTATACCTATTAGAATGCTTAATTTTGTTTGACATTAACTTATAGAAATTTAATATATTGTGCACAGTTTATGTCTTCAAAGATAAGAGTGACAGTACTTTGCTACCAAAAACAGTTGTTCTGATGACATATTGATATCCCGTATATGTGTTATCTATGACATATCCAGACATAATATGTGTTGTTGACACAGGGCTGAATTTCGTACTATAATTATAGTATTTGTACTACAATTTCATGCTTCGTACGTTAAAGTATCCGATCCGATAATACGAAAAATACTATAATTTCAATACCTTGCCTATATGACTAATATAAGTAGTATTTAAATACCATTTGGTGCTAACCCAACATTTAAACAAAGTTCATTGAGATGTAATCACGTTGTCTAATCTGTAGTCGAAGAATACAGATTATAAATCGTCATCCATGAACTATTTACGGGGAGTTCCCGTGAATTATACTTTTTCTTCTGACATTCTGATTGTTCGAACAGTAAGGAAGATAACTAAATTTTATGTAACTATCTTTTAAATTTTTATGCTATCGTTTTCAGCTTACCTAATACCCATTTTTTTATGGCCAGGGTAAATCCGTTTGAGGACTAAGCCGCGACAAGCACAGAAGCCTGGGGGATGCTCGCGACCCGGTGAGACAGTGTGGGATTCGCCAGATCGGGGGTGGCACTAGCGTGTCCGGTCAGAACCGGTGCTACGCTATTGCCACTCCCCAGTTAGGGATACCCACTAAAACCCCTGGGTGCTCCGTCCTGCGCCTTATGCCAGGGCTACGGGAATAGGCTACCCGGCTCCGCATTCCCTGGCAAGCGTGGGCCCCGCTCACTGGGCCTCTTCTAATGCCGGGGGAGCTACTCCCCCGGCGACGTCTCGGTCTTTTCCGGGCGTGGAGCGGTCTGTAACGCGCCCCACGGGAAGAGAAATGAGCGCGTGCGGAACACTCGCGCTCTCATCTCCACGGCATGTGCAGGTGAGTGAGAACCTCTAGCTTACCTAATACCCAAATCCAACCCTGTGTTGACATGACATTTGAAATTTCAAAATAATGTTACGATTCTAATCATTAATATTTAAGGTATAGATTCTATGGATATTCGTCATAAAATCGATGTTATTTTATAAGTGTATTGTTAATTTATTAAGAAGAAAGTGTATGTTAAAAAACTTCAATAGTAGGAGACTATATTCTCCTGTTGGTGGACAGAGTGGACACAAATCCTATCTACTATCTACGTGTTGCTTATCACTGAATTATATCGCATTAAATCAGTTTACGACTGTAAAACTGGTCAGTCAAATAGTGAAAATGGCAGCAACTTGGTCTATGGGTCCTGGGACGCTAGAAGTGCCCATGTCTCTCTTCGCTAAGAATCGAAGGCGGTTAGCAGATTGTTTACAACAAGGACAAGTTGTGATATTACAAGGAGGCGATGATGTGAGCCACTACGATACCGATGTTCAGTACGTTTTTAGACAAGTATGTATCCACATCATCTATATAATATATAACACATATTAGATAATACAACATTTATCAGTTGAGTACTCATGTTTATTAATTATCTTTTAAAATATATTTTTTCATCTTGTGTACTTCTTTTCTTATAATATAATAATAACAAGAACAATTGTTGTAATTTTTGTAAGTACACTTATTGTAACATTTGTTATAATTTAAAAAAAATATTTATGATAGTATAAATCTTGTATACTATCATAAATGATAGTATACAAGATTTAATAAATTGCATCTTTAAAATAATCAAACAGGATGTTTATTCATTTACAATTATGTATATTAGAATGACAAAAGTATAAAATTAGAACTTTATTTTCTAGGAAGCCTATTTCACATGGATTTGTGGAGTGAGAGAACCTGGCTGCTACTTTGCCTTGGATGTGCGTACGGGAAAAGCACACCTCTTTGTGCCCAGATTGCCTGAAGAGTATGAAGTATGGATGGGCAAGCTGCTGTGTTGTGTTGACTTTAAGAAGATATATGCTGTTGATGAAGTGCATTATGTAGATGAGGTATTATTAATTACTGTTAACACTATATAATTGTCAAAGAATATTGTGATTGGTAAATCCCAGCTGGAGTCACAATCTGGAGTGTAGATTGCTCTTAACTCAATCTGTGTAATACCACACTATGACTGTATACTGGTGTGTAACCGTTAGGCTTGAACCAAATGTGTTTTGTATGATGAGTGAGAGTTTCAATAGACTACTTCCCCTCCCCCTACCGATTCTTCTTGTCTGATCCTTTTATCCCCCTCTCGCCCCCCAAAAGCTGACATAGCCACTGGTGTTGTAAATGTTTACAGGCGATGATAACTTTTCATTATTATAAAACTATGTTTTAAGCACTGGAATTTATTTTATTTTGATTTATCCGACGTTTCGGCTGCTTTTCAGTGGCCGTGGTCACGGAAGACAAAAATGTCAAAGTTTTCTTTCAGCCTACCGCCAACTTGTTCATTTTAATTATTTAGTTTTAATTTTGTTTATGGGTATTATTTACTCTATGGGAGCCTCATCTAATTTTACTACCGCTTCACAACATATTAAAATGGGTGGAAGGAATATTATATAAATTTTTAGAACTAGGCATGTTTGCTGAAGAGTTTCTTGCGCCGCTTCTTCTCTTATACAATTCACGATGTGTTTGATGGCTTGATTGGTTTAATATAAGTTTCATGTTGATTTATATGAAATTTTCAATAAGTATTATAAATTGAATGCAAAATAAAAATAGGCTACATTTTACTGCAGAAAACGAAAAGATTCAGCAAGACCACTTTTATGTAGTTGAAGCAATATATAGATGTACAGCAAAATACTAGTATTAAATATTATTATAGAGTTTTTAATACATATAATTGTACATTTGCAGCTTCTACAAGTCTTAAAAAGTTTGAATCCCGAGAAACTTTTAACTTTGGTAAGTTAAATTGTTTTTATATTATATTGTTTAGTTGATTATATTTAACCATAGGTTATTGTTGAACTATTGTACTGTTAACTTCAATTTCACTTTATATTATATGTTTAAAGTGACCAATACTGACCTACATACATACATACATAACTTCACGCCAGGTCCCTTGCAGGGTAGGCACGAAAAACAGAGCGCCACACAGGCCCATTCTTACACACCTCACTTGCTTCTTTGACATTCATAACTCATAGCATTCAATACTGACCTATAAGCAAAAATTCCATCAATCCAGCCATATACAAAAAACTTTTGCGTTTTGCGTAAATTTGCTTATATGCAGTTTCAGTACTGAGACTGGACATAGGATAATTTTTATTGCGGTAGAGACGATTTTTCATCTGTTGGGATAGTCGGATTAATCTGGCCTAAATACTAAATGAAATATAGCCATTTTTTATCTTTATTGCTGAAGCACAGCAAACAGGCTGGCGGCCCAACTGTGATTGACAGTGGTGTGAGCTGTTGCCACTCTGCTGCCTAGAAGGAGAAACCTATGTTAATGCTTGCTCTGAAAATAACCCAGGGCTTTGTGATAAGGTTTGATACACGACAAAGTTGCAACAAACACCCTGGTCAAAAATAATAATAGACGTGAACTTCATCAAATCACAATAAAATTTTAAGTTGAAGTTTTACGGGCAGATTGTTAATGTACCTACCAATTCAATTCGTCCAATTTTCAAAACCTGCCCGTTACTTCAAGTTAAAATTTTGTTGCGGTTTGTTTTGCCACTTGTCTCTTGAAGTTTCACTTCTATTATGTGTCCCAGCACACATTTCGATTCTTCACAAGCTTACTGCAAATTATGATTTGGTTAGGTTAGGTACAATTTTTTATTTAAACATATTTAATTTAATCAAACAAAAAACGGGATTCGATCTAGAACTAAAAAAACATCCATAGTTTCCATCCTTTAATCCATACTTTAAAATTATGCCGCCTCCCACCATGTCTACTCTAAAATATGCCGCACCATCACGCAGCGGTAACGCTTCTTCGTGACAGAAAAAATCCTAGTATGTCTATTAAGAAGTTTCACTTCAAAAAATCATGTAATTATTAGATCTCTCAAATTAAATATTGGTTATTTTTACAGTGTGGACCTAATACTGACAGTGGCCTAACAGCAAAGGAAGCTGTCTTTGAAGGAATTAATGAGTAAGTTTTGTAATCGAAATAACACCTTTCTCATAGTAATATGTAATTATTCACAAAAAAAATGTATTTGTTACTGTAAGTTACCACTTTCCATCAGAGTGACTGTTTGTTGAACTCGAACAATGAAAAAAATAACATAAAGATGTATAACAACATGATAAGTTTATTATTGTGTTTTTAGTTTTCAGTGTGATAATTTGTTTAACATACTATTACAACTTTATTTATCTTTAATTGTTCTATATTGACATATATACTACGATATGCCCGCAACTTCGTCCACGATTGGTTTAAAATTCCCCCGGGATTACTGGGCCACTAAGTACCGCAGTACTTAGAAAAAAATGTAAACTGTCGGTTTAACTTAAATCTTTCTCACCCGAAAAACTAAAAACTCCCGCGAGGTTCCCAAATCACACTGGAATCGATTTTTTGCTAATTTGGCCATTTTAAATAATTCTCAGAAAAAAACCCAGGATAAAAAGTAGCGCAGATTTTAAGACTGGGAATTTGTTGTCAATCAGCGAAAACCGCATCGAAATCGGCCCTGTAGTTTTTACATGAATTCCGAACAAACAGACAAGAATTTAAAAAAAATGCACCATATTCTACGTTCATTTAGTCTATTTCACTTGTTTTTTTTATAGCTTCAATGTACAGACACGGCATGCTATTTTTATAATATATTATAGATAAATAGACAATAAGACTGTCCACGCCGCTACTCTTGCATAGACCTTGTTATCCGTATGCAGGAGACCTCATACTGTGTTCAGTGCTTTCCTACTGTAAGCATCTTATATTTATCCCCAATACCAATTTCTTCCTTTCACCTTCTCCCTATCATTTAGTATCGGCACAATATGTCTTTTTCCTTGACGCTGCTCTATTTAGGCATACATTCTGTGTCACACCACAAATCATCTACCGATCTTTCATACGAATAAGCCTGTTTTTTGTTCTACCCTCCTCTAAAATTCTATAAATAAAATATTAATCTTGCAGTTTAACGTTATTTTCAATGTAATATAAATATAATTAAATTTAATAGATAAGGCTGACCTAGGCTCAATATTATTTAGTGTTAAGGGATTAATCGCATTATAGAATACAGTAAAGGATTAGTTAGGGTTAAATTTTCTTTGTATTTATTATAAGTTTTCGTGATTAATATACATACTTAAAATTATAAATTACATTTTAACGGCTTTAAGCACACTTATATCTGTTTGGCTAGTGAAAAGTGGCCGAAACGTCTAAATAAAAATCAAATAAACTGCCGCGCTGAAAATCGTTAAAACATAATTTTAATTGAAATATTAGTCATATTCATTATTCATATGTTTTTCAATTATTAGTACTTATAAAATTACTATTTTCAGATTCAAAGTGGACAATGAAACCTTATTCCCCATCATTGCGGAGCTGTAAGTGTATAATTATATTTATCTAACTGCTTACTGTTTGATTACCTTGTACCTAATATCAATGTCATAATACTTAATACTTGTGTTATCAGTTGGTTACTTTTTAAATCCAATATTAATACAATTAAGTACTTATATACCTTGAATATTACGTGATTGATTGATCTAATTGTCACTCGCGGAACTTAGCTCTGAATGCATGATCCACTTATAAACTTTTCTTCCTAATGTGGTTAATAAAATCAACCCATAAGCATCACAGCTGCGCTGTGGTCACTCATTTTTTTAGGGTAGTGTTTTTCAACCTCTGGGTCGTGACCCCTAGGGGGGTCGCAGAACCTTGTTCAGAGGGTCGCCAGCAAAAGGGAAAAGGCAATTCAAGTTCATACCTCATACTTAGGTACTTTCTAAGCTCAGCAGCTTTTTGCAGAGTATAGGCCGTAATAACGCATATAGGTAACAAAATAAGGACATAAACGTAATCATTTAAATTACTAACTTTTTGTCTGTCTATGGCCCAAGAGGGTCGCCAAAATTTTTCAACCTGTAAAGGGGTTGCATTTCCAAAAAGATTGAAAAGCACTGTTTTAGGGGAACGGACAGTAGACCTGCCACACTTGTCTCATGGCCGGTTCCTATAAATTATCGTACTTGTTATTCACTTGTCTTCCATCGCTTAAATGTTGACATTACTTCTATGGAACTTATGTCCGGTCGGTAACATATAGGAACCGGCCACAAGGCGGATTTAAAGCATGAGTTATACAGCATAAACATTCATTTTGACAAAAAAAAACATCTGATGTTTATTAAAAGTAATAAACTAATTGAAATTCCCACATGTTTTTTGAAGGAAACCCCATTTCAAAACAGTGATATTGCTTTAAGGAAACCTTGTATAAAAACATTCCTACATTGTAAAGCTGAGTGATATTTATTTATGTTTCAGGCGTGTTATCAAAACCCCAGAGGAAATTGAAGTGATGCGTTATGTGTGCAAAATTTCATCGGATGCTCATAAACAGGTCTGTGTTTAACATAATTATTATCACGATAAGTGTAAGGGGGTCATAGCCCCATTCGCCTAAAGATAAGAAAAAAATACAATAACAAGATTCCAATAAAGTAGTAGAAAAGTAATTAATCACGTGACAGTGTGTGACTCGATCTCGCAATTACAGGTTTCCACTAAATAATACTGTTACGAGTTTAGCGGGACTCGAATTTGAATGTCGAATTATTATAGAGTTTATGAGAACTATAAAAACACGTATAATACAGGTAGAAATATAACTGTTGCGGCGGCGCTGGATTTAGCGTTAAGCGAACTATGTCAACTTTGCGAGAAAAGAAGTGTGGACAATTTATCAATGAGAATGAAACGCGGCTCCTCCTCTCCACTATCCACTATCACACACACTTTAGTGTACTTTTATATTTATAGTAATTTATATTATATATGTATTTATTTTATATATTTTAATATTAATTTATTATATATTATAATTGCGGCACAGAGCGGGTTATTTATAATATATTTGTATATGGGGGGCGATTTATTTTATGGTATTTTATGATACTTTATTTATTTACAGAGCAGAGCGATTTATTTAATTTTATGATATGACAATGAGTGACTGAAGTGATGTGCGAAAGAGGAACGCGCCGTCACATTTTAAGAAGAATTTAAATATTCGAAGAAAAGTATGAATAGGTCGAAAGGAGGTTTACATGGCGGTACCAATAACAGAACAATAAATCCAAATATAACAGAAAATTCAATAAAACAGGCAAATTCCGTCACCAATAGATTAGCGAATGTACAGATGTCTCGCCGTGATCGTAGTTCTTGCTCGACTGCCTCCTCTCTCCATTGGGCCTGGTTTTATACCTCGCTAAAACGAGTGAACCCATATTGTAGTTGACCTGATCCGTAACACCTGGCTAATGATTAGACCGCAACGGCCATAAACAATGGACTGTTCTCAAGAATAATTAATAACGCATGCCAATAAATAAGTAAACAAAAGAAGACGATCATAATAGAATTACAACTACTTCAAATACCGACAGGTGATAAAATGTGTTATTACAGATATGCAGGTGTGAATTTGTTTTTGTCAGCGCCTAGGTTGTAACAATACAGTATGAATATTAGAAATCAGAAATCATTTATTCATAACAAAGTTACACGTCAATTTCTTCATCAATTGAATACACAAGTCATTAATAAAATTAAAACGATGTCATATTATAGGATATAAACTCTTCATGATTATAGAAGGTCTGCTTGACTAACCATTCCCTGTGCCATGTTTTAAATGAACCGACGAATGGTTACTCCGTTATTCTATTAAATATATTGTTTCGACCGACAAAGGCAAATTCACACCTGCAGTTTATTAGCTTTTCGGCATTTGGACTTTTTTGTTTGTTTTATGTTTAAAATTTGTAATTTTAAAACCAACCCATTGTGTGTAATCTTTTATAGTAGTCATTAGCCAGGTGTGATTCTAAGAAATTCAGTCTGGTCGGCCGAGAGACATTGTAACACGGAACAATAAAGTGTTTCACGAATTCATTCGATTCGCCGTCCGTACAGGTGATGTTATATGCGAAGCCCGGTCTGATGGAGTACCAATGCGAGTCCGTGTTCCTCGACCACTGCTATCGCGTCGGCGGCTGCAGGCACGTGTCGTACACCTGCATATGCGGCTCGGGGGACAACGGCGCCACCCTCCACTACGGCCACGCCGGCTCGCCCAACTCCAAACAGATAGAGGATGGCGAGATGTGGTATGTACGCCCTCAATGCATTTGTGCGGATACGCCTTCATACATAAGATGAGCATGATTTTTAGATTTATTTTAATTTTGTTGATATTGTTACGGGCAAGCGGGGTACGCACTTAGGATTGGAAGAAAACACCAGTTTTTAATTTAATTATTTTATTTTATTAGGTGCCCCGCCCACAATACCGTCGCCGATATTGCGTAGACCACCTCCTGCTAGTGCAGTGCTCACGTCGACGTTCGTCTCTCGAACTGCGCTACACTCCTTCATTTACTGTCCACTAAACTTTTCACTAAATTCACCACTAAACTTGTCAGTGTCCCTGTATTAAACTCTTATTCCAACTCTTGGTATCGCACTTGTCGCTTCACCGTCTTGAACCGAACTAAACTTTAAACTACCCGCTAGGCGCGCCGCGCCTTATGCTGTTTATATACCCGGAAGAATTTTCTGGAAACCATAATTTCGATATACTTTTATTTACATCGATCTATATCTGTCTTTCGTTCATCGTGTATCCGTTTCTAAAATATATCCGTCCTTGTCTTTTCCTTCCAAAATGTTCTAGTTTTTTCTAAAAGGTCTTAAACTAACTGGATGGTTCCACCATCATTCGCCACAATATATTTTATAATTGGAGTGGGTTTAGTTATTTCGAATGCATTGGTCTTGTGGTGTGTTTTCATATTATAAATTCTGGAAATTCATTCACATCAATCGATTGACCACAATCGATTACTAAATCGAGAATTTGTTTATTTATGACCTTATTTTTAATATATCTCATATTCCAGATAGTATTTAGGGCCGTAGTTTTCCATTTTGTTATGGAAACATATACCTAACAGTTTTTGAAGCCATACCTCATTTAATAAAACTACGTTTTAACGGTTTTAATCGCGGTAATTTATTTTATTTAGGTTTATCCGACGTTTCGGCCGCTTTTCAGTTGCCGTGGTCACGGAAGACAAAGATGACATTTGTCAAACGTGTATTGTCAAAGTTTTTATTCAGCCTACCGCCAACTTGTTCATTTTAATTATTTAGTTTTAATTTTGTTTATGGATATCATTTACTCTATGGGAGCCTAATCTAATTAACCACCGCTTCACAACATGTTGTGGCTTGAAGAGAAGAAGCGGCGCAAGAAACTCTTCAGCAAACATGCCTAGTTCTAAAAATTTTTTATATAATATTAAAATGAGTGGAAGGAAAAAAATAAAAGAAATTATCAGTCAAGTCGGTTTGTTTCGTTGCACGCAGAAAGAGCTCACAGTGTCTTGAGGTCTGGCAGATGGTTTTTGCTGGGTTTGGGTCTTAATAGTTTTGATGATTGGATCCCAAACAGGTGGTACCTGCCAACCATCTTCTCTATTGAAATTTGGGTGTTTTTTGATTTCAATAGCCTCACGCATCATTCTTGGTATGAAACGATTCTCTTTCGCGAGGATTTGTGGATTATCGAATCTGATGTAATGGTTAGGTTTATCCAGCGTGTGTTCACTGATCGCAGACTTCGTAGACCTTGTGTGTTTCATGTCAGCAATGTGTTCTTTTACCCGTGTTTTTATGCTCCTCTTTGTTTGCCCAATGTATGATAATCCACATTCACAATCGAGCTTGTAAACACCTGCATCCTGGAGTGGGATATTGCATTTCACAGGTCTCAAAAATTGGGTTATCTTTTTATGCGGCTTGAAATATGTTTTGATTGAAGCTCGCCTGAGAATGTGACCAATTCTGTCTGTGACCCCCTTGATGTAGGGTAGGGTAACAGGGCACCGCGCAACTGAAGGTGGTTGGGGCCTTTGTGACGTTGGTGTGGGGTCTTCAGCTGATTGCGTTGTAAGACTCGCTTGACGTGCTGAAGCTCTCCAGCCACGTGGTTCCCGTCACAGATTTTATGTGCTCTCTGAAACAAAGATTTGCCCACGGTAGCTAACTGACTAGGATGGACGGTAGGCTGAATAAAAACTTTGACAATACACGTTTGACAAATGTCATCTTTGTCTTCCGTGACCACGGCAACTGAAAAGCGGCCGAAACGTCGGATAAACCTAAATAAAATAAATTACCGCGATTAAAACCGTTAAAACGTAGTTTTATTATGTGTACAAGTCGCGAAAACTTAAGAAAATATCATATCTCATTTCATTACATTTCTTTGGCCCAAAAGTCCCCCTCTCACTCAATCTCAGTGCCGTAAATAGCTTTTTATGCGCCCTATGCGAGCTTCTCCTACCTAGAGTAATGCTATGTATAGGGCTGTGGTGGACCAATGATCTAATATTTTGGAAGAAAAATCTATTTTTTTTTAAGAACTAGAACACAAATCCGCACTTACGCTGCCAAAAAATGAGCGCGATGTTTTATCTAATTCAACAGACGTTTTTGATGATACTGACATGTATGTGTTGGAATCGAGCACTAGGGGCGCAGCGGGAATTTATCAGGAGCAAACCGAAAAAAGAATAGTCCTGCCTGGTCTGGCCATTTTTGCGCCCCTCAGTGTCTTCTACGCCCTGTGCCTGGGCGTCGGTGGCACCGCCCTATTTATGCCACTGCTCAGTCGGTGCAATCAGAAATACAAAATAGGACGAGTCTTCGTACTCTCGAAGTATTTTTCTTGCTTAATTAATTTAACATTAATTCTTATTCTTCTTAGTTACAATTCTTAAATATGTACATTAGAATTTTGTGTATGTATATTATTAGTATCATAATTTAATCTAATTACCGAAATACGGCTAACGCTGTGGGTTAGAGTGAGAAAGGACGAGCCTGCCCACCGCTGCCGTATGCGTGAGAGAAAGGGAAGCCAGACAGACTGGCGCCGTAACGCGTTACGTAACGAAGCAGTTTACCCTCCCATAAGAAGTAGTCACTTCATAAAAAAATAAAGACTTCGTTTAAAAAAACCGACTTCAAAAACTAAAAAACTAAAATGTATAAAATAACTTATTTCTAAAGCTATTATTATTAATATATATTATCTAAAACATCTTAAAGTCGGTGCTTAGTAATTTTCAAAATATAGTAATTTTTATGTTTTACTTTGCACCGACTTCAAGATGTTTTAGATAATATATATTAATAATAATATCTTTAGAAATAAGTTATTTTATACATTTTAGTTTTTGAAGTCGGTTTTTTTAAACGAAGTTTTTATTTTTTATGTGTTACTTTTTAGTGTCTAGCCATGTATGGGTGAACCAACGAATGGTGCCGCGCTTCTTTAAAAATATAGGTCCCAAGAAATGGGAACAAAAAAATGTTCGTAAAATGAAAACTACTGGGCCAAACTATGTCAAATTTTTAGGGGACCACATGGCAGCTATTCCGGGTCGAACAAAAAGAATCACGTAAATCGGATCATAAATCACGGAGTAATCTGTGAACATACATTAAAAAAAGTCCTTTTTTCGAAGTCGGTTAAAAACGTTTTTTATGTGTGTACCAGTTTATTCGACATGGGTGGCAACTACGCTGGGTATGCGGCTGATATCACGTGCTCGTTCCCAGCCAACGGCAAGTTCACCGAAGACCAGAAACTGATCTACGAAGCAGTTTTGGCTGCGAGGGATGCTGTTATCCGGTATGACAACTTATATCTAAATAGGCAAAACGCCTATTTTTTAAAGCTCAAAACAGCATTGCGAGACACACCTCAAGTCACACCCCAGGAGGTGGCTCTACTTTACTACTAGTTATCCATGCAGGTCGTAAGAGGCGACAAAACAACCTACAGCCAGGTGGTAGGGTATTTGCCTGATTGGATGGCTACCACCCCTGGTCTAAATTATGCCGTCATAACGAAACAAAGAAAGAAAAACTTTATTTGCAGAACTAGCGACGTAATTACATTCCTTATACATTTTTATACACAGAGCATATTTTGAGAATTTGTACGTCGCATTTTCAGCAAACCAGGTTTGCACTCGGCATATTGTTGTGCCGGAATTATATCCGACACAACGCTGATTTTCACTGCAAGCTTTCCTTTTGGCGTAAGACATACACGACCCAATTTTGTTAATAAAATAATAATTGATAAAACTAATTCTATATAATATTTAATACGTAAAATAAGTAAATAATTTTTAATAAATTACAATTCATTATTTGAAAAACTCACCGCTCGCTCCGTATTTGAATATAGGTTTTGTAACAGTTGGGTTGGTGGCGCCAATGTCACTAAATGTCACTTGTCACACGCGACACTGATACATTCCGGTGAGCGGTTTATGGTATTGCCAGCATTAAAAACCCTTTTATAGACATACATAATGAAATAGATTATAATAATATAAATTACTTATGCCACCATTTTTATTTAATAGTCAAATAATGATCAGTGATCAAGTAGATCAGGTACCAATGGATGTAGCTTGTCTGATTTTCAAGGGGAGGGAGTTCCACAGGCGTACAACCTGTACGGCAAAAGAGTTTGAGATGATATCAGAATGATCCTTTTTTGGCTCACAGGGTATATGGGTTCTATATTTATGTTATTTTAGAGCAGCCAAACCGGGTGTGATGTGGGATGAAATGCATTTGACAGCGAATAAGGCCATGCTTGAGCATTTGAAGAGGGGTGGCCTCATGCGGGGGAACGTCGAGGACATGATTGCGGTATGGCAATTTTGACATTGCACATGACCTTCATCCCTCATCATAGTCCACGGCACGTTTCTTGAGCGGTCATTTCTTTGTCCTACAAAACAGTGAAATTTGAATAAAGACATAAAAAATATAATATTGTCGATTTCTCGAAAAATCTCATTATACTGGCTTATGACCAATGCGCAAAGCGATCCCTATTGTTCCGCCGACCTCTCAAGATTCGTACCGGGACTATACATGTCCGTATCACCTTAATGCTTCCTCTCATTGTAATAAAATTCACGTAATATGTGAATAAATGTCTAATTACTGGGTTCGCAACGAAAAGTATACCCGCCACGTTTGGATTTTTTATTACTCCACTGTTGTTAGCACGTGATAATTGTTACAATATAGACATCAGGTCAGATAACTGCCCAAGCGGTGCATGCGTTCCGGCCAGGATCGAACCGCGCCCTTTGAGTTCGGGACGCGTGCCACCACGACAACACGACTTTAATCATAATCGAGGACTTCATAACAAATGGGTGTATACATAAAAATGCCAATTTTTTTTGTTTACTAAAATCTATGCATGTTACAATTTTGAAAGTCTTACCTATATGCAAGTGTATCTAAATAGAATGATAATCCAAATTTCAGCCTTACACAATCAACTAGTTTTGTTTTATTCACAATTTTTCCCTTGTGCAAAACTGCACTTGTCTGTATGTACTATTTGTTATGAAAAGCTCGATCATTTACGTAACATTCATTACTAACGTTGTGGAGGCATGCTTTCCGATACTAAAAGCAACGACACAACACCCACTCTTTGTTTTGGATACCCGGACCCAGCCACCGCTACGGTTGTCCGAAGTCTTGCAAAATAGAATTAAGTGGTGCGTCGATGTTACCCCGTCGGATAGGGTGACGCACCACTGGCGAGAGCCATGCTCATATGGCTCATGCTAAAATGAGGTCCTGTAACTTAGTACTGAGACCTCAGAAGTCATGTTACGTTTTAATTTTTAGACACCATGTGTTTGATATTTTCTTCTGTCCTCTTTATCTCAATTTTTCATTCGTGTATTACTAATACATTATAATATATTAATATCCTTCTTTATGTTTCTTTCAATAATGAAAACCGACCACTGCTGATCCTAATTTATCTACAGCTTAATCGCCCTTGAGGGGAGTATAAATAAGACGAGTGATGTATTCTAGGTGTAATTGTTGCTTGATTAGCATTAATTAGCAATAAACTTAAGACTACGAGTATACATATAGAAATCTTAACTGCTACGTGAAAATATGTAAAACCTAAATATTTACATAGATGCATCTCCGAAGGTTTTTGTTTTCCATATTGACAGATTTTGTGATGTATGTGGACTATTCAGTTTTAATCTTGCTAAATATGTAGCAATGGGGCTTTAGTCTCACGAGGTAGGCAACGAATCGGTCGGTCAATTTGACTACAAACAAACATAAAAAAAAGCATTAAAATATTCCATGAAATTTGTCCGGTACGACTGGTATAAAATCCGTGCAGAGCGGCGTGCACGGGGTGCTGCAGCCGCACGGGCTGGGCCACCTGCTGGGGCTGGACGTGCACGACGTGGGCGGGTACCTGCCGCACTGCCCGCCGCGGCCCGCCGGCGCCCTCGCGCGCCTGCGCACCGCGCGCCGCCTGCTCGCCGGCATGGCGCTCACCGTGGAGCCCGGCTGCTACTTCATACCCAGGGTACGTGCAATGCATTAGTACCCTATACCGTTCAGTGTTATTTTTTATTTTATTTTTATTGCAGAGTTCAGTAGACAGGCAGATGGCCCACTTTATGGAAAGCGGTTACCATCACCTATGGACATTTGCAACACCGAAGGTGCAAATGCGCTGCTGCTCTCTTAAGGTGACTGGAACCTGGTCACTAAACCTCGGCTACACCATAGTAGAATTATTTTATCTGTGCAGTTTGGGCCATAAATCATAGCTCGGCCTCAACCCGGCTATGTCGGTAAGCATGTTGCGCGGGTGCAACGCCATTATCGATAAAAACTCATTCTTATCAAAGAAAGATTATCATTCTTATAAAAAACATTATTATCTTTTTTGCTGATGCTTTTAAACTTGACATATAAGTATTTATATTTATTTTTAATACAACTTGTTACGTTTTAAACTTTTGTACGTATAGTTTTTTTATGCATATATACCTAATTAATCATTTATTTTAAATCATTATTAATCTTATTTTAATAAACACGTTGTTTTATCTATTTTTTTATTTAAGTTTTATCACTAACCCACAAAATGACAAAACTAAATACACTATCGATAACGCTTATCGACAACAATAATGCACATCACTATGCCCGCCATAAGGCCCGTGAGTAGAAGAGAGAGCGAAATACTCGCTTCACCGCTTCGATTATTAATGACCCAAACTACACGCAGAAAATAATTCTACTATAGGGGACAAATTGTGCAACATGCCCCGAACATGTCGCTCGTCAACAACGTAAAGAAGCTCGGGACAAAATTGTCGTGAGACATGCTGTACGCACTAGCCAGTAACGGGATAGATGTCGCCCGAAGAGGTTGTGTTGATTAGTGCTGCGTACATTCTTATATCGGAAAAAAAGATGAAACGAAAGAATAGGAGTCAATATTTTAAGTGATCTTCGGCTATCTAATGGATCATTTACAAATTTTACGCAAGTGTCATCATCCGATTTTGAAATTTTATCGGAAATGATCCGTCCACCCATACGGAACCAGGATACAAATCTACGACATGCTGTTGCCTCTCATATAAGACTTGCAATCACATTGAGATATTTGTCGACTCGATTCGTATGCTTCCTTATCGTACACAAATGTAGTACCGTTTCGTTTTCCCACACTATAGACATGTTGAGGAACACGTTGCGCACGCGTCCACACTCAGCGACAATCTGCGCGGCACTGACGCGCAACACGTGTGCCCGCTCTCTGTACGGGAGCTGGCAACATGTCCCGCGTCACGTAAATGCTCCTCAAAATGTTGAGGGACATGTTGCGGGCCTCGATGCAACGTCGCAGCGTCACGTAGATAAAGTGTTGCGCGTCATGCTGTGGGACAATTGTGGGTTGTTTTGTCGCCTATTACAACAGGCCGCCTGGCCGCAAGAAATTATATTCTTTCTCAGTTCCTGCACGGATAAAACGTGCTGTATCCATAACACAAACGTAACTTAGCTTGAATATATACAACATGTGTCAAGACTGTTAAGACGATAATTAAATGTTACTTTGTAGCTGCTGAACTCGGCGCAGAACAATCCAGAACAGTCGCGATTCTTCGACTGGAACATGATGAACAGATTCCGTGGCTTCGGCGGCGTGCGTATTGAAGACGATGTCCTAATCACAGAAAATGGTGTCGAAAACTTAACATTCGTACCGAGAACGTAAGCTGATTTTTTTATTTATTCAACTATAAAATATTATAAATGCGAATGCGAGTTGGTTTTTTACACTTTCACACCTCAACTATGGAACAGATCGTCACGAAATTTTACAGACTCTATGGGTATATACTATAGAAAAGCACATATTTTTCATCCAGAATAAAGTACTCTTTCCGAGGGATAGACATTTATCACCGAATTTATTGGCTCTGCGATTACTTTTTATGGGGGTCACTGTCGCAATTTACCAACAAATTCATCGTCATGGCAACGAAAATTACTTTGACACCAGAAGTTCAATGTGTTGCTCTCATGGTTAGTTCCCCCTTCGCTAGATGTCGCTACAGGTTCTTATGAATACGTATTTTGAATTAAAATTTAAGTTTGACTTTTCTCAGAATTATAACACGCTTAATTCGTGAATATAATGTACATTTTCGCACTGTATCCGAGCTCAGGGGCGATTAACGGAGGGTGTGTGGAACTCGAGCGACGCTGCGAGCAAAAGCTAGTATACTTAAAAAAGTGGGCGTTGTCATGGGAAATCATTAGGAAAATGATAAAGTTAGGGAGTACCATCTCATATGGGGTGGTTCCACATGTACTCTTATCCCTGATAAAGTGAAGGAAGGAACACCTAGGGGCTTAAGTGGGTATCACCGATGGCGAAACAAAAACAAATATTGCCTCATCAATAAAATGGCACACTCCCCACCGATATATCTCCCGCGGAGGATAGTCCTCGGATGGATTTCCCCTCGTAAAAAAGGAGTACCAGATGGTACTCCTTTTATTAAATCTACTCCAGGACTATCCATTCTGTTCGACCCTTTTGAGATCATAAGGGTTAAACAGACTCCTTTTCAGAAATATGAAAGCTCGTTACTTTTTATAAGCTTGTCTATTTGTCAGCGTCCCTATCAGTGTCATAACAGTCAGTACAATTATTTTTTCTTAGAGATTTTTTGCGTTCTCTTAGTACGTATTGCAGTAGATGTCACTGTTCTCAAATTAAACACCAAATGAAGAATATAATATTTTATGTTTCTTTATACGCAGTTGTTTTAATACTTGTTTAAGAAATAATTGATATGTTTTGCAAGCCATATCAGCTAATAAGTATATTTTAAAGTGTGTACATTCTTGTCCTCACCTTTTTCAAATTATAAAGTCCTTTTTAACTTTATTTACTAGATTTTTGATGAATTGTCGATTTACCAAAAACCTATTTCAAAGATGTCAATTATGTCAAAACCAAAAAGACATTCCGATCGACACAAGTTACATTCGTGAACGTATGTACTTTGTTTGTGTTTTGATTATTTTTCGATAACTTTATTTGATTCCTGGACTCCAAAGACTTCGGCTTATCACGTTTACTAGTGTCTGTGATCACGTTGGACTTGCGCATGTACCCTGGCCACTGATTTGGTTAACGATTTGTTTTCTGATGACTTGGATTATGGCTTCTTCTGAAAGAGGTTGTTGTGTGCCCAGATGTGGTAAAACTTGTAAGTAAATCATCCTAACGGCACCAGATTAGATGTGGATACAAATGATGTTATGAAAATGTATGCCTTTGAATATCTATAAAATATATATAAATCACGCTACCGCTAAATTGTTGATTTATTTACTAACAAATAAACATTTTTTGGAAAGGCTTTTGGGAATTGCAGGAGTTAAATTATAACTCCCGCAATTTCCAAAACTTTAATATAAAAATCAAAATAATACTAGACCCCCTGGATGGTTTTTGCCGTTGAATAGTGTCGTATACCGATAGAGTGCGTTAGTATATATATTATGACTGTTGACTCTATACCAGTATATATAAAGTACTCTGTGGTCCCTATATTATTGCTCTTATTGCTTGCAGTGTGGAAGAAATAGAAGCACATATGGCGAATGGCGCGAACTTCAAGTAAATCCGTGTAATAAAAAGTCAGTACAAACCTAATATAAGAAATCAAAAGTTATAAGTCAATAAAGATGTTTGTGTTATATATTTTTTATTTTATATCAGTTTTTAAATAAATATATTATTTTTGCAACAAAAATGTACATTTCATTTTTTACATGTCTCATGAAGCCTATATCTACAAATAAAATAACACTAGATTTTTAAATATAACAAACTTGAAATACTTGGTTTATGCAAGTATTTGGGTTACAGCGGCTGTGTTATGAGCATTGGATTTCTGATTTTAGAGCCGCTAATCTACTGCAATAAAATAATTATTATTTAGTTTAATATTTGGCCAGCAAATTATGATCCATTTTGGACAAACCAAAAACTATCATTAATATCACATTATCTGCTGAGTCAATACAGATCTCAGCTTATCAAAAAATAATTAATAGTTTTATAACAATAATTTACAATATTAAAAAATCACAACACATTCTTTAATTAATTAAACATCAATTGTTTAATTAATTAAAGAATATCCACAGCCTTAAAGAAAACTTCATCCAAGATATCAGCCATGGTTGTCCATTTCAGTTCATTTGTAATAAATTTAGCTAGTTGAATTAAACAGTTCTAACAAGTGCATATATATATATATATATATATATATATATATTGAAATCTTACATTCAATATAAAGCGTATCACACCAATACTAATAATTTGTTTTATGCAACCAGTTGCTAAAAACGTGAAATTGTGGATAAAAGTGAGTTACACGCAGTGATAAAATATCTCAGCTTGAAAAAAAAATTCAGACATTCATCAGACTTTAGGGGATGATACTGTACCCCTATTCTACGGTTTCGCACTGGATGGCTGAATTTAAAAGAGGTACATCACAAGCTGTAAAAATGGCGACCTTCAACCTCCACTACGGAAGAAAATGTCAAAAGGTTGAGAATCTGGTTTTGGAAGACAGAAGAATAACTATAAAACATATAGCTGAGATCTAAAAGATATCTTTTGGTAGCATTGAATCCATTTTAATTGTTTTACTGGGGTTCAAGAAAGTGCCACGAATGTTAATCGATGATAACAAAAAACGACGTTTAGAAATTTTTAAGCGTGATTCGGATAATTTTTACCGTTGCCTTGTCATAATAGATGAAATGGCCCTATTCATTCAACCCCTGAAAACTAAGAGGAAAGGCCATGTTCTTTGAACAATGGACCCGCATCCCTCTCCCATTATCATGAAGGTTTGGCTTCCGCCTCTACCCGGTCTGGGCCAAAAGATATTTGGTCCTGTGGTTTTGTGGGATAGTGAAGGAATCCTTTTTATTGATTACATGCCAAAGGACCGTATTATGCTAATTTGATTGCGATATGCTGTTTCTTCACGATAACACTCCCGCTCATCGATCGGAAGTTGCGGTCAACGCAATCTGCTGTGCTGGCTTCAATCTCCTTGACCACCCACCATATTCTCCCGACTTAGCCCATTGAAAAAGGAAATTTGTGAACTAAATTCCAAGATAATGAGACAGTAATGGCTGATGTCGAGGAGTTTTTCGCGACTCACGAAAATCATTTTTTTTCGCAAGGAACGTTAGAAACGCGTTATTCTAAGTGCATTGCATTGGATTGGATTATGTAGAAAAATAAAATATTTTTGTTTAAATTTCTACAATTTTAAATATTAAAAAAAACAAACAAAATTGACCCATAATACCTTGGTGGTTATTTAGGTTCATTTAAGTAGAAGTGAACATATTTATTATTATTCTAGAAACTACCTTAATAAATTGAGTATCTATGAATATCGCAAATAATTCTGCATTACATGTGGCAAAGGCAGCTTATTTAATATAACTAAAAAATCACTAGTTGATTTAATTTCATGCAAACGTCTCAATTGACTTCTGATTTTTAGTCGACACAAATGTTTTAATGGTGGCACATAACATTGAAGTTTTTCAGCTTTCAAATCCTTGAAGCTGGTGTCAATCATTGCCATCAATTCTGACTTATCCTGAAATATTAACACAAAAAACATTACAAAATAACTAAAAATCAATTTAATAACATGAGTAATCCTTAGCAATGAGAAGAACTTACTGTCTGTTGTATCCTGCCCAAGATACCATTTACATGTGCAAAGTATATAAGTGTGTCTGGATCACAACGGAGACTGTATGGTAACATTATCAGCAATGTTGATATATGAGATGACAGTGATGCTAAAAATGCATCTGGTATGCACTGGCCTGTATCCATACAAACATCTGTAGTGCAATAATCTACATTACAACCGTGTTGTATGAGTATTTTAAACATCTGAAAGAAAAAAGATAACATAAATAAAACTACACAGGCCATGTCAAGTTTTGTGGCCTATCTTTATTAGCTATAGAAGGCTGAGCAATACCTGCTATAGTATATAAAACAATCTAGTATACAATTACATTGACGGCCTCTATGGTTGAGCAGGCTGTCTTTGACAGCTTACCTCACTGCAACTTAGAGGCTCTGGGTTTGATTTCTGATATGGATTTCAGAAAGGAATTGTGTCTGTAAATTTATTGTCCAATATGGCATAGTCTGGGTGTCTGGGATAGCCCCTGGAGTAGTCCGTTGTATTTTACCCATAACACAAGTACACCCAATGTACAACATGTGTGTTTGTCTGCCGATTATTTATTTTTAATTTGTTTTTAATCAGGAGTGGTTTGAAAGTTTGGTAAAAAAAAAACTTATTTTCTTCATTGGCTAGGCAAGTCAAGCTATGATCACAGCTACTAAAAGAGCATGAAAAATCAGAATACAACAAAAAAAAATATTATAACTTATATGTTTTAAGTCCACATAGATTTGTTAGTTATGGTATTACAGGTGTGCAGCATTTACACATTACACTTTTTACAAAAAATATGTGTGTTTGAATAAAAAAGGAGAACTATACAATGAATTTGCTAAATTTTACATCTACAAACAGACAAATTTGATATAGTTCAATGAGATTTTTGTAACGAAGACCATTTACAAACTGCCAAGCCTTAGCTTTTTGCTGCAAGCTGACTTTATTAGAAACTAGCAGCCTCTTAGATAAATTCTGAAAATATAATATAAATTTTACAACTAAGTAGTATCCCTGGCCAGCAAGCCAATCACAAAATCTCAGCATGCCACAAATTATCAGTTCTAGACACTTGGTAGTGAATATTGGAAAATTGAAAAAATTTGAAGTCAACTTACCTCTTCAAAACATGAGTAATGTAAACAGTAGTGCAGATATACAAGAGGTGGGCATTGATCTTTATTGGCAGCATTTACAGATACATTCCTCTTAAGGAATAAATAAAAGAAGTTTTCAAAACATTCTGGAAATGTCTCATAAATATATTCACAAATATTTAAATAGGAGTTCAGTGGTGCATTTGTTTTGTAGCAAGGTTGTAGGCCTCCAATATCCTCTAATGTTACATAAAATTCTTCAAAGAAATTAAAGTATTCAGGACCCAAATCACTGGTTAACAAGGTCTCTACAATTTCTTTTTTAAAATAATGTGGTTTACATGCCATGAGGATTATGTTTTTATTTATTTCGTCTATATTAGTTACAGAAAACATAATTTTAAATATAGAAATAGATCCAGCATGCAAAGCAATATCTAATGCCATTTCACCACCAGAATTTTTGATATGCGGGTCTGCTCCTTTTTTAATTAAAAATTCTATTACTTCTTCATTTCCTGCCCTTATTGCTAACATTAATGGAGTATAACCAGATGATGTTGTTTGATTAATATCAGTCACAAAGGGGAACAGAATTTCAACTGACTTTAAGCAACTTTTCCCACAGGCTAAATGAAATGGTGTAAATTCACCAGACTCATTTCTAATTTCAGGATCAGCCCCAGCATATATTAAAGTTTCAATTGCACTAGGTTGCTCTTGTATCACAGCAATGTGCAATGGAGTATCTCCGTCAAAGTCTTTTGCATCAATTTTTGCACCATATTCAATCAACAATTGTATCAGCTCTACCCTCCCTTGTCCACAAGCAATGTGCAAGGGAGTGAAGCCTTCAAGGCTTCCATAGTTCGCAACGTCTTCCGCACTGTCCAATAAATTTTAATTGTTTCTAACGAACACTCTTTATGGCAAGCTAAATACAGTGCAGTGCACCCGTCGAATGTCTTAATCAGTGGTCGACAAAGATGATGTCTTAATATCTCTACTAAACTGGCATAACTGTCAGCATAAGCTGCTTCATGTAAACATGTCCAGCCTCTATTATCTGCACAATTTGGATTTATTTTCTTGAGTAGCCGTTTTACTTCTAAAACTTCATTAAATCTAGCTGCAATATTTAACCCATTTGAAGTAGTCGGATTAAGAGAACTGAAATCCATATCTGTTCAAAACAATCTATGTTATATGACACAACTGCTTCAGAATAATAATTAATTCTTTACCTAATATCTTAATAATAATTTTAATAAATTTTTATCTAAATCTTTTAATTATTTAGTTTTTATATTACATATTTAGGTAATGTTTACACTCTTCACTCTAGTAGTGACAGTGACAGATCTACAGTCACAGAGCCCAATCTGACATCAGTGAGACAGTACATAAACTTAGGAACAATAAAACATGCATGGTAATCCTATAAAAACAAAGTGATAATTATCAAATAAAAAAAATGTGTAAAATAAGTCACGAACATATATGTGCTATTCCGGACTCATGATTTATGTGCTATTAGTGAGCTAAAGAATCAGCTCAGCACAATCACAATGACAGGAAAAGGAACTGAGTCTAAACAGCCTTGTCTGATATTTATTTTCAGTACCTATCGACTTTTTCTCCAACACCTAACGATTGCGGCAGCTATAGCGGTAAATAATCAAGGTTTTCAACACAAATACGTAAAAAGCACGGCCGTCAGATAAGAGCAGGACCGCTGGGTCTCCACTTCTAGTTTGGCAGAATTTAAAGTGGGCTTAATTAAGATGGTTAAATTATTTATCGCACATCTTTATCCCATTGGTCGTCATCAAATCTCTCGTAAGAGCTAATATGTTCCTGGATCTGTGATTATTATCCATCAGAGTAAGCAACATGCCATGACGACGTGTTTGTTAGTGAATTCAATGGCAAGGCAAAAAACACAACCTCAGCGCAATTTTTTATTGTGTGAGCTGGCAGAGGCAGACTGCTTACCTAGTGGAAAAATATGGAAAATCTATTCCGACGGTTTGTCTTTTTTACAAAAAAATATAATTAATCGCGAATAAGTGGCCTACGTCCTGAAGTGAGTTATAAGTTGGCTCTGTGCAGAGAGTAGATCTCATGTGTGATGTTAACGTTAACAATCAGACAATACGCTGGGTTTTCGCAATTCTAATGACGTTACCCTTAGAATAGACACTATTCATCCATCGCGCCAGCTGTGCGAGAACAGATTTATACTGAAAATTCTGCTCACCGCTTCTGCTATTCTGAATATTCCGATCATTGAGTTATATGTTTGTATGATCTAAGATTCCCATGTATCAACTGCATCAAACGACATCACATTTATGATTTCGCAGCAACTACTTTGCGATTGAAATACAAATAACCTTTAGGTATAAATAAATAGAAATCAATAAAATTGGGGATAATAAAGTCTATCTATATAAATAGTTTAAAAAAGCTTTATTTAAGCAAACATTATTTATAATGAAAAAAATTAATGTCATATCACATCATATGGATGTAGAATAGAGAAAAGTTACGTAATAGGTTCGGGAAAAAATCTTTTCGCAAATAGTATGTATGAACTTGTAATAAGATCTCTTTTCTCCCTTTTATCTGGCTGGTTTTAGTATCATTATAAAGTATTAATTATAAAGAAGACAATTCCAAATTCAAATTAGGAAAATGGGCGATTTTCATTTGTTTTTCTTATTGTTAAAATGAATGAATCTAATGAAGAAATTCGATACATTTTAAAATTTTAATACAAAAAAGGTAAAAATGCAACACAAGCCGCGAAAAAAATTGTGATATTTATGGTCCTAATGCTGTATTTGTGAGAGTAGCGTAAATTTGATTTAAGCGTTTTCAATCCGTAAATTTTGATATTAAAGATGCTGGTCGCTCTGGTCGCCCTGTAACGGACAAAATTGATGCCATTTTTGAAAAAGTGGAGCAACGGCATATTAGTAGTTACGATGTAGCTAGAGAACTGGGAATTAAGCACAAAACGGTTTTTGCGCATTTAAAAAAGCTGGGTACACAAAAAAGCTCGATATTTGGGTGCTCATGAGCTCACCGAAAGAAACCTAATGCACCGTCTACTTGTTTCTTTAATACGACGTAATGAAACCGAACCATTTTTGAAGAAGCTATAACTGGTGATGAAAAGTGCATCACGTACGACAAGAAGGTGCGAAAAAGATCGTGGTCGAAGGCCGGTCAGGCTTCACAGACTGTGGCGGAACCCGGGTTAACTCGCAACAAAGTGATGCTGAGTGTATGGTGGGATTGGAAGGGCATTATTTATTATTAGCTGTTACAGCCAGAAAAGACCATCGATTCTGAACTGTACTGCGAACAACTGATGAGAGTAAAGCAAAAAATGAGAGAAAGCGGCCGGAATTAATCAACAGAAGGGGTGTGGTTTTTCAGCATGATAACGCTAGACCTCACACATCTTTAGCCACTCAGCAAAAATCACGAAAGTTTGGCTGGGAGGTTTTAATGCATCCGCCGTCTGCATAGTCCTGACCTTGCATCACGTACGACAGCACCTTCAGATTTTCACCTGTTTTGTTCTCTGCAGAATTCCTTAGGCAATGTCAGGTTAACATCACGAGATGACTGCCAAAACCCTTGTCGCAGTTTTTTGATCAGAAGCCTCAAAATTTTTAATAGCAATGGAATCACGTCCCTACCTACAAGATGACAAAAAGTTGTCCGACAAAATGGCACCTACATACTTTAATCAAATGTAGATATATAATATATAATGTCAGCCCATAATGTCCCACTGCTGAGCTCGGGCCTCGCATTAAAGGGGAACGGACAGTCTACCCGCCATGCTTGTCCAAGGTGGCTTGGCAGGTTTGACACATCGGTTATCTCTATGTGCAGTTTGCATACGATGTTTTCCGTCACCGTTTTTAGTACGTGGTAATTGTAACAATGTGCACATTAGATCAGAAAACTGACTAAGAGGTGAATGCGTTCCGGTCAGGATCGAAGCCGCGCCTTCGATTAGGGGCGCGTGCGCTAAACATTACGCTACCACGGCCTGCAATGTGATAAACAAATGTAGATAAACTTTATAAAAAAACCTTTTGAATTTTTGTATAAAATGCGAAGAAACTTTTTCCCCAACCTAATATACAAAACATTGTATAAAATGAAAATAATTACAATAAGGCATAGTACCTACCATTAAATGAATTAATATTTTCTTCTATTGCAGCTTTGTCACAAAATCTTGCAAGTAAACATAACGCTCTTATTGAAATAATAAGTTTTGCGGATAATAAATTAAAATTAACACAAAAATACAGAAATCAATATTGGCAAAACTACGTTGATCATCAATGTAGTCAATTGGCAATAAAATATACATCTATAGCTAAAGTCATTCATATAATGTCTAAAAAAGTAATAGGCATAAAATTACTTCGATGTCGGAATCATGGGGTATTTGAGGGGAGAAATTATTGCGATACGTGGCACTGAATTAGCGCGCGGTGAATGTGGGGAACGTGGGGAGCGCGACACCGGGTAAGGTCGGGGACGTAGCTCCTCCGCGCTGCGGAACGTATTGCGGGCCACGCGCCGGCGGTAAAGAGATGTTACAGTCGACTCCTGCAAGAGACACCTGAAAAGCAACACAAAAACATCAGATATTTTAATTCTGTATTAGAAACATGACTGTTTACAAAAAAAACTTCTTTGCAGTCAGAGGACCCCCGTTAGGAAAAGTTTCTTATGTTAGAATGTTTTTTTTTAAATTATATAAAAGTTATGCACGTGCGCCGCGACAGTGCCCGAATGTGGTCGAATAAAGGCGGTTACAACAACTTTTAATTTCAAAGGACCACGTTTGACACTAATGGATATTATTTTAGTCATTTCATTGAAACAATTAAAAACGTGTGCATCTCGGGACGCCCGACAGAAGTGATAACATGCGTGAGAGAAAGGGAAGCCAGACAGACTGGCGCCGTAACGCGTTACGCAACGAAACCATTTACCCTCCCATAATAAGTTATCACTTCAATAAAAACTACGTTAAAATGACGTCGCCGGGATATAACGCTTTTTCCTTACGTGAAGATCTCTGCCAGTTCAGTTACAAGACTGAACTGGCAGAGATCTTCACGTAAGCCGCGTAAAATAACATTACTCCAAAAACTATCAAATTTTCATTTGCTTTGTAGTTATAATACGGCCGGCGTAACTTGGCGAATGTGAACATAGGCTCTGCGAACTTTAGCGCATGTAAACTCGTGAAGAAAATACAGTCACCAACTAGTACAAAGCAATGAAAAAATACAGGGATGAAGGGCGACCAATTGTATTCACTGACAAGTCGTATGCCCACTCATCACACGAGTGTACATGCTCTAAAGTTCGCAGAGCCTATGTTCACATTTGCCAAGTTACGCCGGCCGTACTATACTAGACTCTGGATATATGGATCTGAGATTGCGCCGGGGTAAGCTCTGTGGATTATTTTATTAGGTTTGCTCGTAGGAAAACTGACAAGCGGTCCATTTAATGGTAATTGATTACAAAGTACAATAACTTTTTTTGTGGACCAACAAAAAAGTGATCTGCACTTTTGACCAGACCCATCTATTCTTATGTATTTCGATGCGCTGAATACGAATCTGCTGTCAGTTTGGTCCGTACAGTGTATGGACCAAACTGACCGTCTGATCAAAAGTACGGACCACTGTTTTTGCGGGTCAGTGTTATTAACACTCACTACAAAATAAATATCGTGGGTAGGATTGCAAAATTTAATATTTGTCTTAGCTACAAGGAAAGCTTGCGTGGGTCATAAAACTATGAACACGTGTTTTCGACATTTTAATCAATATGAGGTGCGACATTTACCGGGGATAGTCTTTGTATGCAACTTTTGACAATTAAAAAAAACTAACTTTTCCAATTCAGAGAGCTGTTGTTTTGGTGTTGATGCAGCCACGGGCTTAGATCTACCCAACTTAGCGCGTGTGGTTTGCAGCATTTGCTGGGTCACAAGTGGCTGTGGATCTTCTTTGGACACTGACTTTGTACGAATTGGATTATCCTGAAAAGATATTGGAGTGGAGTTTTTAATTTTATGTTAGCTTTGAAAGCCAGCTTTAATGACTTTTTATACTTATCATTTTGGTTGGTTCAAACACAATTTACATTTAGATTACTTGTAAGTATTTGTTGCGTTTGCCGAGCATAAAAAAAGATTTTCTTTTCGAATTTTAATTTATTTATTAAACTGTTCGATTAGTTCAACCGGCTTATCGAAAAGAGCTACAAAACAATTATGTTACGTGGGAAAGATACTTTTCTCGTCTGAGTTCATACCTAAGTTCAGTTTAAATTTAAACTTTATTATAAACTGGTATAATTTTTAACCGCCTTCAAGAAAGGAGAAAGTTCTCAATTCGTCGTATAAATAATTTTAAACTGACATTTAGTACATAGTTTTTTTTTTATATAGCTGGAGTACAGCAAACAGGCTGACGGCCCACCTGATGGAAAGCGGTTACCGTCGCCTATGGACGTTTGCAACATAAGAGATGTCACCAACGCGCTGCCGGCCTCGAAGAAATTTTATGACACCCTTTTTGAAAAACTCCATATCGTAGCGCTGTGGGAAAACCTCGGCTGGGAGCTCATTCCAAATCCCCACGGTACGCAAGAGAAACGTTCTACAGAACCGTTGCGTACATGAGCGAAGCGGCTCAAGGAAGTAGGGGGGTGAACTCCCAACCGATGGCGAGCGGTGCGATGGTAGAAAGAGGACGAAGGCACCATTCTAAACAGTTCTTCGGAACACTCCACATTATACAGTCGGTAGAATACGCAGAGAGAAGCAAAATCTCTCCTAAGGCCAAGCGTATCTAGACCGTCTGTTTGTATGGGATCATCAACAACGCGAACGGCTCGACGTTGAATACAGTCCAGGGGATTAAGTTGGTAGGCAGGTGCTCCAGCCCAAAGGTGTGAGCAGTACTCCATATGCGGCCTCACCTGGGCTTTATAAAGCACAAGGCGTTGCCGCGGTGTGAAGCACTGCTTGGACCGGTTTAGCACTCCCAACTTCTTGGAGGCAAGTTTTGCCTTGCCTTCAAGATGGCCCTTGAACTGTACATCGTTCGCGATGTCAACACCAAGGATCCCAATACTCTTGGAGGTGGTAAGGGGAGTTCCTTGAAACTGAAGCGCTTGCTCGAATGGAGTTTTTAAGTTAAAAGTAATAAAAAAAATTAGCAAGTTGAAGTGGCAGTGGGCCGGTCACGTCTGCCGCAGGACCGATGGCCGTTGGAGCAGACGAGTCCTGGAGTGGAGACCCCGTCTCGGTAAACGTAGTGTCGGACGCCCTCCAGCCCGATGGACAGACGACCTACGTTAGGTCGGCGGGAGGCGCTGGATGAGAAAGGCAGCGAACAGATATGAGTGGCGCCGTCTTGGGGAGGCCTACGTCCAGCAGTGGACTGTGAATGGCTGACGACGACGACGACATAGTTAAAAGTAAGAATCTCAAACTCACATACACCAAATTTCTAAAGTCATCTTAAATAAATGAATAAATTAGTTATAAAAGTTTTAGCGGGAAAAAGTCACACCAAAGTATTTGTGGTGCACGATCTAATTTTATATTTTGGTGTGAACAATAAAGAATTCTTTATTCAATCGTACTGCTATAACTTAATGATTACACTGTTGTGTTGGACACATAAACTGCTGGAACCTGATTGGGTTTTAAACGTGAACCACGAAATACAAATTAAAATACAGTACTTTAAAAATATTGTACTTTCAAATGAGTGCGTTTCCTTAAATTACGGGGCGGATAGAAACCAGCGGTACAACGATTTTAGGCTGATAGTATTGTTTAGCAAATCTACAATCAGTTAAATCAGTAATACTTTAGCTATTCCAGATATTTTATAAAATTTACCTAAATATTCAGATGATATTTTTGTTGTTCTCGGGAACATGTCATTCGTGTGATATTGTGAACTACTTTTTAGCTAGAGTTTGTAATAAAACATTTTCTCACCTTTGCCTTCCTCAATTTCACATTGGCGATATCTTCTGGTGTGATTGTGAGTCTTGGACCAGCGATCCTGGGAGGTGCTGACCCACATCTTGGAATGGTGTTTGAACGAGCTAACGGTTTCGAGGTTACTGGAGGCAATGGTGGCGGAGGAGGAGGCGGGGGAGGAGGGGGCGGTGGTGGAGGTGGACATTGCGGTGGTTTCCCTGCACTGTCCTGATTTCTGAAAAGTTAAATATAATAATTTACCATAACAAACTGCGCCCAGTCGGTAACTATAGGTAAGTATATTTAAGGCTTCAAGATTAGAATCTGGTGTGTTTAGAATCGCTTAGCCTACGGAGAGACTTTCCGTCCCTCTGCGTATTCTACCATCTGTACAATGGGGAGTGACCTGGTGCCATCGCCAGTTTTTCAATACCGGACCGTTCGCCATCGGAAGTATATTCACTCTCATTTCTTTGTGTACCGCGCTCAACTACGCAATGGTTCTCTAGAACGTTTTTCCCGCGTACAATAACGACTCGGAGGAAACCTACGGCGATTTTCCCTATGCATTACATCGACATAAGGTCATTTAAGAAGGGCGTTATAAACGACGAAGCCAACAACATGTCGCTAACGACCCTGGTATTGCAACGCCAACAGGCGTCGGTGACCACTTTCCATCAGTCTGTTTACCAGCATTGGCAATAAAAATAATCAAATGAATTTGAGGCCTAAACCTAAAACTAGTAAAGTGCTCAACGAATACCAAATATTAGGAAGAATCAATCAAATCCGTATCTAAGCATTTAAATCTTTTTTGTCGAAGTTAAAATTATAAAACATTTTTAATTATTGATTATATTATATATATAAATATATTATAGTAAAAATATTAACTACCTAAGTGCAAGGCTTGAAAATTCTTAGGAGCTATTTTAATTATGTTTTCTGATTGATATTAATTTGTTAATATAAAAATTAAAATCTTTAATTCTGATTTTTCCCTGTTACCTGACTTTAATTTCGAGTTCCTCGATTTTACTCATCATTTTCATAATACTATCTTTGAGAAACTCATTTTCCCTCGCAAGTCGCGACTGTTTTATGACTACTTCTTCAACATATTTCTTAAGTTCCTTAACTTCTTTTGCCGAGTCAATCACTTCCCTCTGAATAATTGGTTCGTCTCGTAGTATGTCGGAATAAAGCCCAGTTATTGATTGGTATCCCTTAAAAAGATAATTCGTGATTAAGTTTTATGAGTTCTACAAACTAAAATTTTTCAAAGACGTATGGCGGCCACTCTTTATTTCTAGTTCAGTCACAATTTTAGTACATACTAGTTGTACCCACGACGTCGTCGGCGTGGAATTGGTTTTCAAAACCCCACGATTTTGGAGCATTCTTCATTGGTGCTCCGCTCCTATTGGTATTAGCGTGATGATAGATAGCCTTTCTCGATAAATGAGCTATCTAACATTGAAAGATTTTTTCAAATCAGACCAGTAGTTCTTGAGATTTGCGCGTTCAATCAAACAAACTCTTCAAATTTATATATAAGTACTTTGATATACAAAAATAGATAGCCAACATGAAATAAACAAAAGGCCTCCGTTTTTGCCAAAATGTCTGCAAAGTCATCACCTATATATAGATAATACAGATTTACCATCTTATAAAACGTCACTACCTCAGAAAATTTGTAAGAGTGTATACAAAATTATGATGTCATCATTTGGTACAAGTAAACCATTCAAACAACGTATTAAATATTGATTAATAGTATTTTTTTTTAAATTACCATGATATTTTTAGAGTAAATAATATGATAAGATAGAATTTTAAAGTCTGTTTTTAATATGTCTTGTAGACACACGATTCTCAAAATATGGATTAAAGACCAAAGTCGCAGTATCCTGAGAGTTATTAATGGAATTAAAATGCATATCTAATATTTATAGGAATTTTGTCAATTAAAAAAATTACCTTCCTGCCAATCCACGTACAGAGGTCAACAATCTTCCATGCCTTAGCCCTGGAGTTCCGTCGGTGGTTCAAGACTTTCCGTGGTGTTTCACCTGATAACATGAACCATTCTATATCACTAAGTACAGCAGTATCTATCGCGCACTCAATTTCAACTTCAAGCCTAACACTAGTTTCTTTACATCCACCCATTGTAGAAGAATGAAAGTGAAATTCATATATTAATGTGACTCAAAAATTCTAAATGAACCTTCGTAAATTCTCTGGCTATTTTAAGAACAAATTTTGATTAAGGTTCTAGCAGCCGTTAGAGAGCGCAACTTGAATTTGTGACCGCTGCGATGATGTCATGCGCCTTAATTACGAATAACAGTCGAGAGTTTGGGCTGAGATGTTTACAAGTATAAAGTTATCAATGAGAGATAATAATATTCGTCTCATAAGCATGTCGAAGTGAATTGTTATTATAGTAAAGATCCAAAGGTCAAACATTGAAAAAAATAATTAAAAATAAAGAACATATTAAGAACTTAAAAATTTACCTAGCGAGCTATTATCAGAATAACTTTGCCGGCTTAGTGTAATTGTTCTCCTTGATTTTCGCAGTGCATCTTTAAATAAATTAGTTTCTGATTTAAGACTTCTTTTTCGAACTGTAAATGATGTATTGCTTTTTGTAGACTTGAAAGACATATCTGAATTACTTGATTGATGTGAATGTGATCTTTCTAAAGAAAATTTAGAACCCGTTAAATCCGATGTGCTTGAAGAACTGGATTCGACACATTTCGTTTTCTTCCGCGGTCTTAGATTTTTATTTTCTAAATCGTTGGAGTTTCGTCGATAACGCTTGCTTCCTGAAGATTGCTCGGAGTTGTCATTAGATGTAGAATCTTGTATGTTAAAGTCTTTACTAAATGAAAGACTAATGTCAACAGCACTACAATTTAAAGGCATTGTAACAAAGGGTTCGGTTTGAACACAACTGTCCATAGAATTCCCATAATTAGATGATTCATCAGTTACCATCATGCTTACAAATTGCGGAGTGTTACTCGTTTTCTCATTGCTTTCAGATACTGTAACGTAGCAGCTTGTATCAAAGGACATATTAATTGCGTTCTCTTTGTGACATCTTCTGAGAACTTCGACAGATTTTATTGAATCCTCGGTACAGCCAGAATCCGAATCAATGGCAGAGTCAACTTCACATATATTCGACATATTATAAAAAGCTTATTTTCGATAGTCAGTAAAAATAAATTAAAAACTTTTTTGAGTTGATTGATTTTAATTAATTTTAGTATTCTATTAAAATTTAAGTCAAAACAAAATTTAAGGGTACCCTCATTATTCAACAATTATGTTAGGTACGTAATATGATAACTTATTTTTTTTTGCAACATAATTATGATAACGATGATACGCTTGCAATTCTTGTGTGCTGTAAGAAAAGATAATTTATTTTTGAATAATACTTAAAATATGGTTACTATAAATATCTTTGACACTTTCTGTTAAAAATATTAAAATTTCTAAATGTCAGTCAATATTTTGTGATTCAAATCAGTGTAACCATTTTGGTCAGATTTCTGCCATTTGAGTAGATTTAATTCTTTAAACCTTAGCAGATCATATCAATAATGCAGCGATGGCGGATTTATATATTCTGCCTATGTTAAATTAATCAAGTTAAACTATTTGATATTGAAATTGTTAACTTGAGAAAAGTTTAGGTTATTAATTAAATTTTATGTATATTATAGCGTGTGGGTTAGAGTGAGAGAGGAGGAGCCTGCCTACCGCTACCGTATGCGTGAGAGAAAGAGAAGCCAGACAGACTGGAGTCGTAACGCGTTACGTAACGAAGCAGTTTTATCCTCCAATAAAAAATATCAGAGATGGCTGTTCTACATGTAACTGAACATTGAATTCTAGTCAGTTCAATAAAATGGAAAATTATGAAAACAAATCAAGGTAGAAAGGACCTAAAAATACTTCCACCGAAAATAAGTTTTAACAAGATCTATTAGTATCTATTTAGTAATATTGGAGATTTAAAGTATTTTCAACTGTTTTAGAACACCTGGCGAAAGTACTTTTGCGCTCACTTGTGGGTCAAATTTTGTGACATTGTAATTAACAACCGTCACACAGACAAAGAATTGCCATCATAAAAACGTATATTTTAATTCTTAATAGTCTAATTAATTGCACTTTAAATGTTAATTATTTTAGCATTGTACATATTGAATAGGAAATCACATAATTTATTTTCTCCAACAACCACCCGTCAACACTGAAAACAACAAAAAACAGTAGACGTTCATTACTTTTATGGAACCCTTTAAGTACGTCTCCCTATTTTAATTTTATTCATTATAATGAAAAAAAATAATAATGATTGTCCGTCGAAATTATTCATAGTCGAAAGTAAGATGATTAAAACATGGTTCTAAATTTGTTTGCCATAAAAATAATCGGGCATATTTTAGATTTAGATGGTAGAAGTATCCATAGTAGATTCTTCACTTTTTTTATGGTCACCCTTACCTTGTGTCATCTCAGTGTTGTCAGATAGGTGGAAAATTCGAGATTCAATTCATTCGTTCGTGCGTTATTTATTTATTATGCTGTCCCTACTCGTATAATATGTCGTATCCTATAAGCTACTTTCCGTTAGAGACTCACAACGATCATATTCACAACCGCGATTTCCCCCATTCCACTTATTTGATAGCGTCACAATCGTAAACTCAATTCGAACGGTTATTCGACACACCTATTGACACGGGTCGTTGTGAGCAAAAATGATGACGTCATTAGTGACGTTTTCGTTACGACGGTGGTTTTACTTTTTATTTCTCCTTTAAAATGAGTAAAAACTGGGTTTTTTCAAAAAGCTTATTTTTGGGATTCTTGAAAAAGAATGGGGGGTAATTGACATGGTCATCTGGCAGCACTGTGTCATCTTGTCTGAGAGTACATTGAATTACTAATTTTGATAATCGATTGTGAAATTAGTTACTAATTTGTTTTCATAACGAATGATGTTACTAATATTAGTAGTACTAATGAAATCGTTGAAAAAGTTCAAAGTCGAGCGAAACATTGTAATGTTGATATTAGTAACATCCAATACCAATATTTCAATGTCTCAACTTTTTCAACGATTTGATTAGTATCACTGATATTAGTTGTAATATCGTTCAATACTATTAGTGATGTTGTTCGTGCCTACCCCGCAAGGGACCTGGCGTGAAGTTATGTATGTATGTATGTACTACTACTATTAGTAATATTCCAAATACAGTGAGTCGTTCTTTGCGTCGTCTCGTTTTCGGTGGTGCGAGTGGCTAGCGTATTTGTTTTTGGTGGAGTTTTATAACGGTCAGTTTTTTACATGTATGTGTATGTAATGTTCTCGAACACTTATCTATTTACAAAAATACAAGTCTCGCATGTACTCTCAACTTAATTAGTAACTATTTATCTGTCATAATCAAGATATCTTCATAATCGAATGATTTCATTAGTATATCTCATAATCGCCCACCTCTATCTGAGACTTATCTGACATGACTGATAAACAAAAAGTGATTTATAAATTAATAGTAGTTTGTGATTAGAATACCTAATATAGCCTTAAATCTGAGATGAGGTAATTTTCAACGTTTCTCCTAGATCAGGTGTCTCTTACCAGATTGCCTCCTGGTAAAGAGCAGCACATGCCTCATGCATTATAAAACAAACAAAGCTTTAAATATGCGATATTGTTACAAAAGAAGGCTTCTGTTTTGTGGTATAATTATAATAGTTACGGTTATAATTTTGCACTTGAATAATAGTAGTCAGCGTACGTACGATTATGTTGACAAAGAAAATATATTGAATAACCTTCATGAGGAAACTGCAACAAATTTTACAAGTAGCGCTATAGTAGATTGTGACTATTATGAAATAATTCATGATGAATCAACTTTTTCGCTTACTTTAATCGATGGAGATTTAGTTGAGGGTCATAACATAAGGGAAGGTGGAGAATATGCACCCCAAGACTGCAAGGCTAAATATAGTACTGCTATAATAGTCCCATATCGGTGAGTAATATTTTAGAAGCTCTTCTTATGTTACCTATTTTTAATTAACTTTATATAATTACTACAATTTTAAGGTTTTATAATCACTGAATTTTATATAATGGGGGGGGGGGGAGAAGTACTTCTTGGCTGGTGGAAGGTTGTGACCAGTGACTAGAAGATTTAGGTTAGGTTAACTTTAGATCAAAGTGCACATGCTGCAGCAATGGCCGGTGAGTGACTGAAGCAACTGTAACCATTTATTATATAAACAAGAACAGTTGTGACACCATAACATCTGTATGAAACATTTGTTTTATTAATCTTAACCAGTTTAGCGGACAACTAACAAGATGCTTTTCAATATCTCAATGAATCAATATTTTAATGATAACAATTTTTAAATACATTGCAGAAAAATAATATTTTTTAATATGGGTTAAAAATAAATAATTAATAATACAATAATTAATGGCCGCAATTTTGAATATTTTCATGATTACACTTATAGTGTATGTATGTTTTTTCTTCATTTCGATGACTTCCATTCTCTCTAGAGAATTATCTATTCTAATTATAGATAGATAACACTTTACTGGTCACCAAAATAAACAATTATGATAATGCATATTGATAATATAATAAAAAGGAAGCCTGAGATAATATATAAATAATTATGATGAATAAATTTTTTTACCTAGATATGTTGCTGGGCAATTTCTTGCCACTTCTTCTGCTTTGAATAGTGATAACACATTATGAAGCGGTGTACATAGAATAGGAAGAAGATTTAAATTTTGACTTAGATTAGATGAGAACATTTTTTGAAGTTCATACCTTCAAAAAGTTTTCTCCAGTTGAACATATTTTCAATAAAAACTTTTGCATTTGAACAATTCTTTGCAAAAAAATGGGTAGCCTATAATGTGATCTCACTTTCAGGTACCCTGACTTAGTGGATATTTTTAATTGTCTGGTCTTGTAACATTTTAATAAGAATGTACTTATCAAATATATTTGTGTTTATTGTATAATTATCAAACTTATAAGGACAAATGCCGCTTTCTAAGCAAAAATACAATATTATACATATTGCAGTGACAGAGCAGAGCAACTCAGAGGCTTTTTGGTGTATATGCATACATTCTTCCACTACCAGCACATTCATTACCGGATATTTGTTGTGGAACAAGTAGACTCTAAGACATTCAATAGAGCTAAACTCATGAACATTGGGGCCATTGCAGCAATGAAAGCAGGTTTTCCATGCTTTATTCTTCATGATGTTAATCTGTTACCCTTACGACCTGGTAATTTGTATGCATGCACACAGCAACCTAGGCATATGTCATGCAGCATTAATAAATACAGGTAAAATTATTATTAATTTAATGACAATCCAAACTAAATATTATAAATTTGAGTGTAAGTTTGTTTGTGATACTTTCATGTAATAGATCATCATGAAATTTTGCCTACATATTTTCAATGGAATCGAAAAACATATAGGGTACTTTCACCAATAAAAATAACACTGTTTCCAAGGGTATGCAAATATAGCAGATAAGACGACATTGCAATGGTGTTTTATTGGTGTCACCAATTCAATTAACTAGCAAATACATACATATTCATCGCAATTAAAAAGACAATATAACTTTAATGTGTTGCTCTCATGGATAGTTCCATAATTGATGTTACAAATATTTTGAATTAAAAATTAAGTTTGTTATTTCTAAGGAGGGATGTGGGCCTTCTAAGTCCTTTACTCTATCTACAACATTTACATTTAAATTCTGGTAATTGATAATTTCAACACATGGTAAATTTTTATATAGCACAATTCTACATTGCCCAGGAATTAGTCAATTCTCTTGCATTAACTTCTCAAATATTGAAAAATACTGGTAAACAAGTGCCTTTTGGACCAACTTTTTTCAGCAGTCTCCAAAAATTATAAATGAGGTGTCATTCGATTCGGAATGGCATCTAGATGATTTTTGAAAAAAATGAAGTTACGCTTGCAAAAATTGTAAAAGTGATTAACAATTAACTAAAAAAAAGGGGGGGGGGTTTAGTTTCTGGCAAATATTTCAAAAAGTAATAAAGATTTTTCAAATTTGTCAAATTGAAAACGAAAATTATTAATAAAAAAATGAAAAATAAACATTTTCTAATTTTTCCAACGGGGTTCTATTTTAAAGCCTTTCAAGAATTTCTCCAAGAAAGGAAAAAATCTTAAATTTACAGTTTAACAATTATCACACTTGCAATGTTCATGTTCAAGCCAAAAATTTTTATTAATTAACTATTGAATAACTAAATGAAAAATTATTATAAAAAAATTTTAAAGCAGATTATTGTTCATTCATCTATTCAGTTAGTGCCTGAATTTTTTTATTTTCATATTTAGTATGTTTAAATAATATTTATTCATTAAAGAGCTGATGTGGGTGTGGCTTGCGTAAGCCAGAGTACCCGTTTTCGGCCGTATTTTCATCCCTCTGGGAAAATTATAAATATTGATCTTACAGTTTCGGGAGTCATGACGTTTTTGAGGAAATTTCTTCCTCTTTTCGAATCTTTTTTTAAATTTGAAAAATCTTTATTACTTTTTGAGATATTTGCAAAAAACTAAACCCCCCCTTTTTTTAGTTAATTGTTAATAACTTTTACAATTTTTGCAAGCGGAACTTCATTTTTTTCAAAAATCATCTAGATGCCATTCCGAATCGAATGACACCTCATTTATAATTTTCGGAGACTGCTGAAAAAAGTTGGTTTAAAAGGCACTTGCTTACCAGTCTAAAAAAAGGAACAACAATATCAAAGTTGGACACCTAATTACTACAGTTTTTACAATAATTCTGATTGGCAAATGGCACTTTTCATTTGCGCAGATCAGGCAGACTGGTTTTTGACATTTGAATAATCTATCTTGAACTTTATATACTCTTAGCTCTTTCTCACTTACACAAATCATACACTATAATAAACTACTAAAATTATTGGTCTTGTGAGTGAGTACATCTGGAGGAATTATTGGTACCTATCAAACATTATTAAATGAATATGATTTATTTGACTCATTCTGATTACTTGGAATAGCAATACTTCTAATTATAGCAATAATGCATTACTGAAAACCATCAAACTATCTATAAAAAAATCTTTGTATTTTAGGTTTATTTTTCCAAATATTCAAATATTTGAAGGTGCTATATCAATATTATCAAAACAATTTAAAGCTATAAATGGTATGAGCAATGAACTGGGTGTTGAGGAGGATGACTTGTACAGACGTATCAAGGCAAAAGGCTTGAAACTATATGAATTTGACTCTGAGATGAGCCAGTATCATTTGGTTACAAATAAATTTGAACACAAGGGGTAAGAAATTTATTTATGTTTCTAACTTGCTCATAATAAACATGTTTTACTATTTTGTTAATTATTAGAATAAAATAAATATTTTAGAAGTTTAAATATGTAAGCTACTATGAGATATTAAGATGTTATGGATTGTAATCGATTTCAATTCAGATAACAGAAAATTCTTACACGATTGGACATTAGGCGAAATGTCCTCTTTTATTCAATACCCCATAATTTCATAGATTAAGTGGAGGTTGTAATAAAACTTCCCTGTTACAATGTTATAATGAAAATTTTAAATGCATAATCTGAAGGGTTAAAATCCTTGGACATCAGACCATAGATATGTTTATACCGAGTGATACAAATTAAATAGCCTCCCTTTATATAGTGATACAAGTATTATTTGTGTGCTTGAATAATGAGATTACTAATTTCTATGTTAATCGCCACATCTGCGTAATATTAAAATAATGCGCCTAGTATTTGTCTTATAAATTAATTGTTATGGCGTGAACTTTGATGATATGGAAATAATTTTATAATATAAAATTGTATAATATGGAAATGTTCAATTGTCTGAAATAAATGAATTATTTATTATTTATATAATTATTTATTTTATATATGTTGTGTATAAGCATATAAAATAGTTTTTTTTAATTTTTATCCCTATAGACACCTCACACTCACCACATAGTTTTTGGACGAGGCTTTTGTGTTTCCAGGACAGGCCGAAAATGAAAGGTGTTCACTTACCAATATTCAATATCATTAAGTCAGTAAAAATATAATGATGATCAGCATTAAACTATCATTTTATATTTTAATCGATTTTGAAAACATTGGCAATGTAATGGGGGTTCTTTTTTGCTAAAAAGAAAGATTATCAATTCGCTAATGATGAGTATTAGACATTAATATTTGCCACAATGGCAACCAAAGAATCCATACAGCCAATTCTGATGTATATGTTCCTATATAGTCCAGCTGAATAGTAGGTCAACTGCACTGTTTAAGGGAGTTCTTATGACAAGTTGGAAACGCAACATTTGACCTACACAGTTCACATTTCTCACAGAACTACTCAAAAACGATCAATTTCGTACAACTATTGCACATTTTAAAGTACTTTTACACATGTTTAGAAAATAAAACTTCACAGTATAATACGGCCGGCGTAACTTAGCAAATGTGAACATAGGCTCTGCGAACTTTAGCGCATGTAAACTCGTGAAGAAAATACAGTGACCAACTAGTTCAAAGCAATGAGAAAATACAGGGATGAAGTGCGACCAATTGTATTCACTGACGAGTCTTATGCCCACTCATCACACGAGTGTAATGCTCTAAAGTTCGCAGAGCCTATGTTCACATTTGCCAAGTTACGCCGGCCGTATTATACGCCATCCTCTTTAGGTTCCCGCCAAAAACTCGCTAACAATGACTTTCACAATGAGATTTTTCGTATTTTTCAGGGACACGCAAAAAGGATACTTAAGTCGAAAGAAGAGTATGGAGGAAGATGGGCTTAGTTCATTGCACTACACTGAAGTTGCCACGGTCTTGCACCCTTTATTTACTCATATCATGGTTGACTTGTAGCATATCCATAGGAGTGACACAGAATTAGTCATATCACTAGAGTATACACTTTAAAAGATTACATTTTACAAGTACCTGCTGGATGGACCTCATTTTAATTATTTAGTTATAGCTAGCTTAAATAGTAGGTAATAGTGATTTCTGCCTAATAGATAGAAAATAAAACTATTTATATTATTGTATTTTCAAACATTCTTTGGATGGGTTTGTTTCTAAATTTTTGCCGGTGCCTATATTTTATTGACCATTCATTTGCCCTATTAGTTAAATTTTGACATAACTTTATAAATGTAATGTCAAATTTCAAACAATAGTAAGGCAAGTGAATGAATAGTAAGACAGAAACTGGCCATTAATGAAGTTCAATCAAGGTTTCAGGTTCATTTTAAGAAAATATTATGTAAGTTAAATACAACTCTCACTAACGAGATACGATAGATATTTAAAAAATATGAAAATCAGAAATAATTACTGGTAATATCTTCCTAAATGTAGTTTATTAGATGTTCTTATTTGTTTTAATATTTCAATGCTAGTTCCTATAGTTATAGGCATAATTATAATATAATGATTACTCCGTAGATATTGCTTTAATCCATTTTTGCTGTTGTTTCTATTCATTCTTTTACATTATAGAAATTTTAAATTATTATTATTATATAAGGAGTTAATGTCAAATTTTAATAGTTACTGCAAAGCAAATTCATGGATTTTAACATAAAGAAACCTGGTATTAGTCTCTTAACTCGCTTTTCAGCATAATATTTATAATTTTACAAAGCATTTCCTTTGTTTTTACAAAGTCAAGAATTTTTTGATAATAATATGCAACTTTCAAGAATTAAATTAATCGAATAAATAAACAATTAATTAAATTTATATACATTGAGTTGTACCAATGTACATTTGATAATGAGGACGGACATAGTGTATATTTTATCCCTTAAAATGGGCACTTTATACTAACGAAACGGCATGAAATATCTGTAGTATAACTTTTAACTGATTATATTATGAGAGGCAAGTTATATAAAAAAACTAGGTTTAAGACAAAAAGCAATAACGATTCTAGTCATAAATAAATTGTGATACTGTAGGTCAAGATAGATATAGATAGTATAATTTAGTAATTGATTTCTTCGTGAACTCACTAAGGCTGACTCTACACTATTGATCATACATTCTGTTGTGGTGATGGATCTTCATTTTGTAATCATGGTCAAAATATTAGAAGCAGAGCCGTTAATACCGAAACTCAGCCAAGATGTCTATTGTCTTTCAAGTTTTTAATAATCACTGACCAGAAACCAAAAATCGTTTCAAAAGATTAAAAAAGGGTTTTACAGTCGAAACCGAATATAACGACAGATCGGTTATAACAACCGAATGGCAAGGTCCCGGCCGAATCCCTATATAAACTAATGAGTACACATACCGCCTATAACGACATCGGATACAGCGACATATCGCTTAAAACGACGAAACTTTATCGATATTCATCGGATATTCCAGCAAACTAAAACATTACGAACAATGTGCACCTTTATACTAATAATATGAAGGAATATTTTGCTATAGGCTTATTACGAGTATTAAGCCAAAGAAGGTTTTATGTCGTAAGATATTATAATAAATATACAGAGTAAAGGCAAGACAATTTATTTAAAGATATTTTCTTGGTAGCAGTTACAAAGCTAATGTCTGTCTGTACGTCAGACAGTAGAATAAATATTTGAATATATTATTCTTATGCTGCCAGGTATTCTCATGGTATCATCACGTAGGTCGAACAGAAGGATTATTTAATATTATTCTCCTACCTTATTCGAACCTCTTTGCCATTTGACCTTGCATGTACGACTTATTCAGTGTGATAGTTGACTGCGTGAATTACAGGTTGATTTTTAAACTTGGTTTAGATCGTATGTTTACGCGATACTGACTATAATATGACTATATACGTTGTATATTGCTTATAACAACTATCGGACAACGTCCGAAGTACACGGTCCCTTTAATGTCGTTCTATCAGGTTTCGACTGTATTTGATCATTGATGATAAGGTGACCAACTGTACTCATTTACTGAGTTTTGTACTCTTTATTCGCAAACCGTACTCTTTTCGAATCCTGTACTCTGAAAGTACTCATAAGGAACGATGAGAAAATAGAACTTGACAAAAGATTGGTAGAAATCTTTCGGCATTTTAGAGAAGAACATATCCCACATAAAAATTTAAAAGTTTTAAAAGAAATTTCCTTATGTTGTCCAGGCACTAATGCTGCTGATGAAAGGGTATTTTCACTAGGGAATGATTATTGGAGCAATGAGAAGTCGCATCTTTCTGTAAAAATATGATCTGCCGTCTTAACAGTCAAATTTAATATGCAAACTGAAATTTGTTCGGATGCGGCTACATTATTAGACGAACATCCTCATTTAGCAAACAAAAACCACTCCGAAGAAAAGTATGTATTTAAAAGAAAATAAAGTTTTTATCGTTTTTTCTTCTTTTTTTTCACCTATGAAATACTTGCAAAGTGTACTCTTTTTGAACCAAAAATAGTTGGTCACCTTATTGATGAACATGAATGAATACAAACACCTGTAAACTCTCAAAGCGGTGCTATGATCCGTGAAAATATTTTATTTAGTAATCACACTACATACATATCATGTTTTATCGAAGTTTAGTAAAGGAATTTTAACGCATTGTTCAACAAATGTTTTATTAGACGATGTTGACATGTTTGACATAGTAAGTGTTATGGAAAAGCGTGAGCCGTCTGGTAGCGAATAAAATGCATTACATACACCTAAGCGTAAAACCACGAAGAGCAAGCCAATTTTACAGAATTGGAACGTCGATACAGACGCTGCAAATAGTTTCCTCACAAGTAAACTATTAACACCGCAATGATAGTATACTTTATTTGACGGTAATGTGCCATCTACCTCACTGATTAAAATGTTGAAAATAGATTATTTCAAGTAGAAAATCGTTCTGCTCTGCCGCAATCGCAGTCGAAAACAGTTTACAAAACTCGCGTACCGTATTTTTAGGTAGTCGATGGCTACTATGTGATCTGTGTCGATGGTAGACCAGTTTGTTTGGTACTGATGGACATTAGAAACAAGATAAATGAAAGCTTGGAAAAAAGTACAAGACTGACAAAAAAAACTTATGGATAGTTGTAAAATATGATTTAATTAAAAGGTTTCATTTTGAGGAAAATGAATAAGTTTAGAGATTGGGATAATGTCATATTTGTGTTTATGGATGAGACATGGTAGAGTTGAAATCATATGTAGCCATGGATAGAAATTAAATGAAATGAAATTATTTACTTCGCTGGATCGGCCGGGGAAGATTATCTGAGCAAAATATTAACATTTGAATCGAAAAATACAGAATACCATGAAGAAATAGATGCAAATAAGTATAAAGAGCAGTGTAAAACCTCCCTTATTGAGCGACTTCATCTGCGATAATGTTAAAATTTAGATTGATCGAATGCGTCTTATTTAAAGCATTAAAAAATAACGCCGTTCACGAATATCCCATTAACAATGTCGCATTTCAAATAACGCATTAAACCCATCCTATACTTTTAAGATTATCGGAGATGAAGACGCACCATGAATAATGTAAATTGATAATGGACAATGGAGTTTACCATTCCGTCCAAATTGGTAGAGCATAGACTGAGGCTAATAATTATTATATTAATTTGGTGGTTTGGGCTTTGGGTACAGAGAAATGGAAGCTAATGTGGAATTATTAAAATAGGAATTTCTTCAAGAGAGAATAATCCCGGCAAACTAAGAAAAAATGATGAATTGCCAGTTAAACATGGACATAAAATTATAAAGACACTCCGTACCACTAGTAATAAAATGCAATTTTGATTTAAATTCATGAGTATTTTTTGCGATTTGGACACACGCGCATATTCTGCCGAATATACGCGCATTCGTGCGGCATCGCTTTAGTTGTAAAGAATTTGACGCTTTGATTCTGCGCTAGTATAAATTGACCCTTAGGGTGGCTCTAACGCTGTTGGCGTCGTTTTGTTAAATGTTACAGTATTATGGTATACCTACGCCAAATATTTTTTTTCTCTTTATTTATAAGAGGGTTTTAGTATTGACCATGCCACCCTCATTGGAAAAACACATCTTCACACGCACACATCTGAGTAATAATTAAAGATGTTATTAGTTAATTAAATTGGTCATCTGTTAAAACATTTAGTCATCCTCAATGTGTTATTTGCTATGTGTAATTAAAAGGGTTTATATTGTACTTACTATGGTCTGCAGTTCTAAAGTTTGAAATTACTCTCTTCCTTATTTGGATTATAACGTGATGCTACTTATCAAAGCTTTCTAGAGCTTTTCTCGCACCTTTTATTAATTTTAAATTCGTATCTCGTGGATATTGTGCTTTTCCGGTATGTCAAACTATCTCGATTACAAAAGTACGCGTTTTCATATCAAATTTCATGATAATTAGTTCACTCTTCAGGCAATGAATATGTACAATTAAATATTTAAAAAAAACTTCAGAACCTAAATAAAGTAAAAAGTAATATAGGATAAACAAAATAAAAAATATTAATGAATAAAAACGAATATCCCTTTTAGAGGGTGAAATGTTTTGTAGTGGGTGTAGTTTTACATACATCTTGTCTAGGGTTGCCACCTTTTTATTTAGGAAATAAAGTACATTGGTTATTACAGGTAAGAAAAAAAAAAGTACATAGTATCAAAATAAAGTACAATTTATTTTTCTTTATTATTATGTTTAAAAACATATTTCTTATTGCTTTTTGCAATTTGTATCAAATAAGCATCTTTACTAAACAATTGCACGGCATCTTTACATTCTATATTAAAGGGGTTTGGGTAAAATTGGCTTGATTTTTTAAGTTTGGGGCCAGCGATTACATTTATACAGTAGATAGTATACAGTGATAAAAACACTTTTTGTTTAAACGGTTTGTCTAACATACATCGGAGCCGAAATATGTGAAAAAATTGAACCAATTATTTTTTATTAGATTTTGGGTTTTCATGCACAAAACTTTTTAATCTGCAGTTAATTCGTTAGTAGCATTAGGGTAATAGTTCACTTTATTTAGATATGTTATATTTTTTCAAAAGCCATACACAAAAACATGACAACAAATAACCTTGCATAAAACTGATACCGTAAAAAGGGGTCGATAGGCACGTTTCGTAATTTTGGATTCTATTATCTTTAATTATTTTTATGTCTGAATAAACGCTTACATTATTTTCAAATGTGTCTTATTGTTAATTTTATCATTTTATAATAATTTCATTGCTTTTACTCATGCATTTAGAAATAAATTGACAAAATATAACGGGGTTTGTTCGGAGGTTGGCATGATTTTTCTATGAGCGGCCACTTTTTTAGCTATTGCTATTTTATAGTTCTATACTTGAGATACAGATTATTAAAAGAACTTGGTCCTGAGTTACATCGGAGCCGAGCTATTTAAGATCAAAATCGTGCTGCATGAACTTAAGGTATCAGTTTTATGCAAGGTTATTTGTAGCAAGGTTAATGTTTTTGTGCATGGCTTTTGAAATAATAAAGCATATCTAATTAAACATGTTTGTTATTAGAACAAAGGTGTATACACATAATAAAAAGTAGTTGTTCTTATAATTACATTTAACACACAAAACCTTTTTACAATTATATTTATTAATCCACTAATTATGTCTTCTGTATCTATAATCACACGCGAATAAAAGAAAACTAAATGAAACGCTCACTATAATGACATTAAATGTGCACTTTATTTAGTTTTCGATATCGGGTTCTTCATACACTTCTTTCTCTACATCATGCCTGATTATTGTATCTAGGAACTGAGCAGGAGAAGACAAATGGTTTTGGTGCACACCTCATCCCAAATGTCACACATACAAGAGCAATAATGACATAAATAGCATCCCGATCCTGAAGCCCTCGTTCTCACAAAATATAGACATAAGTTCGCCTTGAAACATGCCTGGATTGGATTCTTCCTCTCGAAAGCCATAGGCCGTTACAATCTAACTTAACTTTTGTGAAATCTTTCAGGTTAGGTTCTTTAAATATTTCAATCAAATACGTTCCGTTTTTTATGTGTTCACCATAATAGCTACGTGCTTGCTCTACTTGATATGTGCCCAGGGCATAAATGATGAGGTCATCATTACTTAAAACTGGAAACTCATCTCCGCCAAGATCAGCGGCATTTATAGACTGAAAATGAGCCCGTCTTCTGTTTAGATTATTTTCTAACACATATTCACTTAAGCGATTTTGATTACCAAACTTATTACTGTATACTATCTACTGTATAAATGTAATAGCTGGCCACAAACTTAAAAGATCAAGCCACTTTTACCCAACCCCAATGTGTTTAATCACCCCGTAAATTCTATTAACCCCGTTTTACAGTATTTTAAGTTCACGCAGCACGATTTTGATCTTAAATAGCTCGGGTCCGATGTAACTTAGGACCAAGTTTTTTTAATAGTCTTGTATCTCAAGTATAGGACTATTAAATAGTAATAGCTAAAAAAGTGGCCGCTCATAAAAAAAATCATGACAACCTCCGAACAAATTTACCCAATCCCCTTTAAAATAAATAAGTAATTCATTTTTTTATCAAATAATGTATTCTTATCCACAATGTACTATTATATAGCGTAAATCTATAAAACTTTAAATTGTACTCTAATTGCACTCAAACCGCTTTGCACGAAACAAAAAAAATGTGACAATGATTGACACACTGACATTATTGACACTTGAAGGTAGGTTGCGTTCAGAAATTGTACAAAACGAGTGATTGAGTGATGTGGCGCTGGCGAGTGGCGACATCGATTCAACACCAAATCACCTATCGATAAATTTCGTTTAACAAAATAATCGACTAAACTTTTCAAAATCTCAAAGAAATCAAATCATGCGAAATAAAGTATTTTTGTATACTTTATTGTTGTCATAAAGTTTAAAGTACAATTGTCTGAAATAACGTACAATACTTTATTATAAAGTACGGGTGGCAACCCTAATCTTGTCACACCAGTCTGTTTCCTGTAGGGATAGGCAAAGACGATGAATTTCCACTTGCTACGATCTACACGTACATGTTTTGCTTCTTCTACATTTATTAATATGTATATTCATACATACACATTTATTTTGTGTTTTTTTACTGGGTCTTTCTTTAAGACGTCTACAATTTGACTGTGGTAAGTACCTCGCGGTCTCCCAGCACCAACTCTACCACCCTATGATAGTTTTATTTTAAAAAGAGTATAACATGACAATATAATTTTAATTTCTTTCTCTCGTGGTTAATCCCACTCACCTATATGACGTTACGAATGTTCATTAATAGTGTTCCTGGGGGATGAAATAACTTGAATGAATTGACGATGAGCGAAGCCGCGGGCAAAGCTAGACGAATAAAATTTGTAAGATATTGATTGTTTTTAAGCAACAACTGGTTGTACTAAAATCGCAACTGTTAGTAATGAAATGTGCCTTTAGGAGCTTTATGACCTAAAGATCTACTACAAAAGATTTGTGTTATGTGTAATATCGGTCCAGCTTCCTGCTGATGTCTATTCGTTTAAAATGAAAACTTGAAGAAGAAGCAAATCGTGTAGTCATTTTGTCAAAGGACAAATTTTGAATCACCAATTTATTTCTTCAACTTTATTATTGAAAAACTACTATAAATTAATGAATCCCAAATTACGTCAAAAAGATATATTTGGCCCGAATAATTTTGACAGTAACAGGTCCTGGAACACCAGAAATTTAAAACAAATACAACAGAATAATTAATAGAAATTTACACAAAAGCATTAAATCTAAAATAGACAAACTATACAAGTATTTATTGATATAACTTTGTAATGAACTCTGGGAGTTCTAGTTTTCATTGAATATGGATAAAAACAAAAATATCTACATTATTTGAATAAATATAAATATTTATTTACACAAAAATTTACAATATCTAAAAATAGTTATGTCAAGCAGAAAGTATACATTAACTTTACACATTTGTATATACAAAATAAATATGTGCTTATTTTTTTATTAAATTTAATAAATGCTTATATAAGTCACCTATAAAGTATCTGTAATGATTAGCGTCCAAAAAATTAAACACTAGCCCTTTTGTTCATAATAGTTTTACAAGGTATAGGATTATTAAATAAGTATTTTTATACATATGAATGTGATTATGAATTACATTCTTTTTAATGTATCTTTATACCTCATTTAACTATTATTATTAAGAAAGGGGTAAAAAGTCGATATAAGTAAACAGGGAAAGAAATAAGTATATTAAATATACTATGAAATACTAACACAATTAATTATATTTAATTTATATAATACACTTAAACATTTTATACAATCTTAAATCCAGTAAGTATTGTATTATTACAATAGATAAAGACAAAACCACATTCTACCAAAATAAAAGCTTACCATATACCATTTTATTATACCTGATTAACAAATGTACACATTTTGAAACCATTTATTTTGCCCAAATTTTGGCAAAACAATAAGATCTGTAATATCCGAAAAAAGACACTAAAAACAAACAAACATAAAAAAGAACATGAATAGTATTTTATTGGAACTATCTTAAAAACCAACTCCTTTCATTTCATTTCATTTTATTTCAATAGAGCTTTACAAATTTTGAATATTCCTATATCAATGTAAATATTTTCATTATCAATTGTAGTTAGTTACATTATATCATTAAGAATAAGAATTTACACATTGTGTCTTATGTATTAATTGTAATAACCTGAAGAATTTAATATATTAATATTTTCTTAAGTTTTCGCGACTTGTACACATAATAAAACTACGTTTTAACGGTTTTAAGCGCGGTAATTTATTTTATTTAGGTTTATCCGACGTTTCGGCCACTTTTCAGTTGCCGTGGTCACGGAAGACAAAGATGACATTTGTCGAACGTGTATTGTCAAAGTTTTTATTCAGCCTACCGCCAACTTGTTCATTTTAATTATTTAGTTTTAATTTTGTTTATGGATATTATTTACTCTATGGGAGCCTAATCTAATTTACCACCGCTTCACAACATGTTGTGGCTTGAAGAGAAGAAGCGGCGCAAGAAACTCTTCAGCAAACATGCCTAATTCTAAAAATTTTTATATAATATTAAAATGAGTGGAAGGAAAAAATAAAAGAAATTAGTGTTCAGTGAACACACGCTGGATAAACCCAACCATTACATCAGATTCGATAACCCACAAATCCTCGCAAAAGAGAATCGTTTCATACCAAGAATGATGCGTGAGGCTATTGAAATCAAAAAACACCCAAATTTCAATAGAGAAGATGGTTGGCAGGTACCACCTGTTTGGGATCCAATCATCAAAACTATTAAGACCCAAACCCAGCAAAAACTAACTGCCAGACCTCAAGACACTGTGAGCTCTTTCTGCGTGCAACGAAACAAACCAACTTGACTGATAATTTCTTTTATTTTTTCCTTCCACTCATTTTAATATTATATAAAAATTTTTAGAATTAGGCATGTTTGCTGAAGAGTTTCTTGCGCCGCTTCTTCTCTTCAAGCCACAACATGTTGTGAAGCGGTGGTAAATTAGATTAGGCTCCCATAGAGTAAATAATATCCATAAACAAAATTAAAACTAAATAATTAAAATGAACAAGTTGGCGGTAGGCTGAATAAAAACTTTGACAATACACGTTCGACAAATGTCATCTTGTCTTCCGTGACCACGGCAACTGAAAAGTGGCCGAAACGTCGGATAAACCTAAATAAAATAAATTACCGCGCTTAAAACCGTTAAAACGTAGTTTTATTATGAATTTAATATATTCCCGAAGTTATATAAAATAATTGTTAATTAGTGTCATGTATTTTTATATTCCCATAACAATACATACCCAGTCTCACTTAATCTAACTGAACATGAACAATGCAATATCAATAAAAATAAATAAAATTGTTAAACAATCTACAAAATTGTAGCTAAATTATTGAAAATGTTGGCATGTTTTGGATGCATTCAAATTTTAACTTTGAGCAAACAGTGATTTAAGGTCTCAATACTAACATACTAACTAATCCCAGCACAAATGAAAATACTAGTTTCAGATTGGATCCTATGTGCAGCCACTCTGGCCACTGAGATTTCACTGCCAGCTCAGGCTGTGTGGGTAAAAGCAATGCCGCTATGCAACATATACTCACTGCAACTGCAACAACATTTACTGGCTGTTGTTCTCTACAAAAAATACAAATGATTTTTTAATATTTAATTAAATTTTTAATACCTAAAATATTCCCCCTATAATTTTTAAAATATTTGGTTCAAAATTCTGAATACATTCCAGGTAGCAAGAGCTTAAAAATGCCTTTAATGAAAATATATTAAATATATAATATATTAAAACCTTAAAATAAAATAATATCCAAAAAATAAACTACATACAAAATAAAATAAAACTAATACATACAATAAAGAAAACATAATGAATATAATTACACTATAAAGAAATTTATTTAATTCTATAAAATAAAACTATAGATATGAATTTTTAAGTAAGAATTATTTAAGAACTCATAAAAAGCTGCAGCCTTTTTATAAATTCTTATGACTTACTTAAAAATTGATTTTGTTTTTGAATGTGGAAATTCTAGCAAGTACCATACCTCTATGTCACGAATAATATTCAAACAATTAATCAATCAAATTTTCATTGTTTTCATAAATAATTTTAAGTGTTTTAAAATTATTTTAAGGAATGCTTAGAGTGTTCTTTCGGCCACATAATGCTATTGTAATATATCAATGAAGTTTAAATAAAAATATTCATTTTATACTTTTCTTACCTATGATGTGATGGGTGATGGCATGTTGTTCTAGAATGATCTTCCACAGGTCTGGAAGCAGTGTTACGTGATACAAGAGGATGAAAACTATCACCTAAATTTTCTTGAATTGTGATCAATGGTTCTCCTTCCAATAATTTTGTTGGTATGTCTCTTTTACCCAAAGCCTGAAAAATAGAGGTTTATTTCAAATAGACTATAATATAAGAATTGGCTTATGATTTCATATTTTGGATGAATCGTAACTATAAATAACTAAAGTTACTGAATTTCAAGTAGTGGGGGGACAGGTGGAAGAGTACTTCTCCCTTCTGTAACCCCATGTCTAGCAGACATGTAGTTCTTCAGATACTTTTTTTTTCATACATATGTTTCATTATATTGCAACAATGGTGACCAGTATATTCTGGCACTCGCCAGTCACTGCCACAGTATGCTTGGTTTGATTGCTCTGCTTGTGCATTTTGGTTTATAGTATAACCTAACCTAAATCACCATATTAGTCACTGGTTGCGACTTTGAACAAAAGCCTACAAACCAAGTGAGTGTGCAGTGGTCAATGAGTGTCACAACTAATTTGTAACATATAAGCAAACAAAAAACTTTTTTCATATTTAAAAAGTCAATAAACTATTTCAAAACCTGTTTACTAAAGTCAAAAACAGTTTTAGTATTTCTATATTAAGTGTAAGTCGTGAACACAAATCACACTTTATTATCAACAAAAGTGGCAAAACCTTGTTTAACAAACATATTTTTGTTTTCCCGTTATTCATTCAAAACATGTTTGTGGAACCTAAAAACAGGTTTCCTAACCCAAATGACGAGTCTAGAGGCTATGTATAGGCGTACCCCTAAACACAAATTACCCTAAATCTTATGCTACTCTGTGAAAAAGTGCAGTCAACAAAAATAAAACAATGCTAACTAGGCAGTCTTATGAAAATAGGCAGAAAAAAGTACAAAAAGCCACTAATTTATGCACATTTTGATGACCTGCTAACATGATACCTATAAATATTGAGAACAGCTGGTTATATTTACTGAAAACTAAATCTTTAATATCTAATCATATTGTGATGTTGAGGAATACAATAAATCTGTTTTAAACAAACCTGTTGGGTGTTTCTATCATACATAGTAATTCTAAACTTCTCAATCGTATCACAATGCGAAGCTGACGGTTGTGTATAGCGAACAACAATATCAATACAACTTTGCGGTGCGATCACTCCCTCCGGATCGATCACGGTAAATTTGTTCGGGGACGTGCAAAGTACTGTAATTAAAACTATTTTTTATTTATTGCCTCTGAAAACTAATTGAAAGTTCGCAAAACTATATGAAAAAGGGACCTTTGAAATTCACAGAAAAATCATATGGATTATAAACAGTTAATAATTGCTTATGTGTCTGTCTCGCATTTAAGAAGAATTCCAAGGAAACTGGAAACACAAATACAGGAAAATTTTTCATATTTTTGTAAAATTTTGAACAAAAGAATTCAATAACAATCGACCGTCTTGACGATAAAAAACTGCGCACGTCATATTGACGTTCATTCTATTCTAAGTAGCTTGACATTGACAATTTGCTCAGCTGTCAGAGCGCAATTCTTCCTTTAATTTAATAAGGCTTAACACAATTTGTGTATATGACTATAATATATTCAACGTAAATTAATAAACTTTCTGAGGTGAAAATAGCGTGACTTCAACAGAGGATAACTATAACCGCCATCAGTACGAGTGGGGGAAAAACCAATGAAATTCATTTTCTTCACACTCCTGCTATTCTAAATAGTGATTATAGCACAACACTAAATCCAATTTCGTCAAATGAATGCTATTATTATTCTAAGTACCCCAACTTTAACTATTGTTACTAATTTTAAGTTACCACCTTTTTAAAATGTGATGTCTCCGAGAGGTTTTTGCTTGTGTATGACCAGCACCAGCACCAAAAACACAAAAGAAATTTGTCTTTCTTGACTTAAAATGAACAAGATCATCGAGTGTGAAAATTAATCTTAATTTATTCATGAAATCTCTACGATTTGTGTTCTATGCTTATCAAAAATAGTTGCTCATTACTATATTTGCTGTTTGCATCAAAACTTTATATGGATCTGATATATATATAGTGTAAATAATCATAATTCAAACTTTAAGATCTTTTAATAGACCTTTGGTTAAATAAGGACTATCATGATTGTTTCGAATGTTTTAAATAAATAATAATAAAATAAAATTTTCTCTTAATTTTAAAGGATTATTTGTTATTAAATTGTGTTTTAAAGTTAAATTTTATTTTAATATTTTTGAAGGTAGTTGAAAAAAAATGGGTAAAGTTTCTTGTTTGTAGTCTAGTGCTTTTGACCCAAAGGCCTACCAAAAGGTAATCTATTTTTATCCTTTTCTTGCTTCTCCTCATTCACCTGATGCAAGGAAAAAATATCATACTTGTGCGATTACTGTAAAATAAAAAATTTAAAGTTCAAAGTCTTGGGTTTTCGCCATTGAAACCTTTTTAAGGGCTTTGGGCGTTTATGAAAGCGTTGAACAACCCGGGTGTCAGGAGGCTACGGAAGACCGTGCAAGATATACCTCTTAGAGAACCATCACTTTTGCTAGGTTGATCATTACTAAAAATTTGTGTCTTGAACGAATATATTAAAACATAAGATAAAGCAGCTATAGTAATAATAATAAAGTATTTACTGTCTCGATTTTCTAAACAAAACATCACGATTTAAGGTCCCGCCAAAACGTTTTGTTTGCGTCTATGACAATTTCTTGTATAGTTCAAAATAAAAATGTTGTTTGTTGGAACTTTTTAGAATGTTTTATTTTTCATAATTTAAATTTATATTGATATTATTTCTTTGTTTTTATGTTTGTCACTTGTAAAAAAATTCTGTACGAACAAAACAATCCAAATTATACAATGTTGTTTTAGAAGGCGAAATTTTATTAATTTAACGTTTTCGTACATGATATTTGTCTGTTTGTTTGTTATGCTTTTACGGAAAAACTACTGGACCGATTTGGCTGAAATTTGGTACGTATGTAAATTAAGTACTGAGGATGCACAAGTGGTAATTTTCATTTTGGCCTTTTTGTCATATTGGCCTTTTTGGTCATTTTGGCCTATTTGGTAATTTTTCCTATTTTGTCATTTTGGCCTATTTGGTCATTTTGTCCTTTTTGGTCATTTTGGCCTATTTGGTCATTTTGAACTTTTTGGGCATTTTGGCCTATTTGGTCATTTTGACCTTTTTGATCATTTTGACCTTTTTGGTCATTTTGGCCTATTTGGTCATTTTGCCTATTTGGTCATTTTGGCCTATTTGGTTATTTTGGCCTATTTGGTCATTTTGGCCTATTTGGTCATTTTGGCCTATTTGGTAATTTTTCCTTTTTGGTCATTTTGGCCTGTTTGGTCATTTTGGCCTATTTGGTAATTTTTCCTTTTTGGTCATTTTGGCCTATTTGGTCATTTTGGCCTATTAGGTCATTTTGGCCTTTTTGGTCATTTTGGCCTATTTGGTAGTTTTGGCCTATTTGGTCATTTTGGCCTTTTTGATCATTTTGACCTTTTTGGTCATTTTGACCATTTTGATTATTTTGGCCTTTTTGGTCGTTTTGCCTATTCCGTCATTTTAGCCATGTCGGTCACTGTGGTCTTTTGGTCATGTAGACCATTTTGGCCTTTTTGGTCAAGTTTTGTAATTTATTTTGTTGACAGATAGACGGGGGATGGTATATATAATTAACGATATAAAATGAAGTGAATCTTCTGTGCGCAAATACATAAAAATGTAATATAATATAACCTGTAGCACTTTCTCTATAAACAAGAAACACGCACTAGAGGTTAACCCGCGGCGCAGCCGCGGGGTAAACTCTAGTAAATTTATAATACATGAAATATAATCCGTAACAGTGTTATGAATATATTAAATAAAAAAAGGAACTGGCTTTAGTACTTTATTTCTCATACAAAATAATAAATACAGTATTCACAAGTTTTATTTAAATTATATTGGTTGCATCATTAGTTTAAAAAATCATAACTGATTCCAAAGTTTATTCGCTCACAATAAAGGCTTAAACTTTGATATTCTCACTCAGATAATATAAAAATAATTATAGTATATTTCTCATGAAAACTTATAAGAACATTTAAGCGACATTTTAAAACTTCTCGAGACCACAATTTAGCACAAAAGTCTTTATAGAATTATGTCCCGGATTTGAATAAAAAAAATAAGAATCCAGATCCTTATATGTTTGTACAGTTTAAACATTCTGTGGAGGAATACTCCAACTTTGTTTATTAAAAATGGCGCTTAAACGAAGAAGCTTTCAACACAAATATGGAAATTAATTTTAATGATACAGAATTATTCACTTAACGTAACATAAAAAAATAAGGTTATACAATCTTAAATAATCAAAGATAGTATTAATGATTCATTTATTCAAATCGAAATTAAGTATTTTTGAATTCAACAGTGTTTGGGTATCGGTTGGTAATTTAAGAAAAAAATTATAGGTCTTCATTTGTTAACTTTGAAAAGTATCGTTGCTTCTTGGCCCTTACTGAGGCAGAATAAATAAGATGTCATCTATTTACAAAATTAAATGTAGGAACAGCCAATCGTTTCAAATTAAAGATAAATAATTAAATATTATTTTAAATATCAGTCAACATCGAGCACTACAATACTTAAAAATAAACTTTACTACCCTCAAAACTGTTTAGGCTGCACACTTTTTTCAGTTATGGCTTGCTATTTAATACTTTAATGATTGTCTTATTCTAAAACAAAAAAGCGTTAGAAACAACAATATAAATTATAAACATGTCCAGAACGATACGAAACCACCAGGAAACTGTCAGACTTATGCATATATTTTTTTTAGGAAAATGTACTACGAGGTCTGTTTTGGGGTCACCTTGAAAATAAATATTACAGTTTGGATGCTGAACAAATAAATATATGCCAGAAGAAAGAGAAGTTGTAAATATCGAAACACATGGTTTAAAACATATTATAGCGAGCGAGCGACATTATTTCGCTCTGTAAATAGTCCACGCCATACATTATGGACGCTTTCAATTAGCAACAAGTAACATTACAATTAGTTTTTATACAGAATCGGTTAATAAGCTTTCAGGAACTAATCGGGAGAGGTCGTAATTCTAGCGTGGTCTAAACCAGGGACTTGTATCGATTATGACAAGAGATTCTGCGGAAAACACGGTTGTTGATATATTTTCAAAAAGTACTTGATACCTATTTTACACCAAAACGTATTTTTGTAATCTATAAGAAAATATCAAATTCTAGAACACAGGGCTTGTTTTATTTACAACTCAAATTCAAAACGTACAATGATGCTATTTCAATTATAATTTGATATACTTGATTTAAAAAAACCCACTAGGTTTTTGGTAACTTTAATGTTCGTCATTGACAAACAATAACAGCATGGAAAAGAATACCTACTAGAAATTACAATAAATCAGTAAAAAAAACTTACTCTGAAAAACCCCTACATTTTACATTACTAATGTTGACTGGCAGGCAACACAATACTGCTTTTGGCTTTTTGATATAGAAAAACACTATGTGTACAAGTCGCGAAAACTTAAGAAAATATTAAATCTCTTCAATTTCAAGGTCCAACAGAGTAACAGTTAACACGTTGATGGCCAGTACAACCTTCGTGGTAGTGTCCTGCTGTGACACTAGAACGGAATAAGTCGTTTACGTCGTAAGGCGTTCTGTCGGTTTATGTTATATACTATAATGATATGCCCTGCATTTTGCTTATGTGCCTTTAGACGACAGTAGTTTAGTTAGTTTGTGTACTAGTAGTACCTATCATCTACCATTTTCATGAGTTTAACTATCAAGGGTCTCGTTGTCAATTAACGTGTTAAAAACTTTGCACAGACCAGTACAGATGTGTAACTCAGGAGTGATTGATTTAAAAGATGTATAATCTTTCAAAATTCGAAATCACTCTTTAAATCTTTGATTTTAAAAATACATCTTCAACTCACTATGTTAAGATTGATTTTAGTCACATGGAATGATGAAAACTAGCAAATCAGATACTTGGATGTAGATTGAGACAGTAGATACAGGATATTGTGAATTGAAATGAGACAACATGCACACTCTAAGAAACACAAGGATGATACATTGTAAATTAGACTCTCTATCGTTAATTTAAAGCTTAAAACCGGTCATCTGAATAAATTATCTCATACGAAACCAAAGATTTAAAAGAGTGATTTAATTCTTTCAAGGAAAAATATTTATAAATCACTGATCTCCTTGGTGATTTAGTTTGCGCATCGCTAGAGACCAGCAGTACGATTTAAAAACCTATATAGTAACTAACCTTTTTTCTTAAGTGAATGAGGCAAAGCACGCAAGACATTAGACAATCATTCAATATATTGCTTAGCATTTACTTATGGTATTACGTTCGCCCAAAAACGTGAGAATTGTTTTATATATATAAAAGTGAATGCTCTCAGTAACCTTAATAAATAGTTAATGGCATTTGAAACTAAACTTAAAAAATTGAATTAATTGGGTTATTCTTTCCCAAATATAATATCCTGCACATCTGAATCTTCATAAAATTATTTTAAAAAATCTTATGACCCCATTAAAATTGTAAAAATGGGTACATGAAATACCAGAATACTGTAAAATTTATATCATTAAAAAAATTACTTATGAAATATTTTTGACATAAAAATGAAGAATTTTATAGGAAAAGTGCACGGCCGAGGCTCTGCCATTTAGTGGTGCTAATCGAATAACAAAACTATGTAATAAAACTACGTTTTAACGGTTTTAAGCGCGGTAATTTATTTGATTTCGGTTTATCCCACATTTCGGCCACTTTTCAGTGGCCGTGGTCACGGACGACAGAGATGACATTTGTCTAACGTGTATTATACACATTAGACAAATATAATCTAATCGGCCGAAACGTCGGATAAACTAAAATCAAATAAATTACCGCGCTTAAAACCGTTAAAACGTAGTTTTATTATGTATACAAGTCGCGAAAACTTAAGAAAATTAAAATTAAGAAAATACACGAAAACTGAAAAAATAAACATTTGATTTCGTTATATATATTGTGACAAATCTAAATGATCCGATGCATAAAAGAACATATACAAATCAAATGCCACAAAATTCTATTACATTCCTGGTTACTTTTAAGCTGTTTTTTTTAATTTTATAGCTTGGTTTCCAGACCTTTAAACCAAGCCTGGTTTGGATATTCGGCACTTGACAATTTATTGAAAGCGCTTTTATGCTATGTTTATGTTAGAGAGGCTTTGATTGACGTCGCCAATCAACGGAGTTTTTGTTACAATTTAAAAGCCCCCATTTGGCAACACAGTTAACATTTCCCACAAAAGCACAACAACTGCTCAGAAACTATCAATCTATTGCTCATTTTCTTAAAAATAATTTTAGACGTCTTTAGAAAATTAAACTACACTATATAACGTCACCTTTCTGTACCCGCCCAAAACTCTACACTGGATAAAAATATATTTATGCTTAATAGACCTCCCAAAAAAATGAAAAACAGTCTTACAGTTCTTACATTTTTTTAAATAAAATCTATCAATTGGTCAGCAGTTTTCAAACAATTTAAAACTAAGTAGCTCGGAAAAGTATTATCATTTTGACACTGGTTTAATGCCGGTCTCTGGTTGATCGGGCTAGGCCTATACTGTGATTTTTAATTACCTGGACTTAAATGACAGTTGCGAACGATTTTTTTTATGTTGCAAGCTTGGAGGATAGTGTCTTAGTATGGCTCATTCATAAGTGAGTTGTTGATACAGTTGTCTTTTTCATCCAGGTAATTGAAAATCAGAGTATAGTAGTAGAAGCCAGAGTATTCCGTTATATATGACCCATAACACAAGCGTTACTTGCTTAATTCGGAATATACAATGTTCATAAGTATTTGTTTATTTAAAGCAGTGGTTTTCAATCTTTTTGAATACGCGACCTCTTTATAGGTTGAAAAATTTTCGCGACCCCCTTGGTATATAGACAGACAAAAAGTAATTTATAAGACTACGTTCATGTTTTTCTCTATATTCTCAGCTTATTCGTTATTAGAACCTATACTCTACAAAAAGCTACTGAGCGTAGAAAGTAACTAAGTACGAGATATAAAATGCCTTTTACCGGCGACCCCCGAGCAAGGCTCTGCGACCCACAGGTTGAAAAACACTGATTTAAAGCAACGACTGCGTTTTGTTGAAGCTAGTGAGGTGAAAATAAATTTATTTTTGCTTAAATACGCAGACAATTGTTTTTTTTTATTGGTAGGGATACAGCATGGCGACGGCAGGATCCTCTGTCTCGAAGGTGATAAGCACATCCTTAAATTTGTCAAGCAACTGCAATAACTGGGAGCGACTCACGTTCTCCATGAACATTATTTCCTCTAAATGCTGTTCGCCACGGAAATAGCCTGAAGATTTTTACAGAAGAACATTTAAAAACACTAAGTAATGGATTTTTCCTTAAATAAAAGCTAAAGATTCATATAGCTGTTTCTGTTTTTCCAAAATAGAAATAGTTACGGAAACATAAAAAAATGCTAGTAAGGGATTTGGTTCAAAACAAGAACTGATTATCATGAAATTTGTTTCATATACAATATTTATTTTTAGTAACAGGGATGAAAACTAAACTATGCGAAACATAAATAATACATGCGACTCATGTCCCAACTTTTATAGAGACTTTGTATTAATAATTGCAATAACAAACTATCAACAATCATTTTACGCGTATAAATCACTTTTCATTAAATTATTATTTAATTTATATAAATTTGAGCTAAATATTTACTACCAATGACGTAAACATCTGGCTGGTAGAATGCCACAGTTTTTTTTGTTGATGTTTCAATTATGATATATTATGTAAGTTTATCCGATTCAGATATGAATTTAACACCTGATTTCATTGGAAAAATAGTCGTTACTTTGAGTAATCAGATTTTAATTACTTCCCTCATATTTGAAATGGAAAGCAGAGTGTTAACCTCGGGTGAAAAGCCTATTTAAGCACTCGAACTATTAGCGTCACCGCTACGTTCGTGCGCTAAACCATATCATGCCTCAATGTCATTTTCACCTACTATCATTTTATTTAATTTTTTTTTTTTTTTTTTTTTTTTTTTTTTTTTTTTTTTTTTTTTTTTTTTTTTTTTTTTTTTTTTTTATATCATTTGTATTAATACATTTAACAGTTACTTAATAAAATTTTATTCAGCACATTTCACCAGATTTAATTTAAATTCTGCTCAAAAACAACCTTTTCCTTGTTGGCATTTTGGACAATGTCCTTCACAGAAATTGATCATGACAAGCTATACTATGATTTGGTAGAGATTTTTCAAAATCGGCCATTTCGATTCCTGGCAAGAGTAATCGATTTTTCTAAAATCTAATCTTTAATTTTCGTCCTCGAGGCTTCGATTCCCCCTGTATACGTTCGTCGTTATTGTGTACTCACCCTTCTTGTGGAGCTGCGCGAGCAGCAGCAGGTCGTCGTGGTCGTCGGCGGCGGGCAGGTGCATGAGCGCGGCGCGCTCGTCGGCCGTGAAGGTGTCGAGCGCGGACTCGGTGGGCGGCGGGTCGGGGGCGCGGCACGCGTCCACCGCGTCGCAGCCCCCCACGCCGCCCAGCGTCCACACCGTCGGCGGCTGGAAGCTGAACGACGCCACACCTCACACATCCGCCCAACCCATCGACCCAAAACCATCGCATTCATCCCAAGCATTTGTACACAAATAGTTTTCTTTTTATAACCAAGCTTTGTTACTTGATTTTTTTTATTATTTATCTATACCACTTAAATCTATGACGTTTGCGTGTGATGCAATATACCCTCGCAATTTCAGTAAACAAAAAATTAAATAAATAAAAATTTAAAAAAACTTATACAACCATATTCACATATAATCATATGCACCTGTTATCTGCATAGTCACAAACGTTCATACAATTAATAGGCTTCACTGCAATTTTGTTTTTCTAAATAATAGTTTTTTAATTTACATTTTATATTTTTGTCATTTAAAGATTCCCTTAGTGAAGTGGGCAATTGATTTATTAATTTGGGTATGATATAGTGTGTAATATTTTTGCCATAGTGGTTATTGTGGGGTGGGAAACGTGGTATGCTAGACTTGCTTGGCCAGCTCTATTGGTGTGATATACTACACGTTCACCGAATATTGACATGAAATGGTGAGCCTTGATCTATGCTCGGGTCCTACATCTTGCTATTCATTCACTTGCTTTATCATTAGTTGATTTTTTAAATTAGATATATGGAGCTTATGTCAAAATTTTAAACAATAGTAAGGCAATAATAAATGAGTGGTCAGGAAACCGGGCCCTAACCATGTTTCGTTCGGTGAGAATGCTATCCACTAAATCATCCCTCCTATCTCATCCTGAAGGCTGGCCAGTACGTAGGCTATGCCCCTGGTATCGCAGATGTCTATAGGCAATGGTAACTTCTTTGCTTTAGCTAAGCCGTCTGCCTGAGCTTTGCTTTTCAATATTAAAAAAGGATATTGTAAACTATTATTTTATTTTGAGAAAATCAATATTTGTTTGCCTAGATCCTAGTGAACCAAAAATAAAAATTATTAACTACTCAAGACATAATCTCGACAATGTGAAGGAAGTGTCAATATTGTTTAAGAAAAATGGGACCTACAAGTGCTTACAACTCCCAGAAGACAATACTTCTTTAAAAAAGATTGAATAACCATTGAGTATCTATGCTACTCGATAGCACTACTTATCCATTGTGAAACACAAAAAGAGGTTTTAATTGAAAAATATGTAGTTAGTAAAGTAAGCTACTACTTGGTAATTGTGAAACAGGCTCTAAAAATGATATATAAATATAAAGTTAACCTGCATTTCTCCAGGAGGATTTTAAAGATCTCGGCTGACACTAGTTATTAGTGCAGACTGTTACAATTGCCATATCCAGTGACATGGCAATTGTAACAGACATTTTTAAGCTATAGCTTTTATCGCGGGCTTTGAGCGCGGCGACCGAATCAAGAAAATCCGTAACGATAATAAAACCTAACACCCCCCCACTCCGCCTACCATGTAGCTCGGCCGAGCGTTCGCTTAACGTGTATGTATACGGTACGACTGTACGAAGCTCGCACGGATCGAGACGAGCTGCTCCGAAATCGGAAGAATACGTATTAAATCTAGGTGTCACCAACAGCTCCTTGTGCAGAGCCTGCCTGGAGGCAGAAGAAACAGCCGCCCATGACCTGCCTGAGTGTGGAGAGAAGAGAGAAACTGGACGCCCTAGATAGTTTCCGTGAAGTCTGCAGCGACGTCAAGAAACTGTTGGAGGAGGTGGACTGAATGGAGTAACCCCTCATCCACCCTCATGTAAAATAAGTGCTTTGACATCGAGTTGCGGAAACCGCCCGTGTGCAGAAGTCACTAGTACCGATTCATTATAATTTTTCAAAACTGACATTCATCAAGACGTTGATTTGCTACTGACATTGTGTTGTAACATACAATTGAAAAGAAACTTATCAGACTCGACGACGACCTTCGTGGTTGAGCGGGATGAGCCTTTACCGATTTACCTCAGTGCAACTCAAAGGTTCCGGGTTCCGATTCTGACGTGGTAAATTTCGGGAACGTATTTTCTCCGCTATTTACTATGGTCTGAGTGCCTGGTCTTGGCCCCAGAGTAGTCCATTGTACATTACCCATAACACAAGCGTAAGTGGGGATATATAACTTCTTTTTTGACCAAAAAACATGTTAGTTGAGTATCTTCATGTTTTTTTATATCACAGCATAAAAGAAGAATGATTTGTGGAACTTTAAGTAAAAAAGGTTTGCAAGCGTTTTTCACCAAAACACTTACACTGATTTACAACTTTAAAATAATTTATAAATTAAAGCCTAAAAAATCCTGTAAGTCTGTTGAAGATACAATCATTTTAATATGCTTTATTTCAACTTACCTCATCTCACTTTGGAGTTTCAAATTCAAGGACACGCCATTCCTTTTCTCCATTCCACTGATCAATCCATTAGTTCTCCTCAATCTAGGAGACACGTCTTGATCACTTTCAAACTTATCATCATCACTACTTATATCCCTAATTAAGGCATTCTCAGTGTCTTTCAATGATAAATCAGATAACCGCGACGGAAGTCCTTTTTTATCAACAACATCTCCGTTTGAATGTTCAACATTATTATCATTACCATTCACTTCTGTATTAGCACCATTGATATTATTCGATATACCACTATCTACAGAATTTCCATGTGTTTTCTTTTCGCTTTGTGCTTTATCGTCATAGTTATCTATTCCATTAGTTTTAACTATTCCATCAACAACATCAACACCGTCATCAAACGAATGATTCGCTGAGTCAGATTCATGAAATTTATCAAATTTCATATGATCAGATTCAATTACAATAGGTTTTGTGTGTGAAAAGTCTGTCTGGTTCAGATTGTTCTCTGTGGGATAGTCTTCGTCTGAATCAGGGAATACTGTATTGTCTCGAGGTTCGACTGGTTCGGGGACATTGAGATGCATGTGATTTAGAGAGGAGAAGGATATATTGCACGACTGGTTATAGATATCGTGTTTTTCGCAAAAATATTCTCTGCCATCTGAAATATGTTAAAAAAATGCAATAAATATAACTTTCGCAATAAAAAAATGCTACAAAGGATATACATAACTTTGATTTTTTATGTATCTATTGTTTCTGGCAGTTGATTAATTTTAGTTCTGAATCATTTTACATACATACATAACTTCACGCCAGGTCCCTTGCGGGGTAGGCACGAACAACAGAGCGCCACACAGGCCCATTCTTACACACCTCACTTGCTTCTTTGACATTCATAGCTCTTGTCATGCACGCTCGTCTGTTCTTAAGGCTCCTAACATAAATGAATGAATGAATGAATCATTTTGATTTCAAAAATAGTTGTAAACTTCAGTTAAATTAATAGAATAGAATAGAATAGAATAGAAAGCACTTTATTGTTCACCAAAATAAACAATTACAATAATTAAAGGCAAAACAAAAGTGGTCCTTATCGCATAAAGCGATCTCTTCCAGGTAACCTAACTGAGAGGACACATTTAACAAATGATGTCTAGGTATAATTAAATTAAAAACAAGTAAAATAAAAATGGAAGAACAGTACAATGTGGACAGTAAACAGCTAACTTAAGAAAGAAGAATAGAAAATTATGTATATTGCATTATAAACTAAGGTAATAATAATAATAATTAAGCCTAGACCAACATCTAGAGGCTCTCGCTCGGTAAATGGGTGAAGGGCCAGTTACAGAACGCGGTTCTCCTGAGCACGGCACGCATTGCGAGGAAGTTCCAGTCTATGGAGCCTTAACCACCGGTAGCTTCGACCCTAGGCCCCGCTGCCGATGGACGTCATCTTTGTATATATTTTTATTTATTAATATGTATGTTTTTTATATATATATGTATTAAAAAACGTAAAAAAGAATGAATAAATATATATATTATATAATAATGCATACTAAGCAGATGGCAATGTGTTAAGAATCGCCCCTTTTGTTTTAGACGTGTACGGGCAACGGTAACCTGTCTGATAATCAAAAATGTGTCAATGTGTACGAGTATGAATGAGTGAGTTGTATACCGGGATCTCGGCCCCAGTGCGGCGAGTTGAACTGCACGTAGGTGTGCAGCTGCAGCAGCAGCCGCCGGCGCAGCAGCCACGCGACGCAGCGCGCCAGCCGGCCGCTGTCGCCGCAGCCGCAGCCGCCGCGCGCCGCGAACCACAGCAGCGGCGCGGGCAGCGAGAACTCGCTCAACATCTAACAACATAATATGATCATGTCCGCTCGAGCGCAGGCAGCGAGAACTCGCTCAACATCTAACAACATAATATGATCATGTCCGCTCCCGCTCGAGCCGCCGAGGCAGCAGCGAGAACTCGCTCAACATCTAACAACATAATATGATCATGTCCGCTCGAGCGCAGGCAGCGAGAACTCGCTCAACATCTAACAACATAATATGATCATGTCCGCTCGAGCGCAGGCAGCGAGAACTCGCTCAACATCTAACAAGATATGATCGTGTCCGCTCGGCAATCCCGGGCCCATTTCTACATAACGTGTGTGCATTTTTTACGTCTTTTATTTAGGTTTATGGCTTGGCATGGTAGTTTCTTCATTTTCTTAAGCCTATGTGTAGCACAGCTGAACTGTAGGTAATTGGTTAGTGCCATTCAACGGAGTTCTTGTGACCATTCAAAAGGACACATTTAACTATACAGTTCACATTTCTCACAAAACACATAACTAATACTCAAAAACTATCAATATCCTACAATTATTGTTCATTTTAGAATAATTTTACACACTTTTAGAAAATAAAACTGGACAGCACAACATCTCCTTTCAGTTGCCGCCAAAAACTCCTTTTTACGACTTTGGGAGCATCCATACAAGCATCCCACCAACTATTGAGTTCGTTGGGTAAATTTACTTTATCATTTCTCATATTCTGAAAGTTGGCTTGGATTTACCTAATCACAGGGTTTACATCAGTACTTTCGTCCCTGGCAAAGAATTTTCCCTGCCGTTAAAAAATAAAACACTATGTGAACCATAGATAATACATGCGAGACATTGTCCAACTCTATTACAGCCAATTTTTTACGATTTTGTAACATCATTTTATACTTATAAATTACTTTTCACTAAATTATTATTTAATTTACATAAATTTGACCTAAATATTTACTATCAGTCAAAAAAAAAAAATACTGGCTGGTAGAATGCCACAGAAAAAGAAATTTCCTGATGTTTCATATGTGACATATTAAGTGAGTTAATCAGATTCAGATATTGATTTAATGCCTGAAATAGCTGTTTGTTTGTTTTCATTAGCTGTTTGTTCAACTAATCAATTTTTAATTACTTTACTCTTATTTGAAATGAAAAGCAGTGTTAGTTAACTCTCCTATTAAGGTACTCGTTTTGTATAAAATTTATTTCAAAAGCGAACTGGAGATCAAGAACAAATAAAATATTTTTTACCTAGAATGTTTCATGTACAGAATAGGTAGTAAATTTTAATTTTGGTTATATGTGCAATGTATTAAAAACGGGTGGTTTACGGCTATTTTTTTACATCTAGGGTTACATTATTGAAGTTTTAGTAGGGACCCATATTTTTTACAAAAATAAATATTGCCTATATTACTCAGGTATGATGTAGCATTCTAATGGTGAAAGAATTCTTGAAATTGGTCCAATCGTTTTTAAGTTTATTCGTTACAAACATATATAAATACAAATCTTTACTCTTTATTATATTATCAGTAAGTATATTAGTATAGATAAAAACTTCGGAACTTAAATGACTGCTTTCTATTAGCTGGGCCGTTTGGTAGCTACGCAATTAAAAAACGCGAGGTGTGATGATGTTTTCATAGGGGTTTCATTTGTGGCAAAATTACAAAGTACCTGCACCAAGCAGAGTCCCGGGAATTCCTTGGCGAACTCGTCGACCAGCTGCGAGTGCACGTGCACGTTGGCGCCCGGCGCCACCACGTACACGTTGCCTTCGCACAGCGGGTAAATCACCGTCGCCTTCGCCCAGTACACCAGATGGCCCGTCAATTGGGACACCTGTTCGAACGACCCGTGTATGAAAAACAGCTGGTACCCGCGAATTAGACCGCGTGGATAGTAAGTAGCCTAAGATATCAGCCTTTAACATCAGCTATCTTCCAGTGAAAGTCTCGTCCAAATCGGTTCGGCGGTTACAAATAGATAGAGAGACAAATATTTTAAGAATGGTAAGCTAGCCCTATACATCAGAGTCAATGAGTCCATGTATGCAAAGCATAGCGACATACATTCACATCGGACTCGGAATAGAGATAGGATTGCACCGTTGCCGAGGCGATTACAAAAATCTAACACGCTAACACATGTTATAAGTCTGACTATATACAGCGTGTTTCAGACCTTACGACAATAAATCAGACCACGTTTTCTTCATGACTTACTCTGCGCAAATACAAAAATGAATCAAGGTAACTTCTTTGGTTTAGCCACAGGACCTCATTTTTCATTTCAGAATATTACAACAACATGTATCAGTTATTGTGTCTAAATCGGTAGGTTAGTGACCAATGTATCATGTTGCCAGCTCGTCTCTTCATCATTAAACGCGGAAGTTGTTCATTCTTACGCTCTCGCTCGCGAACCAATATTTACAAGATGTTCTGTTTTTATTCCCTTTTTATCGTAATTAATTTGTTCGGAAATTTCAAAATTTTATTTTTGACATTACGGTTGATTTAATGGTACCAAAAAATTTGTATGGAGTACGACCACTAAAGTTATGATTTATTGTCATTTGAAATGACACACGCTGTATAATAAACTATCGGACAAAATCACACTTTTCGGCAGTTTAAACGCATTCACTTGTCGGCTAAAGAAGTAGCTAATCGAGCACACCTTCTATAGCTTGAAGGAATTTATGGATTACAAAGATTGACGACAAACAATTAACTAAAGATTTTGTAATAATATATATAACCCTGACGTGTAACATAGTTACGATTAAATGAGTTTATGCTAAGGTAACAATTACGTGCCTATTCCACCTGGCACAGAAGGTATGGTATTTATTTTAGTGTGAATTATGCAAAGTAATAAAGTGAGTTTTTACAGGTAATAATACCCTCATCAAGTAATATTTTTTGTGTGCACATGCATGCATATGCACATTCCGGCGAAGGCGAATGGGAAGTCACTTGAGTTTAATGTGAAATTCAGATATATAATCATATTTATATATAAAACAAATACAAAAGTTTTGATGACTCTCAAGTTTAACAAGTTGAAATTCTGTGAGGCCATGATCGCTGACATCAGTATAATTGAGGTTGGGAAGGAGAAGAGACTAGGCAAGTGAGATCTAGGTCTTGGAAAAATGTCGATCTCTTAGACCAACCAACCAACCAACCAACTTTGATCTTCCGCTTGGATCTAGAGCAAAAATTTAATGATTTTTGATGTACATTTTTTAACTATGTGATGTCACACTAGGGACACTAGGGAGTTTAAATATCATGAAATTCATGTGACATAATTTTTGGATGGCCCGTAATGTTTTAATAATAATAATCTTGTCTTGAATAAGTTTTGAAATTGCTTAACAGATTTCAATTAAGATTTTATGTATTAGTTCTTTGATATCTGATAGGGTAGAAAAGATTCTCTTTCTTCTTTGAAAGATAGTTACGTTGGTGAATATATAATGAAATAGTATTTTCCTTCATTCAAGTTTTTTTGCTAATTGCATTATTCAGATATAATTAATTACCTGCTTAAATGTAAGATCTGCTTCAATGGCAAGTGTTTGCAGACTTTTTAGGGGACTATACAGTTTTATTAGCCTTAATAAAGCTGAGCTGCCATCTAAAGGAATCGAGGCCAACAGGTCATTGGGATTTACCTGAAATATAAATTTAATACAATTTATAATTATCATATGATTTTTGGCATGTAAATTTCTATCCTATTTTCCTAAACCTCCCATCTCTTATAAATATTAACATTTTTATATAAGAGCTGCTCTAATATGATCTGAAGCATCATCAAGTTATGAGATGCATGCATAGTACAATTGTTTGATTGGAAAAATTGCAGTGAGTAACTTTAAGTAACATTTACAAACCAGGGGACCTGCTCATTTATGGGTCTTTCCCTGTTTACATAGTTATGACTCAAAAAATTAAAAAAACTATCTTACCATAAGTAGAATGCCATGGTATGGTCTTAGTTTCTGTAAACATTTGTCTATTGTCTCTGGCTCTATTATCAGGCCTCTGTTGTGTATTTGATGTGCTTTGTGAGGTAAACAAAACGAAAGCAACACCCATTTGTTTATTCGAACTTGCACTATACCTGAAACAAGTTGAATATTATGAAATTAAATTTAAAAACCAATTAATCAATGAATTTGATGTGCAAGAGACATGCTGGAACGTTGCTCAATTAGCGTTTTGAGGGCCAGCTTGATTGGTGTGATACCATAACAGTATTGTTAGTACCTTCGGTTGAGGCAAAATAATTTCTTTTTACCTTAAAGTTTGAATTTAGTATAGTTTTACTGATTATGGCTACCCACCGACACACATAATATTATTGGAAAAAATTTACTTATTGTTAATGATATTGTTTGTTTGTGGGCAGTATTGTATTGCTTAGTGTATGATATGAAAATTGTTCAATTTTATTGCAACCTAGTATTGGCAATAATATTGTGTGTGTGGACCAGTGGTCTCGAACTTACCGATTTTTCGGTATTTCTACCGATATGGGCTCTGTTCTACCGAAATATAACGATTTTTCTACGATTTCAGAATATACATGGATATTCTCCCGATTTTTCTACCGATTTTACACTTTTACGTTGGCAGCCCTTTTCATTTATGTTTAATGTTACGGGGAAGCCCTCAATATTAAGTTTGGGTGGACCTAGTGCAGAATGTTCCATGTATTTTGGGGAATACCCTTGTGTCTTACAACTCGATGATTTCATCTTTGATATTTTATCACTTCCCCATTCATCCACTAACATTGAATGCATATTTTCACATATTAATCTTTTGAAAACAAAACCGAAATAGGCTGTCTACTGAATCAATCACTGGTCTATTACATGCAAAACGACTTTTTAATACAGCTAATTGTTACGATTTTGAAATTAATTCGAAGATGACCGCGGCTATGGCCAAAGAACATTGGTAAAAAAAATATTATACATACATATGATTGTTATAAATTAGGCTGTAAGTTTTTTTCAATAAATAAACGAATTTGATTGAATATTGTATTTTTTTGTCAAATACCGATTTTGGGTACAAATATACCAATTTTAGCTGGCAAACGTACCGATCGCACTCTATGACGTTTGAGACCACTAGTGTGGACTGTGGAGGTAGCCTATTATAGCACAATAGCATTCATTATATTAATTCATTTTGTAGAATAATTGCTAAACATAAAATTACTTATTAGTCTCTATAGGTTAGATCGTAATAATTAGTAAAGTAATTGATAAGTAACCTAATCTTTGAAAAAAGTTTATTCCAATATGAAAAAAAAAACACATACATAGTAAGTCACTGCATACACAAGTATTATTATGAACATATGCACATATCGCGGGCTTCAAGCCAGAGGGGCGTATAAAAAAAATGTGGTTCTTTTTATTTCATCTATCATTTATATTTTTATCGATACACCACCTCTGTTTTTTGTCTTAATAGTAGGTTAATACTAGTAAAAGTACTTTCATATACAGACATTGAAAATAACTTATTAAGTTTTTTGTATCTCCTGTTAAGTTGGTTTTTGCTTAAACGCCCCTCTGGCTTGAAGCCCGCAATATATTTATATGACCTCTTACCTGTACTACAGAGTTCCTCAAAGACAGCCTTCATGGACCTCGCCAGCGAGCTCCGTTGCAATATGAGATGGAATGCGGACTTAGGGCCACAATCATTGTTCTCTGCAATGTAAGTAGCTGAACTTACAGATAATCTCATGTTGTCATCTTCGTCGTCATTGTCACCATTCAATTCGCTATCTAAAGATGACACTTCATCATGAGCTGCTAGCTGCAAAGTTTTAAGATGAATATTAACAAAAAGAAACTAAAAACCTGTGTCCAGTCTTAAGGTGAGAAGTCATCATATTATTATACAGGGTGTTTGGTGTATGGACCGACAAATTTTTTTGGGGATTGGGTGGATCAAGAGCTATCTTTAACCCATAGATACCTATGTCCCAAGAGCCACTGTAATCGAGATACGATTTTTTTTGTTTGTTTTTGAAAATTACCTGGTTCATCGTCTTTAAAACGACATATTTTTCTAGTTTGTTGTTGTAATTGAACCAAATAACTTCTATCGCAGTCTTTAATGTATGATTATTCTAAATTAAACATTTAATTCTTAGCATTAGACAACAAAACGTTCTTGACGAGCTTTCAAACTCTTAAAAATGAATTAATCTATGAAAAAGGTCAAATTCAAAATTAATTATAAAAAAAACTAAATGGTATTAAGAATTTCATTTGATTGAAACAAAATCTGTACTTAATATCCTTTCCAACGATATACCACATGGCCTTGAAATTATTCCTTATGTGATCAAATTATCAAAATCAAAGTAGGGACGAACACGCACTCTAACACCGAACCCGTTTTTTAGAACAATGGTACGCAGGTAAACACTGTCTCTTTCTTGCACATGAAAATATCCCTTGTCTTTGTCTATCATTGGATCGTAATTTGTGTCGTGGTCTTTGTTTAGTATTAGTTGAGATTTTACTATCATTGCTATTGGTATTGTCGCGATTCACATCTGCATTGTTGGAGTATTTTTGTGTTTACCTTTGTTTTTGTTACGTTCTGTTTTTGTTAAGTTTTCTTTGGTTGAACTATTCTGTTAAACTGTTGGTGTGTTTGTCTTCACTGTTCTCGTTACAATGCCTAACTACAGTAACGTTACAGTTTCACACTCTTGTAAATACAAAAATATAATGTGACATGATTTATCATTATTACAAAAGATATCTTACCATAATCTTCATTTCTTCAGTCAAATATGAGCATCTTTTCTCTTCATGCCTTAGTGCCTTACCCAGTCTTTTACTCAAATCATAATAACATTTAACTGAAAAACAATTGTTTTATATTTATTAAATCTTTGCATCTATAAACCAGAACCACACTTTGGTTCTCCTACATATTTATTTTCTGAACTGATAAGCCACTTTGAACACATCCCAATCCTGGCCACCAAGATAGCCAGATCTCCCTCTATTGGACTTTTTTCTATAGGGGACAAAATTATTTGGAAAGTTAATTAATCATCTCTTAAGCCTTGCATGGAATAGGGTAATACAGTCTACAGATTCCAGGGAGTTATATGATTTGAATGACAACCTTTAGAGAGAATCCTTTTAAAAAATAAAATCCAGTTTTTTCTTTTTTACAGAACTGACCTGGAAAATTAATACTGTGTAGTTTTTTTAAAATAAAATAATATTATAAATCATAACTTTGCCACCAGACACCCTATACAGATGAGGGAATAAAAAAATTCTAGAATACAAAAAATATTTGCAGGTTATAGAATTATTTTGTTCACAATATAAAAATTCAAGAATAACAAGATATAAAAACTTTATATGTAAGAGTTCTATTTTTGCCACAATGACTGAAAGAAGATAAAGGCAATTGAAAAAAATAAAATATATACAAATTTTATATTACCAATAGAATGACTTGCAGAAGCCTGTAGTGCAAATACAATATTTATAAGAATCATGGCAGCTGTATCATCTTTATTAGTTCTGTATGGGAGCAGAGTGGGATGCCCCACAAATCTCACATCATTGACTTTGAGTTCAAACTTTCGGTTGCATAATTCTGGTTTTACAGCAAACAGGGTTGATAACATTTCATCTGTGAAACCACTTAGCTGACCTGTGAGAAAAATAACAATTTTGGTTTAAGTTATAATTGGGCATTTAGACAAAGAATTTACAAAAGATTAAATATATGGAGCTTATAACAGGGCCTCACTTTGCTGTTTCTGCTTTAGCTTTCTAAATTCTAAACTGTAAGGGCAAAATTCAAATCTACCTAAAAGTAGAGTTACCCCATAATAATAACAGAGACCACTCTATTTGTTATAAATTAAAAATCCATGTACCTCTGGCAGCCGGAAACGATAGTGGGTAACTTCCCCAACCCACTCCCGTATACCCCCCCCCATCTTTCCTTCAACACCCCCGCCCCAGATTCAGGGTGCGAAATTCCAAAGACAACCCTAACTTACCTTTACAAATATTTGATGTTTGAGATTGAGGATTCTGCAACAAATCCTCAGTGGAGTAAACTGCGTAAGGATTGTGTCTACCATATTTCTTCTGCTTACTTTCATCCTTGTTCTCTGTAGTGTAAGGATATCGAAATAACAATCGATCGCCTTTGCTATCAGACTTCACGAAAAATATGTTAAGGGGATTAACTTCCATCGTTAAGTACTACGTAATCTTCAATTCACAATTTTTCAATGGTAAACATTGTGACACTATATCGGAAAAACAATGAAGCTTTTTCAGGTATATAACGCAAAATGTGCATTTTAACAGCAAACGTGTAAACTCCACAAGCTGTTCGTATACCAAATAGTTTATATTTTAAGGAATGAGGACAAACGATAATTTACTCTGAAAATCACAGGCTGGTTAGAGATTACTATGTAAGGACAAAGTAAAAAACACGCAGTAACCAAAAAGAAAAATGCACAAACGAGACGAGACGATGAACAATTGACATTCTTGACAATAGAGAATTGACAAATGACACCTGTGTTCAGTAATAATAGTCATAGTAGTTTTTTTTTGAAGCGCAAGGGAAATGCATTTCCACGCTCACGCTGTGAAAGCCACCGCGGCGGCAAGCGCCACGCAACGAAGAATCTGGACGAAACAAACTAGTTCGCTAAACCTAAATCTGCGTCGCTTATCCAGCGCTTGTGTGGATGAACATGAAATGACGAGCGAAACTACACCCATTGTTCAACCGCGCAAAAAGCTTAGGTCACTCCGGGATGTTGAACAAAATCAAAGCTATACGAGCTGTTCTAGGTTGACAATGTTACATCTCTCTCTGAATGTGACTACTTACTTTTTTGTAGTGATCAATCTTCAATTAAAAATGCATTCGGCCACAGCTTAGATGTATAAGACGCAAATGAAGCCCCGGCATTAAAAAATGATAGTGAACAGCTTTGTTACTGTCAATGTCAATGTATTTACAAATTACAATAGCGGGCTGCGGCACGTCAATTATAGAAAACTGGAAATTCTGGAAATAAATATTTCAAAAATATTAGAAAAAATGGCTAACACAGCTGAAAATAGTTTTAAAGTCAATCCGGAAAAGGTGCGGCTTGAGACGGACCAAGGTATTGTAGAAAATGAAGAAAGGAAATGGGGTTTGCCGTTTAAAGAAGTTTATAAACACGGTCTTTCATTTTACAAAGGTAAAGTTTTGTCCGATTTGTAGCTGCTTTTCTCTTATGCTTAATATTGGAATATTTAACTTGTACATCCAGTCTTCAGCACTTTTAAACCTATCATTCAGTAACACTAATTATTGTTTATTTTCATTGTAAGTAGATCAGAAACCTTGACATAGCCTTTTTATGTGTAAATATAAATATTAGAACTGATTTGCAGAAAAAGAGGGCAAAGCTATACACCTAAGTTATGAAGACAGATTGAAATTAGTTGCTTACACTCAGCAAACTGTACACGGGCCTTTAGACCTTAATTCTGTGCCACCTTTGGGTGTATTGGATGTGATAGGCCGAGATCGGAGGGCAGCATGGCAGGCACTTGGGGAGATGTCTCAAGTCCAGGCAATGGCTGGATTTATTCATACTTTGGATAGGTAATGTTGTATAATTAATATGATGTGAAAAATATTTACTAATAAGTTATTTATGTTGTGTATACATCTTGGAAAATTTAATCATGGCTCTTAGTAACAGAAAATGGTGTTATATGATTTTTCATAAAATTTGCTGATCTACAGTATAGTGTCTTACAGGTAGTTATGACTATGCTATAAGTGCTATCTGACATATCAACACACAGCCCTAACTACTGGGGTTAGGATTGTGAAAATGAGGGTTCCATCTATTCTGTAGGTACACACTAAGAAAGTATATTTGGAAACTGAGGGGGTATAAATTTATATGGAAATCTGTCATATCTAAAGTAAGAAGCACAAAATCTTATATACATGCTACTGGTTAGAAATAAATATACACATATATCAGTGTTTTTAGTAATTCAACCCCTGATGAAGTAAAAAAGGTGATGAATGTTTGCTCAAACTGTGGCTAGGCAGAAATATGTGTTCCTATGTTACATACATAGTAAATTTGTGGTAGCATAATGGCTAGTGCATGGGTCCCAAACTCAAAGGGGTCAGGTTCCATCCTGGCTAGAATGCATGCACCACTTAGTCAGTTGTCTGTTCTAATGTGCATATTAATATAATTAGCAAGTGCTAACAATGGTGAAGGAAAACATCATGATGCAACCTGCACATAGAGATAACCGATGTGTCAGACCTATATACTGTCCCCCCCCCCTTCCCTATAATGGTAGGCCTGAGTCCAGCAGTGGACATTTATGGTCTATTATTGTTATTTATACATATATATTTATATAGTACTGAAACTAGTTAATACATATTTAACTGTTCTAAAAAGTCATATCACAGTCATGTAATTATAAAATTATTTTCTATAACTATGTCTGTATTAAATTGAAGTGCAAAAATTAAAAATAAATATAAAATAAATAACTTTAAAGATATCTAAATTATATCAATTTGGTTTGCAGATTGTGTCCCTTATTCAAACCATATTTGGAAGCAATACAGAAGGATTTGGAAAGTAAGAAACAGCAGGAGTAAGTTTTATCATGTTGATGATGTACTAAACTTTGTTATTAACTTTAAACATTTAAACTTGTTCTCATTGTTTCATTTATCTTTTAGATTGAAAAGGCAGGAAGAAGATAGGGCCCGAATTGAGTTACAAAATAGAATAATGTTAGAGAAACAAAAGCAACAGAGTAACAAATTGTCAGAAGAACAGCAAGTGTAAGTCAATTTAATATTTTATTTCTGTAGTATAGAGCTAAAAAACAGTGATCACAATATGAGTTGTCACAGGGAACATTTGATTGTTTGGACTTGTATTTTAATGTTTAAAGCTTTGTATTGTTTGATTTTTCACTTAATTTGGATTTTATTCATTGCTAAAGCTTACAAGCTTTATATAAGCAAAAATGTTTTTCTGAATAAAACTTTAAATCCCTATTAATAATATAAATATGAAAGTAAATCCATCTGTCTGTCTGATACATGTTTACAGAAAAACCTAATTGACAGATTTGAAACTCATTTGAACTTCTTTTTGATACTGATGATAAACATGAGAGACTTTTTATCCTGAAAAATGTATAGTTTCTGGGATAAACATGTATATTTCTGTTTTTCTGTAATGCTTTAATGGAAAACTATGGGTCCAATTTGGCTAAAAATTGGTATATATGTGTTCAATATCTAGGATGGACATAGGATACTTTTCACCCTAGAAAAGGGTTAAATTTTGGGACAGATTTATGCAAAGATAATCCCACAAACTAGGATCGGTTTGTTATTTTGTGATGTCATTGTCATTTTGGTATGGTTTTTTTCAATTTTGTGCATGCATAATAGGTTGGGGAAAAAGACTTTTTGCATATAGTGTGTATGAAGTTGTAATAAGATGTTTTTGGCTATACCTGACTGACCTGCTATTTGTATCTGACTGGTTTTGGTGTCATTAAAAAGGTAAAAAAAAATTTTTTTAAAGAAGACAAATTCAAATTAGGAAAATGTTCTCATCATCATCTGTCATCTGTTTTTCTTATTGTTAAAATGAGTAAATCTAATGAAGATATTTGATACATTTTAAAATTTTACTACATAAAGGGTAAAATTCCCCAAAGCTATTTCTGACCTTATGCTATTTATCACTTGCACCCCTCAAGCTGAGTCGTAGCTCAGCTGGCTATGACATGAATGGAGGTGGAGGCCATGCTTTGGTCCCCGGACTCAGGTCCGAGGTGTCACTACTTATCTAAAGCTCGCCACAAAGCCGCCTGTGGACTATTTATTATTGTAAAGTTTACAAAAAAGTGCTAAATGAAGCAGAAAACAAACAATAATAATGATGGTGAGTGATGTATGTCGTCAGAATAAGTGGGTATCGCCCCGGCTTTGCCGCTGGCGCAAGTTGCGATGTGTCAGTTGCCAGACGACAGCATAGTTATTGAATGTTGCTTTGCTTTCTTTATGTACACATGAGTTGGTTTGGTATATGGTTAGTTTCATAAAAAAAATGTATGTAACCATTAGTCGATCTATTTCTCTGTGCCTCTTTGTGTGATGTGACTCATCTCTTAATAAAAATAATGTTAATGGTGTTTTTTTTTTTCAGTCAAAGAATAAAGGATGCATTAAATGCCCAAACTTATGATCAGTTCCTTCAATATGCACAACAACAATATCCAGGTAATTTCGACCAACAAGCAGTGCTGGTAAGACAATTACAGGATCAACATTACCAACAATATATCCAGCAACTTGCTGTAGATCAGAGGCTGGCGAACTCCAACATAAAAGATAACGAACAAAGTGAGAATGAGAATGAAAATGTTAATATTAAGGAGGAAACTATTAAAGATTGCAATTTGAATGATACAGATGTGGTAGCTGTGATGGATAACAAGTGAGTTCTGTTTTTGTTTCATTTACATCGGGGATTCCCAAAGTGGTCGATATTGACCCCCTGGGGTCGAAATCGGTTTCCCAAAGGGTCGACATAAACAAAAACTGATTTTGGAGGTCGTCAATGTATAGATATCGACCCATATTAATAAACACAAGTTCTTATTTAGGTAACGTAAAGTTGTGTTACATGTCCCAACTTGTTATAAGAATAACTAATATTTTAAAATTAAGCTTACAACTTAAACAACTGTAAAGTTTTTGAATTGGTAAGTATTTTGTATCAATACGAAAAAAACTAGAGATTTTTCAAGTAATTTGGCTATCTGAGTATCAGTTCATTTTGGAAAAGGGGTCTCTTGGCCAAAATAATTTGGGAATCCTGATTTAGATTATTTAATTTACAGTATGCTACCTGCATACTGTAAATTTTGTGATTTAGTAATTTTGGTGTAAAAAGAAGTGAAGATTAAATTTTTTTATCAATCGCATTAGGTGAATAAATAGCTAAATAATTTATCTCGATCTTAACTTTAAAAAATAATAAGAAGTAATCAGTAAGGAGATATCCCTTTTGGCTAAATTGTAGAAAGTATCCTCCCCTAAACTTTTGAATATGGGGTAGAGAATCCGAAAAAATCAAAATGATATAGCATAAAAATACTTTAAACAAAATAACATTTGCATAAAATGAAAATATTTTTAGATAGACACATAATACGGAGTTTATTTAATCTGGTTTCGTTATTTTACAACTGAGCTGTTTTGATTTAAAGTTCAGTAATAAAATTAATTCAAATATTTACCTACACTATAAGGAAATTTGTCTGAATTGATATACTTCGTACATATATATGTTCAACCATTATGATGGCTGAATTCTTAATTATGAATTCCAGATCAATGCAAACATCAGATAAAACTGAAGTCACAGAATATGCTGAAGAATCAAGGGGCGAAGATGAATCTGATGGTATTTATTTTTTATTCTAGTTTATTTCTTATATGTAGAATTAAAACTAATGCATTGAGGCGAGGTGAAAATCTGACAAAGTGTTATTAATAGACTTAAAACATGATGAATTGTGTGACGATTGATGTGTGGTAGAATATAGGAGTATGAATTTAAATAGAGTTTCCTGCAGTTCAAAATTACTTTTAGTTCGATATCTTATTATTTTTGTAAGCGCATTAATCTATATAAATAAAAATAAATCATCAAATTGTATGAAAGGGCATAACTTGAGAACGACTTTACCGATCTTGATGATTTTTTTTATATTTGTTGACGGTGTTTTTTTGTTTGTTAAGTGGCCCAGTTGAAAAATAAACCGATTTATGACAGAGAATTTGTTATCGAACAACTATTATAAGATGTCAAGTTATTAGGATAGATACAAATTAGCTAATTTCGTTCATTTGGATGAATTTGCGGGCGAGCTGTATATTATGAAATTTTAAAAAGCATGATGACATGCACTCTTTTTCATGAGGATTGGTTTAGATTGTATTCTAACATGTGTCACCTCCCGTATATACATATATATTGTCACACCTGTTTGTTGTTGGGGTAGGCAGAGATGACGCATATGCACCTTCAATGATCCTGAAAAACACTATTCGTTTCATCAAATTTCATCAGTCTTTTCAAACATACACGCTTTATTTAACGTGCTTTTTTCGCAGATGGCTTCCCGGCAGTGGAAGAGCCGCGCATGTGGACGCGCGGGGACATAGTCCAGTTCAAGGAGTCGGCGCTGGCGGGCGGCGGCCGGCTGACGGTGGGCCACGGGGAGACCGTCACCGTGAGGGTGCCCACCCACCACAGGGCCAGGTGCCTCTGCTGGGAATTCGCCACTGATCACTATGATATAGGTATAATAATTAGGAAAGAAAAATACAATTCTGCGGCCGGGGCTGTCGTAAGAGGCGACAAAACAACCACAGCAGGTGTAGGCATTTGCCGACTGATGGCTACCACCCTGGTCTAGAGTATGTCGCATAACAACCTTGTGTTGTGTTCCGATTAGTGACCAGTTCCAGCTCCTAAAGAGCAGCAGCGCATTCGTAGCACCTTTGGTTTGCAAATGTCCATAGGCGATGGTAACCTGTCCATCAAGTGGCGTCTGCCTGTCTGCTGATCTCCTGCAATAAAAAAAAAAAAAAAAAATAAAACTCCAACACCTTTGGCTTTTTGGATAGTTGTCATCGACAACTCAACATACATCAATGTCACATTAGTATTGACTGATAAAAATGACACTTTCCACACTTTATTTATGTCATTTCATTACGTACATTCAAATGTATACCAACATAACGATTACTGTAAAAAACGAATTATGCGAAAAACTTTATCATTTTGGAAACCCTTTGTTCCTGTGTCTACAGTATGTATTCTTCTGAAGATTACGACATTTCATGTCAGAAGTGAATTCTAATTGTTATAATTATTAATAGTTCTGTAAGAAATTTTATTAGTATATAAAGTTGGGCCAAATGAGTTTTAATATTAATATTATATTTTACAGTGTAACCTTTCCTACATTTGATCTATGCAGGAAGCGAGAAAGAATACTAAATCTTGCAGCTGGCAAGTTTATCTTAATAGGCCACAATATTTGTAAATTCAGGTGGTTGGGCATTTGCCCCTCTCGATGGTTACCACCCCTGATCTGGAGCCGCTCTAACAAGCTTGAATTGTGTTCCGGCAGTAGTGGCTACATTCCAGTCTCTCCTAAGTCCGGCAGCGACATTCGTAGCACCTTGGGGGCTGCGAATGTCCATAGACGACGTTAACCATTTTCCACCAGGTGGCCGCCGCCAGTGAACTTATCTGCTAGACTCCAGTAATAATAAAAAGCATCCAACTCGTACACAGTCATTCATTTTATAATGGTTTTTAGGCTTTGGTTTATATTTTGAATGGAGCAAGTCACCTACAACTGAGGTGACTGTTCACGTCTCCGAGAGTGATGAAGAAGAGGATGCCGAGGACGACGCTTACGGGGATGACGGTGAGTACATTAGTATGTCACTCATCATCATAAAGGGTTTGTTTGTAACACCTTTGGTGTTGCAAATGTCCATAGGCGATGGTAAACGCTTTCCATCAAGTGGGCCGTCTGCATGTCTGCTGAACTCCTACAATTAAAAAAAAACAATATGTATAACTAGGGGGTCCTTTGTGTGGGCACGCAATGCCCTTAAAGGATATTTCGAAATTATCAAAAAATTGCCATAAAAATTGAAAAATTAAAAATCATCAATTTTGGTAACCTTTGCAAAACAATAGATTTTTAATAGGTTTTTGGAGTGGAGTTACATACAAAAAGTTATAGATTTACAACTTTCGAGAGTTAGCGTGCCCCCAAAATCGAAGTGACAAAAAGGGGCTTGTTATTTTACCGTTATTATTAACGGTAGTTTTCATCCATTAAATACAATTTTTGTAAAATTGTATAATCTTTTATAGCACTTGTAGTTTTTGTAAAATATTGCATAGTTGTACTATGTTGTTTTCCTTTTTGATAGAATATCCAATAGAGGCGTCGAACAGCTCTGACCCCGAGTTGGGCAGCGAGAGGCGCGTCGTGAGCCACTCGCGGCCCATCATCAGCCTCGTGGTGCCCATATACCGCCGCGACTGCCACACCGAGGTAACGTTGTCATATTTATGTTATTTGACGATTGCACATTCATTGGTCCTTCGAGCCGATCAAAAGTATGGCGACGCTTTTAGCAACTCCTTGGGGAAAATGGCTAGAATAAATGGTAAATGCGATATATGATACTGGTAATAAACTGGAGCTGATGAAGCCCAAGTATGCATGCACACCAACCACGACATTGTATTTTGTCCAATGTATGAATTATGGGGTTTGTCTGCGCGCGGCTAAATGCCGGCACACATATGGCGGAGCCAGCGCAGAGCGTCCACGAAGTTTTCTAAACGCATGACACATCTACTGACTACACTGTGTATACTCCACACCGTCATCAATCGTTTTGTAATGAGGTCAAACGTGTACATTCGTGAGTAAAATGATGGAATGAGACCTGTTGTTACATTACTTGCGGGAGAGGAGAAAAGAATTAAAAAAGAGAATAATTGTAGAAAAAAAGAGGAAAAAATACCCCCCGTGCCGTGCGAGTGGTGCTTCGGCGAGTCCAGCGACCGAAAGCGGATGTTTGCCTTTCTGTACGCTATCTTTCGCATGTACGCGCTTCTATGCTCTTCGGGAATTGGAATTGTTCACTTTTTTTCAACCTAGCTATTTCAAAACCCATTTCCAGGAATAGTGTCCCTAATCATTTCTGTCTAGTTAAAATTCCAAAAACGTACGATCTTCTTGTATTTTGTAAGAAATGTGTTTGACCTTACTAGTCCAATCAGGTGGACCGTCTGCCTGTTTGCCTGCTTCAGATGTAAAAAAATTCTAGCTGTACATTATTTGATTTAAGTTCTGTACATGGATTTTTCCCTAAAGATCACTTTAATTTTTTTTACGATAACTATAGAAAATAATAATGGTTGAACACGAAAAATTATAAGCCTAGCGACAAAAAACACTAAAATGATCACGATACGTAATGACATTTAAATAGTAGTAGCACAGATTACTATGATTAGTAAATTTTAATATTTTTGTTTTCTAGGCAAAGAAATCAATGTAAACTTGTCCTTATGACGTCATCGGAGAAATAATTTTAAAATCGAATTATAAAAACTAACGCTTAAAATATAAAATATTCAAATTAGTATCTTAAAATACTTAATAAATAATTAATTTTATATTTTTACGTAATAAAAATATAAAATCAGAGGGTACTTTTTTGGAACGATCCTCATTGTTGTGTTAATTGACATTGGATATTATTTCAATAAGGACAATGTTGATAATAGTTTGACAGTGAAAAATGCTTTGCGCCACGCTTCGCCGTATGTGCGCCGGCCCATACACAATGTTTGCTAATTGACGCAAACCGAGCCGGTAGAAGGGGGTACGTGCCTTGTAATCATATGGCCTTGAATGTGCGCAACAAACCCGTTGCACAGATATTTATGGCCGGTTCCTATATCTTACTATTTATTTACTTGTAAGGTGCATACCATTCCGGTCAGGACTCGGAAATGCCTCATTTGAATTTGGGACGCCAATGTGTTAACCATTAAACTACCACTACACATAATTAATTTGAAATAATTCTTTGCATGAATTGCAGGTTTACGCCGGCTCTCACACTTATCCCGGCGAAGGCGTCTATTTACTTAAATTCGACAATACGTACAGTTTATGGCGATCTAAGACGCTATATTATAAAGTTTATTATACACAGTAAATAAGAAAAATATTATTTATTATATTATAATTATGTGTTAGAGCCATGACAAAATTATTTAAAAGAAAAGAAGTAAATATTATTATATGAGTTATTTGGTATTAATACATCAATTTACTGCCAAAATTGTTTAATTAATAATAAGCATAAAATCTAATAGTGATAGGGTTACCAAATGTAATGAAATTGACAAAACAAAAAATATATTACATACTTAAAACTATTAAATTAACAAAAAGCTATGTATTGCATGACTTTTTATACGGTCTTTATTATAAATAATTAATATATAATGCGAAAGGGTTTATTTATTTTGTCTACAAAAGATAGCCTATATTGATAAAATTTTAAAGAAAGAATGAAAGACAAACATTATTGGGTAGAGTAACATACTAAATAATAATATGTAAAAAACAGCATCTCTGGTGTACCAAATGGGTTCAGTTCAGCCAATGCCAGACACAAGTCTCTGACGCTGGTTTTTAACTGCACCCTCGGATGTACGGTTACCGCACTGTTATTTATACGGCTATCCTAACTGAATATTATAAATGTGAATGTAAGTTTGTTTGTTACGCTTTCACGCGAAAACTACTGAACCGGTCATCATGAAACTTTGTAAACATATTCTTGGAGGTATTTATTAGAAGTAACATAGGATAGTTTTTATGAAAAAAAAACCACGCGGACGTAGTCGCAGGCAGAAGCTAATAATATACATATATATTTAGACGGCCTCTGTGGTTGAGCGGACTAAGCATTTGCCGGCATACCTCATTCTGCAACACAGAGGCTCCGGGTTCGATGCCTGTATGGTAAATTTCGGAAACGAATTTTCTCTGTTTTTTACCATGATCTAGGTGTCTGGGATCGGCCCTAAATGTTGTCCGTTGTATATTACCCATAAAACAAGCGTAACTAGCTTAAACAAACCGATTTATTTATTTAACATAATTTGGTATGTAGATATTTTCTTCAATTAGTTTCATATAAAATAATAATCATTGGTTAGTTTCAGAATTATTCAGATTGACTACTTGTTATTATTTAATAATAATTTTACCAAATGTTATCAATTTCAGAGTTACAATATTAAATGTATATAATATTATAGTATAATAAATAGATAAAGAGTTTAGCTATAACAATGGGCTTAGTGATTACTATTTCTTTTCATGGTAGTTGCACTTGTGTTGTGAGATACAGTAATATTTATATGATGTAGTATCTAGTTATCCTATTCGATGAACGGATATACGAGTATGTAAAAGAAATCAATATTGTGTTGTAATTAATGTTTGTATTGTTGCATTTGGTAACCCTAAACATATTTGTACAGTACATTTTCTCATCTGTGAAAATGTAGTTTAAAAACAAGGATTAGAATTGGGAGTTTATCTGAATACGTAAGCTTTTTTAATTGATGAATCACATTATTATTTCGGGGCGACATTGAACTAATATCACATATATCATGGTGTTGCTCTTATACACATATTGTGTTTCATTAGAAGATAATTTTACTACACACACAATTTAAAAATATCAATGTAACCTGTTATATGTTGTCGAACCATAATTAAACATTTAATTTATTAAATTTTCTGTCAATCAAAATGTCTGAAACTTGTCTCGAATTGGCGTGGTAACGGCTCAGCGGATTTCAATGAAAAGTCTGTGGATTAAAATAGCGACTTTCTCTTAATCAGTTTAATATTCGTTCTATTAGGTATTATATCTATGTTATTCGATAGCGAACACAGTCATCACTTAATACTTTTTATATACGCATTACTGGTCAATTATACAAGGCACGTAACAATTGTATTAATTTCCATTAATTCACATTTCATTCATTTATATGTATGTCCGTACACAAAGGTTCCTACTAATATCATAAAGGATGTCGAAAAAAATACCTTATATTGGTTATTTGTAATAAATCCCATCTCCTTATGAGTACCAAGTCTATATTATTATATTAGATTGGCAGTTTTAGAAGATGTAATATACTCAATATTACACTTTCTAAAACTTAATTTAATACGATTTTTTACAGATCATGGATTATTGTGGTTCATATAACGATGTGTAATTATGAGATTCTGAGTGATCATAATATTACTTATGTTTAAAAAGATTATGAAGTGTATGTACTTGTCTTCGATGTACAATCTATATAAAATATATAAAATTATAGTAAAAACATGATGCAGCTCCGGATGTTATGCTATGATAAATATATATAAGAGATAATTACTTTTTTAAATAATTATTTATAATACTAGTGTAGTATGTTGGTTTTTACAAACAAGTAGACGGATGCCGTCGACATCGTCTCCGGCTTCGAATTTTGTAAAAATCAACAACCGCATGTGTGTAATACAACGATTTTCAACATATTTGCGAGAAGACAAAAATCTATGACATTTCTAATATGAAAATGGCGCGTATTTGCAAACGTCGCACATGCGTGTGGTGTAAATTAACTACATCTATGGTCTCATTTTCCCTATAGTATTAAAGTGACACAAATATATTGATCAAAAGCGCCTCTAAGGAGGTTCGATTGTTCAGCTTATCTATTCTCGTAATGTGAAACTCCTTGGTAAATTCTTATATATTCCTTTTCGCCTCGTGCGGTAAAATAGCTACTTAGATGAGAGTACCTTACCCCGCACGTTCCAATGTATGGTGCGTAATTTTTAACTTTCGGACAATGTATACAGGCTTCGTAAAAATTATTTATCTATTATTACGATTACCTGCACAAATCTATATCATGTTATCTATTGTAACTCATTCGTCTTTAATAGAACAATGTATAAACCAGTTATTTTTAGTAGTATAAATGCATTTCATTTTCATTGCAATTATAGAATAAAACTTTGTGTTTACACTTCATGTTTATAGCGCTGTGCCATTCCATTGTCCATTCATTTATTGCATTTAGTAATTATCAATATTTAAAATGTAAGCGACTATAGAGCCTGTTTGAATATGATATTATGTTTATACAATATATTGTTCTGTCCAACATGAATCTAAAATAGTCAGATGAAGGACTTATTTTCTATTTGAAAAACTTTTATGCTTTATGACAGCTTGGTATCATGTTGGAACAGACTAAACTCTAGCAATATTAGGTCAAGAGTTATTTCAATACTTACTAGTAATTTTTAGTATGACATCAAACGTCTGTAAGTATCAAGTTGCTTTAATAACAACATACGCATTTTGTCAACACAGCCTATGATGTTTACTTTAATAATGACTATAATTTTTTAACCAAGAGTTTTAACACCTTGTGATAGTTAACAGAACAATTATTTTATTAAAAGAATCTGCTGTTTGGTAAATATCGTAGAATTATAATGAAAAGAGAAACATGCCCTAAGCTGAAATAGGAGGTTACCATCTCCAAGAATATCTATATCATTGTATAATGTAGCACAAACACCTTAGTATTTTGACGATTTCAAAGAAATTATTTTATATACCAAAGTGGGTCATGATTTCAATTGGTAGAGAGTACAACCTTGAATACCTATGTAATGATGCAACACCAATGTCAAACAAATGATATATAGATGTGAACATAGTCTTATGTGTTATAATTAAGTAACATTCACCTGTAATGTATTGTATTTGTAAAACTTTTTATTAAATGAATGCCTAGGATTTTACGATATATTTGAACATTAACACACTATCAGATACATCAATTAATTTAATTATTTGCACTAAACATAGCAAAAAGTAATGTAACATAGAATTATTAAAATAACTAAAATTATGTTAATAGAATATTAACAGAATTTGTGTACCATACAATTAGGATCAGAATTGAATGACAGTCCTCATCCCAGAATTAGAAATTTTAATCAATATATTTGGATGAAAATTAGTACAGTACAAATTTGACTTATGTAATCTTAATTATTTTAATTTCATGTTTTCACATGATTTTTATTATTTTTAGTAATTTATTTTTGTAATAAGAATTAATAGAACAGAATCAGTTAGAAAATAAGCAATTTTTCAAGTCATGGTTTAGCAGATTACCTGTTCTTAAATTCCCATAAATGAGTCTACAACGAGTTTCAAACTGTAATCAATAAACTTTGTGTCAGTTAAATTTCTTACAGTTATTGAATTGTTGTATTTTATATATTTTCCAATTATAAGGTCAGGTGGGTAGACCGATGTAGTTTAATTTGATCTAAAACTAATTGTTATAATTTTAATGTGTGTTTGGAATATTGGGATATTACTGATTCAACCCATGATGTTACATCCCACAAATATATTTTTCCCAAATCAACCCATTCTATGCCTTATTCAACCCTCCGCTGTAATTTTGTTTTTATTTCCAAATTAACCCGTCTATTCCAACACAACCTATTTTAAATTTAGCATAAATAAAGAGTGTTTTATATGGTCCTACCAAAAGTCATAGTTGAAAATCTTGAGGTTAATGTTTACTGTTTACATATAAACACAGTATGTCAAATATGCATAAATGTTATGTCAAGAAAACCCAATGGTACAGAATAAAAAAATGTAATTATATACTTACACAGATTTTTATTACAACTATGAAAAATCACACTCAGGATAACTTAAATTCGTCTGAGATATCTGGATTTTTCCTAATTTCACTTTTCATTTTTTTTGTTTTTGATATTTTGTGTATCATCTGATGTATGTGGTAATGATGAAACGCTCTTAGGCTGTTTAGCTTCATTTTTTATTTTTCGAAGTGTCCGAATTGACACACCTGTGGCTTCACTAGCACGATCTAATGCCCGCTCAATGGGTATTAAAACTGATCCATTTCGTTTCTCGTACTCGAAAAACGTAAGGACTTTTAATATAAGTTCACGTTCTCCGCCACGATAGGCCTTTCCTTTCCCCATTTTATATGTCAAGATAACAACGAAAATAAGTATTAATGAAAACGAACTGTTGCTAACCGTTTATAAGGTACTGATTAATGGCGATAGACGAGCACAATACGATGATTGAAAAACTGGGGACCACAAGGTTTTGCTCACAACCCATTCAATATTTTGATCTTGCTTGTCAGCCGCGTAGTGCAGAATTTGACTGTTGCAGCCTGCGTTGCATCCAACACAGCAGTATGCTCATAGAACACTGGTACTCTCTAATCTCTAAGGAGAGAGAATGCCTCTTGAGTTTGTGGCGAATTGGCGCAATGGAGAAAATAGGCTTTGTATCAAGTTGGAATATTTAATTTCTGGTTTTACCATATGATACAGAAAATATTTTGGAGAGCTATCATTATCATAGGATGATAGGAATGACAATTTGTTATGTCAATTCTGTCAATAGAATGTAAAAATGTATAGAAAAATTAACGTACTGTGGCAAATTAACTTAGAAACAATAGGGGCGCCACCCTCGCAAATTTGTCTAAACTCTAGCAACTCAAATCTAATTATGTATAAGATGAAACATAGAATAATACAAGCATCTGTAGTTGTACCTTTGTTTACATGTGTCAAAATAGAATTACAGACAGGGTTGGATTTGGGTAAGCTGAAAACGATAGCATATAAAATTCAAAAAGAATTGTAAAAAATTATAGTGAACTTTATTCTTTTGAATTAAAAATACCTAAACATTAAATCAACAGGAGTTACATAAAATTTAGTCCTCTTCTAAGTTAATAAGACTAACTATTAGACGCCTATGAACTCTATTACCTACTTCATAGAGAGCAATATGCAAACTTATAGTTCGATTCGAATAATCAGAATATCAGAAGAAATAGTATAATTCACGGGAACTCCCCGTAAATAATTCATTGATGATGATTTATAGTCTGTATTCTTCGACTACAGATTAGACAACGTGATTACATCTCAAGAAACTTTTTTTAAGTGTTGGGTTAGCACCGAATGGTATTTAAATACTACTTATTAGGCAAGGTTATTTAAATTATAGTATTTTTCGTACTATCGTTAGATATGGATAGTATATAGTACGAAGCATGAAATTATAGTACAAATGCATTAATAACTATTACAGTGAGAAATCCAACCCTGATCACAGTTAGTTTGTGATCACAGATTAGTTAGATGTTACTAGTAGAAAAGAGAAAAGTTTCCGTTTTCAGACATTTATGCCAGATAAGACTTGTAACGTAAGATCTGTAATAGCTGCCCACTAAGAACCGCTATTGACGTGTTTTTTTTATTTTTAAATAACGAGAGTACATATGACAGACATCAACCAACCGCAAACAAAAAATATTAGACATGTTGGTTTGTAGATATATATTTTTTTTTGACAACAGAGCAAAGCACATACATTAATATCCTCAGGTAGTGTATTCATTGATCTGAGGCAGTACTCATGACCTTCTGACTAAAGGCCCAGGTGCCAAGCTATAAATAAAAAAATATGATATTTACATCAATCGCATTAGCGCACCCTTAAGGTGTTTACACGTTAGGGAATGTGTCTGTCAGGCCCGGTTGACGGACGTCGGGTTTTTTTTTTTTCATCAAATAATACGTATTGTATGAGGTCAGTATCATTTTAGGGACTTGTATGTCAGATTGGGAGATTTTGTAAATCAGTCTGGAGACCCTGCTAGGAAATAACAAATTCTTTTTTTTTCATTTTTTTGATTATGGGATAGTTTTGAAAATATAGTAAAATGTTACAGCGTATAATTAACAGAAGTTTTGAACTCAAAATATCTAGCAAACAAATTAATTTACTGTACAGTGTGCCAGTGAAAAACAACTTATGTCTAAACTGTGGCTTCAGGTTATTCTCTGGTCATAGGACACCAGTTTTGCGAAATTATTATGAAAGAACCCATTTTAATAAACGAAATGAATTTAATCGTATACTACGCTATTACACAAGTCAAGTGGATGCGCAGAAGAAAAATGATATCGTTACCTTGAAAGACAAATCATTAGATGCTTCGAAAAAAATTAATGTAAAATTAAAAACTTCAGAATTAAAAAGGCTGCTAAGTTTGGCTGAACCTGAAAAATGGACGCTTACTGGTTAGTAGTTATTGTATTTATACTTGTTAGTAGTAAATAGCATTACTAACAGGTTGACTTTGTTTTTTCGCCCTCCGAATCGGGTTGGGTTGTGTTAAGGGGTGACAGTGAAAGGTGTGGATACGGTAGTTTTTTGTCCACTAAGATGTAACTCAGAGTGATTATTTAAGATGTATTTTTAATTGTCATCTTTATTTTGGTTGGAATACATCTTAACTCATACGTAAGATGATTAGTCGCAGGATGATGAAACTAAAAATCAGATACTTAGAGGTGGACAAGAACAGGATTGGATGGAGATAACATGCGCCTCTAGAATACATGAGATACCATATTAACTCTGTAGCGTTACTGTAAGCTAAACCGATCAATGAATAATTATATCATTCGAAAAAAAAAAAGAAAATTAAAGATGATTGATCTTATGGAAAAGATTATAAATCACTGATTCATTGTGATTAGTTGCCATCGTATTGTCACCAGATACAGGTCATTAGTATTGGCGAAGAGGAGGCGGGGAGAGTACTTCTGGCTCTTTGGTTTAAAGTTGAACATAACTCAACCTAAGTCACCGTTCTACTCACTGGTAGTGATTTTGTCTAAAGCCCACAAGCCAAGCAATTGTGCCATGGCAGTGGTCAGCGAGTGTCCCAACCAATTTGTAACCATAATCGCAATTTATAAGCAAAAAAACAATTTTATACTTAAAATTCAATATACTAATTCTAAACTTGTTTACTACAGCATAAGTGTTTTACTAAACACAAATCACACTTTGTTATCAACAAAAGTGGCATGTTATCACCTTGTGTTATCAAATGTATTTTTGTTATTCCCGTTATTCATTAAAAACTTGTTTGTGGACTCTATAAACTTGCTTCCTTTATCCAAATCACAGGTCTAGTGGCTATGTAAAAGGCTTTTGTACACAACTAAACTCAAATTACCCTTGATCTCATGCCACTGTGTCAAAGCAGAGCAGCAGCCTGTAATTCTGCCTTATTAAGGAGATTGGCTGCTTTCATGAAAGCTTAACAGATCAAATTATTATCTCATTTTCATAGATGATAATTTTTTATATCTATAAACTTGTGATTGTTCTCCCATACAAACTTTTATACGCTTTTTTCGACCAATTCAAGTTTTCTTATTGCAATAAAAAATAGTAGCCTCTGTCAAGTCTATCTATTAATTTTGCATAATTTTTGTAGCTTGCAAACAAACTAAAAAAAACGAAAATTATGAAAATCACAAAAATCATGAAAATGACAAAATAATAATAATGATATCACAAAAAACAAAACCTATCCTACCTTTTGGGATAAGCTTTACATAAATCTATCCCTTTTTTGGGATGAAAAGTATCATATGTCCATCTTAGATATTGAACTTACATTACATTGTACTGAATTTCAGTCAAATTGGCCCTGTAGTTTTTCTGTGAAAGCTGAACAGCTAGACGGTTACTTTTACATTAATAATATTAATACAAATGTTTTAATAGAATAATTAACTTTCAGGTGCTATTGGCTTCCTAATAATTTCATCAAGTGTTACAATGGCAGTGCCTTTCTCACTGGGAAAAGTCCTAGACATAATTTATGGCAGTACGGGTGATTTGGGTGCTGCTAGAGAAAAGCTCGATGCCGTATGCTTGATGCTGTGTGGTGTATTTCTTGTTGGTGGGCTATGTAACTTTGGCAGGGTTTATTTGATGTCGATATCAGGTAATTATATTGGTTGTATGGAAAAATAATACAAAAATGACATTTGATCAGCAAAACATGTAAATGAGAAAGTCTTGTACATTATATTTCTGAAAGGCAACACAAATGTTTTCTTTTGTCATTATTAAACTCAAATATTATAAACTAATACAATAAAGAAAACCTAGTTATATTGTAACTGTGCCTATAATCTTGAAGACTGTAAATAGAAAACTAAACCTATAGTTGACAGTTTTCAATGGGTAAGGCTCTGGGTAAGAAGACTGGCTATGTTACCTCACTTAATTGCCAAACTAAGATATTGTCTGAGGTAGGCACCAAGCCTAGGATCATATTGTCTGAGATAGGCACCAAGCCTCAGATCGCGCAAAGAGTCAAAGAGCTATTTTGATAATTCATTATGATCCAGTGAGATATCAAACAAAGAGCACATTTATAAAAATGAGAAGAATTCCCATTGATCTACATTTTGAATAAAAATAAAAAAATTCCAAACTATATAATTTAATTTTTGTCATTATTGCCTAAATGTATATATAGCCCTAAAAACAAGAGGGAGTGTTTTGAAAGGGCTAGGTGTTAATTACACTCAAGATTTGATAAATAATTTAAAGTTGGTTAAGCAAACCTTATATTTCATGGTATTTTGCATGTATAAGGCCTTTGTTTTGTGTGGTTTGTTTTGTATACACTTTCATGTCTTTCATATTCAATTATATATTCCATAAAAGTGTTGTAATACTGATTACAGATAAGAATAAAAATACATAAATCATTATCTTTGACAAATCTTTCAGGTCAAAGAATGACACAGAATCTTCGTAAGCAAGTTTATGGGGCGATAATGCGTCAGGAAGCAGCTTGGTTCGGTACAACTTCAACCGGTGAACTAGTCAATAGGTTATCAGCTGACACTCAGCTTGTTGGTCGTAACTTAAGTCAGAATGTGAGCGATGGACTCAGATCGCTATTCATGGTTGGTGCTGGAACAGGTATGATGGTATGTATCACTAAATGTTAGATACTGTTACAACTCGGTTCCCGACAAAAACAAAATCTACCATATTTGAAACAAAGCACATTCATTACCCATCGGCTCTTGAACTAATAATAATTCTAACAGCATTTAATTTCGAGTCTCGCCAATTCGTAACTATATATATTATATTCTTATATGTGTGATGTATTGACAAATCCAGTGGTTATGAGAATGTACAATATAAAATTTTTAATGCGGTTTTTTATTTAGCGAGTCTGGTGTGTTGCAGATCTATATGTCACCGTCATTAGCTCTTGTTGGTCTGTGTGTGGTGCCACCAGTTTCCGTACTAGCTGTCATATATGGTCGATTTGTCCGCGGCATCACGAGGCAACTGCAGGACACACTTGCTGAAACTAGTGAGGTACTTATAATACATTAACTCCGACCCATATCTTTATCCTGATTTCCGAAGTAGCTAAAGAGTTAGAGCTAGTTTACAGATTTAATGCAAATAAGTTCCAATTGGGTCTGAAACTCTGAATATAATAGAAACATTCCGTACACTTATTTCCTATTTATATATTATTGTTTAGCATATGTAATTAGATGTATATCAAGATGCAATCTTCTTATGCTTAGTTATTTTTCTACTAGGGCTTCCTATGCAGCTTAACTTTCAACTATGTCTCCCCGACGAGTCTTCTATGTCCTGGGAGACCAAGTATAATATGTTCATTTCAAAAGTCTTAACAATGTCTGAAACTGTGATATTTGGTTTAATGCATATCAGTCAATATAAATAAATATGGCTAGAAACTACCAAATATACATAAAGTTGGATCACTAAGTCCTTATTTACTTTATTACTTATTGTCTTTTGCCAGAAAAACAATAATTAATATTGCTAATTATTCTTTGCAGTTAGCAGAAGAAAAAATATCAAATATAAAGACTGTTAAAGCATTTAGTAAAGAACAAAAGGAATGTGAATCGTACGGACAAAGGATTGAGAACTTATTACACTTAGCCTACAAAGAGTCTTTAGCGGTGGGGAGCTTCTATGGATTGGTAAGACCAGTAATTTTTATTTTTCTCTAATTTACGATTTATATTTTAACTTTATCATTTTCTCCAAATCACATTTTCAATTTTGTCATTTTCAATTACCTTAATTTTTAAATACTGCTTTGAATATATCATTAAAATTACAGCCCATTTGTTTTATGGCATTAGTTCAGCAGACAGCCAGACGACCAACCTAATAGACAGTGGTAGCCGTCGCCTATGGACATTTGTAACACTAAAGGTGCTTCCAGTGTGCTGTCACTCTCTAAACGGAGACTAGAACCTGGCCATTAATGCCGGAACACAAATCAAGGTTTTATGGCAGCATGCTCTAGACCAGGGTCTGTAACCACTCAGACGGGCAAATACCCCTACACCTGGCTGTGGGTTGTTTTTTCGCTTTTTACAATCCGGCCGTAGGAAATTGTATTATTTCTTGGCTCCTGCAAAAAATATAAAGAAGTCTAGTGTTAGATCAGAAAGTATCCAAAAAAGTACCATCACTTTTTACACACGCCAAAAAAAACCGTTATCATTATTTAATGCAATTGTGCGAGCGCGATGACTGTATATTTATATGCGAGAGAAAGGGATAAGTAATTAAGCTCCTGAGATTACGGCGTTAAAGAAACTATTCAGTTTTATTTTATTAGTGTTTTTATTATTTACTAGTCCTTTCTACACAATTTTGCTTATGTAAACTTTCATATCTTGTGGAAATTAAGTAAGTAGTATATATAGTATTAATTGGGAATCTACATATAATCAAATAAATGGGGCATTAAAAATAAATAAACTATACTATACTATAAATAAAGCTATACTTACAAAATAACGTAAATCTATAAATAGAAAATTGACTCCAAATCGCTGTCAGCGTGAAGCGTATATTAGTAATACTACTAGTTACTTAGTACATACTACTTAGTATACACTAATTTAATTATTTATACTTTCTTGTCCAAATGATTCGTGTACATAAGTAATAAATAAATTTAGGTCATACAAATGAAAGTACGCAAGTAAAACGTTTAAAAATTATTGTCATTTGTTGTCCTTCCAGACTGGACTGTCGGGAAACACGATAATTATATTGGTGCTTTATTACGGCGGTGGTATGGTTGCCACAGAGCAACTCACCGTAGGCAATCTCACCTCGTTTTTGCTCTATGCCGCATATGTGGGCATCAGTATTGGCGGCCTTAGTAGTTTTTACACAGAGTTGAATAAAGGCATGGGCGCGGCGACGAGATTGTGGGAAATCATTGATAGAGATCCAATGATACCTGTTACTGGTAAGTTTGCTTTGATGTGATCTATTTGGTCTCTTTCTTGCTTTGAAGATTTAGGGTTTCGTTTCGCTCATTTAAACCTTAGAGGTGTTTTCTAAGATGAAGGTATATTTTGTTACTTTACAATCTAATAAAAATATTCTATAAAATCTATAAACGTGTTTAAAAAATGCCTAAAAAATCACGTGTTACAAAATATTTAAATTAGCAAAATTAAATACAAATTTGTTGCAATACTAAATATATATAAATAAACAACTGCAAATATTATTATATAAAACACTACTCATATAAAAATAAATACATTATAAAAATTAAATAAATTACACAATGACACTTCCACGGAATCTATATCCTTGTTGCTTTTGGTTCGAAGGAACTTGTAACTTGCATGTACAAAAAAATAAATCAAAACTACCTGCAACCTTTAGTATTTGTGCTTTCTATTCTTATACAACTTATATGTTTATAGTTGTAATTGTAAAATTATTTTATGAGAAATAAAGTTCTTTAACCCGATAAAAATATTTGTTCTAAATATTATGAATATCTGCTACCAGGTTATGAAACAGAGCATAAATATAACCTAATACTGATAATGATTTTCACTAGTTTGTGCTATACATGTGCTCTTACAATGTTTGGTTTAATTGAACTACTTAAGTGAGTGGTAAATGAATATATAAGATTAGTATTTTTAATAGGTAAAGTTATGAAAATAATTGTAATCCATGAATACAGCTGATAACGTTGTTAACTTATGTAAACAATTTGCCTTCAACGACTCTAAAAACCGGGAGCAGTAACAATACTATATCGGGGTATTTTTTATCTTTTTATATACATATATTTCTTCTTTTTATAGATTATTAAGTTTATAAACTTATTTTATTATCTTTAAGCTTTGATACTTGTAAGACAATAAAAAGTTATTTTAACATCATAAAAGGTAATTTATTCAATACTTGCAGGTGGTTTGAGACCAAACGATAGGCCAAAAGGCGAGATAGTACTAGACAATATTCAATTTTCATATGCAGGCGCACCTTTAATAAGAGGAGTGAATTTACATCTTCATCCTGGAAAATCTATAGCTTTAGTAGGAAGGTCTGGTTGTGGAAAAAGTACTATTGCATCACTAATACTTAGGTTATATGATCCTGATAAGGGTCGGATATTATTGGACGGAGTGGATATACGAGAATTAGATCCTGTATGGCTTAGAAGTCATGTTGGTTATGTCAGTCAGGTAAGTGTCTTAGTTTTATGAAGTTATTATATTCTGTTAATGATTTTTTGATACAAACATATTATAGAGGTGTTTCAGCAAACGGAACACCTACTTTAATGGGTGAAAGGGCATAACACTAGCGTACCCTTATAATTCCCTTATAATGGGAGGCTCGACCCCAGCAGTGGGACGTTTATGGACTTATTATTATTCACATATATATTTTATTTTCTAGTTTTTTTTATATTTTCTTATAAATATTATATAAAATATGTACATTGTTTATAAAAAAATATAAAAAACCTGATCTGCGACGGCAGTAGGGCCTGAGGTCCGACTATCGTTAGTTATCCCTATTATTTAATATTATAAATGCGAAAGTAACTCTGTCTGTCTGTTCCGTTTTCACGTAAAAACTACTGGACCTATTTGGCTAAAACTCAGTATATATATGTTTTCGATACCGAGAATGAACATAGGATACTTTTTATCCCGAAAAGTGGGATAGTTTCCGGGATAAAAATATATTTGTCTTTCTGTTTGTTATGCTTTTACGGAAAACTAATGGGCCGATTTGGCTGAAATTTGGTACCTATGTAAATTAAATACTGAGGGTGGACAAGGGATAATTTTCATTTTGGCCTTTTTGGTAATTTTGGCCTATTTGGTAATTTTGGCCTATTTGGTAATTTTGGCCTTTTTGGTCATTTTAACCTTTTTGATCATTTTGGCCTTTTTGGTCATTTTAGCCTATTTGGTCATTTTGTCCTATTTAGTCATTCTGGCCTATTTGGTCATTTGGCCTATTTAGTCATTTTGGCCTATGTGGTCATTTTGGCCTATTTGGTCATTTTGGCCTATTTCGTCATTTTGGTCTTTTGGTCATTTAGACATTTTTGGTCAAGTTTTGTAATTTATTTTGTTGACAGATAGACGCGGGATGGTATAATTAGCGATATAAAATGAAGTGAATCTTCCGTGGGAAAATACATAAAAATGTAATATAATATAACCTGTAGCACTTGCACTTGCTCTATAAAGAAGAGACACGCACTAGTGGTTAACCCGCGGCGTAGCCGCGGGGTAAACTCTAGTTATCTTATATATATAAAAATCTTGTGTCACGCTGATGTTGCCAATAAACTCCAAAACTACTGAACCGATTTCAATCAAATTTGCACACCGTGTGCAGTTTGATCCAACTTAAAAGATAGGATACTTTTTATACCGTTGGAACCGGTAGGTGGCGCTGAGATTGGGTTCTAGAATCTTCCTAATCACCGGGAGCGATTTCGGTGATTTTGTTTTTGTGTGTTTGAGTGGGTTCCCGGATGGTTTAGATTCGCAATTAGAACCGGTAGGTGGCGTTGACATCGGGTTCTAGAATCCTCCTAATCACCGGGAGCGATTTTGATGATTTTGTTTTTGTGTGTTTGAGTAGGTTCCCGAATGGTTTAGTTTCGCATTTAGATGTCAACGCCACCTACCGGGGCGTTGACATCGGGTTCTAGAATCCTCCTATACACCTGGACCGATTATGGTGATTTTGTATTTGTAAGTCTTTTAGGAATTCAAAAAATATGGCGGTACGAAGTTGCCGGGTCAGCTAGTTATTATATAATTTTCTTCATTCCATCCACACGAATAACGCCAGATCTACATTATAGATGTTTATGGACCAATATTATTGGATTAATTTTGTGATAATGTCAGGAAATATGTCATTTTGAATATCGGTAATTAAAAAATTAAATTATTTATATTATTTTGTCTTAAAGTAATGTATACAAATGGTAAAAATACCCATATTTTTAAGTGTAACAAAACAATGTAATGTAACAAATACGGAAGGTACAAATTCCATTTTTTTTTGTTTACTACAAAACATTGATAGCAATTCTGTTGCATGATAATAATGTTAAATTCGACTAAAGGTTATCATACAATTTGCTTACTTTGAAGTAGTGTAGTAGTACTGAGAGTATGTTTGCAACGTTTTACCTCGAGATTGAATTTTCAGATTAAAATTTATTAAAATTTTGTTTTTTTAAAATTCTTATTATCTATTTCAAAACACATAACAAAGGTTCATATAATGATGATAAACTTTATTGTACATTTGTATTTTTACTTAATATAAAGTTAGTAAAATATTTAAGACTAACAGATTTCATGCTTTTCTTTTTTGCCTTTTTTTAGGGAATATGTCTTCTTCTACTACCTAACCAGTATACACTATTATATTCTGATGTAATCTATCACCGCATGTGTTTTTATCAATACCAATAAATAGAAGTGCCTTTCTGTGATTTTAAATAAAAGCCAAAATTTTAATGAAAAAGTTTATTGACACTATTTCTTATCATAAATTACTGTTTTAGTATTTTTGTCTGTCAGGTTGTTCGAAACTTTGTCTCGAATAAACTCCAAAACTGCACAATAGAATTCACTGAACATTTTAGGGATTAAATTTATTTATTTTATCTTAAAGTCCCATGTGTATTTCGTTTCGATACCTTGCAGGGTTCAGAAGGTATGAATATGAAGTATGAGTATGAAGTCAAGTCTTGCACGAATTTGCGGGCACAGTTAGTTATTCACAATGCATACATACATTTTCAAGGCTATGTTTATTTAATACACTTAACCCATCATGGCGGACAATAATTTCATTTACACTTCCAGGAATATTGTGTTTTCAGGAACCAGTTTTATTCAGTGGCTCAATAAAGGAAAACATTCTATATGGTGCTTTAGATGACTACAACGAGTTGGAAGATGACAAGGTTATTGTTTATAGTATAATAAAGTTAGCTGTTTTCTATTTAGGTGATAGGGCATTTGCCCCACTGGATGCCTACCACCCCTGGTCTAAAGCATGTCGCCATAACAACCTTGAGTTGTGTTCCGGCATTAGTGACCAGGTCCCAGTCTCCCTTAAGAGAGCAGCAGCGCATTTGTAGCACCTTTGGTGTTGCAAATATCCATAGGCGATGGTAACCGCTTTCCATCAAGTGGGCCGTCTGCCTGTCTGTTGAACTCCAGCAATTAAATTTTCAATTTTTTAGGGTTTCAATGCCAAACCATTATTCTATGCTTATATTCGCATGTCTATGTTACATTGTACATAGTTTTATTATCTCTAATATAGCGTCGAGACATATGACATTTGCCAGTCTTGCTATAAAGAGGCCCGTTAGAATCGTAAAAACTAAAATTTAGGGCTGGTTGCCTTAAATTTTGGTATGTGGTGTGGGGATGAAATAAAATTGCTATATGTAGGTGGTTGGGGTAGCGTTATATAGGTGATAATAAATCATGCTATTATTTACAATATATATATTTCATTACAAATCTATATATGTACCGATTTACCATCTGTTCGTTTGCTTTAATCTCGGTTAAAATTTGACATAAGCTTCATAAAAGTAATATCAGAATTTTTCCGACGTTAAGGCAAGTGAATGAATGGTAGGAACCGGTCATAAGTAGTTTTCTGATGACATCCACGCAAACATTCCTGTGTTGGTGACAAAGGGAAACATCGTGAAAGCTGCACCTTGACATTACCGATAGATGGAGCCTGGCCGCCTTTGGCAAGTTTGGCGGGTTTATCGTCCATTACTCTAAAACAGGCAGACCTATCCCTAACAGTTGGACATTTATAGGCTGAAGTTCATTGACCTTTATTATTACTACCACTGAACAAGTTGCCGTGATTTTATTTTTGTGCCAATTTAAAATTTAAAACCGACAATACAAATGGCTCCCAAAGTAAAAAAAACGACACACGGTTAATTGGGAAGCACCACAAATTTGTGATCATATACAGATAATTGAAACTAACGTTGAACTGATGCTTCCTCCCTCTAACTACATGGAATTTGTATTAGAATAAAAGACACGATATAATTCTCTCGGTTTTGGCGCGCGATTTTGATGCTAGCTGTTGGAAAAAAAACATGTGTGCGTGTACTAGTGTACATACGTAAGAAGTGTAACTTCTTTATGACCTTATTTTCGAAAAATTATCTACTATATGCAGCTTTACAGAAATTGGTTAAATTATGATTTTGCTGATTACTTTAATATAATATGATTGATGATTATAACATTAAAATGAATGATGATGATGATTTATAATGAAAATGATTTATAAATCATCAAACTCGTATATTAATTAAAACACAATAAAGTAAAGAAATATTACAATGTTCGTCTCACAATCCATCGTTTGCGTAGTACGAGTTGTTGATAGATGAATTGTGGAAAAATGTGAGGGTAATTTTTTTTCCAACGCCGATAAAGAAGTTTCGCTTCAATAATATTTTTGTCCCCTTTTGAGGGTTAAATTGATTTGTGATTTATGCGCAGAAAGAGCCAGCGTGGCTATCGGCGGCCCGTACCGCACATTTACACGAATTAGTGGGGGCGTCTGCGGAGGGGTGGGATCGGGAGGTGGGGGCCAGGGGGGCCAGCTCAGCGGCGGCCAGAAGCAGCGCGTCGCCATCGCGAGGGCCATCGTCAAGGTAAATTATTATTATTATTTATTTAGGTTTATCGCTTGGCAGTTAGGCCTTTAAGCCAGATCTTAGTTTACAATATAGTTTCTTCATTTTCTGAAGCCTATGTGTAGCACAGCTGAACTGTAGGTAATCAGCCAGTGCCATTCAACGGAGTTCTTGTGACAACTCAAAAGGCCACATTTGACTATATAGTTCACATTTCTCACAAAACACATAATTACTAATCAAAAACTATTAATATCCTACAACTATTGTTCATTTTAGAGTAACTTTACCCATTTTTAGAAAATAAAACTGCACATCACAACATCTCCTTCCAGTCCGCAAAACTCCGCACACGCGTGACCATAGACAATAGAAGCCATAGAAACAGTGATTTCATTTATAATTTGTATTATTATTAACATTAGCGATACATGTGCATGCTCGTTTATTGTCTGATAATAAATATTGTTTCTTTTTTTTCAACTATGTATATAGCGTCTTCGTCATCGTTATAATCGAATCCACTGTATGTCAAGAATATTTATATAAAATGATCAATAAGCTCTGAATATTAAATATAAGACGAAAGATAAGTAATGTTTACCTTGTCTCCAGCTAAATCTAAAGCTGTTGATATCGTTCAGCGGTTCAGTTCCGCCAAAAAGCTCTTAAGGTAAATTACATACATACTGGGCGCGTTTCTTTAGTGCCCAAATTGCTCCGTCTGCCGATCCACTAGGCGACCGCGGTCGTTATGGTTGTGACGAAAACGTCACTAATGCAGTCATGATTTTCGCTCACGCAGCGCTCACAGCGACCCATGTCAAGAGGTTGGTCGAATAACTGTTCCACTTGAGTTTACAACTGTGACGCCGGCAAACAAGTGGAACGGGAAAAATCGCGGTCGTGAACGTGATCATTGTGAGTCTCTAATGGAATGTGGCCACTATCAACCTTGGGCCCTATTCTGTTATTAATATCTCTTCAAAATCGCCGGACACTATCCTCTCAGTCGTAGGTTTGCCTGAATTTAAGTATTTTGATAATTGTAATGGCACGCCACCTTATATTTATAAATATTTTCGGTAGCTTTTCAGTTAATGCCATTTCTGCTAATGGCAACACCAATTTTCTTCTACTAGTATTCTGCCGCGACGATATCGAGTAGATGTTGGATTTAATAGAATACGAATTTTTAAAACTATCGCAACGGAATCGTACTTTAATATCTACGCAACGCCAAAATATTGAAGTAGCAGAATTGGCCTCTGTTTCCTATAGGGGTATGCAAAGAATCCATGCCCTAAGATCTATTAAAAATTTATTTCTCATATCAATAAACGTAGCTGTAATCAGCTACGTTTTATTTCGACGTTTTGTTCTATTTGTATTTCGATGTTTCGGCCACTTTTCAGTAGTTTTATATCAGTGGTAGTAGTCTTCCGTGATTACGGCTTCGGAAAAGTGGCCGAAAGTTCAAAATTAAAATCAAATAATTACTTCTCGCGAAAACTCAAGAAAAAACTCATTCCTTGTTCCAGAATCCAAAAATTTTAATACTAGACGAAGCTACCTCAGCCTTAGATGCTTATTCAGAATATTTAGTGGATAAAGCTTTAAAAGAGATCAGTAGAGATCGTACTGTGTTAACTATAGCCCACAGACTAAGCACGATACAGTCGGCCGACGAAGTGGCAGTACTGGAAAACGGGGTTATAGTAGAGAAAGGGACCTACACGGAATTAATGGCGAAACAAGATGGTTTCTTCAAAGAGTTAATTACACATCAAAACTTCGCAGCGAAGTCGAGAGAGAAGAGAGAAGTTCAGAAGACATAGCGTTCCAGGTGTTATTTTGAGTTAAAATTACAAGTGATTGAATTCGTTGCATTGGTTTATTTGGTGTATATATGTTAGGTACATTTGATTTGCAGTTAAATTAATGCAATGGTGCATAGTGAATAGAAGAAAAAGTTACTTTTTATTCCCTAATTCTAAAACATGTCTAAAGTTAATACAACAAATTATACAAAGTAATTATTTAATATTTTAAAAATTTATTATAACAGATTGAAAATAGTAGTTTAAAAAATGGTTATTGAAGATCTATCGCAGTTATTTAGATATCCCATTTAAAGTATCGCAAATTTGTATTTGAGATACTTTAAATGGGCTAGTGCTCATGACATTTTGAATTTGAATTTCCTGAGTCGTCATTAAGTACATAGAGAATGCTACATAATATTAATCCATAATCAAAAAGAAGTGATTGATTTACTATGTATATATTGTTTATATTTTTTTGGTTATTTTAGTAGATTAGCTATATGATAATAAAAAAACTTTGGATAGAATAGACATATTTATCAAATTGTATTATATTTTGGGTATATTTGTAAAATGACCTCCGAATTCTTAAGAAGTAATTTATAGTTTCTGAGAAGAAGTTCTCTATAATTATGCAAAATAAGTAAATCTGTTGTCAGAAATGAAAGATAACTGCAAGGATCTAGTCTCGTTTCAGTCAGAACTTCACACGTTAGTAATATCATTCCGAAAACGTCCCAATGTTGGGCTATTAGTAGAGCATAGACAGTATAACCGCCACACTTGGGCGACGTGATTTTACTACTTTCACACGATGGTAACTATCGTGAAAGATGTGTGAAACCCGAAATTCTGATTTGAATAAGCGTGACGGGTATTCCACGCTACTAAAATGTAGAGGCTCGAACCCACCACATATAAAATAATATATATTGCTGTCACACTCGCACAAACCAACAAACGAGTGTGACAGTGCAATATTGATTGTCCTATAAATAAAGAATTCTACAATAATTTATGGATGTAATTATTATTAGAAATGTTATAATTTTTATGCCTATGACTTGTTTTTAGTATGTGAGTTTATATCATATTATTATAATTGTTATATACGACTCACGCTTTTAAATTACAGACTTTATTGTTACACTACACTTCAATATATACTAATCTTCAAAAAAGCGAGCAGATGAATGGCCGCTTTCTATATCTTAATATTCATTAATTTGCCGTGTCTTCGGTTGTATTTTGAAATTGCTTATATGGAACTAATATGTCAAATTATAACCGATAGTAAGGCAAAAGAACGGTCGGTAGTGGTTATAGATAGAGTGAAGTTAGCAAATATAGACCGATTTATTGTACACTAGCGCCATTCTGGTCGAACTTCACAACCGCTGCGCCGGACAATTTTTCAGTATTATCTTAAGATTTATATATATACCTTAAATCGTATTACGGATAATCTGAGAAGTTTCGAAATGTAACTCTTTCTGAGTTACATTAATATTTTGTGTCTACAATTATAGACTGTCTCACGATTTACGTCTCGCAGACGCGGTGCTGTGGTCGCGCACCAAAGTGGTAGAAAGAAAATAATTTTAGAAAGACTCCGATTTAATATTAATAGTAAATAGAATAATAATATAATGTAACATTTACATTGAAAAACTCAAGAACAACATAATTATTTTTGCCGCGGGACTTAGGCCGTGAGAGAGCTTATATTTAGACACACTGTCAGATTATCATATGCGGCAGTTTTAAAGCCACATATCGTATTATTTATATTGCATGTGTTTAGCAGACAGCCCGCCTGATGGAAAGCGGTTATGATTGCCCAAGGACATTTATAAGACCAAACGTGCTGCAATGTGCTGCCGCTCTCTAATATAGATACAGTTTGCCTTTTTGAAGTTTAGTATAAGTATATGCAGGGCTACTTTGTAGGGGCACGCAGTGCCCTTAAAGGAGATTTCTAAAATATCAAAAAATTGACCTTTACAAAAATAAGGATTTTTAATACGTTTTTTGGAGTGGAGCTGCAAATAAAAACTATAGACATATACTTTCGGACAATTAGCGTACCCCCAAAAAAGAAGTGATAAAAAAGGCCTGGTATATGTCATAATAAAATGTAAATGCTTGAAAGTTACTAAAATGCATTTGCAATGGATAATTAAAGAAAATCGTGCGATACTTATGAAGTGTAATATAGAAATGATTTTTGCATTCGTTTTGTGATAAATAAGTGATGTCGTCTTTTAGACTGTATCAGTTACTATTAGAACAAAATGTTTTGTTGTGTATTTATTATAGTGAATGCTGGTTGTTGTTTCTATTCTAAATTAAATTTATGGGTATTGGTATATTTTTTTGACAGAATTAAAATGGTTGTTGTTATTATTTTTATTTGTTTTTTTTTCTAATCAGTAATGACTAATGTTTATGACTGATTTGGATTGCACTTATGCCTTCGCTCTAGTAAATGTTGGTTTCGTTTTCCATGAACACTCATTCGCTTTATCAGATAAGATATTTATCTATTTGCTGCGTCCCGCGGGTTTACCCGCGTGGGCATGGAAAGTCGTTATATTTGGGATAATTGACACTATATATTTATAAAATTATAGCCTATGTGATATGTGTAAGCTATATTATTGTAGAGGTTCATCAAAATCCATTCAGTAGTTTTTGCGTGAAATAGTAACATACATCCATACATACTTACAAACTTTGTGTTTATAATATTAGTAGGAAGGAAAGTAGGATGAGGTTAGGTAAGCAACGCCTTGGCTTCGCCTTTGGTACTGCACATGTGTATAGGCGACGGTAAGTATTATCCATTAGATGTGCCGATTTGCTAGCTTCGAAATAAAAGAAAGGTTTATCTGCGATCCTCAAAGTACTACTGTATAGAATACGAAATTCTGCTTATATAAGGCAGTGTTAACGTAACACAAATGTAATCCATCTCAAATTTGTCTGGAAGAAATAACTTGTGATATGACGACTTATTGTTTTCTGTGCCTTTTCATCAAAGTTCAATGTTACGCAATAAAGTATATTATATTCTATTCAAGAAACTCACTTTTACACTTCGCTTTCCACGTCTGTCTGTATACCCGCTAACTCCTAAACTAAGCAACAGATTTCAAAGCGGTTTTCGCCATCAGTTAGATTACTGCCTTTATACTGGATATATAAAAACGTGATCAAGTTTTTATGTAAGCAAAATAAAGCTACTTACTGAGGTTTGACCCGCGGCGTAGGCGCGGGGAAATTAGTATTTGTATATATAAATTAATAACAGCCTCTGAGGTTTAGGTTTTAAGGCTTAGTTCACTGCAACGGATATATCGCAGGTTTGATTCCTGGCATAGTAAATTTCATAAATGAATTCCGTTATGCTTATAGTACGGTTTGGGATTGGACCCAAAGTACTTCGTTCTTTATTACTCTACTTGTTTAATGTTGTAATACAATATTTCTTAAATCTTCACAAATAAATTGTAGTCGTGACTAGTTGCACCGAGTATCGGTGTCGTGCCTCCTTCATTAATGCGCCGATAACGCCTTAGTGACGTTTTATCAGTGTTTATTGTTGGTTTTTCGTCACAATCACAACAAACAGGCTAAATAAGCCAGTGGACCTTGTCCCTTTGAGCGTCGAGTCCGCGCCAAAACACGCAACTAGACGCTTCGGTGGGCATTCACGCAGCGACACTTCACTAGCGAACAACCATGTCTCATTTGAAAGTTTTGCGCGGAAACTTCGCGCGGCAAATATTCAACAGTTGCGCAAAAAATGTTAAAAAATCTAAAATTAATCGTGTTCCTTCACTAAGTCTATCGAGTAGAAGTTTTGCTACTCAAACAGCACCCGATGTGGATTCTAAATATTTGACGTCGCCGTGGGGTGAAATCACTGTTGGCAAAGAAACTTTACCGGAATTCGTGTTTGCTGAATGCGACTCATGGGCCGACAAACCCGCGGTGGTGAGTATTTTTTTTAAATAGTCAAGTTTTATTAACAAAATTTCTTCTGCCTTCAATTTTTATGTTTTTGTTGTTAATATCACAAAAAAGTGATGATATTTTTAAACGAGTGCAATTTAAGTAGGTATATTTTTATAAATCCTTTTTAAGTATATAAGTTTGCTATTATTTTATTAATCGTAAATAGGTACATTTCATCACAAGTACTAATAAAGCATAATTTAAAAAACTAGGTATGTATAACTAATTATACATACCTAGTTTTTTTAATTATGCTTTATAATATTATTATTGTAATACGAAAGCACATAGAATATAATGTAGGTAAGTGCTTAAATATAATCGTGACTCCAATCTCACGATAATTTATGAGAACAGCTAACTCCCTATATTTTTTTCTCATTTACGTTGATTTCTGTGGTTATCGATGTTTGTTGGCTATCAATTAAAAATAGTTCAACTCGCGATGCATTTCATTTACAACAATTACCTACAATCTAGAGTACAAAGTTCATTGCGCTATATTTTATGCGGATGTTAGATGTGATACGGTATAAATAGTATCGATGCGAAGGTTGAGGCTAGGGACAGGAATGCTTGGCAACGGTGCACTCCACGGCACATCAGGAAGCATTGCCATGGAATATTTATTTACCTTATGTTGTCACCTTTCAATAACAACACTAAAATAATTATGATCGCTATACAAATCACTTGTCTGTCACATTTATTATTATTAGGATTATACGTCTATGTGGAAATAAATATAATATACTATTTAGCGTTATAATGGCAATTATATCGTTTTTTGAAACAAATCGTATTGAGTTTTCTTTGATTAGTTTGCTAAATATAAATGTTTTGATTTGTGTTTTACACGTAATTTTAAATTGCTTACATAATGACCATAAATACTTTTATGATAGGTTCATTATTATTGTTTTTGATTGAATTTAATTTTGATTTCTTTATATTTTAATTAACATGCACTAATTTTATTTACGAAGCATACCGTACTCGTATAATTATGTAATCCAGAATAATCTAATATATAAATTCTCGTGTCACAGTTTCGTTGCCATACTCCTCCGAACGGCTTGACCGATTTTGATGAAATTTTTGTGCTTATCCGTATCTATGAGAATCGCCAACATCTATTTTCATCCCCTAAATGTTAGGGTAGTCACCCTAAATTTTTATTTTTTTTTTTACGGCAGGACGACGTCTGCCGGACAGCTAGTATTTATAGTTTCTTATTACTATATTTTCAAATAGAAAGAAACATTATCAGGAACCTGTCACTCACTTCTATCATAACAACAGAATGTAATGTGAAACAATGTAATTTCTATCTGAATTAATAAATACTTCTGACTAAAAATGTTACGGACTGTGACCGTTGTTAATTGGTTTTTTCTCGCACGTGCTACTAATTTACTTATCAGGCGTGAAAACTGTCCGTAGTTTTCACATATTAAGTATAAAATACAGGCATACGTAATCAACTGAATGCACGATTTCAGTATACGACCTTCGTTTGCCGAGCAAGTGACCGGGGAAAATCAGTTTTCTCTTAGGTTTGTTATGGAATAGTAACAGTCGAAGACGTTAAAGAACAGTTAATTTATGGCCGGCTCCTATATGTTACCAACCGTTCATTTGCCTTACTGTCAGTCAAATTTGATATAAGCTTTATAGAAGTAATGTCGAAATTCAACCAATGGTAAAGTGAGTGAATGAAAAGTAAGATATAGGAACCGGTCATCAAAGAGGAGAATGAAAAGAATAAGAATAGAAGACGTTGACCTTAGCTCAGTATTATTCATATAGTCTTAAGGAATTGTAGGTAGAATACAATATACAGTACAAAGTTAAGTTTTCTTTATAAGTTCATAAATTTTTAGTTCAACAAATATAGAATAGAATAGAATATTCTTTATTGCACACAAGAAAATAATAATACACATGATATATTAATATACTTATATTTAAAAAGCAATTACAATAAAAAATCGGAGAACGTAATAATTTTATTATCAATTAAACCTATTGTAAAAAGCCGTGATGGTTTAGTGGCGAAGTATGAACCGCACGGATTGTTTCTGAAAAAACAAACATATTGTTACCATATTGATAACCTCGTCTAAGAAAACCGTGAGGAAACGTCGAGATTGCCAATGTATGAAATTCGCTTGGCTATAGCGTCTCTTTCCCCGAAAATGGAGGCCCAAACCCAACAATGGGAGTTCAAGGTCTGCTAATAATTATTAGTATTGATTTAATCATTGCAAGTAGTGTTCACATCTTAATCTGCAATTGACAGACGAAAATTACATACTTAATACAGTTACGGTTTACAGATGTATGATTTTAAATGATCAATAAGTTTTAGGATACGATTATCTTAAGTAAAAAAATCAATGTTATTCCTTTAACTACTTATACTGTAACTCATAATATATTATCATGATCTAACAGATTCATAAAAACTGTTGCAATGGTCACTAAATGCGGATTCGGTTTTAAATGATAAGATACTTTATAATAAAAATAATTACTTATCTTATTGAACTTAGTGCTGGGCAAAGAATACCTATTATAAATTTTGTGGATTCATTCACTATTAAAGATTGTTAATTTTAATGCAGCTTGCCGAGTTACATAGTTTGTTGTCAGAAAAAACGTGGTATCGCACCGATTAATGCACTCGCCGTTCAAATAACGTTTTTATGTTTTTGATTGGGAAACATGCACTTAAGCAGTTGGCCGATCTATTTGCATATTTTTATAACTACCACGTGACTGTAGAGAAAAAATTGTGATGAAATCTGCACATTGGGTAGGTACCTAACCTTTGTGCCAAACCCGGCATGGACAAGCCCCGGTCCAGAAATAGGACTTTTATTAGTTGTTATTATTTGATAGTTTGCTAATGAGACTAGAAAACATTTCCCTTGTAAAGTTAGTGATTGAATTATAATACGATTTGGCATCAAATTACTTTATTTCTTCATAAGAACATCAACAATGTACTGTATGAAATATGAAGTACAAGATCGCGGCACTGCCCGCCGTCAGCGTCGTCTGGTGCCAAAAACTTTATCTGCACCAGTTTGTGTTATTTCAATAACGCACTTTGGACTTCGACTATTTTTCAACAAACGTTTTTATTTTGGTTAACGCGTTTGTGTAATCGAGTGTGATGACCTAATTTTATTTGGTTTAGTAATGACTTTGTTAAAAACAAGACAAAGAGTGCAGTTGACTGGTTCATTTATAGAATTAAATGCTCTTAGGTTACGACTTGTTACCATTACCCGTATTTCTTTACATGGTTAAAAACAGTCTCTTTCCGCATCTGTCTGTTTATACCTGCTAACTTTTCCCGAAGCACGCAACGGATTTTGAAGCGGTTTTTACCATCAGTTTGATAAATTTTCAAGTAAGTTATATGATCTAAGGTTTATATATACATACTATCTTTTGCCTGCGGCCTCGCCGCTGTATATAAAGCCTAATGAACTTTTTTATATAAGTAAAATAATTTCTAGCAATAAATAAATGTGGTTTTCGTTTGTATTTGTAAGCTATCTTCTAAGTCATCATTATATCGGAAAATAATGTAGTTTTTGTGGCATATGTATAGGTACTCGAAATTACGAGATCGAAACTGTATAAGAATCTCAATTAGGTACAATTATATTTTTGAGTCCTGATAAGAATAGAATTAAATATATTTTTTAACCACTCTACATATGATAGTATCTGCTCATGAACGTTAGTTAAATTAGCCCTAGCTTTCCAATTGTTGTAAATATCTTCAAGATTTAATGTTATCAAATTACTATTCAGTATATTCCTTATAATTATTTCGAGTCGTCAATTTCAAGTTGAATTAATGTACATCCAACTTAAATAGAAAATAATGAATTTTCGTTATTTTCATCCGAATATAATTATTTTGAGTCAGCCAGTATAGACACGTAAATACTGCTATGTATTAAACTGAAGAAATATTTGCCCTATTAAAAAATTAGATAAAATTATATTATGTCATGAACAGTCCTTGTTATTTATTGTGTTATAACTTTGATTAGCCTACTTAAGCCTAACATTTGTCCCATAGACATGTGGCACTTCGGGGCGTTCCTACGACTACGGTATGCTTCGGATGCTGGTAGACCGATGCGCGAACGCCCTCTCAGGCCACTTACGTCTTCAAGCGGGAGAGAGGATTGGCCTAATTCTCCCCAACATCCCGGAATTTGCAGTGCTCATACACGGGGCCATGAAGGCCGGGCTTGTCGTGACGTTCGCTAATCCACTCTACACGGCAGGTTAGTACCCACATTATCGAATAAAATCAACAAGCGGGTGAGCAGGTATACAGATAAACTCCAGTAAAACCGGTGTGCTTTTTCGACTAAAAGCATTGTGGGTGATCCACATGCATTAAACTATAGTTTAAATCAGTGTTACGCAATATAAATGAAATTTTTTGGAGGTACACCACAAATATTTTTTTTAAAGTAAGATTTAATCAACATTTATTTATTAATCATCGGAACAATATTTATTATTAATAACAAACCTAAAGTTTAAATTGCAGCATAACCTTATTTTTCTGAGGCACACCAATTAATGACCACGGTAGACCAGTGTGCCGCGGTACATACTTTGCGGAACACTGGCTTACATATATTTAGTATTATTTTTCCAGGTTTGTATTAAGACCTTGCACAAATAATGTAACCATATATCATTTTTATATATCTTAGCAATAAATAATTCAGTTGCACTTTTTCATTCTGTGACCTAGCCGACGAACTGGAAGAAAGTCTCTTACATTGGTAAGAGATGTTTGTAGAGGTTATGTGGGGAACAAATATCTAGCCATGCACCTACGGCTGTCCTGGTAGATGGGAACGGTAGTCCTTCTACACAAGAAAAGCTGGCAGGAAGTCGTGAGCGTGAGAGATGATATAAGTACGTGCCAATTGTCAAATACTACTGGATAAGAAAACATAGAAAAGGGACTCTGAGCGGACGCTATAACCACAACCTGGATATAATGCTATTATAATGATTACCACATTACGTTGTAGGTATAGAGACAATAGTATTGTAATTAATTTTTTTTATTATTAAACTCTTATTTATTATAAAAAAAGAACAATAAAATTAAGAAAATATTTAAAAAAAACAGTTGAGACAAAAAGCTCCACGGAAGTGATTTTTTTTCTCAAGTAGGTAGAACAGAACTAACAGTACGAGTAATGTGGCTTTAAAATTGTTTATGGTATTTGTGTAGCTTAGAAACAAAAACGTTAATTAATATCAGTAAAATAAATAATGATAATGCAATGGTCTCGTGTGTATAATGAAGTAAGATAAGGATTAATAACTTTCATTATTATCTAATACATAGATAGTAGGTATCTATCATATTTTACGAATAAATATTTAATTGAAATATTAGGAAGATGATGTTTCTTCAAATTGTAAGGATATAAGGCTCATCACGTTATTCTTTATTTTTTACCAAAAGTCTACACACGTTTTAATATCCTTTTAAATTTTTTACATGTTCAAGGTGTGAGAAAAATAACCAACAAATAACCCCAGGATATAATTTATCCATCTTCTTAAATTTCGTTACGATCCATTCAACATTAAAATCGTGAAGGAGTAAGAAACAAATATAAATTATTCAATCTGAATACGTATAGTGTAAACGCATGACGATATACAGCTGGTTCTTATATCATATTGGCGTTATTTGTCTTAATATGGGTTAAAAATTTACATAAGCTCTTGTATTCAACTTGTATGGACACATTTCAAAAGTCAACCGATGGTAGGGCGAGTGATTGAATAGATAGATATAGGAACCGGATGACACATATTCTACATAATACATGCAGTACCTTAATTAGATTTTTGCATAAAATATACTACTATTTTAATTGACACGTTATCTATAATCTAGGAAAATTGCATTGCAATGTAATTTAATTCTATGCATAATCCGATAGTGTGTCGGGTGATGCGTTCTTGGAAAAAATGATGAAATGCCTTACGTAATGAAAATTTACATTTTAATCGAACTTAAAAACAAAATGCTTTGTACTCGCATTCAGACACGTTAAAGATTGATTAATCTAAAGAGATGCACTCATATTTAACAAATGGTCTAGTGATTGTTAGCGCATGCACAATGAAAGGTTCCGTAGAGGTAACGAACACCATTGTTTCGTAATAAAAAGCTTTACACCTCAATAACTACTCAACGATGGTCAAACTAATTTTTGTTTAAAGTGAATATTTTTGTGCTGCAACACCTTGAATTTTCTTTGGATATTACTACACTATAGTTCAGAAGGTTAAGACTTTCAAAGCGAATATTTTTAATTCTTACCAAAGTTCATACATGAATTTTCATAATAAGAATTCAGGCCTATATAATTCCCTTTTTGATTTTGACCCGATTGGATTCATAACCAGTGAGAGATAATAACTTAATTTCTGTTTATGTAATTAGGTAAAATTATTAAAATTATCGTGATAGCTCAGTGGCTAACGTCAGTTGCTTCTTATTCTAGTCTACGTGTGTTCGAATCTCCGTGGTTTGAACCATAAGCTGAGGAGCATGCCCCGCCATGACGTGCTTATTGTTAAGCCGTGTACTCAACTGCGAGCCGTAACTGTAACTGAGCGGATACAGTAACGTGATCTAATGTGTACCGCGGGCATTGATCTTCGCTTAGTCGGCACGTTGCGAACGGAACGCATGGCGCTTGTCTCGATCTCGCGAGCTATATAATTATACACACTATGATTTTTGGTTAGGTACACTATTCACACTTGTTGGGCTCGACAAAAAATCGGTTGCAGAACATTTAATATGAAACTGTTTACACTTGCTTGACACCGGTTTTTCTCGGCGTCGACAAGAATTGGGTCTTTTGCCAGCCCTGTACGTCCGTAAAAATTATGTCGGATCTCGGTTGCCTACGAGTAAGTATGACGCTGTTTACACTTGTCGGATTCGGGCCCAGCGACACTTTCCTGACGCTTCCTTCTTCCGCCCGTCGCTAACTGCTCTCTGCCGCAGATTGCGAACACACATATCGCGGTTTCAGACTAGTGTGTATAGAGGCGCCGACACCCGACTAAAATACGGTCTCCGACACCCGACAACTGGGTACAAGCTGTAACTGCAACGGCTACGATTACGGCTCGCAGTTGAGTACGCGTCTTTAGAATTATCATGTGCTGGCGCTAAAAGGAAACAGTAATAAATCTGCACATCGAGATTGAGGATTTGTGAAGCATATAAATCCAATTTTAATTTGAACCTTAGTGTGTAGGTACATCGCAAACGTATACATGTACTCAGAGATACAGATAAATAATAGCAGTGCAATGATAACAAATTGCAATCAGTTAATGATTAGTTGCTGTCAAGGTCTAGACTACTAGACAACTACTGCAGACATTATTATCTCGAAGTATATTTTAATAACGGCATTATCTATTAACATATAATGAAATGATAAATTTATCTTTTTAGTGCCTGAGACTAATTGAGTTTACTGTTATGGCTAACCATGGTATCTGTTTATTTACTTTTATGCTTTATTTTAGTCGAATCTGTTTATGTGTGTGTTTACTCTTTTTCTATAAAATAGTTACTTATGTACATAATACAAATAAGTCAGCTCTGGACATTACCCTATCTGGGGAAAGGTGGTTAGTATACTTGGCACGTTACTCTTAGGTGGATAAGCGGGTTGAACACATGGGCAATGTTTACATCATATTGCGGACTTACTCACAATATATTCAATCGCCATTAGCAAGTAAAGAGGATGGATGAAAATAGAATCACAAAACAAATGTATAACGGTATTGTTAATGGTAGAGTTGGTACCGGTAGACCACGACGTACAAACTATGATCAATTAACAGAAGTGTTAAAACGAGGTCAGGTAAAAAGCATATCAAATAAACGTGCATTTATGAAGAGGTTAATGAAAATACATACATACATAACTTCACGCCAGGTCCCAGTGTAGGCACGAACACCAGAGCGCCATTCAGGCTTATTCTTAGACACCTCACTTGCTTCTTTGACATTCATAGCTCTTGTCAAGCACACTCGTCTGTTCTTGAGGCTCCTGACATCACCTGCTAATACACGATCAATTTGATTGTGGAAGGTGTGTCGTGGCCTTCCGCGACTTCTGCATTCATCCACTTTTGCATTGTATATCTGTTTAGTCATTCTTTCATCATAGTCTTTCCACATGCCCGAACCACCGATGAAATTAGTTAAGTTAAATTTATATATTATACTTATATAAATTATATTATTTTATATATAAAAAATATATATATAAAAAGTTAATAAATTAATGAAAATAGATGAAGCGAGAGTTGTTTGTCAGGATCGTCGCAAGTGGAGATCTAGAGTCTCTGCTACCCCCATGGGAAAAAGGCGTGATAATATGTATGTATGTATTAGCAATTAGTTATTGTAAAAATATCCATTATATACATTACTTTATAATAAAAGTTTTTACTTGTAGAGGCATATGGCCTTGGTTTTGGCTTTTAGACAAATATTATAATAATAGCTGACGCAGTATAATATTACGATGCTTAGGCATTTAAATAGCTTGTAATCGAATATCTCCATTCTAAATAGAAAAATCATAACTGAACTATTATTCTACTACTATATTATTTCGTAATTTTGCCATCAGTACATTTTATATGACTACTTATTATCGCTAAATATGCAATTTTAAATCAGTTGTGATTTGTGCTACTTTGTACTACACAAATCGTGTTATGAAAATATCAATTTGTAATTAATTACCTATTTCGCTAACAGGAAAGGTATGCGGAAATCGTGGTCTATTAGTTAAATTTCAGTAGTTAAACGCAAATGAATTGTTTTATAGTTTTCTTTCTCTAGTTGTAAATCCTTTATTCTCGGGGACAGCAGTAGGTTAGTAGTGGACTAGCAGTGACACCATCACTAAGAATGTCACATCATAAATAACGCATTATAAGCTTGGTTGATCGGCATAATGTAGTGTAATTAGTGCGCTAGTTAAATCATTACGGCGCAGGTTTTGTTACACCTGCATAATTGTTTTACGAAGTTTCTAGATCAAGAATGAAAGAGTTGAAAAAAGTGTTTCTCATAATTGCGGTCTAAATACGATGATGACAAACATACTTATGTTTTAAACAGGAAGGAAACACAGTATACAGATGATTTATGCATTCCTAAATAATACAGAATACGGCTATAGGCAGGGCCGCATTTACTTTAAGCATATCATAGCTTATCTTTGCACTGTAACTAGACTTCAAAACGTGAATATCCAATGAGATGATGATGAGAACTCGATTTTTATTATTTGACATAAAACCAATTGGTTCCCAATTTTTGAAATTCATTGATTTTTATAGCAGAAAGTTGTTTTTTTTGCTGACGTTCTAAATGCCGCATTTCAAAGCAATATTTTCAAAAGCGGCAATTTTTTTTTGCCGCCTTTGAAAATTTCGTCACCCTGGGCACTAAGTTCCTAGTGCATCTAGTTTAAATCCATTATTGCTATAGGTAATTTGTAATGAAACATAAATAATATTTTTGTCATCTATTTTATATTTTCAGAGGAGACGAGTCGTCAGTTCTCAGACTGCAATGTGAAAGCGATAGCCACAATAGAGATGTTTATGCCAGTCGCCAAAGAAGTCAGCAAAGCGTTAAAGGGTTACAAGGGAACCATCTGGGTTGGTGGCGAAGATGATGAGGCGCAGGGTGTGTATCAATCAGTATATAATATCTTCAAATAAACAAACACATTGCATATTTCCAAAATAGCAATTTACCCTTTCATTGTGGGTAGACATCGACAGATAAACCTATTGGATGAATATATCACATTAACCGGGTCGTCGTTTAATATCAGTCAACCACAAATGCAAAAGTTATTAGAATTATGTGTTCAAAGTTTACATGTTTAAGGAAAAGTCCAATCTATTGAAACTTGGAAAAAATGGATGGCTTTGGATATGTATTCCCTGAAGCTATCCCAGTTTTCAGGATTAGTGTCCTAATAGTTGATACCAGTTGTCGGAAGTACACATACCTACTTCATATCATATCTGTTATAAAAATATAATTAAATTACTAACGTAAGAATAATTTTGGGTTATATGTCAAAATTGCTATATTAACCTTATTACTTTTAATAAAAAAATTATATGCCAGAAATTGGTGAAATATGTTCTTACCATTATATAAGACTTTCATTATTCATTCATTTCACAGACATACATCATTCATTTCACGATAGTTGGTTAATTTTTAAGGCCGTGATTAAGGAACAAATAAACTTCCAAAAATAGTCACTTTGATGATCCTTTTTTTACTCGACATACAAACGTATATTGTATATGCCTAAGGAAGTAACAGTTGTGTTATGTATAATATACAACGAGAATTTTATTGTATATGCCTAAGCAAGTTACAGTTGTGTTATGTATAATATACAACGAGAATTTTGGAGTTGATTCCACACACAGAATATACTGGAAAGTTTGTGTACGAAACTTACTGTGCCAAGATACAAATCCGGGTACCAGTGAACTAGGCGGGCTAAAGCTCAAGGACCCATTTATGGTCCTGCATTGCAGTTGGCAGCACAATGCAGGACCGTGTGTGCATTCACAGTTGCAATCTTCATTGTGTCTGACAATACCGAACAGAATGCCTCTTGAGTGCTGTAAGCTTCGCCCACTGCAAAACGCAATGCAGGATTGTGTGTGGGCCCTTTAGACTACTCAAACACAGTGTATTAATATGAAAACATGGTCAAAAATATGAAACTCTTTCCAGGAATCTACGGTCTTCGATCTCTTCTTATGGCAGATCACAAAGCAGACCTCCCAAAACCGAATTGTGAAGAAGTCTGCCTCATTCCTTATTCAAGCGGCACAACTGGCATGCCAAAGGGCGTAATGCTGACTCATAAGAATTTAGTATCAAACTTGAAACAAGTGCAATGCCCTAAGATGATGAAACACGGAGGAGAGAAAGGTGGGCCCATATTTCCTAATATACCAAACTGGTTAAATAACCTAGTTTTGCTGTTTAGAAAAGTGTTCCTTTCTATCATAGGTTCTATTGTGAGTACTCTACTTGCAATATTTAAAAATTAATGAGAGAATGTCTTTAGTCTTTACTAAGTTTAGATAACAAAACAGCATAACAAACTTACTTAGCAATAAAAAATATTTTTCATATGTAGAGCAAAATGATACAAGACGATAAAATAATTTTTTAAACAAAATAACATTGAACTCTTTGAACTTTCAATGTTTTAGTCTATACCAAGTCTTATATAATTAATTTTATTTAGGAACAGCTCGCTGCGCCATATGTGATTTTTCAATAATATCATTAAAAAAGCAATAAATTCATGTTATTTTCTATTGATAGCAAGTAGGCAGACGACCCGCATAATGGAAAGTGGTCCTCGTGGCCTGTAGGCGTTCGGAACACAAGGAATAAAGCCATTGCGTTGTTGGCTGTGAGGATGGGATAGGAAGGATAGAATAAAGGTGAAACAGAGGGATCACAGTTCTTAGTGCGTGATTTTTACTACTCGATCACTTTCGAATTAACGCAATTTTGTATGGCACGATTTATGTTTCCCTTCACGCTCACGAGATTGCGCTAAGGTACTCCCATACAAAATTGCGTTAGCTTGCACGCGCTCGAGTAGTAAAAAAAATCACACTTAGCACAGATACGAGGAAAAGGAGTGGGTTTAGTGGGCCATCGTATATCCGACTTTACGTATGAAATACGATTCGCTCAAGGCCAACCGTTTCACTGCTATACTCTGTGAGAACGTAGTATCGCACAAATCGAGCAGTTATCAATTATCCAGCATTGCTCCACCGTCCACGAATATACAAGTGTAACGCGAAGATATTACGACGGGCTCAGACATGTGCGGGAGTCGTCGCCTGCCGCGTCCCCTCCGCGTCTCACGCCGCTCCCATCTGGTGCGCAGGGGCCCACGCTCCCCAAAGGATGCGCAAGCCGCAGGAGTGGCAAGGCAGTCGCACTTATGACGCAATACTAGACGCTCGCGCGTCCCGACACCGGCGCCCGCGCGAATACGTATCGTCGTAGAAATAGTTTTCATGATTTATGTATGTAACAACATCTTGAATAAATGATGTTAACAATTACATTACAATGGCGCCCAACTAGTGGCACGAATTCATAACACAGTAATCGCTTGTGCCAAAAAGTGAATTCGAGTGTCAAAGTTATACCTCTCGTGAAAATGCCGAGAAGGAAGCAACCGCTAAACAGCGAGATGAGCGACGACGGACCTAGTCAAGACGAAGCCGAAGAGCTACGCACCAGTAGTACCAGCTTCGTTATGACGAATCACCAGTTGTCAACCCTGGTTGAAAGTATCACCAGAGGACAAGCCGAAACCAGTCGGACCCTCATGGAAATGATGGCACGGATGTCATCATCACCGGGACCTGGGAGCAATACCCCCACCCCATTAGCGGCGGAAGGAAATTTCGTGAAGTGTACCGCACGTTTCGACGGTGCATCCCGTACCAAGGAGGAGCTGGAAGCCTTCATTGATGCCGTGGAAGTATACCGGGAGTGTGCCAGCGTGAGCGAGGAGCATGCGCTGAAGGGCCTCCCGATGCTGCTGACCGGCGACGCCGCCGTGTGGTGGCGAGGCGTCAAGTCCTCCATCAAGTCCTGGAACGAAGCGCTGCAGAGACTGCGCGCCATGTATGGTGCACCTCGTCCGGCGTATAAAGTGTTTACCGAATTATTCGCGACAGTGCAAAATCCGAATGAACGTTGTGATCAGTTCGTTTCGCGTGTGCGCGCTTTGTTAACCACTTTACCGTATGAGATAAGTGATGTGATGAAAACTGATATGATTTACGGCTTATTAGATAGGCGAATCCGAAAACGCGTGCCTCGTGATTCAGTGAACGGACTTGACCGTCTAATAGAATTGGTTAGAGTCGCGGAGGAATCTTTAGCCGAGGTTAGCGATCATTATCAGATTAAACTTAACCCCGCGAACGGCCACAACCCGTCCAGTGCCGATGGGAAAAATATTGTGAGTGATAATAATCCCCCCGCAACCAAAACAGTAAACTCGTTGTTTACTGATGATAAGGTGTCATCCCGTGATGAGTTTAAACCCATTCGAGTTCGACCTAAATGTAAGCATTGTCGGATGTTCGGACATAATACGGACCAATGTCGGAAAAAAGCCCAGACGTTCGAACAAAGGGAAACGACCGGGATTAAGACTGATGATATGACAGATAAAGAAGAAACTTTTAGCGGTATTCGTTGTTACGGATGCGGTCTAGCAGGGGTCGTATATTCAAAGTGTGGCAATTGTAAGGGTGCGTCCACCAGCAGTAGGGCTGACATTCGAAGTGCACATATGACGTGTTCCGACGACCCTATTGTATGCGTAGAGATTTTAGGTACCCCGACGTTGGCCATATTGGATACCGGAGCCACGCACTCTATCGCGAGCCCCCATGTGCACCGCATGTTGCGAAAGATGAATGTTAAGTTTGAGGAGTCGAGTCAGACCGTTACTCTTGCCGATGGAACACAGGCAAATACTACGCTAAAATGTACCGTGCCTGTAGCAATGTGGGGTCGCAGTGTATCGACGTCCTTCTTGACATTCCCTGGGAGTTCTACAAAAACTCTACTAGGCAGAGATTTTATGAAACAGGCCGGTATTGTTATGGATTTGCAAAAGGGTACCTGGAACTTTTCAGATGAGCCCAACATAAAACACTCCTTTGTAAACAAAGAGGAATGGGACGCTTCAATGTCCCCTAGCGACTGTGAGTTGCTACACGTCGAAACGACGGAATTTACTCTGGATAACGGCGATGGAGTAAAGCTGACCGCCAATCAGCGAGCACAGCTTGACGCGCCTATTAATTTACCAACTCGGATGCGAGGACACCCTATCCGAGTTGTAGGGGGGGGATGTAACGCGAAGATATTACGACGGGCTCAGACATGTGCGGGAGTCGTCGCCTGCCGCGTCCCCTCCGCGTCTCACGCCGCTCCCATCTGGTGCGCAGGGGCCCACGCTCCCCAAAGGATGCGCAAGCCGCAGGAGTGGCAAGGCAGTCGCACTTATGACGCAATACTAGACGCTCGCGCGTCCCGACACCGGCGCCCGCGCGAATACGTATCGTCGTAGAAATAGTTTTCATGATTTATGTATGTAACAACATCTTGAATAAATGATGTTAACAATTACATTACACAAGTAATTTTAATTTTTTATTAATAGTAAACAAAACTATGGAGAGTAAGATGTATAATCCCGGTATTAATTAAGTCGATATTGCAGTAGTTGGTGGTTATGTAAGAGAATGCATTTTTATGGTTCCAGGTAAAAACGAAATTGTATTGACTGTGCCACCATTTTTCCACATATACGGATTTAATGGTATACTTAATTACAATATCTCGTTAGGTTTCCACTTGGTCTCGATGCCTAGGTAAGTTTAATACTACAATATAACAAATTACGATTAAGACCCGTATTTGAGAAGAGGATGCTGAGTGTTTATTTGCTGCCAGTCATACTTATTTCCTCCCTCTTCTAGCATGTAGATCCACTACCTAAATGAAATTCGCTATCTCACTTGCAAGTTACTCTGTTTTGAGGTTGTAATTAGACAGAATTTATTACACACATCTTAGCCACACGCTAAGATATTATTTATTATATTGCTCCTGTCTTTTATGGCATTTTTGGGGCCCATGCAGGGAGTGGCGAGTCACCGTCTGCCTATTTTTCCATGTTCCCCGAACATTGCGATGGACTCACGCCGTAGTCCCCATATTCCCAGACCATTAGTACTACTAGCAGTTCACCCCAATAGCCCAATAGCTTTTCATTTCCCACAATAGTCCTACACTGGCCGGGGCTTGTCCTTGGGTGCATTATTATGGTGTAGACGAGAGCGATAATCGCCGGTCAGAGTCACGCCACATTCACATTAAATTTTGACAAAAAAGTCAGGCGTATTTTTATGGCTCGTAGTCTTTAAACACATACATAATACGTTATTTAAGTCGTTATTAATAATTAACAGTTTTAACAAATAATAAATTCATTTGAACAATAAGTTCAGATTAATTTATTATTTGTTAAAACCGTATTTAATCGCAACAATAAAATTAAATACATATTTATTTAATTATTATACTGTGAGTATTATTTAGTGTTCACATTATACGAGTACGAGTATTTAATGAACTAAACTAACTTGAAAAAGACAATTAACTTTTAAAAATTAACTTATCAATAAATAAATATAAACTGTGTAAACATTTATTTATTAAAACATCTCAGAATTAATTTCCGAGTTTGTTTCGGAAAATATTCAGCTATTATAAAAAAAATATTGTTGAAATTGAGACTGGGTACAATTTAGGACTTATTCTGTTTCTATTTATATTAACTTAGATTTTGTCCTAAACAAAATATTTTCTTTCTTTCTTTAATTTCCTTTCTATTTCTTAAAATAAAATAATGATTTTTACTGTTATTAAAAAAGTTTTCTTTTAATAACATAATACATTTAAGTTATGCACTACACAAGTATGTACATATACATATGTAAAGTATTTTAACCTCATGTGCATATTTTTACGGGGAAGAAATACACAGCGAGGAAATCTGCACCACGAGATTGCCGATGTGAGAATCTCGGCAACAAGCTTTAAACAGGTGTGTGGGCAGCGGCAGCGACTTTTCTTTAACGGACTTTAACCTATATACCTAATGCATGTCTAGTTCTAGTTTTATAGTGAAAATTAATAGATAGATAGATAACACTTTATTGATCATCAAATACACAATCTCAAAATATACAATTACAATATTGTCATGGTAGAAACAAAAGGCGGCTTTATCGCTGAAAGCAATCTCTTCCAGGCAACCTAACTTAAGGAATAATTTAATCTAATCTGGCGATGTAGGTGGTGCAGATAATTAAATATCATAAATAAACATACTTAAACTAAATAATTTATAAATAAAAAAATACACATACTTAAATACTTTATAAATTAAATACATACATACATATATATTAAATAGTCTATAATATAAGAATTAGGTATAATTATTTAAGGAAAAGTAGTGTTTTCTGAGTGCGTTCTTAAATGTAGGCGATGTTTTGGCCTCTCTGACAGTAAGAGGCAGCGCATTCCAAAGTTTGACAGCCTGCACTGTGAAAGAGTTATCATAAAAGGATGAAGTGTGTGCAGGTGTAGTGAGTTTACGATACGTATGCGTGCGCAAATTGTGGGAAGTAGAAAGGCGAAGGAATTCAAAACAAAATTAATATGCTTATTCAATGTATATCTTTCTTTAAATTTCAGGTTTACTCCAGAAGACTATATAAAATGTTTAGTTGCGTTCCAACCAACAACACTATTCGTAGTACCTTCATTGTTGGCTTTTCTTGCAACTCATCCCATGGTTAGGAAAAGCCATTTGCAGTCAGTTGAGACGATCATGGTAGGAGCTGCCCCTACTACTGATACTATTCTCGAGAAGTTCCTATTAAAGTGCGAGAAGACAAAGGATGAAATTAAGTTATTACAAGGTAAGTAAATTGTGCTGTATTTTTTGCTCTGTCATTTTCTTTAAATAGATTTGTTATGTTTTGATGCGTTCTATAAATAGGGAATGTTTTGTCATCAAAATGAAACCTGTGGTCAATTTTAAGAATTCTTTATAACGTTGGTACCGTACAACACGCAATGTTAATTCTCAAAAAGAGACTCATTTTTAAAAATTAAATAATACAAAAAGAACGAAAGGCAATCGTTCACTAAAATATGTTTTTTGAAAAGCTGTTTCATCATAACATTCCATCGTATTATCCAGGTGGCACTATAGGTAATTTATTCTCGCATTTCGATCTTTTTTATTTATTTAAAATATATTATTTTAAATCAAATCAATTAATTGAAACTAAATTAATTAGGACTTGATTAGCTCAACTGTATTGTTAATCATAGTGCACGCATAGCCTTAGATACGAGACAAGTAAAATTTATATATAGCTCGAAGACTGGATTTAAATTGTTTTTGTACCGATTTTTCAATCATCAGACAAAAGTTATTAATACAACATGGAAAAATGACAGTTACATGAATAAGACAGTTGAATTATTTCCCTTTTACATTCAGTTAGGTTGTAATTTATTCGACTGATAACTTTTATCAAATTATTAAAAATCCGTCTAAGTATTTACTTAGCCTGAGTTATATTTATAACTCAGGCTAACTAAGCTATAAATAACTTATATTGACGATGATTTGGCTGAATTCTACTACGTATGGACTACATGGCTCAAAAAGTCGAAACTTTGCGATATATTTTTAGCCGTGCAGGAACGGAGAAAGAATACAATTTCCTGCAGCCGGGCGGCCTGTCGTAAAAGGCGACAAACCACCCAAAGCCAGTTAGTGCCCGAGTGAATGGCTACCATCCCTAGTCTAGAGTATGCCGCCTTAACAACCTTGAGCTGTGTTTCGGCAATAGTGACCAGGTTCCAGTCTACCTCAAAAGAGCAGCAGCGCATTTATAGCCTTTGGTGTTGTAAATGGCCATAGGCGATGGCAACCGCTTTCCATCAAGTGGGCCGTCTGCTCGTCTGCTGAACTCATTCAGTAAAAAAAGTATATATATGTGGCCGTGTAGCGTTATCATCTAAGAATGATACGTTAAATTTTAAACAACCAGTTAGTAAATATATAATTTGTTCATAGGTTACGGCATGACGGAAAGCTCTCCTGTTACATTAATGACGCCCTACACTTATCCTTACAACAAAGTGGGTTCCTGCGGCCAACTGGTGCCAAGCACCCAAGCACGCGTCATTTCCTTGACGACTGGCGAAATGCTTGGACCACACAAATCCGGAGAGTTGTTGCTGAGAGGGCCTCAGGTAATATTGCTAGATGTGATCTCTTGAACCACCGCACTCAGGGGGGTTAAATGTATATTAACCTTGAGTAACGGCGATTTAATTTATCGTTCGTTTCTCTGGATTCGTCCTCTTTAAATTTCTTATATAAATATGTAGGTACGGAACAAAAAATTGTGATAAATTTGTAAGTTGTTAACAAAATAAAATATTGAAAGTTGCATACGATTTAATTTCAAAAACATACGTAGTTATGTCAGCTGTTATCAAAGATCAAAGTACCTAAGTCTCATTACATGGCTCAGATTACTTATATCTAAACAGTTGATCTATCCGAGTAAAATTGTTTTTTTTTAAACATGTAGGTATCGTTGTTTCTCTTTAAGCATAATTTGTTTGTATGATTCAATTAACCTTTTGGGTTAATTTGAAAACAGTAGTGGTTATCACGGAAGACAAAGATGCCAATATCGTTACTTCTCTTCAAGCTACAACTATAGTAAATTTATATTAGGCTAGCCATAGAGTAAATTATAATCACGAACAAAATTTTAAATGAAGAAGATGGCGGTAGGCTAATTAAAACTTTAACATTACTCATTAACACTTGACACCTTTGTCGTCCATGATCACGGCTAATGAAAAATGGCCGAAACTTAGAAATAAAATCTAATACCGCGCTGAAAACCGTTAAAACGTCCGTAGTTTAATTACACCAAAGTTTATTAGGTCCACACAAATAATCCAACATATAATTGCGTAGTTGCAATGATAATACTTATTACTGTAAAATGTGGTGTAATTAGGACGATAGTGTAAAATTATAAATTTACAATTTCATTGTAAGAAAGTGTAATTAATATGATTGCGAAATGGTCGCCAGAGGCGGTAAAATTTGCATGGCCTACGGCGGCAAATGTAAGCCCACTTCTAAATAAGTAAATTAAAATAATTTTGTTTTGATAAACAGAATATACCCGATTTGTCTGAAGTATGACTCTACACAAAAATAGGTACGAGTATAATACGGCGCGTAACTTGGCCAATGTGAACATAGGCTCTGCGAACTTTAGAGCATGTACACTCGTGTGATGAGTGGGCATACGACTCGTCAGTGAATACAATTGGTCGCCCTTCATCCCTGTATTTTTTTATTGCTTTGTACTAGTTGGTCACTGTATTTTCTTCACGAGCTTACATGCGCTAAAGTTCGCAGAGCTTATGTTCACATTAGCCAAGTTACGCCGGCCGTATTATACGTAGTAGTACGAATAGTATGGACATGCCCCAGAATCGGAGTTTTTCGTGTTTAAAATTATTTTGCTCTATGTTTACTTGGTTTATAACGGTAGATATTGTATATGTATTAGATAGCAACAAGTTTTAGCCGTGAAAACTGATAGTGACTTTTTTATGGACTATACATTGACGTGGTAAAGAAAAATGTTTAGCGCCTAATATTGTGAACGTTTATAGGCGACGGTAACCACATTTCAACGCACATACGAGAGTCGCATGCCTGGTTGCCAGCTTTGCAATAAAAAAATACCTATGTAGGTGTTTTTTTTATTGTAATTCCATATAGTGATAGGAATAATTCATAAATAGTATAAAACTATTTTAATGAAAGACACAGGTCTGCGTTGCGGTTGGTGGGATGTTCACTCTTTTCTTTGAGATACTACGTTCAACTATATATATAGTTGAACGTAGTATGTGTATATATCTCTAGAACGTTAATTTCGGGTACAATAACGACTTGGACCGAACTTTGTGCTGAGATTTTCTTTTTGCTATGTATGCGATAGGTGATTTTTAAAAAAGCTGTCATTTAACTGCTTTAAGTTTGGCAACACGTTGCTTTGAAAGGTCCTATGGACCCACCCACCTCATAGAAAGTTGTTACCGTTACCTATGTAACGGTAACAACTTTCTATGAGGTGGGCTATTTGCCTACTTTAAGTAGTTAATAAAAAAACATGAATCTGTCTATTATATTGTTACAACTCAGGTCCCGACAAACACAAAATCCACCTGCATATCTGAAACAAAGCATATTTATTACCCGTTGGCATTTGAACTCATAAATTGAAATTCTTTTATGGTCGTCTTCTTTTGTTTAATTATTGGCATACGACTTATTGTTGTATTGTTATCATTAACCAGGTGTTACGGATTTAAAGTACAACCGGATTCTAGGAAATTCGGTCCACGCTGCGGGCGGACATATTGCATTTGTGCAGTATAAAGCAATGGCCCGATTGAGGGAGGAGTGAGTCGAGCGAGAACCACTAGCGAAGCGACACGTGTGTACTACAATCGGGAATCTAATAAGTGACGGACTTTGCGCGTTTTATTAAATTGCGACCTTCTGCATTACGTTTAGACTTGTTGTGTTCGGTTATATTTTTCCTGTGTTATACGTGTTTGTTTGTATAATTCTAATAAACTCTATAGTATTTCTAACGCAATTTTGATTCCAGTCTCGCGACTCGTGATAATGTTATATGCCATGTCTATATCACACTATGATAGTTATAAGTTTTCTTTTTAACATTGAGTTATTTAATTAAAACTATATTTAACGGTTTTTTTGCGCGGAATTTTATTTCCACGATTCGGCCACTTTTCGGTAGCCTTGACTTTGTTTTCAGTGATCACGGTTACTGAAATTGAACTTAAGAAAATACTATTTATTTATTCGTTAAACCCCGGTTATTTTTAAACAGGTAATGAAAGGCTATTGGAACAATGAAGGCGCCACACAACAAACAATCGACACCCAAGGTTGGCTACACACGGGCGACGTAGCTTATTACGATGAGGACCACTATTTCTATATCGTTGACCGCACCAAAGAACTTATTAAAGTCAAAGGAAACCAGGTAAAAACTATGGAAGAACATAACTAGAATTGACAATGTATTTGTTGTGTTGATAGAAGGGCCGTCCTTTTGTATACTACTAGCTGACCAGGCAAACGTTGGTTTGCCTTTTAAATTATTTTTAGTAATTTTAAGCAAGTTTATGATTACAGTACTAATATCGCTATTAAAAAATAGGGGTTGATCGTAGAGGGTTGAAAAATTTAGGTTTGCATGTATTTTTTAATTTCTGTATCATAAAAAAATAAAAATATTTTTTTTATCAAAAAAAATAGGGGTGGACTACCCTTAACGTTAGGGGATGAACAATAGATGTTGTCCGATTCTCAGATCTACCCAATATGCACATAAAATTTCATGAGAATCGATCAAGCCGTTTCGGAGGAGTATGGTATGGTAACTAACACTGTGACACGAGAATTTTATATATACGATTAGTTTTGCCGCTCGCCTGGGGCGGCCTGGGCTGTCCACCCCTAAAGTCGGCACTACTAGATTGTTAGTTTCCATCTGTCACTAGTATAAACATCGTAATTATTGATCCATAAAATCTTTCAAAATTTATTGATTTTCTTCTGGTCCAGTATTCGATTTAAATATGAAGTTTATGTACAAAAGCAATTTAATACATTTTAGTTTTTTTTCTCATGGAACACAATCTTAACTTTGCTTTGGTGAATACTTTTTCATATTAAACTTGATTTTGATCATTTCGAGTCATCATTTTGTGCGAGCTTTTTTGTTAATTTTTTTTTGAATTTACAGGTGTCACCAACAGAAATTGAGAGTATAATAATGGAACTTCCCGAAGTAGCGGACGTGGCTGTGGTGGGAGTTCCCGACGCTTTGGCTGGGGAAGTACCCAAAGCCTTCGTCGTCCTCAAACCAAACCACAAATTGACAGAAAAAGAAGTTTATGACGTGGTTGCCAAGAAACTTATCAAGTACAAACATCTAGAAGGTGGAGTAGTTTTCATTGATGCCATTCCGAGAAATATTGCTGGCAAAATATTAAGAAATGAACTTAAGGTCTTAGGCCGCAAATCTTATTAGACACTTTAAAATTGTAGATAATTTTGTAAATAGTGTAATAAAGTATTCTGTATTATAGTGTGTGCCTAGAACTGATTTTTGATTATGAAATTTTAGGGTAATTGTTATTTAGTATTGTTTTAATTAATAAAGTATTTTTTTTAATATTCGAGTTTTATTGAGATGGGCTGCTTTCTTAATTGGAAGCCAGTTTGTAACACAGCAAGCTGGATACCATTAATCTCTGGGATTTGGAAAATGTGTGCTTAGCTATTTTTCTCACATATTAATTACCATGACTGCATGAAATTTGTCAACATAGTTGTTATGCCAAATTATATAATGATGGAATAACACCACAAAAAAAACTAAAACTAAAAGGAATTTTTAAAAAAATATTTGGTTCCCAATTGGGTATTTTGTTTTAGTCAATACAAGTCTAGAGATATTATTGGCTTAGTGGTAGTCTAACTTTTAAGTATGAAATAAAAAATTAAAACTACAGTTTCAACAAAATTTACTTGAACAATATTTCTTCAGGATTTCATTGCCATATGACAAAAACAGTGGTTGGCAGACTTTTGTATTTAATAGTTATGTTCAAAATAGTTGCATGACTTTTATCCGTGCAGGAAAAGAGAAAGGTGGTAGGGCATTTGCTCGACTGGATGGCTACCATCCCTTGTCTAAAGTATCTCACCATAACAACCTTGAGTTGTGTTGCGGTATTAGTGACCAGGTTCCAGTCTCCCTTAAGAGAGCAGCAGCGCATCTGTAGCACCTGCGGTGTTGCAAAATTAAATGTCCATAGGTATGAGTATGAGATGGTAACCACTTTCCATCAAGTGGGCCGTCTGCTGAATGCCTGCATTAAAAAAAATGTCTATAAACTAATATGGAATAAGTTATACAATCATAGTTATAAGATTGAAGTCTTACAGTTACTATTTGTCCATAGTGATCAGTGTAGGGCTATTTTACTCATTAAACAAATGATATTAGTCTTAAGTGTCCAAAATTAATACCTACTAATTGTTTCTACAATTAACAATGTAAGCTGTAGTTGTATAACGTATTTGAATGGTTTTAATCATTTATTGTAGTAAATAGTTTGAGGTAAACTAGCCTTACTATTTTTTATAATAATCCAATAAACAGGAAATCTATATAAAAGAACACTTCATTCAAAATATAAGTGGTAAACATATATAGAAAGTCATGATAAATAAATTAATTGGTGTTTATTCCACAAAATATGACGAAACAAGTATTCAAGAAAAAGAATTTCACACATCATATAACAGTCTTAGGATTGAATTATTTGCTACATACATACCAAAGTTTCCAATTTCCATTCATTTTAGACTTACCATAAATTACATATCATGTATTATCATATAAAAATACTAAACACTCATCAACTAATAATATCTAAGAGCAATTTCACTTATTTAAATGTACTTTAAATAAGTTACATTCTATTCGATTAATTAACCAAAAAGGGATCAAACACATTAATAATGTTACAAAATTAATCACATAATTAGGAATCTTTCTTTTCAGTATCTACTTGACTAATTTCCACCTTTGGTACTTCAACCTTGTCAGCCTCAGTACTTTCTTCTTTCTTTTCTTCTATTATTAAATCTTTATTAAGATCAGGAGGTGGTTGTGGTAATTCCGAGTTCACATCTGATATTGAATAGTTATCGGATTCAATTTTTGGAACAGCTTCTTCAGCTTTAATCTCAATTGCATTTTCTTGGGGCTTTTCTACTGGCTTCTCTTCTGCTTTTGTCTCTGTTTGACTTTCACTTGAAGTTACTTCTTCCTGACCATCCACCAATTGTTGTTCAGGCACTTTAGGAGAATTGCTATTACCATCTGTATTATCACTAGATGATGAACTTTCTTCACTTGATGTGGATACCTCTGAAATTTGTTTAGTTTCTGGTTCCTCCTTTGAATTAGAATCTGAGCTACTCTCATCCATTGTTATTGATTGAGTATCTACTTCGGATTTTGTTTCGGAAGATGTATTATCTTTTTCTATGGCCTCTGTAGTTTCAGATTTTTCTACTTTAGAGGACTGTTCTTTTAGTTTTTGTTCAGTCATCTCTGCATCATCTACTTTTATTTCTGGAATGATTATGGCTGGCACACTAGGTTCAGATTTCATCTCTACATCCTCCTTTGAATCATCTTTAGTAGATGGAGTAAAAGTGGATTCTTCTGTTGTATTTTCAACCTTAGTTTCTTCTTCTGTGGATGTTGTTGCTTTTGGGCTAGATTCAGCACTAGATTTTTCAAGTGGCTCATCATTTGTTACATTGAGTTCTGGAGGTGTCACTGATTCATAATGTGTTGTCACTTTCTCTTGAGTATCCATAGAAGTATCTTGTTTAGCTTTCAACCTTGCTTCAATGTCATCTACAGATATATGAGAATCAGAAGAACCAGGTTGAGGTTCAGAGTTTACCTGCTCTGCATTATCCTTCCAAGACATATCCTCCATTTCCACATCTACATTGTATTCTGAATTATTGTCTGAGCCATTTACGATTGGCTCATTTGTTTCACCATTCTCAGGTTCAGGATATCTTTGTATGCCAGGTTCTCTTGTGCTGACAACTAAAATATTCTTCTCTATCGCTCTCATAAACTTATCCACGCGATTATATTGTTTTCGAGGACAGGTTAGGAGTTCACAAATTCTTTGTACTGTAAATGGAGCAGAAGTAAACGAATCCAACCGTTCAAGTAAACTATTCTTCATAATGTCGTAATTGAAGGGGTCAACATTTGGATAAGGGGGAATATCTATACCTGGACTAGTTTCATAGAAGTCTGTGATCACGGTGAGAAGTTTTTCCTTGAATAAACTTTTAACGAGAGACCATTGATACACTGGATCGCCGGTTCTGGCGACATACGCCAAGTAGTCATTAAGCTCTTGTGGTATGGTTTTAGGCTTTCGCTTCGAGAATTCTTCTAAGAAATGAAAAATTTCCTCTGCGTTATCCATTGTATTAGAAGCTACTTTTAAAGTTATTATATCGTGTCCTAAACAGAAAGTAGAAACCTTATTCAATTTTTTTTAAAGGAGCAGATTAGAGAAGTTGTGTACCTTTAATTTTTTTCTTATAATCTACCGTTTTACATTATATTTTATTTTTCGGCTGAGTAATTTAAAATATAAATAAATTTAATAAACAAAACTAAAAATGATTAATTTACACAGTTTGCTATTTTTTACAATTATATGAAATGTTACTTAGTCGATTAAATACTATTTGAACATAAAATCAAGTAACAAATTCAACGGACATTTCTATTCTTAAAAATATTTGTCTGACAATCATTGACATTGACATATCAAACAATTGGCAAAATCAAAAATAGGTTAAAACTTAAAAAACAAAAGTAAGAAATTAAGAAAATATTTTAGTTGGTGAAATTTCTTTTTTAATCCACAAATAAAAAATATTAAAATAAATTAACTTAATTTTGAATGTGAAAGTGATATAAAGAAACTATCTTAAACTTTGGAACCTTCAATTTGATTTGGATAACATAAAATGAATAATATACTCAGAAGAGGTGTTCTGCCGGTTTACAATAACGTTTTCAAAGTAACGTGCCGGTCATTTGCCGAAACTGGCATCAAAGAGAAGATTGACCAAATAGTTAAAAACAATAAAGTAGTTGTATTTATGAAAGGTATCCCAGATGCCCCTAGATGCGGATTTAGTAATGCTGTTGTCCAGATCATGAGGATGCACGCAGTGCCTTACGAAAGCCATGATGTCCTCTCTGACGAAAATCTTAGGCAGGGTTGGTTAATTATTTACAATAAACTAATGTTTTAAATGTACATATTTTATTAATCGCAATGTATTCTGTTACACAGTTTCTGCATTACATAACAGGGCAATAAGCTTGAATGCAAATAACAAAGTTGTTTAAAATTACATATATTCCTAGGTAAATACTTTCTCAAGTCTGTCAAATAAGTAAATAATCTATAATATTAATTAATTTTCTGAACAGACTGGGTAGAATAGCAGGTTATAGTTTTTATGTACTATTAAATTTTGTATGGATCTATGTATTCCATTAGAAGTAGAAGAAAAAGTTATGTTCATCTGTAGTCTTTTAACTCACCACAAATCCAAATTCATAAATTAAAGAAATCAAGCCTATATTAAAGAAAGTGAAGGTTGCACAAACATCATTTAGAAATAGAAAATTACTTATTTCTGTTTTAGCATGGATTTAACATTTCATCAACATTCATGATGTTTTCAGGAATTAAAGATTATTCAAATTGGCCAACTATTCCACAAGTGTTTATAAATGGAGAATTTGTTGGTGGTTGTGATATAATGTTACAAATGCACCAGTCTGGAGAGCTAGTGGAGGAATTGAAGAAAGTTGGAATTAAAAGTGCATTGCTCACAGCTGAAGAGGCAAAATCTCAAGAGAAAAAGTAACATTATTCCTTAAGACAGCTTTTGTAGAATATTATTGATTTCAGAATGCAGTAGCAAATGTTTTTAAGTTATTGAATAAATTCTTTGTAAATTTACTGCTATTTTTAATAATGTACTTTCAGAATATCAATTCACATGAGACATAAAAGTTTTTGTTACTTTTAAAATGTATTATTTATTATATGGAAAAAATATTTATCCAAGTAATAAAAAGTGTTTTAGATAAAAATTATAACAAAAATCACCAAAAGTTTAATATTGTACTATTTGGTTTTGTTAATTGTACAATTTGTGTATAAAACAATTGAGTAAAAGTAAGTAAAATACCATAATTAACTGCTGCATCTACAAAATCATAATAATAAGAACTAGAGCTAATTGATTTCTTGTATTTATGAGGTCATGTTAACTTCAAAATACCGAGGAGTTCTGTTGTTTTAAGATGTCTTTGATGATTTCATCGTCAACTAAACTTCAGTCCATTGTTTACATCCAGCACACTTCCATGGCTCCAAGGAGAAAAGTGGTTAGAGTGAGTATAAAAATGTTGTATTTAAATACTTCCTATGCACATTTCCCTCATCACATTCCTGCTTATAAATTAACCTAGTGTTAATTGCATTTGTATTGTTACTATACTTTCATACATTTTATCTTTCGTTTTTGACTTGTTTAATCTTATACTGCCCTTATTTCAGCTTTGATTGTCCCCTATTAGATATAAGGCAGTTGAAATTGACATCTATCATCTATGTATTATTTTAAAAAAACCATCCCCTTTATGTGTTTAGGTTAGAATAAATAAACATTTGTAATTAAGAGCTCTTTATTAAATTAGCTGTACATTTGAGTTAGTATACTTTTTGGGCACATAATCCATTCTTAATCTACGTACCGCTGCCTCCTCATTGTAAAATAATTGAATTAACAACACAGTCAATATTAAAAGACGAAAATATGGCAGATCATTTTATTTTGAGTACTCATACCAAATACTCTCACAAACGACAATTATATTAAATAAAACAAAAAAATGATAAATAAATAGATGCAGGCAAGCTATGGCAATCTATGATATAAATAATTTGTGTGACACTTCCCTGCAACATTTATATTATAATTTGGATAACATACAACATGACCTGTACCTACCATCAAAGATACAATAAATACTAATGGCAGTAATTATAATTTGAACTTGTATAAATAAAATGTTTTCTTATAATATAAATAAAACAAAATATAACAAAAAATCATTCTCACATTTCGTATGAGTCTTATTTTGGTGTCACACATTAGTCAAGCCTAACATTAGCACCATTCAAATCTTAAAAATAAATTTTTGTGACTTCCCTGAGAATTTCATATAAAAGTTAAAAATACCTAATGCTAATGTTATATAAATAGTGTCATAGACATAAAATGTTTCATCTGATTTGAGCCAAACCGTTTAAAAGACCAGAGACAAGTTTTATGGTATGAAAGTTAATGGCATTTTTTGGTTTGATCATTGCACATAATATTTTAATATAGAACTGTTTAAAGAACTAATTTACATAACAAAAATTGTTTACTTTACACCGACCATAATTTAGGGCGATTTGATAGGGGGTCAATGTAAGGGAAATAATATTTGTTCCTTTTTTATGCCAGTACCGCGTGCTTTTGGCAATGGGTATTGTTCGACACGGTTGTGGCTGAGACTCCTTGTTCCGGCACCTTCCTGCACTGATGATGTGGAGATGATATATGTCCTATTTGAGGACCTTATTGACCTGTAAGAGATATAATATAAGCAATTTTACTATGGGTGCTTAGGTTTGGATTTAATCTATATTGCACTTAATTGCGTTTTGAGGGATGTACAACCATAATATATAAGATGAAATCATCATGTCCATTAGCCTGTCTGTGTTTGTTACTTAACTTATATGTATTACTTTTTCCTACTCAAAAATTTAGTTTTTAATAAATGGTTATGATAATTATGATATTTTACATTCATATGAAATTAAATTAAAAAACAAAACAATAGTTCAAATCATGGACCAAGAATATTTTTTCATGGTTCCAATACAGTTTATAATAAAATATTATTTAAGTACAAAACATGCTACTTATGACTCGTTATGTGTATGTATGTTGTCGGTTTTTACATCTTATTATTCACTAGCTTCTGCCCGCGACTTCGTCCGCGTGGAATAGTTTAAAAAGTAAGTTAAAAACGTCCTCCCGATTTTAAAACATCCTGCATTGGTGCTCCGCGCCTATTTGTCTTGGCGTGATGATATAAAATATAGGTTTTATTGTATGATGATGATATACCGGCAATATCTATACTTAATAAGGTGTATAGTAAGTTGTATAATAAGCTAGTTGTATAATATCCCACGGGGACTTTATTTTTTTGGGATCAAAAGTATCCTGTGTTGACCAGGGGTATAAGCTACCACCATACAAAATTTCATTTAAATTGTCAAGTCATTTCGGAGATTAGCCGGTACAAACAGACAGACAAACAGAGAAACAAAAAAAAATGATAAAAATCTAAATTAGATCTATTTCACTTCTTACATCCCCCTGACTCGGTTTTTAGTATTTTTTTTCATTGTACAGAAATTTGACCTCTACAATGTTATTATATGTATAGATTTGTTTTATTATCTATGGTTAATAAAATTGTATGTGTGTGAAGGTTACCTAGAGGTCAGTCTCGCCGTAGAGCGCGGTGGAGAAGGCCATGTAGTCCAGGGCGCCGGGGGGCGCGCCGGAGCCGCGGTATGGGGGCATGCGCGCCACGCAGTACTCCGCCTGGTCGGGGGGCAGCTCGCGCCGCAGCTCGTCCGCCGTGATGTAGGGCTGCGCACACGCGTGTATTATTATTTATTTAGGTTTATGGCTTGGCATCTAGGCCTTTAAGCCACATCTTAGTTTACAATATAGTTTCTTCATTTTCTCTAGCCTATGTGAAGCACAACTAAACTGTAGGTAATCAGCTAGTGCCATTCAACGGAGTTCTTGTGACAATTCAAAAGGCCACATTTGACTATACAGTTCACATTTCTCACAAAACACATAATTACTACTCAAAAACTATTAATATCCTACAACTAATGTTCATTTTAGAGTAATTTTACACATTTTTAGAAAATAAAACTACACAGCACAACATCTATTTCCAGTTCCCGCCAAAAACTCCCGCACACGCGTGACCATAGGAACAATAGAAGCCATAGGAAACCAGTGGATTTCATTTATAATTTGTATTATTAATTAGACATTAGGCGATACATGCGCATTGCTCGGTTGTATTGTCAGATAATAAATATTATTTTCTTTTTTTTCCAACTATGTATATAACGTCTTTGTCATCGTTGTTATAATCGAAATCCACTGTATGTCAAGAATATTTCATATAATAAATAATGAGATAAGCCTCTGAATATTACATAGAAGACGAAAAGATAAGTAAGTGTTTACCTTGTCTCCAGCTAAAATCCTAAAGCTGTCGATGACTTGTTCAGCGGTATCTGTGTCTGTAGATTCCCTTGTCATGAAGTCCAAGAATGCATCGAATGATACGTAACCTAAAGAACATGTCGAAATTATTAAAGTATATATATATATATATATATATATATATATATATATATATATATATATATATATATATATATATATATAATTTTATTACAATAATTATAACTTATATGTACTAGATAAGAATATCTTGGGATAAAAACACTAAGAACTGAGAATCGCCCCGTAAAAAGCTTTCACTGTAAAAGCATCTGAGTCATAATACATTTTACTAGTAACCAAAAGGCGGTACTAGACAATATTTTGATAAAAAAAACGGAAAATAGTGACAGCTTGCGCACATAGTGACACTAATTATCAAGTACTGGAATTGGCATTTATAGTATTTCCTTGTGGTGTTACTCTAGAACAGTGATTCCCAAACTTTAAAACGATCACTCTCTTGATAGGAGCACAAACATGTCAAGGCCTATGTCCAAAAAGTTCATTTTAAATGAAACTAACTCTATCGTGGGTCGCTAGGCTTAAAATACTCTGTAGGAAACATGTATCAAACTCAGTTTCACGTAACCATATTTCTTTGTTTAAATATCGGACAGAATTTAATATTTGTCTAAAGCATTATCTGGGGAAGTCAAAATCTACCACATAGAAGGCTCCAGTGCCCACTGGGGGACAATATCATCCCTTTGGCAATCTATCATGTGGAAAAAATCTTGTACTGATTCATCGTCATCAGTAATTATACTATTAATTTAAACTCTTACTACATAGATTTAAGAACCCGGTACAGAGGTTGACCATCGCTTAGGAAGATTCCAACTCCCTTTCTATTATTACACCACCCTGATTGCAAGCTTTCCGAAAATCAGCGTAGTGTAATGGCTGCATATGCAAGCGGACCTTTCTTCTAGTAGAAAGAACGGATGTCAGAAGACCCATACCAGTGTTGTTGGGGTCGACGACCGCGAGAATGCGCTGGAAGTCGAGTTCGCCTTGTCTGTCCTTGCCGATGCTGTAGCCCAGTGATACCAGGCACGATTTTAGCTCCTCGGGAGCGAGGCGGCCTGAAAAATAAAAATGTCACTGCCTTAACATGCCTACAGTGCATAAGCCTAGAATTTTTTTGTATAGTAAAAATTGTTGTTTGGAAATAATAAAGATAAGAAATCTCAGTCTTGACCTATGACAGAAGCCCTGTAAAAAAGAAAAAAAATCATGCCTACAGTCAAACTTAATAACCGGTTCTCTAGGACCTAGTTGTTGCTATCTATAGCAACAGCTAATTTAGAGTTTTATACCCACATGTGAAGATAAAGGAAACTCTCAAGTAATAGATTATAGGAAGGAACTAACATCTGTAGCCAGACAGTAGTAGTAGTGTAGTAGTTTACCTAGTTTAAGTGTTGGTTTTCATTACGGCTAACGCCATTTCTGCTGCTGGTAATACCTTTTTTTTCTATTATTTGCCGTGACGATATCGAGAAGATATTGTGGATTTATTAGAATACGAATTTCTGATATTGTCGCAATAGACTCGTTTTTGACTAACTGCGTAGCCCCTGACCTGTTAATTAGTTCCTGGGTTCCAAGGATTAGGACCGTAATTCAATATCTTGATATTGGTATAGCAGAGAGAGATGGGGCCCTGAACAAATTATCAGATCACTCTACGTTCAGTAAATTTCTAAACATATAAGTCATGAAATTTCAATGATTTAATCATCAGGTAATTTTTGTCATCTATAATATTTTTCAACTATGGTAACACTGTAACACTCTGTGACTCTTCTAAAATCTAAAAACCCCTTTGCAGTAAACATGTGATTCTTGTATGTATGTAACGTGATTCATTTAATAAATTTATTAGTTCCCTGACCCCTTGTTTTGGATTATACACTGTATTATTCAGTTCGATCTATTCACCTGTGCGGTTTTTGTCGAAGTGGTTGAATGAGGCGCGGAACTCGGTGAGTTGTTCCTGAGTGATGCCCTTGGAGTCGCGGGTCAAGATCTGGTTCTCCACTTCGTTGATGGTGCGGTTGATCGACGTCAACAGTTGCTCCCAGCCGACGCGCAGCGTCTCCATTGTGTATTGTGAATACCTAGAATTATTTTATTATTTACTGATAAACTATTTTCTTTTAAAATGGCTTAGCATGATTTATTTATCTAGCCCATTGGATAAGTAGCAGTAGATCAAGTAGATAAGCGAGTCGGAATAATGTAATAGAATCGCTAGCTTAATTATAGGTCTTTGAATGACGCTAGGAGGATGTTTTAGTGGCAGCTTAAAAGGTATAAGCAGCATTATTTTTTTTTTTATTTTTTATCCACTATGCTTACATTCATATACATTACATTCACATTTGAACTGTGGCACAGAAACCTCATCATTCTAGTAAAAGAATTGGTATATTATGTTGAAATAAAAACTAACCTGTTCTCGAAGATCATGCCCTCCTGAACAGCTTGGTGGATGCGTTCGAGCTCCTCGATGTGTGGTTTGTATGCGTAAACTCCACCCTCGTATTCCTTCAGACGGCGCAACTGGTCTTCCAGTGATCCCTGAAAGGCAAATTAATATGACCATTAGTGTAAAACCATATAGTACCAGCTGATATATGTACTAGATTGCTGTTATTTCTAAGGAAATATTAAGGTAAGATTTTTTATTCTGACTAATATGTTTCCATATGTTAGTACGGGAAATATTTCTCCAAATAAATTATAGACGGCTGTATATTGTTTTTGTAAAACAAAACCGTTTCTTGTACTATTTTGTTCCTAAATATGCCTGACGTTACTCGTGGGGTATTCCTCAAGGGTTCATCTTCATTCCTATTTGATTTAATCTATTTATAAATAACGTTAATATGTTTTTTAAAACACCGATTTGCTGTAGACGATTGCAAAGTTTATAGATTCGTAAACTTCCTAAGCGGTGTAAAATAGGTTCAGTGAAGTTATAGCACATTTACTGACTCAGAATATGTATGTTGATAATTCATAACGGGCTATATCTAAGCTTGCACAAATCCATGTGAAAGTGTTACCTGTAGGCCCATGCCGATGGCGGTGACGGCGTCCATCTGCCTCTCGATCCAGGGCCCGACGGCGTTGGCCTTCTCCGCGAACTGGCGGCGCAGCGTCTCGTTGTTCTGCTGCTTGCGCAGCTCGGCGGCCAGCGTCGCGTCGCGCTGCGGCACCAGCTGCCTCACGTCCGACCACTTGCGGTTCAACTCCTGTTGCGATAACAACGAACGGTTAGTTATACGTTTCTTATTGTTGTCCTAGTAACTCCTACCGGGCTATGGGGTATAGGGTATTACTTGTAATTCGCATTGAGTGAGTTACTTTGCCCCGAGTTATTGGATCTTTTCAGTGGTGTTCTTTGTGTACTACAGATACAGGTGTTGCTAGCTTGTTTAATGTATGTAACGTTTACGTTTATTCCACGAAAAAATATACTAAAACGAATAACTTATCGCTAGTTCTTTTCATTTTCGTTAATAAAAAGTACCATGATTAAAAATGGTTTTATTACTTACGTGAGCGGTAAGTGTAGTGTAGGGGTTTTCTAAACCGCCAGGGATTTGGTGCTGTTTCACGATGGACTCGACTTGGTGTACCAAGTTGACTATCGCCTGAAAAATAAAACCAACGATCTAAGTATTGCCACTAAGGTAGCATGTACCCATACCATATAGCGTTAGCACTATTCTACCATACTGGTCCAATAATTTTAATAGCAACTATATTTGTATTTTTTTTTCAAATATAAGCATGTATTTTATTTAAGGACTCTAATTAAAAAATAAAATTAACTTATGCACATATTTTAATGAATAAATTTTATTGATCTTTAAGTTAGTCCTTCAAGCTTTCCGACTGTAGAAATATCTAGAAGTATGTTCTTGCCTGTTAGCTAAATAATATTGGTAGAAGTTGACTAATGATACTGAATAATACCGGTTTTACGGTACGCAAATGGATATGGCAAATAAGGCCAATTTTCTACCACTGAATTGGCCTTATTTGCCAATTCAAGCTATATTAATATAATCATATGTTTATATCATGATAAGCAGTAATGAGGCAAATGAATGATACTAAAATATAAAACCTAGCTGTAAGTGAGCAATGTGGTGCTATACTTGATTGTAATAATTTAGACACCTGGTACTCTTTATCAGCCTCGCCGAGGGTGGCCTTGAAGCGAGCGTGCGCGTCCATGAGCCCGGAGATTTCTTCGATGGTGTGCACAATGAACATATCCACGAGATCCTCCCGGGTGCCGTCCAACCTGTCAACAAAGTATTTTCAAAAATCTATCGTATTCAGAAGACTTTTTAGTTAATATCATCATAACCCTCGCTTTCAAAGATGCTAAGCTACAAAAAATAGCTATTCAAACGAATGGTTGAGTCATAGGTACATAACTTTCTTACGTAGTACCTATTTATATAGTTACATTTATATAATTCTTAATTTCACACCCATCTTGGAATCTATGTTGCTTGTTTTTATTTAATTATAATTTATTCCCGCGTAATTTAAATTTATTCGTGATTACTGGCCATTTAGTGATAGTAGGCGCTTGAATAAGTACCACCCTCCTATTTTTTCTTCTGCCAAACAGCTTATCTGTGTTCCACTAAAAAGAAGTGCAAACAAAATTACCGGCACCGAGATTATACAACGAATATCCCAAGACGGACAGGGCAACACATTTATGGCGAAAGTCTAAAATAATGCAGACGACATGATTTATTCGAGCTAGCGAGTGGGTTGTCTGCTTGTTTACCCATCTTTCTTACATAAAAACGATGAATAGTTAAATATCCATCTATAATCAACCTAAATAGAAATTAGGGTGATCACTGACCAGTTGTTGAAGGGGGCGGCGCGCTTGGCGAACTCGAGGTGCAGCAGGTCGATCTGCTCGAGCACGCGCTCGGCGTCGTCCAGCGCGTGGCGGCGGCGTTGCGTCAACGCGCCGAGGCGGTCCCACTGCGAGCAGATGCGCTGGCAGCGCGCGTTCACCGTCGCCACGTCGTGGTACTCCAAGGTGCTGGTAACGTATAACCACAATGGATTTACGATAGGGACGGTTAAGGTAAGACTTTTTTTTTTATGATACAGCATTAAAACATACATACAACCCTAAATTTTCAACCCCTACAATCAACCCCTATTTTTTAATAGCGATATTAGTATTTTTATAATTTTCTACTGGGATGATTTAGATTTTATTTTGAACCAGGTAGATGGCGCTGCAATCGGGTATCAGAATTTAGGTGTTCTTTTTGTTGTTGTATGTGTTGAAGTGTGTCCCGGAATGGTTAAAATAAACGATTGGACCCAGTAAGTGGCGCCGCGATACTCCTAAACGCTGGACCTGAAATTTTTTGTTAGTTCAAGTGGATTTGAGAATAGTTTAGATTAATATTTAGTCCCGGTAGATGACGCTGGAATCGGGTTCTAGATTTTTACTTTTTAAAGGCAGGACAACGTCTGCCGGGTACAGCTAGTATAATTATAATAGATTTTTTTTTAAATACCTTATTCTTTGCTTTGTTTATACTTACAAACCGAGTTAGTTAGAAATACTTCTGTACCATACTTACTTGAGTTCTTGTGCAATAGCGGCGATTTGCTCGACGCGGTCTTGGTGCGCAGCAAGATCTGATTCGAAGGCTTCGTGCTTCTTCTTTAAAGCCTTAATCTCGTTCAGCTTGCACTGACGAAGTCTTGAGATTGCAACATCTCCTCCTTGCCTGAAAAGTAAGTAAATATATATTGGCAGCCTTTGTTGTACACACGTCTGTGTTGGCCGTCTGACTCACTAGATTCGGAAGGCGTCGAGTTTGAATACCGCAGAGCAAAATTTTCCGTTAATATTATTAATCTTTTATTGGGTTTATCTTCAGCGTGGCATATACAAGAGTAATTCAAGCTTAACCCGGGGAGATAGGTGAGGGCGTGGATTTACTAATAAAGTACTGCAATCTGCATGCGCAATATTTGTATAATTTTATTCTTAATTTATTGCAAAGTAAACTGTAAAAGATTAAACTATATGAAAAATCGTAGTGTTAACGACATATAATTCAATTATCTATTTAATATATAATAATAATTATGGCATATTATAATTATTATCTATGACCTAACCTGCCCGACTTTTTGACGATTTCACAAGCCATTTTAAAATGAATCATGGTCTTTATGATACCATATTAGGAATATGTTACCTTTTTAGTTGCGACAATACAGTCTTATTGATAAAAACCTTAGATAACATATTCGGTCCGTTTGTGCAAGTTTTTAGATGGTAATCATTTTAAGTTTTTGTGGGCGTGGGAGAGTATCCACATATAAGTTACCCTTTATATTAAAAATTAAACTGAACTATAAAATAGAAAACTAAAACTAAATAAAAAGAGAGAGCAAAATTATAGATAAAATATTGGTCCCAAACCACTGTCACGTACCGGGAACGTCCCAAAAGGCTGGCGGCGTTACCACGCCGAATAGCATGCATGCTTACCCTTTGAGCAAAATAGACGCCAGCCTTTTAGTTGCGTGAGAGGTCTATTAAGCGTTCGGCGACATCTCGATAAAGTTTTTGAGAGTTAGAATTTATATTGATTTTTTTTAGAACGTTATGACTGCTTTTTGGGCGTTAACAACTACTGGTAAAATGATTTAGTTTGTAACTGTTTTTAATTTATTTTAAATAGAACATAAACGTAATTGTCTCCTCTTTAAAACTTTAACCATAAAATATTTCAAATAATTTTATAATATTTGTATCACCATCCTCCGATCTAGGCATTAAAGAAGAAAATCGAAACAGTAGGACAATATCATATTTATATATCTGTTATCCGAATTTTTATTTCATAGCAGTCAGAATTTTTTATAATTTAGAAAGTAAAAAGAATCCTTGGACTAATAACAATAGTCTTAAATAATAATAATAATAAAAACACTGACCCCTAGTCCAGTCCTCGTGGATGTCAGCTTTGTGCTTGAACTTCTGTGCAAGGTACTCGAGACGCTCAAGGCGCATCATCTCGCTGAGCAGCCACTCCTCGAACGCCTTCTCGGCGATCTCCAGACCTTTCCATGCTTGAGCGATGTCCTGGAAAAGTTGTTACCAATTGTGTTATCTGAATATAAAATGAAGTCAATGTGAAATTTCGAAAATTCGTGCATTTGGGCCAGATTTCGTATCGGGATATGGGTCAATTGCAAGTCGCCTGCACTGGTGTGGCAATGCTATCTCTAAACGCGCAAGTTAATGGAAAGCAAATACTTAGCCATCACACATGGCATAGATATGGCTAGATTTTGATTTACATAATCTGTATGAACATCGAAACTTAGCCTGTAGGACGTTCTCTAGACGAGGTTCCGGTACAAGCTCAATAAATGTAGACTCAGAATCGCAATGGGTGCAAATGGTCTCACAATGTAACATCTTCAGTTCATGCGAAATGGAAGACAAAAAGCAGTAATTAAGCTGATCTTGGGCCGGTACTAGGATTTAGCATCGAGATAATTGTGATTATAGATATAGGTCCTTAATAGATTTCCGAAAATTTTATAATTTAATTAGACTTATGAGAGAGTAAAAAATATGGGTGATTAAATTCTGAATACTTACAGAGACCATTTTGCCTTCAGTGGGCATATACGCGGGGCGGTTGCTCAAACGCAATTTGGTCTGCAGGGTGTTGAAGTTGGTCTCTAGTTTGGCCTTCTGCTCCACACGCGGCGGCTTGTGCTTACGCCTATGATGTTACATGATTATGTTTAGATAAATTATAACACCAAAGCTAAAGTACAATTTGTAGTGATTCATTGACTATGGCATCCACCTCGCCTATTTTCCATGACCCGGGTTTCAATGCTGGTAAACCAGCATGTTTCTTAAGTAATTTTGGTGAATACTTTCCATCAGATAAGTATAATTCGGAAACCGCCATTACATTCGCTCCCATTTAACGTGGAAGCAGAAACTTATCAATGATAAGTTTTTGATCTGTACTTCGTGCGAGTTTTTTACTACTCGATCAAATTTAAGTTAACGAAATTTTGTATAGGAATGACTTAACGCCATCTTGTGGGCATGAAGGTAAACGTAACACAGAATTGCGTTAACTTGAATGTCATCGATAGTAAATAAATCTAAATACTCTGTACTGATATTATAATCAAAGCTAGAACGTGTAATCTGAACCTGTAAGTACGGTAGTCCTCCAGCTTTTTCTGACAGCCAGCTAGAGAGTTGTCAGTTTGGCGGCTGTTCAGCCAGGGCATAGTGCGCCTAATCCAGTCAAGAAGCTGGAAAAATAATCAAACAGATAAATTTTTGATTTTACTGAGAAATCTGGTAATATGTATAAGAGGAATACTTACATCGCTGGCAAGACGCTCGTACTCTTCCATGAGGCGTTCGTTCTCCTGGTTGACCTTAAGAACTTTGCAGATTCGGTTCGCGGCGGTCTCAGCCTATGGCATACGTTCAAGAATTTCAATTATTTCGTGTAATGCAACTAGTTAGAATCAAAGAAATTAGAACTATTGTACAATTGCATGCAAGACTCTTGTTTGATGTTTAAAAGTGGTACAATTAAAATTAGTTACTGCCAACACAACAATATTCAATAGCATTTCATGTTTTGAGATGTGTGTTTGTAGCAATGAATTTTCATGAGACGGTAGTAGCTGGGTTGATTAAACAAATGACCTGAGACACAATTTTTACTGCTATACATTACAGCCACTTTACTTTAATTATGAATTTACAAGTCTAAAACGAAGTACCTCAATAATATTTTTTAACAGTCAATTAAAATTATTGTGATCATGAAAACGAATAATAAACAAGTAAGGTGATCGCAAAGTAGGCATTCTATATTTTTTCTATCGCTATAATATAGTTATTCCACAATGTGAAATATGTATGTAAAGGATTTTAGAATTTATTATAAAATGTTTTATACTGCCACATGTCAGTTTGATCTTTTTATGATTTATCTAAATTTCTTTACTCCTGTAACTGCTGTAGGGACTATTTTATTCCCTCGTCGATAATGATTTCAATCTTATGGAGGTTCTACATATCTTTAAGGAATCCTTAGATGTAGCGGATGTTGAGTATTGTATTGATGCATACAAACCTTTTGAGCCCCAGAGAAGCAATGGTAGTATGAGGAGACGTATGTCATGACGGCTCGCTCGTCCGGCATCGCCGTGTTCTGCAGATCTGACAAGCGGTACGCAAGCGACACGGTGTTAGTTCTCATGCGATGTATTATGAATTATTCATTAAAAGAATGCTTGCGTTTTATCTATTGTTTAAAGTGAGTTGCCCCAGAAACATCGTATACCTAATACTTGTCGTAACGCGGATATTACACGTTCAAGTAATGCATATAAAGATAAAATGTAAGTAGATTTTGAATTATTATTAGAAATTTTTGCTGCATTATAAGCATTATTTGGTTTGTTATGTAGAACAAAACCGGATTAATTAGCTCTAATACTAATTAGCGTGTAATTACCAGCATTTAGCTAAACAAAAATAATATCTAGATCTACTAAATGCTACAGTCATTTGTTTCACGGTCACTGTAGTTTGTTTTTGTAAACACAAGCATTCGTTTTTTATAGTATCAATATCCAATATTATTTATGGTATAGTTAAATACATAAAGCTAAAATTAAGCTTAAAACTACTGTTATAATTAAACATTAATTAGGGGCCACATCAAATGTTGTTTGGAGATAATGAACTGGATTAACAACAAGAAAATAACAATACGGCGACCTCGTTATACTTGCTTATCGGCAGGTTGTTTTAAATGGCGGAAATATCAATTTTGGAGCCAGCTCACAGTTTAACAGTGAGGACCGTGTGATGGAAGCTACAAGTCCTACGGAAGCAGAAGAGGCACTCAGTCATGCTTTTGTAAGTGACACACAAAAGCCTGGTATTAGGGGGGTTCGGGAATCAAACGCGAAAGTTGGAGATTGCTCTGCACTTGGCGGCCATTTTGGTTTTGTACCTGTTGCGCGCCTTGGAAGGCGTGGTAGTAACACGACACATAGGTCATAATGGCGCGCTCGTCCGGCTTTGGTGTGTTTATTAGGTCTGCAATATCCATTACAATATATTTCCAAATTAAAATAACAACACATCTATCGAATATTGAACTTTTGCTGCTTAATACATTTTTCTCGTGGGCAATTAAAATTACCCGAAAAAATCAAGCTCTTTATCTGACAAGTTATCTTAATATTGGGACTTGTTGCTTACCGTCGGGGTCCAACATACGGGGGATGTCAAGATACTTTTCGGCAACATCGAAGGCCGTGTTCAAGTTCTCAAGAGGATTGTCCTTGGACAGTTTGCTGTAGTCAATAAGGTCGGGCCTGTGCCTATGGATAAGGGCACAGAAGGCCAGACCATCCTTGAATGACAGGTGGAAGTTTTGTACATTGACATTCTTGTAGGGGGCAGTCTTGCGTTGACACCAGAGAAGTAGACCTTCCTGAAATATTAAAATAGTCATATAAATAATACTACGAAGGATAACGACAACTAATGATTGCAGATTCTTTTAGCTGTGTCATAGATTCTGAGAAACAAGAGTGAAATATATACGTGTATTACCTTAGCGGTCATTTCTTCTACTGAGATGTCCTGAATGGCGAATCGGAGAATGATCGTCCAGATCATACCTAAGGTCATCTTCAGATTTCCATCAACGATTTCTTCGGCACCAATCGATACCAACTTTACGCCTGAAAATAAAATTTTAAAAATGGTTAGTATTCAAGGTCACACAATTTAAATTACTTAGATTTTTGGCTTTTGCCTGTTCTATTACGTTTCTATTTATTTACACAAATAAATAAAATTAACGTGTCTGTTTGTGACTTAAAAATAAATGCCAATATTTAAGTTTAGTTATATCTGGAAGTTGGTTTCGAATTGGGTTTGAATGAAAATTATAAGGATTGAAATATAAATTTTGTCTTAAATGTTTGTGTCTATTTAAATGTTTTTCGCGAACAAAGTGGTAGACATAACTAGTTTTGAATCAAATTAATTAACAGGGGATTTAAGTCTATGTGTATCTGAAGAATTCATGAATAATAAAATTATTCCGGCGGTTCTGTTCGTGTAAACTTTGAATCCGTATCCCTTTCTCTCTTTCTTTCTGTCCCTTGAAAATATCTGGGTCTCGGTTTAAAAGTAACCTTATGTTTATTTCACTATTAAAAGAACATACATTAATATTTACTTTCGGCTATGCTTGTGTATTCTTAAAATGAGGATTTGAAGAATACACAAATCCGATTTTCTGGGAAAATTTGTTTTTCTTCTATCTATCTTCTACTAATGTTATTATTACGGATACCCTCTTTCCCTTTACATGTTTATTAAAGTGTATAGACGTATAATTTTACTATATTAGAATAAACTATTATATAAATGTTTACCTAATAAACAGTTATACAAATATTAATATTTATTGTGTAAGAATAATGCGTTCTAAATAAACAGATGGTCAGTAATGCTTTAGAGCGTTTAGCTGTTGTTAGATTTTGCTGAGATTAGACCATATATGACCGTGTAGTGGCTATCAATGCAATTTATATGGCTTGACCACCAGCATAACCTTATAAGTACCTGAGATTTGCGCATTGCTAGCAAGGTCAATAAATTGTTGGACATAAAATGTGTTTTTTATTATCCTCATTATAACATTATTAAATAATAATAGTAATCGTACAAACTAATAATCGCTGTTATAATGACCATATAATATATTATGTTGATGCTATTTTCGTGAATTTAATATCGGGGCGGATACTAATATATATATGAGAATAACTTTGTATGTTCGTGTGTCTTATGCAAGTTCTTTGAAATAATAAGATTATCTTGAAATCTATACTACAATAAATCTGTAAGTAGTTTAATTTCGTAGAATGCTTTTAAAACTGTGACAAAAATTAGGGGGGCAAATTCGGACCAGCAGATTTCGAAAAAACCACTGTATATAATTTTTGTCTGTCTGTCTGTTAAAGCATCATGTGAAAACTACTGAACGGATTTAAATGAAAATCGCCGTAGACTGACTAATAACTTCAGTTAACACTGAGGATATATTTTATCCCGGTAAATGACGTTTCAATAGAATGGCAACTGGAACAATTGGCAAAATAGATGGCGCTATAATCACGTTTTTCACAATTCACTAACAGGTACCTACGTTGTCATGAACAATAGGCCATTTATTGTATTAATTCAAATCAGGTTGGCTTCGACTCACCTCTGTTTGGCTGGGCAGTTGTCTAAACTATATATATATATACTATATCACAGAGGTGTATTAGTGGGTATTTTGGAAAGTAGCCGACGACTCGCATACTACCCCTGTTATGTCCCAATAGTTCAGTGTCCTCAAACGGATTTCATTTTTATAAAAAGGGGGCTTGACACGCGGCTTAGCCGCGGGAAAACTCTAGTTTGGTATATAAATATTATGTACTTTCCACAATGATAAATTTGCTTTTATCTCTAATAATGAAATACTTTTCATAGGATAGCATTCAAAAAATCTCCAAACGAAGCAACGTAGTCTTAGTTTTATTATAATTAAGTTGCAAGCAGGAGCAATAATGTTAGCAAGTTATTAAAATCATGACTGCGCTGTGATCTCTGTGACTCAGATGAATTTAGTTATTGTAAATATTAGCACACTACGTCAATAACTTATTCATCGGGGTCAACATTAAATATGGATTTCCTACTGAATTTAAAAGTAGCGTCAATTTGCTCATAGAATGCGCCAAACTTTACAACCTCTCTTAATTAAAAAGCCAAAAAACGTTATCACCCGTAAAAAGGGACAAGCGCCACTTTGTGAAGGAATGAAAAATGATAAAAAAATTGGCAACCTGGATCGCCGGAGAGAGGCAATAAAGAAAAAGAAAATACTCCTAATTTATGTTAATTGAAAATGAGATATTGTGTAACTTCGACTAATCTAGGGAGGCCACAAAGTTTGGCGCAAAACGTTTTAAGCGAAACTCACGATGGATGTGGATATTGATAACAATCAGAGCTAATTCAAATGCAACATGTATCCATGTCACTGAACAAACAATAAAGGATGGCTAAGACCGTCTAAGTGGAGAAGAAAATGTAGAAACGCGGTCTGCGAGGTCCAAAGCGAACATTCCGAATGTAACTGAGAGTTAATGCTAGGATGAAGATGATGGGGTATTATGATATTTCAAAGCTCAGGAGATTCAATAGAAGGCGGTTACCCTACGAAAACCCGGAGTTTAAAGTTGCCAGACAAGAAAATATAAGAAGTATCTATCGCTCTAAACAATTGTAGAAGCGAGAAATACATTTTATTTGTAGGAACTGACCTTTGGAGGCGATGAAGTCTAATGCCTTGTTGACGTTAGCGATTTTGTGGAAACGCATCTTGCCGCGGTCGGGCTTGGGCAGGGTTTCGCCAGAGATCACCTCCAGCAGTAACATAAGCTTCAGGCCATTGCGGAAGTCGTCTTCAATATTTTCGATGCCAGTGCCAGCTTTCCTCAAGTGGCTGTTACACCATGCCGTGAAGGTCTGAAAAATATTTAAACAACCAAAAATCAAAGACGTTGTTCAAATTAAATGACTCTTTTTTAGTTTAATCATACTATATTTAAAAATGACGTTCTCTTTATTTTTTAGGTTCTTTCAATAGATTTTGTTAAAAGATTGATTTTTGTTTAATAAGATGTCTCCACTGCAACTTAATGGTTTTCAGCAGTTGGTTTCTATGCTTGTGGTTCAAGGTAAGATTTTAGTTGCTTTTGTAAGTTAATTTATATTTTTGGTGTAGTATGTAATTTTTACAAAGTTGGTTACAAAGTAATGTATTATGCTCATTGTAGATTGCAAATAATAAAATAGTGAATCTTGAAGTATATTAATTAGTATGGATATCATAATACGTCAATATTAATAAGCTGAAGTGGCTGTGGGGGGCACACCTGTCACAGAATCTATAGCCAATAGAGTACACGAGTCCTGGAAGGAGGTCACATATCGGCAAAGGTAATATAGAAGAGCCTTGGACTAGTGACTACGATTGGCACAAGGTCGCCAGTCGCCTTTTCCTGCATATAGGAAAAGGCAGGACTTGGATATCCAGCAAATCTGCGTCCAGCAGTGAACATTGGTGGATTGATGACAAAAAGGAAATCGTGTATATATTATGTAGTAATAGATATATCAAAATTCTAAATACTTAGTCATAGTTTTTTAGGTATTACAATGCAGGAGTTCGTATAACAAAACACAGATGTAGTATGTAAATTATCTGCGGTTATTTATTGTAATTTGATTACCAATTAATAAAGCATTGTAGATGACTCAGTGAATCGGTCGGTTTGCATATTTTACCTGAAGTTATTTACGATCATGACCTCACTTTTACTTCGTGAATTTATGTTTCTCTCAGGTCACGTATCGAATTTTATGACTTTTTCGTAATGATTTCTTTACGCGGAAGAGTATGTACGGTATTCATCTTACAGTATTACAGTATATCTTTCGGTATGGTTATATCTAGGTGAATCAAAAAGTTTTTGGAATCAATATTAAGAAATGCAAAAATTTGAAGAAAAATATTTTATTATTCTACATAATCTCCCTCCCTCAATGCATTTAGAATAAAGCGTTTCTAACTTCCTTATTCTTTGCAAAAAAATGTTTTTTTTGAGTCTCGAAAAACTACGGCAGTCATAACCGCGTTTCATTATCGCGAAATTTAGTCCCACGAATTTCCAGTTTTAATTTTGGGAATAAGTGAAAATCACTTGGTGCTAAGTCCGGAGAATATGGTGGGTAGTCAAAGAAAATGAAGCCAGCACAGCGTTATCGTGTAGAAATAACACGCCCAATGACAGTTTTCCACGACTTTTTTCTTTAATCGCTTCACGCACTTTCAGAATCTGTTCTGTCTGACCTTCTGGCATGTAAATAATAAAAAGGATTCTTTCACTATCCCAAAATGCTGATGCCATAACTTTGCCAGCGGTAGGAGCAACCCGAAATTTCTTAATGGATGGAGAGGATGTTTTCGTCGGTTTTTTGCCGGCCTGCGTCTCTTCAACGCAGATGCTCCGGGTTCGATTACTGGTATAGTAAATTTCGGAAACGTATTTTCTCCGTTATTTACTATGGTCTGAAAAGCCCAGACACCCGGGCCCCAGAGTAGTCCGTTGTAATTTACCTATGACATAAGCGTAACTTGCTTAATTTGGGGATATACAAAATGTGTGTTTGTCTGTCGATTATGAATTTTTCCGCCTATATTTATGTATAGTCCTTGACGTATCCGTCAACGGCGAACCTTGTCAAGTCCGGCTGTGCGAGCGCAGGTGGCTAGCGAAACCAAATTTGGTTTTAAAAGCTCTTCTGTAAGGAGTACAATATTTATGTATTCAATTTACAGCTGATAATTGCACTGTTCCTATATTTAACGTATGCGTATATTAATTACTTTAATTAAATTTAGATGTTATTCATACATTTTTACTTGTGAATGAATTCTAATCCTAGAATAAAGTAACTTTCTATTCTTAAAATTTTTAATTTGGTCGAATAAACAAAACACGATTTGAATGCTTACAAGTACAGTTAATCAATACTGCAGTTGCATTTGGTAGGGGGACCATTGGCCGAGGGGTCCGACCCTTCGGGTGCCAAATTCGCACAAAGCCATTTGCAGCTTGTTAGATATCTACAGCAAGTTTAGAATATTTAAATAAATACCACGAGGTCCTTATACCCTGGGCTTCTAGAAACAACTCTAAGGTCTAGCCACTCTTCAGGTGATCAAATGGTTGTTGCTTACGTCTGGCAACGTATCAGTTTGTAGATCCAGTGAGGTAATATCTTTTGGGCAACTTACCTTTCCTGTTTATTTATATAAGGGTGTTCTTCAGCTGTTCTTCTATGTTATATATATTTAGAGATGTATATAAAATTTTATATATGTATTGTATCGCAATATAGACATTTCATGAATTTAACATTATCATAAGTTAAAGGTCTACTTTTTACCAAATGATTTAAAAATACGTCTTTATTTGTCTTTTTCACAACGGGTTTCAGTAAAAACTACCTTAGTTAATGATTAGGTCACGTTGCTGTCAGTCTGATTATACCATTAGCCGTGGAGTAATTCAATAGCTTAGAAAAATAAGTAAACAGACAGATTATTATTTATAATAATGGTATTTCTTCTACTTGATCATATTATGACGACGTTCAATAGAAAAGTATTTTTTATAGATCAGGGGCCCTATTATTATCTCGTCAAAATAGCAGGACATTATCGTCTCAATCGTAGTTTTGTGTGATTTGGGTAATCTGTTAATTCCAGTGGAGTGCTCGTAGCATGCCACTGTTCATAAGTCTTGATACGCGAAAACTCGCGTAATAAATCTTAAAAATGTTTGGTATCTTTTCAATTTTATTTTGGGTAACGCCATTTCTGCTAGTAGTAATACTACCAATATTTCTAGCATTAATCCGCAAGGGGAAGCCAGACAGACTGGCGCCGTAACGCGTTAGTAACGACGCAATTTACCCTCCCATAAGAAGTTATCATTTCAATAGCCGAATTGGCCCCCAGATAATTAGGTCACGAAATGTTGCAAACCATATCAACCGATCTACTTTGTAAAATTAAAAAGATCAAAACGTCACTAATTTTAGCTGATATTCTAAGAATTAAGGTAATTAAAATAGATATCACTGTGGTCTAAGGATTTGTAGTGTTTGTAATGCTCGTAATTTCCATATTCTGTTGAGAATCGACGCTTATTATCAAGCTGTAATAAAAAGCCAAAACTATCGATATTCTAAAAAAAATCTGGCTCTGACTACATACAATATTATAACACAAATTTCTATGTCACTAAGTTAATTAATTATCTTTTCAAAACACAGACTCGAAATAACATTCAGTCTCAAGATAATATCTTTTTAAATGCCTGAAATGGTAAGCTGGTATGGCATCCTGTTTTTTTGCAATTCTAATATTACTTTGTCTTAGGCCTGTACTTACTGAGTTGTTTTAAATACGGATCTCAATGTCAATCTAAAATACAAGCCAGTGTTTTATTCAATCATTGCACAGTAGGTATTACATACGATTTTTTAGCTAATTTTGTGTCAAAAATAATGAGATCAACAAAATACAACTTTGTAAATTATACCCGTCATATGTTTGCAGTTTGTGCAAATTGAACAAACAAGACAAACATTTGTGTTCTGGAAAAGTCCATAATTTATATTTTATAACAAGTCTTGGTAAGGATATTGTTAAATTGTAATTTTGACTAGCCAAGGGCACTCCTACGAAATGCAAACTCGCAAACTATAGATTGGTTCCGGAGGTGGCGTCAAGGCTGGAACCGATAAATAGAATTGAATTCATTCAATAGCCTGCGTGACTATACTACGTTCCAAAGCCGTTGAAGTCGACAATTAATGACACAGAATCGTGCCACCAGAATTGCATCATCAGTTATTGAATTTAACTTTTTCCCTATATCTACTAGTAGGTAGATACTACTACTGGGACAATAATATTGAAGTTAACGTTATATTTAGACCTAACTATTGTCGATAGGTTCTCATGCGGAATAGGTATAAACAAACGCATGTGATGTGAGACACGAGTAAAAAATTCTACCTGCAAGCATAATCGGATCGAAACCGTTATAGAATTTTAATTCTAGAGACAATACAATTAAAAGCTTATTTGCTATGCCACCTAAGGTCATGTACAGTTCTTGGGTATTTGCTTATATCTGTAGATTCAACGAGTTCACCAAGATGCCATCATTGCGGAACATTAAAAGTGACCAAACTGCATTCTGTGGTCGCAACAAATGAATCACCCATGAAACTTGCTACTTGGCACAAGACAGAAAATAATAATACGACAACTGTATGACCTACAAAATGCAGGTGAAGGCTTCACATATGTTGGTTGTTATTTATATGTTGTTCATCCAAAAGTACAGTTATCTGATCGCGTATAGGATAGCGAAGTTGGTTGATACGACGACTATTTATTTGTGCGAACATTATCATTGACAAACGTAATGTCTGTAGTTATAGAAATTTACAATATAAATATATTGATGTTGACCAGTGGAGCGTAATACATGTTTAACGATTGTAGAAAAAGTTGATACTTAAAAGATAAGTACTTATTTGTATATTGCAATATTTTTAAATTGACTGTTATACTCGACATAAACAATATTCGAGCTACCAATATTGATACCAAATTTAGATATAATAATTTGAAAGACAAAAATTTAACAATAATATAATTATAAACAAGAAGTTCTAAGTAACAGCCGCCATCCAATCTTGTGAAAGAAGTGTTCTAAAGTCTCGGTAAGAATGTAACAGAATTTGTCAGAGACGAGACGTTATCTGATAAATATGAAATGTTAACCTCGTGCCTACGGGAATACGAACGTCCCTGAGACAAAACACACAACGTGACCCAGAATATGAAAATAATTTAGTCACCTTGCGGCTACCACCACGGCCAACAACCAGAAATAACATTCGCAGGTGTAGACAAGCGCAGTGTGCGAGCTATTTGGAATGACGACTAGTGCAATGAAGATACCACATTTTATAGCGCATAGTTTTAGACACGATAGTAATATCGTCAACGATAACTGTTTTATGTGGAGCAACTGAAGCTAGGTTAATTTCAAGGCAAATGCTAATTCGCGGGTTAGTACATTGAAATTAGCGACGGTATAATCAATTTCTTTACAAAAAAAACAATGTGGACTAAGAAGGTTTTGGCCACATTTTATGTCTTTTATCCATAAAATACTTCAATTTACTCTTAAGAGCCTCGTAAGAGACAAAAAGTATTTTTTGATTGATGCCTCAGCCAAGATTCTCTTTATAGCGGTAAAAAAATACTTATTTCATATTTCTGAGGATAATATAGGTACGCAAAAATGTTTTCAAATTGGATTATTCGAGCAAAATTAGGCTCTACTATATACGGTAATAATATGGTAAAACTATTTTTACAATGTTCTTATTAGCACAGATTAAATTGAAATATGTATATAGTACCACTGAAATCTTAAAGTATGTGTTGGTGGAAAACGGAAGATTCCTTAACAATGTCAATCAATGTTCTTTGTATTCATGTACAAGACAACGTCATAAAATTAATCAGATCATCTCTTGAAGAATCAATAATCATATCATTGCTACTGTTTATTCGAAAGTTTCTTTGATTTCTAATTTTATATTTGAGGCTCTAATGAAATATTATGATGGTCACGTCAACAGCTCAAAGTAAATTAGTAAATATTATACATTCACAAGGCAGAATATGTACCAAGGTTCCTCTAAGCGTGCCAAGTATCTAAACCTATGTCAATGATAAATATCTTCCTGGTCTCTATTATAGCTGGAATGAGGGACAATAAATGCAGCTGTATCCAGTTATGACGTTTATTTCTGGAGCAAGCCAGTATATGCATTCTTAGAATTTTTGCTTGTGTAGTATGATGCCATTACGGCCTCTATTTATTTATAGTAAGTAACCAGTGCGCCCATTATTATGATTTATTGAATATTCATATTGAGTGCCAACCTGCATTTAGTACGACACATTGGGTGTCAACTAGATGCATCGTTATTGATGAATTATGGAAATTGTTTTAGCAGAGTATACTCTAATATATCTTTTATAAATAAGACCGACAATGCTATAATTTAGAAATCACAAGCTTGTTCATTATTTTTGTTATTAATATAGTGCTATTTATAGATTCAATTAACATCGACGTTCCTACTGGAGTTATTTTTAAATTATCAAAAACACAAGAAACGCTATTTCTAATTTATGCAAAAAATAATTTTGTATTTTTGTCTTATAGCAAAGATTGTTTATGAAAATATTTAATTAGTTTGGTCGAAATCGGCAGCGAATACAAGAAGTGGCATAAAACTTGAAAATTGAAGAAGATGAAAGTGAATTTAATACTTGATCCGGTTTGGAAAGGTGCCGCCGATCCAGCGTTGTTTTTACCATCATGTTTATGAATAATCAATGAAATATGAGCATATCGTCGAAAGGACAAGGCACTTTATGAATAATTTAATAGAGAAACGATTGACATACAAATTATAGTAAGTATATAAGTGGTGCGAGCTACTTTGTTGCTTTAGTCCACTTTATTATTAATTTCATAAGTTGCTGAGGTAAATGAGCACATTTTTAATTTATAAAAAGTACTTCTTCCGCCCGTCTGTCCGTTAATAGGTTTTGTCCCAGTGGAACTAAAACGGCTATTATAATTTTATGTATACCAGTAACTTGGTCCATAAAAGTTTTATTCTCTTTCGGCTTGTCGTTTGCCGAGAGAACCTACTATATGGTTTTAATTTATTAATGTACGAAAGCTTTTAATCATCATAGACAAAATCACCTCACATAAAATTTTTGCAGCACGTATAATTTTAATTCAGTGAATTTTATATGGTTGGTGCTATTAAAATATAAATTAAGGTATTTTCAATTTTAGAAACTTCAGAAAACGACTTTTTATACACTCAGAAAGATTTTTGATTTGAGATTTACAGTGCTTATCTTGGTTACTTATCGCACTGCTAATATATGCATATATGACACCCATTAGAAATTTCAACCAATGTTATTTCGTAGAAACGAACTTATTGAAAATCATGATTGTACAACCGCCTTCAAGGTAGTTTTAGTTACTATTCAAGAAGAATCATGCAACAAACTTAACTGCAATATGCATGTTTTCTTTACTTAAAATTATTTAAATATTAAGTAAAAAAACATAATGCCGAGATACGTAGTTTTCTTAATGTTGACTTTGGACTAGTGCAAAATTTAACAAAAGTATTTTATTTGTATAATTTCTGAATGCGCTTGGTTTTGTCGCATTATTCCTATTCAATACTCAAGTCTAGAAATATTACATGCTATTTTCAACAAGCCAGGTGCAAATTTAAGGATATGATAGATTCCTTTACAAAAATAATGAAAAATGAGGATTATGGGTATTGGATTGTAAGGACAATAGTTGACACAAACAAAGAAGTATAAAATCTACAGCGAAAATAAGGTTCAGCTTCACTAACAATTACGCTATAATCCAATTAATAATCTGAGAAATCTAAAAGTATCTACTTTCACTACAAATTACAAATACAGTTCAAGGTGCACCGTTGTCGTGGTCCGAGACTGCACTGTTGCCACAGAGTTACACTATCTATAATGTTACAGACACCGAGACATGCACAAATTGTTATAGCTACCATTATTTTTAACTGTGTGCTAAAAAATTGTTCTCTTGCACAAGAAAGTTGAACCGAGTTTTATGTTTTATAAATAAACTCAATATCTTACACATGTGTTTGAAAACTAATGATTTAGATAGCAGTTGCAACATTTCTTCGAAAAATATTGGAGCGTCGATTATTTTTTGATGATATATAAGATGATTTATCAGAGACAGTTTTACTTGATTATCAGGTATGTACTAAGTGAGAACTTTCTTTATAAGGGTTCCATAGCAATTTGGCAAAAACGGAATCAGCAAGGATTCCGTTCTACACTTCCGTCCGTCGGACTGTCCGGCTTTGTTTGTGTATCAGTCATTTTCTCAGAAATTAATAGGTCAATTTGGATGAAACTTGACTGGAAGATGTGTATGGCTTTATATAAAAGTTTACTTAAACAATCCAAAATTATAAATTGACGTCATACATGCAACTGAGGTTTATAAAGAAGAAACAGTCGCGTGTGGTACTATTAGTATTCCTTCAAAAATTGTGATGATGATCTCAACTTCTGTTTTCGTTTTAAGTCTATAATAGATGAATGTCTAATGAAAGTCTAAGAATTTATTGAAATTAAGAATTTATTTTTTTGAATTTATAATGTGGAAAATTTCAAAAACACGACGTAGAATACCTTCATAAATACTTCTAAGGACGATTGGTTCGAATAATATCTATCGACAAGTTTTTGAGATATGGTGTACTATCGATGTAATGATTTTGATTATTTCGTAGGCAAATGGTGAATATAGTGCACGTTTGTCATTTCTGCAGAAACCTTAAAAGTTCATAGACTGCTATGTACTTCCACGATGTTTTTTTAACAGAATTCGTATTAAATAATAATTTGGAATCAAAATTGTATCTATTATTATTATTAATGAATTAAAGAGCAGAATTAGGACAATAATGTGATTATATTGATCGATGATGACAGCTGAAACATGTCTGTGGGCGATGATCATTGAGCTAACGGCATGACGACAAGATTAACATGCATTAGTAATGAATATTTATTGCAGGTTTTACAATATTCATTACCTATTAATAACCTACTATTTCATTTCATAAAGTTTGCCTAAAACATCATATTTTATTGACTTGCCAATTTATACTAATATAATTAAAATAAACTATTAATTCTTGACAAAAATATTTTTAACAAAATATTTGCAATACAATTTGTATTTAAATAATTATTAAATATTCGTTTAAGGTTTTATCCATTAATAAAAAAACTTCGTTTAAAAAAACCGACTCAAAAACTAAAAATATAAAATAATCTATTACAAAAGCTATTTTTAATAATAGTATCTTATTTTTAATATATATTATCTTAAACATCTTAAAGTCGGTGCTTAGTAATTTTCAAAATATAGTAATTTTTATGTTTTACTTTAAATATATATTTTATATATAATAATAATTAATCTTTTGCGCGAGGTAAGGTCCAGTCTTCCGGTCTCCTGTTGTTGTAATAAAACCTTAAACATATTTATAAAATATATACAGATTATAAATATTTGTTTAAATGTAAACATGACAATAAAATCGTATTTTATATTGTATAATAAATGTATTAATTACTTTTCGAAATCCCGGTTATATAATAATTAGACTTAAATTTTAAAAAGTTATAGTAGCAACATTGTTATAATTTAATTATCATTTGTGCTTAACGCGATTTATAATGGTCATTGACAATTTAGAATTGCGTATTTAACGTAAAATTACGCAATAAGCAAAACACATGAACATTGTAGTTACCATAGGCGATACACTATATATAGAGAGTACTTACTTTTGCGTATAAGCTCAAGCTTTAAAGAATTCTCTTTGCAAATAATACATTAATAATTTTCTTTAAGTTATCGTACTTCAGTGTCAAATCTGCCATACACAAAAGAGCCAGTACGTTGAATAAATATAAGAACAGTGCGTTGTTTGCTCAATTGAGAACCGATTATGGCATTAGTTCAATTAGCCATTCTGTTGAAACGACTTGTAAATGTAAATGCGTCGGGAATAGCAGACGTGTGCTATTAAGATTTTAAGCGCCTCTGAAGACTGCATAGTTTGTACTTGTCTGTAGTTAAGTCTGCTTGTGATTTTAAAAGCATAACATGTCTTCACAGTTGCACTAATCAGGTACTCTGTTCGAATATGGATTTTAGGAAAAAAATCTATTGGGAATATGGTATTATAAGCAATTAGTTTTGTAGTAGCGAATAACGATCGCATTTTTCTAAAAAAAAATACAGAAATAATATTAGTAGAATAAACAAAGTAGCGAAGCCAAATCACAAAGTCAATATACAAGGCCCAAGCATACTTATAAAAAGTTCTCGACCAGAAGAGCGAGTGTCATGAATATTAAAATTCTTATTTACTATAATCTGTGCCTGCGACATAGTTTGGCGGTTCGTTTGGACTTTACATTTATTACTCAACTTTACAAGATAAAGGACATACAAGAAAGTATAAATATATATTTAGATTTCCTAGTGTAAGCCCTAAATTTTTTCCCCTATAATACTAGTGAAATTTGTCAAAAATCTAAAAGCGATCATATGATTGAGCACTGAATAAATAGTAGTTTTGAAATTGAATGTTGGTATTTGAAATCATATACAAACCTTTTTATTTTTTAGTATAGATGCAGGTTTAAACTAAACGACTAGAAGAAATTGCAGTGAAGGATCAACTACGTAATTGACGTATACTTTGGGACGATTATATCCATTACTTCTTCATAAGTACTACTCAACCTCCCATTTTCAAAGCAATATAAAAGTACTTTATTTTATGATAATATGTTAAGTAATCTGTTTTTCAACAAATGGTATTTAGGACAAGACTAAGGAATAATGTCGAATGAACGAACACACCTGCGACGGTGTTTCGATCGGGATCAGTGCCAAATCTCCCACTATCATTTCGATAAACAATAACGCGACCGTTAGCCGGCATACATTTAAATGTTTATATTCAGTAAACACACGAAGATTGGTGGAAACGAATTGGATAAATTTGAGATTTAATACCGTAGAAAGCCGTTTACTAGCAAAAGGCAGAATAGCAAAACATAGACATGTATGTAAATTGAGAGATGAAACTTTTTATGCTAACACACTTCTTATACTTGAATATCGAACCTTTACCACCATTTTATCGTAAGCGACATTTAGACCTAAGTATTTTTTTTGCAGCAAGAGGTATTTTAAATCTTTATTTTGTTTTAAGACTCTCAATTTTAGTTAGAATACTGAATTAAAAACTGAAATTTTAAAACATAAAAATAGTTTAAAACACTTAGTGCAAAAAAAGTCCAAATATGGCTACAAGAAGGAAGAAGGCGAGGATTCGTGGATCAAATAAAAAAAAAGTGGGTGTCGTGTCTTACATAGAAGTAAAACAACTTACCCATAATAAAAAGATTGGAAGAGGCTTCGCCGACAAGGGCGTGCTCTTAAATGATAAATGAAATGAATGTGGCCTACAATAATATGATTTGTAATATAAATTATTGATTAAAAAAGACAAAGTCAAAATGAATAAAATAAGTATGGACATAATAAATTCACATTTGTACTAGGACGGTTATTCTCGTTTCTTTTCCACAAAGAAGCCATAATTCTTTGAGATTCAGGTTACTTTAGTCAAAGGAGTAGAATTGATTTTAGCCAATGTGTTAACAAATAACATAACTTACTTTTAACACTATTGGATTTAAAATTAAAAGCAAAGCTTCTACTGAAGTGTCTTGTGTCAGATTAGCCGATATGCTGGTTCAAGCAAATTGAATCAATTTGGTTGAAACTCGGAGAACAGAAAGAATATGATATTCAATGACATTGAATGATATAATTTTATCATTATGTCGATCACTTTGGCTATTTCTATTAAATCAAAAGACAGAAGAGAACCGTGTTAGATAGACAGTTTTTTCAATTTGTCTAAATCATTAAAGTCATTGCTGACCATCGTATCCTTTCAATTTTGTTCTTTTCAAGCAAATTTATTCAATTTTATTGATCCTTTTAAAATTGGCGTTCGTTAATAAGTCATTATTATTCTTTATTTAGATAAAAAAAATCTTAAGTCAGTTGGTAAACATGTATTGAACGGTTGTGGATTAAAAGTAAGTTTTAGCGATTTTAAGCGCGGTATTTTATTTCGGAGTTTCGGTTACTTTTCAGTAGCCGTGATCACGGAAGTCATAGATATAAGTTTTAATTGTGTGTATTAGTGACGAAAACTTAAGAAAATACTATGTTGTATGGAATATTCTTCATCAAAACTGTTAAGCAAATGATCATAAGTAATATGTTTAACGTCGTCTCGAGCAAACGAATACAACTTCCTATCATGATAAAAGATAATAAAAATATAAAGAGATCAACGACCGCGCATATCGTGTAAGAATGTATTGGCGTACCTATGTCTAAATGTAAAATGCAACCCACTTTTTAAAGTTGTTACAGACTAAATAAGATTTGCGAAACGGTGTTAAAATAACTCTCTATATATCAAATCGTGAACTTACATTTAGTGTGAGGTCATGTTGTTGATATTATATCCTAATAACTGTCAGTGACCATTTCAAATTTTTTCTAGTACCTGCAAAAGAAGAAAGATAATCAATATAAACATATTGCATTATTTACATATCGTATATGCTAGACATACGTTTTAAAATTTTATCAATTAGTGCGTCTTTCAGAGTTTGAATAACTATTGGTATAACAATAACCATAACCTTTATGAAGGTGAGTAGCGACATCTCGTACCCGACTCCGGGGGCCAAGGCAAGGCCCCCATCTCCGTGCTTGCTTTAGCCAGCCGGCGCGGAGTGGAGATCGCTAGAGCTAAGACTCAAGCTCCAGGAGTGGAAGTGATAAATGGCATTACGTCAGAAGTAGCTTCGGTGAACCTGCAGCCCACCTCTTTAAGCCACTTAGCCACTCATACCCATGTTACCCCTGCAGGGGCCTCTACGTGTTGGTCTTCCCATGGCCCCACGCAAGCCCTCCAAAATTCCGGGCTATTTTTCATAGCCCGGAATTTAAAAATGTTTGTTTTAGTCTAAAAAATATTATTATAATTTTTATTTAGGTCCAAATTGGACCTATGTTTAATCATCGGTCTTATCCACCCTCTAAACAGTGTTGTACAATGTAAAACTCGTATCTCATTCTCTCGCAGGCTTAGTCCCATAGATTTATGTGTTTGTCTCTTTTTAAGGTCGCTTTTTCATTTCATCGAAAAATCACAAAGATTTCGAAATCGTTGTGATTTATAATAAATAATTATAATAGATAAATTGACCCGCTACTACAGGAGTGGATCAATTTATTCCACAATATAATTGTCTGTAAAAAAATCGTCCAAAGTGCAACAGTATTATTACACTTTGGACATAATTGTGATAATACTTTTTAACCTATTTAATATTGTAGAAGAAAAAAAGCAAATAAAGCAAACGTAAATCCTTTAAATTATACTTCGAAAATCTTTACATAACTAATTTCTTTATAAAATACTAGCGGTTTCGCAGACGTTCTGCTTTAAAAAAAACAAATCGAGAACCGATTAAAGCGCCACCTATCGAGCCTATCGGACCTACTCAAATACACCTAAAATTTCATCAAAATCTACACTTTGGGTTACATTATTGAAGTTTTAGTAGGGATCCCTAATTTTTTTAGCAATGAATAATATATATATAGCTTATGTTACTCAAGTATAATAGTAGCTTTCAAAGGTGAAATAATTTTTGAAATTATTCTAGTAGTTTTCGAGTTTATTCGTTACAAACATACAAAAAATCTGTCCTGTTTATAATATTTATATAGATATTAAGTTACAATTCATAAATTTTGTGCTTAAGTGGAAATATTTCTTATTAAAATTATTATAAATATTTTGAAAGTAGGCATGTTCTTATGCGAAGTTCATGCAGGAGAGAGTTATCAATCAACATCGAGCGTAGACCGTGATGACGTTTATGAGTTTAATAAGTGCCATGGGAACAGATGGACGTGTTGAAATAAATTTAGAATAAATATTACCCGGTAAAAATTTGTGTGGGCGTACACGATCCGTAATCAGCGATATTTTTAACCCGACCAAGAGAATACACTCAGTTGTTGGATCTCGTATGCAATGCCAATGTAAACGTTGAAAATATTACACAAGAAGGGTGTGTCGGTTGCTCATTGCCCAGCGAAATTAGTTTCTTGTATAATTATAGAACTGGTACAGAAAATTACTCAATCGGCTTACAATGGATTTAAAAATATCTACCTAATAAACCTAGTTACATACACGATCTATAAATAAAACACAAGAAAATCACCTTAGGTAAACAATGATGTAATAGACGGCGATAGTAAAAAAAATAGGCAAAGTGTGAACGGTTCGCGCAGTCAAGGGTTTTGTGGCGGTAATGAATGTTTGAATGCTTTGTCGTTTTCGTCATTTTGTTAACAATAATTAAAAACAGCCTGAAATACAATAAATACTAGCTGACCCACGCCCACCTCGCTGGGCATCATTAAAAATATTATTAATAACAATCAAGCCTATGTAACTCAGGACTAATGTAGCTTTCATTAGTCCTCATTTCTCCTTCCGTGGGGCGTGTTTCAAACCACCCCACGCCCCGGATTAGACCAGAATAATTCCGGGGATAAAAATATTTCCCCGCAGTGGATGTGGCCTGCTGACCCCGCCTGCCAGGACACGCGCAGTTGGTTGAGCTTTCTCATTTCCGTAGCCTTGGCATAAGGCAAAGGACGGAACACTCCAGGGGTTTTAGTGGGTATCCCTAACTGGAGAGTGGTAATAGCATGGCACCAGTTCTAACTGGGCATGCTAGTGCCATCTCCGATTTGGTGTATCCCACACACGGGTCGCGAACTATCCCTCCAAGCTTCTGTGCTTGTCCCGGCTTATGGTCTACAATCGGAATTCCCCTAGCTAAAAAATATTGCTTCTGGAATTTTACCCTCCTTTTGCAAGACTACTCCCGCGAGAGCCGGCAGCGGCGACGAGAGTCGTCCACGACGATCTTCAGCCGCTAAAGGCTTAAGGCTGTACAGGCTTAAAAAGCGAGTATACTCCAATTTTTGAATCATAATGAAAAAATCAAATATTATCGATAAAAAGAGTATTTTTTGAAATCTAAATTAATATTATAAATAGGTCATTTGTAAGAAGTAATTAATCTCTTGAACTACTGAACCGATTTCAAAATTCTTTCACCATTAGAATGCTACATTATTCCTGAGTATCATAAACTATATTTATACGTTTATGCCAAAAAATTAAAAAAATAAACGACCACCGTTGTTGTCCTATTATTATCCTATTGTTGATTTCTTTATATATTTCATAGTAAAAATAACTACCGGGGGTAGTGATATAAACGGAGAAACAGACCGATATGAAGGATTTATGAGGTTTCCGTTTTTACTATTTCACTACGAGACCCTAAAAATGTTAAACGTTTGGCAACGTGTATTAAGCAACATGGACATATGTACATATGATGGTTATGTGCCTGGTAATCTTAATGCTTCAAACGTTTAGAATGGCAGTAACATATCAAATGCGGATTACAGAGTAGTTAAGGGGATCCGAGAGACACCCGCATCAACCAGATGGCACTGTGGAAACAAAAACTACATTTATTTTTTTAGAGTTTTTATTGAAATAAATCATTTAACCTCAGTACACAAAATAGATAAATAAATCGATAACACATTTTACACATAATGAAGGAAACATTATTATTGGAATCTGCATTTTGAAAATAATGTAAAAATTAAATAATTATTACAATACAAATAAGTTAAGTTTTCTTGCATTGTATTCAATAGTATTTAATTTTATAATTGTTCAGATTATTTTGTACCTTCTAGATAAGTAACAAAGTAAATAATGTACAAATATATGTATATAACTAGTGTTCGCCCGCGATTACGTTTATATTGGACGGGTACCAAAGATCACAGTTGTTTTATATAGAGAATTTAAAACTATTGCACAGCAATCAGAATTTTTTCGACCTGGCCACTTAAACCGCTCCCGAGAAACTTCCCGCGGGGTTCCCGGGATTCAAACTACCGCAGATTTAAGTTCGGGAATTTGCTGTCAGTTAACTCGGCCAAATCGGCCCAATAGATTTTGAGTGAATTCCGAACAAACAGAAAAAAACACAAAATAATAAAACAAAAGACTACACTTTTACAATTTGTAATATTATATACCTACTAGCTGTCCCGGCAGACGTCGTCCTGCCCGGAAAAGTTTCGATCGAAATGCCGACAGCAGCGCCACCTATCGGGTCCAATTGTGATCCAACTCACAAACCTTCTTTGGCTCACGCACAACAACTTGGATAAAGATCATCACATGATCAAATGCATAGTTTACGATTCTATAGAGGACATACAGACAAAAAATATTTTTATATATAAGAAGGGGATTACTAATATAACAAACTTGCGTTCAGACCATTAGTAGATAGTTTAAGATGTGCGTTTACTAATTATAATTCAATCTAGTAGAAGCAGATGGAATGTGGGTCCCCCTAATCTATAAATCATGATAGATTTTCGCCCGCCGAAACATCCGCGGATCGACCCAGTTGTTGCAAGCTATGAACTTTCAGTTAAATTTAGTCCACCAGCGTGACACCACCAGTTGCTTCCGCAATTTTTTCTTTTGACTTACAACGCGTTGTTATAAAATAATCCAGATTAATGTTCTTTACATTACATTGCTGTATCTAATCGTCGAATAATAGATTTGTTTCAGTAAGTTTAAAGACCGACAGTATATTTCTCGAAATAAATCATTTGAGAATTCTAGATTGTTGTGAGGAATAGTGCTTGGGCTGATGACACAAGTTTTATTATTTACGTTGTATTGTATGTATAAATGAGTTTGTTTTATTCCTAGTTAAGGCTTTTATATGAATTTATTGGAATGTTATTTGGTGTAGAAAAAATATCGTGGATGTATAGTTTACCTATAGTCGTGGTAGCGTAATGGTTAGCGCACGCGCCCCTAAATCAAAGGGCGCGGGTTCAATCCTGACCGGAACACATGCACCTCTTAGTCAGTTTTTCTGATCTAATGTGCATATTGTTACAATTACCACGTGCTTAAAACGGTGAAGGAAAACATCGTGATGCAACCTGCACATCGAGATAACCGATGTGTCAAACCTGCCAAGCCGCCTTGGACAAGCGTGGTGGGTATACTGTCCGTTACCCCTATAATGGGAAGCCCGAGCCCAGCAGTGGGACATTTATGGGCTGAAATAAAATAAATAAATATAAATATATATATATATATATAGTTTACCTTATCCAAATGTTGTATGGTATTTAGATTTAATATATACAATATAGACAAGATAAATTTCGATTTAGAAACTTAAATAGCTCATAATTAAAAATTAGAATCTTGTTTTGGAGTGAAACTTCTTTAGTGTTTAGGAAACACGGTTTTCACTAAAACGATAGGTTTTCTAATTCTGGAGAATTTTGTGTCTCGGGGATCCCGCGGGAATTTCAAGTCGAGCGTAGACGAAGTCGCAGGAATATCTTAGTTATCTATAAAATAGGTAGAACAATCGGCTTCTTAGAACACGTTTATCAGTAAAGGCCGGACGGGTATGCTAATATGTCAGATTCCATTGATAAAATATTGTGTTTTGATGATTTTTCGATCCTTTTTTGTTATATTTGTAAACTATTATTGTAACACTTTTATTATTTTCACTTTTGTATTTTATATTATATTTATACATATAAATCTATATAATATAATATAAATAAAATAGGATTTAACGACATATATGTATGTACATTAGATAGATACATAACACTTTATAGAATACCAATACAAAAATAAACTTATAGACTATATTATATTTAATAATGCACAAAGGGCGGTCTTATCGCTAAAAATCTCTGCCTACCACATAGGCTTATATAATATGTATAAATATACTATTAATTTTAAAAAAATACGCGTTAATGTTTTCTCAAAATAATTCAAAATGTTATGTAAGAGGATCTCAATTATCATCGGTATAAATAATAATAATATATCGATAAAAAATATATAATCGTTAAATACCGATTGAATATTATTCCCATTTTTATCATGCTTGCAGTATTCCACTTTATTTTTGGGAAACTGGCAAACAGGGAGACGGCCCATGTAATGGAAAGCTGTTACCGTCACCTATTTTACGTTTGCAACACCAGAGTCAAGCCAAAGCGTTGCCAGCCTAAGGTTGGAATAGGAAAGACAGGGTTACCTCCTTCCTCCAAGATTCCAGAAAAGGGGGCCGCCGGAACCGCGGGATCCCACGGACTTCCCCCCTGTTGTTGATGAAGATGTCCTCCCCCGCGGTACTCTCTGGGTTAGACAGACACGCGAAGGAGGTCACAGATGCAGTACTTATTAGTCTAGTTTCTATGGCGTCCCGTAAAAGCGCGTAAGATAGGTGCGCAGGTTAAGGTGTAGTAGGTAGTTGGCCTCCGCTCTGAAGTTGCGTTGCGTACACGCCCGTTCAAAAGCGCAACACATCCCTCGGTGTAAAGTCTCCCCCCAGGACCGTGGACGGTTTTACAAATGAGAAATTTCCCCTGCGTCATAAAAAATGGAACACAGGGCTAGAGGGATCAGACAGGAAGAATTGGATATGAGGGACAAATGGGCCATTAGAACTCTCACTCATCCTGCGAAACACGATTAGTTCAAAGCTAACCGTTTCATGCTGATACTCTGCGCGAGTGTGGTATCACAACGATCAAGCCGCCCCAGCGAGTTGTGATCAAAATAATGAGTCCAGTACGTCTCTACTACTTTGTATAAGATTTTTCTATTGTTCGAGTTCAGCAGAAAGGTAGACGGCCCACCTGATGGAAAACGCTTATCATCGCCTATAGACATTTGCAACATCAAAGGTGCTACAAATTCGCTGCTGCTCTCTTAAGGGAGACTGGAACCTGGTCACTGTGCCATAACACAACTCAAGGTTGTTATGGCGACATACTCTAGACGTGGAGGTAGCCATTCATGATATAGAGTTCAGTATTAATATCTATAATTATTTACTTACACAGAATATCGATCGTTCTATAATTTAATTATTAAAATCAAAACTTGTTATTTGCGATCAGATGGAATCGAATTATTCAAATATATCTAGTTTAATTTATATGAGCGGATTTAAAGTCACATAGTTAAATTATAAAAGTTGTTACAAATACACATTGCACGACAACTGGGGCAAAATATAAGTTATCGCGCTTTTTGCCATCCTGGATATGAGTTGGGGCACAAAAGGACGTTATCTAAATATATATGGACGTACTTATATATTCCATGAATGAATTCAAGCGTTTATTAAAGAATCGTTATTGGCTCCATTAGGGATATCGGACAAATTGTCTTTCAAAGCTATTTAACCAACTGGAGCAAAAATAATGAGAGGAGGGCAATATACGTTCCACCTGAAAGAAAACAATGACAAGGCATCTATTAATTCGTATTTTAGTTCCGTGCTACTTGTCTTAGGCTCAGAACGCGCAGTGAACCGACCCTTGGTATACGGGCTTGAATCAAAAAGTCATTTGATATGTATGATGCAATATTAAAATCACGATTTTACGAATTACGGTATATTCCAAATACGACGATATGGCTGACACATCCTATAGAACGTAACTTGTAACAATATATATACTTGACCCATGATTTCCACAACTTAATTATAAATATATATAATATATATAGAAAAATAATGTATTACCTCTTACTATTTAAAGGTGACATTACAATAAAAATCACAATGTTTTTGTGTACAATGGAATTAAAAACGATCCCTGTCGCGAATTGTTTCAGTTCGAGTATTTTTTGTTTGTTTTTCAATAATATACAATTGATAATAATATTTTTATGCAATCGATTCTTGTTAATACTCAGAAATAACCGACAATCGCATATCAAGTCATGATATGTAGAGAGTCACCTCTTTAGATTTACTAAATCGATGTCATCTGTCAGGTGTCACCCACAACGTCTTATTTGAAATAGACTTACTATTTTGATTATAAGACCAGAATTAAAAATGAAAGTCTGACTACTCTTAGATAGACACACAAGATTTAATGTGGGTGCCAGATATCTTTAGTCTTAATTGTTTTTAGAGTATTAGCAGAGACACATTCGAGTTAGATTATAAGAGTTCATATATTAGCGTTAGGTATCGCAACCCTAAAAATTCACCAAAACGGAATGAGACTGGAAAACAGTACTTAAATTAAATATCATGATTGTATCATTTATGTTATCATACTATCGAGATTGTAATATTTTTTTTTGATGTATATAAATATCGGCAAATAATGATATATTCGTAGTTAACGAGTATTTTGGGCTAAGATTAAGACGAGTTGTAAGTCACACTTCTACAAATTTTCACGACGATAATTAATGAACTTTTTTTGGTATATTTATTCACACATTAGTAGTTGTCTGGAATATCTTCCCCTTTTTTTTGTCACTCGATGGAAAAGAAAATGATCCTTGAACCTATGTACCTAACATATTGCACATAATATTGTTTGTATGCTTATTAGATTGATATGGATATTATTTCCTACATAAAAGGCGTATGTAGTGTTACTCCTAAAAACAAAAATAGGCTGAAAATGTTTATCCATTGTTTCAAGGCCACCGAATATCTACAATATGAATACGATTTCTGTTTTTACCTTATTAAACCATTTACATAGCGACTGGGTACTATCAAACATAGCAAACAGAATCACCTCCGACTGGGACGATCGATCTGGCTGAAAGCGTTGCTGGGGCAACAACCGACACGTCTAGAGAGCTCCTAGTATATCTATATATGAGAAATTCAGATATATTACATGCACTATGTTAACTGATTTTACGAGTTTCTATTTATAAAACATAAAAATAGATTTTATTAGTTATGCTATTGGCTCGGAATTGATACCGGTCTAATTCTGCTAGCCTTGGCACCAAATTAAATGCACAATTTAAACTTCTCGGGAGAATTTTTTATTTTGGCAGAATTATTGAAACAACCAATATCGAATCTGATATAAACCACACCGTGCTATTTTTGTATTTTTATTAAGGGATTTCAGTATAAATCCCTTATATCTATATTCAAATTAAGTATTTTTAAGTATTAACTAGTTTAAGGGATCCTTAGTGGCAAAAATAAATCCTTCTAAGTTTATTTTCCGTTCATCGTTTATCGAAAACTATTGACTCCTACTCGTACAAGTGTTATATCATCCCCAAGTGGCAAAATTAAGTAACCAAAAATTTCAAAATGTCGTGCAAAATACAATTTTGTATTTTTTGTCTTTTGAATAAATAATGATTTAAATTCATTCAAAAGCAATTGTTTTATAAATGTTAAGTTCACTTTATATCTTATCTGATGATAATACTCGTATATTGATTTTTTTCTAATAACTATTCCCATACCGACTTATACCCGTCTTGTTTCGGCTTATGGATATTTTTCAATGAAATCTAAGATTTTTAAACGTTCAATAAACCAAAACATAGGTAACAATTTAAGTTTAAAGAAAATATAATAAAGTGGATTTTGCAGTCTTACAATTAGTTATTGATTTTTCCATGAAGAGGACATGTTGTCTTCTGAATGTTGTTATACACTTACCTTCGAAAAAACGGCTGTCACATGCATAAACAGACGGACATGACCTGTTTATAAGCGTAACATTTTTTACCAATCGGCTACAGAATCTTAAAAACTAAAATAATTCAAATAAAATGTTAATGTTGTGCCAAGATGACTGTATGTAATTAATTACATATCTTATGCAAGCATTAAGTAACATTTTCACTCTAACACATGATGCTTATAGTTAACACACTTATAAAATTAGTAGTCATTAAGTCCAAAATAATAAAAGTCGTGCAGCTAAATGAGTGATAAAGAGATAATATTACGCATTGTTTCATAAGTGGTATTAATGAGGTGGTAATAGTATAATAGCCTTTATATGGTATAGACGCAGTTGAAGCCTTTCGTGTGGACATTGTGTTATTTTGGATAAAAGAAAACAAAAGAATTGGTCACCTATTCACGCGGCGACAACAATGAGGGCTTGTTATGGATATGGCCGACGCAGGTTTCGTCATTCAATGCAATATAAGTGTCTATTCTATTATATATCTGTCTAAACTATTATGATAGTCAAAGAGTTGCCTATTGCTTCTTACATTTGTACACTGGAAATGCATTTGGATACAATGTTTTACATTTCCTTGATTTAAATATGTGCGTTGTTTTGCATTTAAAATATTCTTTTCTTTATTAATTGTTTTACACACCTTGATATCAGGTTAAGGAACTATTTCATCATTTTTGACAGCCTACTAAGATGTTTCAGCTATCAGTATTAGCTCAAGCTGAACCAAATGTACTGTTTCTAGCGGCAAACAACACAGTTCTTGTGGCAATTCGAATAGTGGGGAAATGTTGGATTTTAAACATAAAGCAAGCCACCGTAGTTAAAATAATCAAGATTCTACAACAAGTATTTAAACGAGAGCGATATGTCGTTATAAAATAAAATTACACAGCAAAGCATTGCTCTGTAAACTCAGAATATTTTTTTTTTTTATATAAAGCCTGATGATTTACATTTGCATTAGTTAACTAATTAGTTAACTTGCTAAACTGGGTCCTGGAAAGTCTTTATCATCGTTTGGACATACATTTTTCAGTTAAGTATTCGATAGTCGATTTATGGCTGGTTTCTTACTATTCATTCACTTGCCTTACCATCGCATCGCTAGAAATTTTATATTAATTGTATGGAGGTTATGTCAAATTTCATCTACAGTGTAAGACAAATGAACGATTAGTAAGATATAGGAAGCGGCTTTAAGTAGATGCCTGTCCAAATGGTGTTATAACCTTATATTAGTTTACTTATATTTACAAGATGTAAATCAGTGTTAACGCAAAGACTAAGGGCCGCTTGCATAACGATCGCCTTTAAATAAAATTTGTTAATCATAGTTCTTTAAACATATTTAACGACAAATTTTGCGTTGTGCAAGACGCTAATTGTATTTAAGGGTGTTAAATACGTTTTGTGTTTCTTAAATGAATTTAAGCAACCTTATGCAAGCGGCCCTAAATATCATGTATAAAGTAAGGTATAATATTCTATACAAAGGCTGCGAAATATAACACTTACTATTTCATTAGGTATATGAACTCTTTTGAAGACTGTGACGTAAATAGCACTTCTTTTTTTTTGGTATTTGTGTAATATCAAATCAAGTCACTAGCAGCATCCAGTTTAATCTGACTGAAAGGAATATTACGATACCGTTGGATCTTTTTAAATAAAAATAACAGCTGAATAAGGGTCTACGTATGGCTGCATTTTCTAGGTGCACCTTTAAATGACTGGCAGGTGGCAAACGCTTGCACAAAGGCTTTGTTTTGGTATTACGACTGCTCACAATTAACAGATATAATAAAAAATAAAGCAATTAAGTTTATTAGTCCTAATTAAGCTAAGTCGTATTTGTGTGAGTTTGATGTTTTTTACGATTTCTCCAAGTATACATTAGGTTTAAAAACTTCTTTCAACTAAAATACTTCATAGCTTTGTAGTTTTCTTATGTAATTATATTTTATCAAATATTCTAATATACACAGCGTTTATTCAAACTTTAAGATAAAAATATATATTTTGTTTAAGCTCTAATATCTAGTTCTAAAAAAATGTGGTCTGTATATTAATTTATTAATAAAGCCTTTATATCTATTTATAGTTTTATATCATATAATATGTAACTTAATATGTATAGGTAATAAAAGTAAGTTTTGAGAGGCACGAAGGTAATAAAGTTCTGAACGTCCTAACTTTTGTTAATTTAACTGTTACTTTAGCAGAAGTTAAGAGTTAAACTGTAACCGGACTAATAAATTAAGAAAAAGATTTTTGGCCCAGTTCTAGAGTCAGCACAAAAGTCGACATGACAAGTCACACAAGAGAGCAAAGATAACCACCATTCAGAACTTGTACTATTGTATTTCAGACCAATTTTAATGTCAAATGGCCGATTGCCAAATGTTTTTCTTATCTTGAATGCCACTTATTTCACAGATTGTAGGTATATAGGCCGAACTTTCTTTGACATCGTTAGTCAGCCCAGTGATAATAATTAACGAATTCTTTATAAACAAGAAAAACATTAGCCAACCGGCTTCACTCACCTATTTAGAGCAGTTGGCAGTGATCATTGTCATTATTTCAGTTACATTGTTGGTTCGACGTTGAGATTACGATAAACAAAATGCTAACATTATGTCACCTTAGCGGTCTGTGACGGAATCATTATCTCGTGTACACAGTCTTTTATCCGTGCAGGAACGGAGAAAGAATACAATTTCCTACAACCGGGCGGCCTGTCATAAGAGGTGACTAAAACAATCCACAGCCAGTGGATTTGCCTGACTGTATGGCTACCGTCGTGGTCTAAAGTAGTCTGCCATAACCATCTTGGGCTGTGTTCCAGCATTAGTAGCCAGGTTCCAAGGCCTTTAGAGAGAGGCAGCAAGCACACCGGTAGCATCTTTGAAGTTACAAATGTTCATAGACGACTGTAACTTTTACCATCAGGTGGGCGGTCTGCCTGTCTGTTCTCAATAAAATTAAAAAAAAAACAGTCGTACTCAGAAAGCTTCATTAACGAATAATTTAAAGAACAATTAAAATTCTTATGGAAACTAGGTATAACAAAGTAATTGAAAACGATAATTAGTGATGTTCTCAAGTTTTGCCAGTCCTAAGAACTGTCAGTGCGATCAACTTATTTTAGCATGTGATTGTTTTAATCATGTGTCACTTTTGTTCATTTTGATTAAGGACATTGATCCATGAAACACTAAGAAAACTTGTTTAGAGGCCATTATCCTGCTTAAATTAACTTAAAAGGAAATAATAGTTTACCCTGTGTTAATGTATTATGTTCATTTAAGTTTATTAATAAAAACTATTGTAAATTTGACTACATGGAAAATATATCATAATTGTCATAGGAAACAAAACCATGTCTGTCTACATTTTTAAAATGTATTTAATATTTACATTTTTTCAATTTACGTTAGACACTAAAAGAATCTTATTTTACGAGATAAAATTTCATCTATGTTCGTTATGTTATGTACATATAATACTCTTATTAAAAGTGATCGAGTGGTTATTTCCTAACATCAATCAAAAGAACAAACAAACTTTCATATTAACATTTTAGTGTTGTTAGTTAATTTTACAATTACCACGTGCTCTGGTATGAAGAAAAATCGATGAGTATCCTGCACATAAGATTACAAATGTGCAAAACATGCAAATCTGCTTTGATAAGTGTGGGGGCTAAAGTATCCATCCTCTTAAATAAATAAACCTGAACCCATTAGTGAGATGTTTTTGGATTGATATTATAACATAATGTGGATACTTTGGTTCCCTCTTTGTAACAAACACACAAGGCATAATAAAAGGATGATGACAATGTTTACTAACAACTCACATCGCCCGCTTTATTTGGGTCTGGTCACAGAATGTACTGCCCGATTGTAATCCACATTTGTCTCTGATAGCTGTGTAAGTTACAATGGTTTAAAATTCGTTATAACGCTTTCAATTTGAGAAATTTAATTTTAAACTTTTCATAGTCCAGGGAACGTCGACCTAGGCCACTGAAACACAGTGGTCCCGACTTCAGTTCCTAACAGGTTCAATTTCGTAAATGTACTTCCGTTATTAACTATAATAAAAATTGGTTCATAATCCAGGTGTTTGCGATCGGCCACTGAATGCTTCGTACAAATAACAACTCATTAACCCAATATTTTGATTGTTGTCGTCCGTTAATTGTCCATGTTGGACGTAAGCCTTCCAGTTTATCCCGCTTCCCCGGTTTCCTCATCCAACCGCGACCGGTAGGCTTGCACAGATCATCGGTTTATGAGCTGGAGGGCCACAAGATTACATTTTGATTCGTGCGACTGTTACATTCAACCAGCGATATATATATGCTGAATGAAGTAATTCAATTAATGAAGTTGATTAATCGCGTATTTTGTTTATATTGCTTATCTTATCAAAATAGTCGATGTACAGTTATTAAATAAATATAATGATAATAGTATAAGTAAGAGTAGTGAGTCACCAGTTATCCATTTTATCCATGTTCTCCTAACATTGTGGTGGGCAGTGGCCGTAGTCCCAGATCCCTAGAGTTCCATTAGCAGTTTATCCCAATAGCCCAATATATTTTGTTCTAATTTTCTACAATAGTCCTAAACTATCCTTGAGTGACGAGGATAGACGGGGATAATCGCTGGTCAGTGTCACGCCACATTTACATTAAATTTGTTAAGGGGTTTCTACGTGTTGGCCTTCCCATGGCATGGGGCCATGCATGGGCATGGGCATGGGCAAGGTCTCTAAGATGATATGTAGGAAATCTATAGTAAATAAAATTGAAGTGTTTGTTTGTAATATCACAAATAAAAACGTGAAAAGTGAAAAAAAACAGGTGGATATTTCGGACCAGGAGATTTGGAAATTTTTGTCGGTCTAGTAGTCCGGATATTCCGGTTATCTGAAACGGTTGGACCGATTTTGACGCGAACTTCACTGGCAGATAGCTGATATTATAAGGAGTAACTGGGCTTCTTTTATTTTTTAGGGTTCGCGAAATAAATTTCCACGCGAACAAAGTCGGGGGAACATTTAGTATCAGTTATAAAAAGTAAATACATAGACTTTTCTGTTTTTCTATTGCAAAAGATTAGACAATAAATATGCGTAATTTTCTATTATCATTAATGTAGATAAGGTATGTTAAGATAATCAAGTTCACTTATGAAGTATTTTTAAGTTACTTTGGAATTTATACTTTGAGTAATATATCATGCAAATTGTTGCCCAAATAATTAGTGATGTTGCCATGTATCGCAATATGTTCAATCACATAGACTCTCTATTTAGGAATACAAACGGAACTCTAAGCAGCTTAGAATCTATTTAGGGGAAAACGTAATATTAATAAAAAGTTAAATATTCAACCGTATATATATATATATATATATATATATATATATATATATATATATATATATATATATATATATATATATATATGCGTGTGATTTCTCACTAAACTTTTTCAAGTTTTATTCCTTGAACTGATAACCCTAGTTCCGCATAAATAAACTAATAGAGCAAGTGATCTTGTGATCTACACATCCTGTGTGTTGAAGAACACAATAAAAATAAATTCGCATTGGTAACACTATGAAGAGTATAAATGAAATTATATGTAGTATATATAAAGTTGAAGCAGCTTTGTGTTATAGCAGGAAATCAACATAGTTTCATTTTAGATCGGACTGGAAGTTTCCCAGAAATATTCGCAGCTTTGCAATTCGACTATAAAAAGCCAGATTACGTTACACGTTACCGTCAGTGAGTGCTTCCATTTAATCGATAAATCAAGTGGTACTTATATCAAAACGTAACGAATTCATTCATACACGTTACCGCTATCGGTTGACGTTTATCAATATGCTTAATATTCTGTGTTTAATCTATGTGACAGTGGACGAATAAACTAAGGAGAGATAGCTTAGTGGTTTTAGCACGTCTGAAACGTGTGATTTCAGTTCAATGTCGTCAGCTAATCGTTGTTGTCCACAGCTGGACGGCGGCCATCGTCATTCCAATGACGCAAGATCGAATTCTCTCTGGGAAGCATATCGGCTGGCAGTTAGATAGTTTTTCTAATCTCATGCGCTTTTATCACAATTATCAAGTACTGTGCATCAATGAAAACATCGTTGAAAATGTTGCAAATCCCAATTATTGACTTGTAAAACTGTCACCGAGCGTCGCGGTCTGTCTACGCTCCTAAAACAGATAGACTCAAGTGGGACTTTTAAAAGACTGAAATCATTAATATTATTCGAGTATTTGGCGAGTGGGTTTATCAAATAGACTGGTTAGCGGAAGCATCCTACGCCTCAGAATATTTTAAATCATAATTGTATGGTATTTGAAATGCTATTGACAATTCTGTTATATTAAAACCAATTTGTTATTCAATTTTCAAAAGATGCCCTAGTTTTGGCGCAGATGTATTAAATTTGGGGTCTTTGGTGCATTCATATGTTGCAGCTTACTACCCTAGGTGTATTGTGGTATTAGAGGGGTTCAATTGTATAATAATTGAAAGACAGTCGGCCCCCTAGTGAGCTCTGACAGTTGTTAAAATTTATCTGAACAGATAATCACAAACGATAGGGTAGGACGTTGACGTGTTGTTGCGATAAGGATAGCAGCTTTACTTGTAACAACGAAATATACCAGAGACACTAAAAACAAATGCTGTTGGACTTAGTTGTAAACATTTTATTTACATAAATATATATGTTACATAAATAAAACTATAATACATTAGATTTCCTATTTTCTTTAACACCCCATTCCATATTGTAATTTGATAATGAACACGAAAAAAAATGTGAAATGGCGCAAAATCGATAGAAGTTTTTAAAATAATATATTATTATGTGTTCCAAATTCAAAACAATAAAAAAGTGTTTATGTAACAGTATTACAGCCAGACTAGTTACATATAATATATATGAATACATTAATACTTGTCCACGCCTTACGAGTATGTCGACTGCTTTCTTAAGTTTGGGAAATATGTCTCGGCGTCTTTTTTTTTAAGGCGGGGGAAATGCTGTTTACGCACAATACTGGGTCCTTTGCAAGGGATTAGACCATTATCTCATATGGAGGCATTCCATTAAAGGCAATCCAAACATAATCGATCAGCTTGTGTGGAGATTCCGAGAAGTTACACGGGCAACAACCAATACCCACTAAAACCACCTTCCTCCCATGTGCCCCCGCGCTTTTGTGTAGGAAAGGCTGAGACTTAGAACGTAGTTACGCCCAGCCGAATGCCTCGGCGTGTTACGGTGTCTGCATTCAGCTTCTATCGGCGACCTTGCGAAGGTCATCGGTTCACTAGGCTGTAGCGACTCCTGGGTTATTATTTCTTAAAAGCGGTCTTTACGACTCATTTGCTCCATCGCCCTAAGTCCTGCGACAGACGTGATTGGACAACTGCAACTTCCCTTACTAATTTTGTGAGCTATGTCGGTTAATATTATTTCTCAAAGGATATCCTCGTTTCTGATTCTATGCTATAATTGCTCCATACTTATAGAGATTCTACTTTTACTTATTATCAAAACTTTAGATAGAAAATATTACTGAGCTTTTGTTATCTCTTTTATGAATTGATAAGGAGCTCTGAGGCTGGCAACGTTACATTGATATGAAAGGTGGGCCGTTGATAGTCGAGGATCGACTAGACCCTCTGAGAACTCATTAAACAGGCACTTTTAGAAACGTGAATCTCCATGAGTAAATATGCTAACAACTAAAATGAAAGTAATTCATTGGATCCTTCCAAAGCGTGTTGATTTTGGAGGCCAAATGTTTTTTGTGTGTCGGAAATATATTTATAGTTCCTACGTTTTTCTAATTATAATAGCAAGTGAGTGTAAGTATTTTGCGTGGGCGATTGGACGGTGTCGAAAATAGACGCCGTTGGCATCAGCTAGCTTGCAGTCTCTTGCTGCTCAGACTCCGAACTCATCTGTCACTTTGACGAAGACATCTGAGATTTTATTGACACGTTTTTGAAATCACATGTGATTGTTAATAATATCAAACGTATTTGCATACACACACATACACTTATAGCAAAAGACCATACTTACATAGTAAACCTCAGCTTAAGGTCTTAATAATTCGAATACAATTGGACTATGCTGAATATTAGTATATTCAAGGTTGTCTGGAAGATATCGCTCTTTAGTGATGACTGCCCTTCATGCGCTGTTAGAATATTACATACTAAAATGTATCTACCTACATTCATTCTCGTTACCAGAAGGGATAAAAAGAAATAATAGATCTACACTTGCTACGTTCTTAGAACCACTATATATTTTACTTTATCTTTATAACTCTCTTTCATACACGCCAGATAAATAAAGGGCTTTTTTCTTGTGTTCCGGTCAAAATATCGCATTTTGATCGTTGTAAGTTCGCCTCGCTCTAACTTCACCAACCCTATCTTTACAATTTTTTAGTCAATCTCTGAATCCATTCTAGCTACATGCGACATTGCCTTCGTTGTGTAACTACACGTTAAATTTAGTATTATATATACAAAAAGTCGTGGTAGCCTAATGATTAGCGCACTCGCGTCCCAAACTCAAAGGGTAATAATCAAATTATCAAATCCTGGTGGGAAAGCATGTAATGTGCATATTGTTACAATTATCACATGCCAACGGTGAAGGATCGATGTGTCAAACTGACCAAGTCGTCTTAGATAAGGGTGGCGAGTATGTCCGTTCCCCTTTAACAGGGAGACCTGAGTCTTGCAGTAAGATAAAAATGTAATATTTTGGAGATTGAATAATAAAATATAAATACACACGTCAATTATAGACATGTATGTACGGTGGACGATAAAAATGCATCTAGTACAGAAACAACAATCATGATAAATGGTAAAAAGCATCTTAGTGTTGATAAGACGAGGTTGACAGTGCAGCTATGTTGTCTCCATGCACCTGGTTATAAGGTAGTGGGCGGAGCGACGCCTACTTATTATCTGGTACCCAGTTTTGAAACAACAAAATTTTAATAACGAGATTCGGCGAGACTTATAGTTAAAGTATCAGTAAAATTTATGCGCTCTCTAGATTACTTCTTAAAAGATGTGTAGTGCATGATTTTGTTTGAAATCTGTTTATCGTATATTTTAAGACAACTGTCCCCACTAGGAACGATTAGAAGACGTGGCGCAATTATAACAAATATTTTAATATCGTAACTGACATAAACGAAATATGTCTAACTTAGAATTACTATAATGACCAAATTAATTGTCTTCTGTTGTAGTCTCATTAATTTAAATTTTAAACCTATTTTCTCATAAACTGGTACTTTAATATGATTGTTTTCTAGTCTGCTTTTGTCAATCGGAACATAGATAAAATATATTAAATTATACATTATTGTGTTATTAAGGTTATACTAATTAAATAACACAAATACTAGGATATTTCTGGGTAAAATCACTATTTCTTTACGGACCACAAGATCTTTTGATTAATAAAACATTGATAATATTGGATATGTATATCACTTTCAGTGAAGTGTTATCTATCGATGACATCCAGTTTTGGTTGTTTAGTCACAGAATATTAAAACTACTTAACTAGTAACAACAACACCTTTTGATCATTATATAGGTCCGGTCATTTTTGACATAAATTGCTGTGACATTCATTGACAAAAGAGTAAACGAACGACATGAGGATTATATAAGAGGAAACGAACCCGGATTATTGGTATCATAATACAGTAACATCTATCAAAGCCTATGTAATGATTTTATACTGGATGTCCAATATTTTTATTATGCCCAAAAGAAGTAATATCATATACGGTAGATGCATACTAGCAAACGTGATTGTTTTTTTACATTATATAATATCTTATATTTTATATACCGCTTTTCGTATTTGTTCCAGAAAATCAGCGTAGAGCAATACATACGATGGTAGATCTCCACTTGCGACGAACCTGACAAACAACTTTCGCTTCATCCACTTTCATTAACCTCTTCTTCTTCATAGATTGTAAAGGTACCTATTATATAGGTAGGGCCTCATCTGGAATAATGTTATAGGTATTGAGTGTAACCGAACTCGTCTTATTTAAAGCGATCAACACCTATTTAATAGTCATATTAGTGGTTATAAATACGTTTGTTTATTTTGAAAAATTTTAAGGTCATACAAATAAGTCCTATTATAAATATACTTCCTATTCTATGTACATCGTTTCGCAACTTGTAAAAAATCCTCAACAACGTGTCTAGCTAAAAATTCTTTATTACATATTAGTATATAAGAAGCTTTTTTATATAAATATAAAAATATGTTACACAATTGCTTTTCAAAGAATTAATGGAGGTATAGTAAACATACACAAGCAGTGCACAGCGCAGTAAGAAAAAAAATAGCGTCGCGTCGTAATCATTACAAAAGTACAAGACCTACCCAAAATTAACACAAGGTACAACAATATCTCCTTAAATTTCTAATTTATGTAACATTATATTTATTTATTCTTTCAAATACATTTCAACTACATCAGTTATCGATTGAAAAGAAACTATATTGACTTTCACTTTGTGACTGGTTATGGATATGATTTAATAAAGGTCAAAAAGCAAATGCAGATAGACCTGTAGTGCCGTTACTGACCGTTTCATTTAGTGATGGGTTTAATGCTTTACTTCTGATGTGAAATTGTTATTTATTGTGAATGACGTTAAAAATTACCGATAACGTTACACGAATGTAGCTAATCATTAACGGCATTTTTTAACGCTATAAACACGACACAATAGCCACAGTTACTAATTATAACAATGATGAACCAGGAACATCAGATTTAGGAGCTTTTCAGAAATTTGGTTTTACTGGGCGATTATTCATTCTTAGTATTATATTTTCATGACACTCTAATTTTTCAGTATTCCCATATTTGTAATATGTTTGATATGACTGGCAACACCTGTGTTCCGGTTACAACCGATCAATAAGAACTAAAACAGATATTAGCCGGTTCACTACCAGCTTTCAATTTAGACGTATCAACCAAATAATCTGTAAAAATATAAACTTGAATCATTAATTTATATCGAATGCCGTCCTGTCTTTTTGAAATTGAATCAATTGGGTTAATCCATTTAATATCAGTATAAGCGTCTTTTCTTTTATTCTCTATACTTGTGAAACATAACAAGAATAAACCACAACTACAAACAGTGGATTTCATTTATGACCTCGGTTGTAACGACTTTTTGATTATAGCGACGTCACATTTGAGTCCTTTGGATTTAAAGTATACTTTTAGAGGAAAATAATTCGGCTTATTGACTTTGTAACACCTATTTCAAATACAGAGACGAGTTTTAAATAATCATTTGTAACAAGTTCCTAGAAATCCCATGCAGATATTGCGACCGAGTCAAGAAACAAATACAAGTTTCGTTCATAGAAACATAAAGCTTTCTTAATTTTTATTTTTAAATGCTTAGGATAGTAAAGGTAAAGTCAAATATAAGAATTATTTTCTCAGTAATTTTCAGTGTACTAGGCGATATAAAAATGCATATTGCGCGGCTATATTGTCTCACTATTTAAATAATAATATATCAGCCCATAAATGTCCCACTGCTGGGCTCGGGCCTCCCACTATAGAGGAATGGGCTTGTTTAAGGTGGCTTGGCAGGTTTGACACATCGGTTATCTCGATGTGTAGGTTGCATCACGATGTTATCTGATTATTTTTCTGGCAATAAATGTTGACTTCTTTCTTTGCTTTTATTACCTATTATATATCGTTGGAATTATAAAGGTCCCTTTATCATCGTTACAACTGAAATCTATTGTCCATACAAGAATTGTGAGTATTATTCAAATCTTGAACAATGACTAAACGGAGCTTGGAGGATTTGGATGCTTTATTGGAAATATATTTAATAGTATCCTAATGGTGAAATCGTGATAGGTTTGCACATTATGGTTAATTTGTCTTCAAATTAAGAGCTAATAGGTTGTTTGTTATTATGAATGTGATAAGTTTAGGCTTGTAGTTCTTATAAAGAGTATATTGCTTGTTTTCCTGTTAAACTAATAATTAATATAGGAAACTTTAAAGAGTGACGAATGTAACAAAGCGACATCACACTTATGAAGTATACTTCGTTCTGGGATTAACAATGCACTATGCATGCCCCTAGTACTGCTATTAGACGATTCAACTAAATGGGTCCAATTTGGTTGATCAGGATAGAAAGAAATGATAAATGGGACATAATTAAATGAACACGATTATATTCAATGATATTCATCCAAATTGAAACACATAATTGAACATTTTTTTTATTATTTTTATTAAGATAGAGTTTAACTCTTTGTAATTAACAAAAAGTTGTACAATAATTATTAGGCGGCTTAGCTCGCGTAAATATCTGATGCTTGACTAATAAAAACTATATATATATAATAATCGATAAACTATCAAATTTAATGGATAGAAATATTGTATATTTATCCAAGTTATCCAAATTACAAATATATGATAATCCGTTCCATCACATGAAGAAGGAACTAACATACATTCATTAATATACTAATTGCAACACTTTAAATTCATTTTAAAAACCTTTGTTGTTCCTGTCTGTATTTGTTATCTCGTCATTTACTCGTATGTTAAAAACGATAAGGTGAGTTGTTTGTTTACGTTCACGTGCGACGTCGTCTGCGGTCCCTTCTTAAACTGGAAAGCAGGTTTGGAGCGGAACGTCGCGAGCGCATTGTGATAACCCCCAGCTTAGAAAGTTACATTTCTCCTACCATTAAGTTAATGTAAATTTATTCCATATGACTATTATCGTTTACGACTCGTGTTATTCAAGGTTGTTCGGTTTTATGTTATGAATATTAAAATATTTCAAATTTGCAATAATTTTGTCAGTTGAAGATGTTGACTTTCACATTAAGTTGGAATCGTGCTAAACGTTTTTTCTTGCTAATTTGTTTGAGCTTACTGAAGCTCAAATAATTTTAGAAATAGGTAATATTGTTTGGTCAATTACTGTAATTGTTTATCTAAGATTCGTTATTATATGTAAAGCACTCGTGTCTCATTCTGCTGAAGTGAGGTTGGATCCTGGCAAACAAAACATATGTATGGCTTAGAGCGAATAGGTTTTAAACCTATATCCTGGCCTTGGCTGTTGGCATTTATCATGCGTCGATGGCGAAATACCGATGTCTCAACCTAAACAATCCCTATGGGAAACTGTAAGAGGTTTACAGTTCTTTCTCCTTCAATGGATAGGCACAATCCCTGTAGAACGTTTATGGACCGATGATCTGTATTGTGTCTTAGATTACGGGTCCAGATAATGCTCTAGACTTTTGAAAGGTTGGAATCATTGAAAAACTGTTAGGTACAGGCCTAATCCTCAACTTAAATAAATGTTGTATGACATTTAGCGGAGATTATCACGAGTATATGAACTGTAGAAATGTAACTAAACACAAGCTCTGGTTAGTGTAGGACAATAATAGGCAAGAAGAATATTATTCTCTAGCTCATGGGTTATATTAATGCTCTTGAAAATGAGCAGCCCGTTGTGATAAACTCCGATTAGTGTAGGAACTATAGAATTATATTATTATAGAAAATGAGAATGGACTCTTAAATTGTATTCCTAGTAAAATTGGGAATTTGGTATAATAGAAGTAGCGTTTACTTGTCACAGAGTAATGCAATTTGCAGATGCATTGTTTAACAAAAATTTATTACGTTAATACATGAGGAGCCTCTTTTGCTTCAAAGTAAACATCAATGCGTTCAAAAACAGAAACGTAAATAAGTAACATTTCTTAGAAGCAATAGTTGTCTCCGGCCACGTCATAAAAGCTTAGAAGGAAGATCAAGCCCCGAGTGCAGTGGTGTGTAATGTGGGCGAGTGTCTATTGTTACCTTAGAAAACTTTCAATGCTCAGGATGTGGTTTTTGGACACATAATCTGATATTTTAATCACAAGTCATTGAACCCAAGGAGAGAATCATTAAGAGCAGCATACAAATATTTTAATAATAGGTCTGTTGAATTTTATTGATACGAAAGAGCAACGGGCTGCAAGCCGATACTTCTTTCTCAGTTTTGATCACATGCCAAAACCGAGCTAACAGCGACAAGGAAAAAATAACCTTGTCAAACGTTATGTCATATATAACACTGCGACATAAATCTGAACCATTTTGATCGCCTTTGAGAAGGAATTTATCAGTAAATTAAGGTGATCAAAATAAAATTATCCGGCCGAGTTATTTGCACAGATTTTAATTAATGCTTTGAACCAAATATTAAAGTCGTAGGCATTTGTGTAAATATTGAAATTAGGTATGTAGGGAAAATTTGTGTTGCGGTGTTTCGAAATTGTAAAACGTGACATAAATTTTAGGGCCTCTCTAAATAAGTGTAGAAGGCTGCGTATGAAAATCGTCTATTGTAAAACCATTTATTGCTAAACAAGACCAACAGTAAAGTTTGTCGAGGACTATATGACATATAGAACCCTCACACACTGAGGGACAACAAAATACTTTTGTCGCATGTCATTGACCTTCACGTCGCAGGAATTACGCGAAAGGTATGCCAAGGTGATAATTCTTTATACACTGACAATGCGCACTTTTATTTTATTTGCATCGAGAGTCAAAGATATCAAGGACTTGCATTAATTTATGCATTTATTTCAAAGACGTAGTTTTTATTTAATTTTAAAACTATTCTTTACCATAAATAACGACTTGTAAACAATAAATTGATACACATAACAACATTAAATAAAGGTTGATACCAGCATATATAATTATACATATATATACAAAAGCTTTGAAAAGATTCGAATCTTATTGAAAATATAGTAAGTAGTTTTCGTGGTAAGAATATTAAAAAGATTTATATATCGAATTTCATAATAGACAATTTCCGATTAAATATTTTCTCCAGAGAAAACTATATATAATATTTAATATAAGAGATAATTTAATATTCTTTAGTCCACATACTATGGATGAACATAACGATAAAATTTTACTATCAGAAATAATTAATACAATTTACATGTGTTATCTAAATTATGTAAAATATAACATACATTTAATAAGGTTCTACAAACACGTAAGGATATCTCAAATAATGCATTGACACGAATAACATGTAGTTTTATGTAAATGATTAGTTTTATAACCAGTTTCGCGCTCCTCCTCAACACTTTCACGCCCGATTTCTAGCTTAAAAAAGCACCTTCTAAAAGTTCTTATTTTTGATACACGACTTTTAATATTATTATAAACATGATGTGGATTCTTAAACTTTTCTACACAATTGGTTGTATTGGTAAAATCGATAATGGCAAATTAATAAAAAATGTATTTATTTTTTGTCAAACCTCTAATCACTTCCCGTGATTAGAGGGCTAATCTCGGATCAGTATGGCGATCCAGCAACGTAACGTAGCCAGTGTTATGGAAAACCGAAACCATTGAAGTCGGTGATCTAGGCTCGATATTCCACTTTTATAATCTTAAGGGATTATAGGTACAATACAAGTTAAATTACCTTTATTCTATTAGTCTATAATTTAATATATAATATATTATTTAATATATATTTTATATAGTTGACTAGATTTTTTTTGCCGAATACTAAAAAAATACCCTAAGTTATAAATCCTTATAACATTAGCTATCCGCCAGTCAAATTCCCTTCAAAATCGGTCCAGTCGTTTCAGAGATTAGCCGGAACATCCAGACAGACAAATAGACAACAAATTGCATTTTTGAAATTTCTTTGGTTCGAATGATCCTTCCTGATTTTTTCACATTTTTATTTTGAATAGATACTTCAATTTTATTTATCTCTATAGACAAAAATTAGAAAGTCTAAATATAAATAAATTGAATTTGTACGTTTGTCTCGTTTATAAGTCGGTGTTATTTGATTAGGAAAGCGTCTTTGGCATGAGTGTGCTAGTGACCCCCTTGCGGAAGAGTGATTCCAGTCGGTCGCAACGCAGCGCGACTCGTCGAGCGACTTTTCCGCTCAGACGCATCTCAAGTTGTTCGGCCGCGACATTGACCCGCCATACGTGATCGGCCAATGCACCGAGTGTCACAGCCTCTTTGTTTATATCCTGTGAAACACATCGTGCTAACACTGCAAGCCTTGCTCCTCCCTTGTCCAACCTATTTAGCTCGTCTCTTCTAATTAGAATAATAATAAGAAACCTTTCGAAGACGATAACTCTTTGCTTGTGTTAAGAAGATTTTGATACAAGCTTTGTGCAAAATACTAAAGGAGCGTATGAATTACTATCTTTGAAATTTACCTTTTTGTATAGTAAGGTTGTTTTTACCATTAATAAGTGCCTTCGAAACACATTTCATGTCAAATGTCTTAAATTAATAGCAATTTAAAAACCATCCTAAATTAATAGCAACATAAAAAACATTTTTTTTCCTTTTATAATAAAATTGAAAGTGTAATTGTTTAGTAATAAAATGCTTAGATAACCTATTGATAATGATGAAATAAAATGTAATATTTAATAGTAAATAAAAGCATGTAATATTTTTGTATTAAGGTAGGGAATGCTGTCACAAGTCGTTAATGGCATTCCACAGGTTGCGCATACGGGGTGCGTCAGTGTATTCGTCATGGACCCGCAGGTCACACGGTAAATACTAATCACCGAGGTGCATTTCACGTAGATAAGACAGGGGAAATAGTTTGACTGAAATACGGGTTTCATGGTGACGCAAAGTCAGCCGCCCGCGCTTTCAGCGGCGCCTGGGCTGGCGGGCTGGACCCATTTTAGGACATGACTAACGGAAATTCGATTCCTCTCGCTTCGACCCGCTCCCTCCCGTGGGATGCGGCGTGCGCCCGTCTCACTCGCACGTAAAGCTTCAAGAAATCTTTTAATAGTGTCCACGGCCGCGATCTACTTTCAACTAGAGGCGGGAAATGTGTAAGGCGACTTTTGAATTTTCGAAAACTGACGTCTACCCTCGAATTATTCCCTAATTCAAAGAATTATTTATTGTTTTTATAAAATACTTCACGGTTGTTTACAATATTATCAATATCTGATAAAATTATGATAACTTACAAATTTAATCTTTAAATAGAATCGTAATGCTTTTTAAATAATTTAAGCATTGGTATTTCTTAGGCCACATAAAAATTAGAACCACTGCAAAAATATTGAGTTTTCCGTATAAAATTTATAGCTATATTTATTATTATGTATTGCATTGATTAGAAAATATTTTTTAAACGCAAAATCATGAGTCACGTACGAGATAAGGTTTTCCTGACGCTGTATGTCCAATCGAATATTAAATTCCACTTGTCCTATTAAACATGCGTGTTCATGGGTTTTTGCACTTGTAATTCTAGTCGCCAGTCCATCAACAAATATGTGTGGTGTTGTGTGGGACTGACCTTTTTCTGTTGTTTTTCCCAAGCCGGGTCTAGCAGACCCTCGCGTTCCCACTCCTCTTCCTGTTCCATATACCCGTCCCCTGCGTACATCCCGTCATAGTTATTCATCACCCCGTTGTCCATCATCATGGTCACCGCACTGACCGTCGATTTCGATGTTCGTTCGAGCCTATGACCGCGAACTCGCGTGTGTTGGTTTGTACCGCGCACTGCAACAAGCAGCCGACCACGCGCCCGCTGCAAGAAGACTGGCGCCCGAGCGCTTCAAGCGGCCGCGCGAGGAACTTTCGCTTTACGTTTCATTTCACGTACGCGACTGTCAAAGCCCTTAGCGCATCAGTTGTGTTTTATTTTAAAGTACATCATTGTGGAACGAGCCTAGTTTTTTATACTATTTTACACGATTCACAAAAATAAGGTGTAGAGTGTTCGTTCAAGTGAAGTTGGATTTTTGTGGGTTTTCGACACCTACATGTCAAGTTATAGCAGAACTTCTTTTAATAAGTATTGTATATAAATTTTCTTTCTTTCAAGTTATGTAGTTATTAAGACCTAGTAATATCTTGTTAGTTTTGAGTGATCTGAATTTATATTATATTGTATTAAAGAAAATAAAAACTGATAGTCATCCAAAAATTGTAATTGAGAAGAAATTGTAATTTTAATAATGCCCTATTAATATGATAAATGCGAATTTACTTTGTCTGTTCGGTTTTCACGGAAAAACTACTGAAGCGATTTGGCTGAAACTTAGAATATATATATTTTCGATGCCGAGGATGAACACAGGATATTTTTTATCCCGATAAATGGATAGTTTCCGGGGTAAAATATATTTGTCTCTCTGCTTGTTATGCTTTTACAGAAAAACTGCTGGACTGATTTGGCTGAAATTCGGTATATATGTAATTTTAATACCGAAGGTGGCCAAGAGACACTTTCATCCCGAATAATGGGGTAAAATGAAGCGAATCTTCCTGGCCAAATAGCACTAACTTAAAAAAAATATACGATATAACCTGTGTGGTAACCTCTTTAAACAAGAGGTACGCACTAGAGGTTGAACTGAGTCGCAGCCGCGGGGTAAACTCTAGTAATCAATAAAAAAAATATAGTTATTGTAGTGTACGCGTGGAAGTATTAAGAATGTCTGCACCAGGAACTACCGCATCTACGACAATCAGCATGTCCGTGACAGTAGATAAACGGTAAGACACGCCTACGCTAGTATGGTCGTGGAAACCAGCAGGGCGTGAAAAAGATAAACCCATGTTACTGGCTTTATGTCGTGAGGTGTGTCCTGAAAACCGTGTAATATATAGAAGAAATATAAGAAGAATAGCTGACGATGTGTGAAACCCGCTAATCTGACTTCGACTAGCGTATCGGGTACACAGCCTGTTAAAGCAGTACGACTGATGGCTTGATATACTATGTAGATTACTGGGTCTTATAATCATAATATTTATTTCTCGTATGTATTGATATTCGGTAGATACCTATTTATTACACAACAGAACAGTTAAGAAATAGGGTTGTAATAAAACACATGCATAAAATACACAAAAAAATTTATTCACCACATAAAATCTCTTTGGATAATAATCTTGTTCACGCAAAATAACAGTTATAATGATATTTTTAAAATCTTTGAAGATCCCACATAGTAACATATCTAATAGCAACGTTCACGATCACAGGAAGGTTAAAACTTTGGAATAGAAAACTTATATAACCATCAAAGAGCTTGACATTCTTTTTATTTGGTGTTACTAGAAATTAAACCTATAGCATACGTAGATGAGTATTTTATACGTAACTCATAAGATAGATACTAGGTATTCCATACAATACATCACATCATCACATAACATCTATTGAAAGTTCATTTTCAACGGCGTATATAATCTCAAAGCTTGAGCAAAATCACGACGAACTTAAAATATGTAAAACAATTCACAATAATTAATACTGTGCATCTCAAATACGACGGTATGGGTGACATCGCATAGAACGAAACTTGTAGTAATATCTCTTATACTGGACCTATGAATTAAATAAAAAAAATATATGGAAATATATTGTTACGAGCTACAGTTCGTACTATACAAACACGTATAACACAGGTCCAAATATCACCGGACACAATAAGTTCAAATGTTTAATGCACGATTCAATAACACGGGCAAAATCCGTCAGTAAAATAGTACACACGTCTTTCTTCGCTTGTGTTATCACTTTGACTGCGTTAAGAATCAGATCGGGCATTGTTTTATACTAACTATACATCACAACACCCGACCGCGTGGATTGCATATTTACAAGAAAACGTAATCTGCACACCTGCAGCTATAAATGAGTGCAATAACATGATCTATTGTCCCATTGCAAATTTTTAAACACAAACCAGCGGGAAAGGTAATAAACCAGGTGTGCATTTACTTTGTAGGCGTGTAACAATATAATACCTCTTGCTATTTAAAACTAACATTATCACGGTGTTTTCTCTGAATTTTTTTCTTTGTTTTGTTTGGCATTCAATGCCCTTAGTATGAAAATTTAAAACATCAATTAAATAATACAATTTTATATGAAAATTACGTATAGTCTGGCCAACGAAAGTTGACCCTGGAAAATGGCGGCAAATTTAAATAATATATGTATGGCAACATCAACATTATTAGGATTAACCTATTTTGATACTTGGTCGTTACTTAATTATTTAGGTTGTGTATTTTGTGTGTGATAATATTATAAATACTGAAGTTCGTGAGATGTTTTTGTTACTCATTCACGCCAAAAGTACTGAACGGATTTTTATGAAATTTGGGAAACTTGTTATTACTAACCCTTATATCTCGAATCTAGAATGACCTACAACAGAATATATACTATCTACTTTTAATTCCGGTATATAGCAGGAAATCAGTAGTCATTACATTTTTTGAAAAATAAACTGCAATATTCGGTAAAAACCTAGTTTTATCCGCTTTAATCAAAATCAGATTTCGTCACGGCCCCCTAGTCTCGACCCGAAAGCCACATACGTACCCACTACCAATGGACACATATTTGCAACATTTCAGGGCCTCCTGGAGTGCAGCAGCAGCCCCAGCCGTCAAAGCTGTGTCCGGAAGATGGGACTCTGCCAAAGTATCAACACAGGCAATTCCACTCACAACCAAACGAAAACTGCCATCTTGTTTGTCAAAATTGACGTTGACATTCGTATTAAAGTTGCCATGTAAAAAGTTTGCAAATAATTCCAGGTTCAACTTTCGATAGCCAGACTATAAATAAACAGAGAAACATCGTGAATTTAATTATAATGTCACTTTTAAACAGAAGTATTCATTTATTTCTATATAATTAACATTTTCATTTAAGTCATAGTTCAAGTATAAAATATTGCAAAAAGTTGCGCTCTATGTGTCAAAAATACCGTCATATTTGAGATAAACAGTAGATGATATATCTTGTATATTATATTATAACTATTCATAAGTAGTATAAAAATTACCGACAATTTAACTCTGCTCTCGTGATATTTGCCTGAACATTAAAGTTTAAAAAGTTTTAGGCTACACATCTTTAACACCTATTTATTTTATATATTTTATAACAGTTACAGAAGGTACAGCAAAAAAGAACAGTTATAATTTAAAGGAAGTTGTAGTATATGTAAAGATAAATAGTACAACACTAAGTAAAACTTCAAAACTTTTTAATTATTTTCTTGTGGTTAGTTTCAATTTACTTATTCCTGTGTTCAAATTTACATTTTTTCAAAGTTATTATTTTTGCAGGAAAATATTGTAAAATAAGTTTTGGCGCCCTTTATCCACTTGAAGGGTGTAGGATTTAGGGGCTATTTAGAACTATTTTTGGAGTTTACTCCTTAACAATTAATTTTATATAAAGTCCTAAAGAAATTTTTGAGCGTTAACCTTAAAAGCCTTACTTTTTTTCCTTGAAACCACCCCTACTTAGGCAAACAAAACAAAAAAACTCCTTGTGGCACTCGGGGTCTGTTGCGGTAAAGCTATTGCATAGCATTTTTATCAACTTATACAATTATAAATATTTATTTTTATGCAGTATTTTTTTTCTTTGATATTAATTCAAGGTACACTTTTTGAGCGTGGTGACCGATAAGAAAACAAATCACCTATGTATACATATATATCTACATGTATACTTACGGGGAGCACATGCGGTGAGTGTGGCATTATAAAGATATGATAGATACCTATACACCTATATACTTTCTCACAAACAGCAGCTTACATATTCGTCCGATTTCGGAGCAGCTCGTCGTCCATAATTTGCAATACCTGACATATCTCGAACCGCTACGAGAGCTCGCGGGTCACTGTGGCCACCGCACGCCTCCGCTCGCCGCGCCCGCCTCAGGCTCCCGTCACCGCCATGGTAGGCAGGTGTTAGGTTTATTTTCGTTACGAAATTTCTTCATTTGGTCACCGCGCTCAAAGCCCGCGATAAAAGCTATATTATAGCAAGAGCTTAAAAAATGTTTAAAACGGACAGGCCATTATTGAGTTTTAATGAGACTAAAGACAGCTTTTGATTTCTTATGGAGTCGGATTCGGATCCTGCCACCGCGCACGTGATAATGTTTTTTAATGTTCAAGGAGTAAACTCCTATTATACCTCGGAGCTGACACTCACAAGTTTTTTCTCTGAGCGATTGTTTAACATAAATATTGTAAGTACATCACACATTTTTAAAGAATATTTTTTTGTACCAAAAAACATTTAGATAATAAATAGGTCTGTACCTAATAAAAGGTTCGCAAGAAAAATGCATAGCATACTTAGTTTATTTCTTACCACGAATATACAACGATAAAAGTAATAGCATTAAAGGTACAACATTTTTAATACAAGAAGGGCATAAAGTTACAGGATACAAAAAATTCAACATAATTAATATTATGCTAGTAATATTAATAATGTTTAAATGCAGTCTGTGTGTTGTGCCATTTAGATCATAAGATTTATACCGTTTAAAGTTTATATATTATTAGAGCATACAGAAATTTGGAATTTAAATAAATATTTTATGCAATACAAGGAAGAAGAAATAGCATATCATAGAAGAATATAACTGGAAATAATAAATCTGATACTTTGTTAGTGTAACCGAGATAAATCCCAGTTGTGTTCGGAGCGTAAAAGACATTCAATTTTTGGCTACTTTGGTCTAAAATGACTTTTAATAATAGAACTTGAAAAAAGAAAGACGAATGGCATCGGGCATCATCTACTCATATAGGATTGGGAGCTTTTTACAGTTATATTGTTGTTGTCGATGGCCATTCAAAGTACCAGTTCTTCCATATTAAAAGTTTTTGCCTATGAAAGGTCGCCAATTATAAACTACAATGTAAGGTTATTATGTATTTTTTACTGATGTGTAAAAAAATATGTTTTTACTTTAGTGATTTTATTGTACCTTTTTGCAATAAAATCACTCTTAATCACGATATATAATTAAACTTTATGAGCATCAGAAATGTTGAGGAAAAGTCAGGGGTTACTATTTAAAAACCTCCTTTATGTCTGATTATCTAAATTAACCAGAAACAAATTGATTGACTAAAGCGAATTTATCTTATAAATTGTAACGACCAGTCTTAACAACGATGTTAATACGTTTGTGCTAATAGTGAAGAATGAAATACGTTTAAAATATTTTATGCATCGTGACACAGAAACACCTGTTTCTCAAAAAATTGTGCGACAAGAGACAATCTTAACTATCAGATCCAAAACATAATAGTACACTTTTGAAAATTAAATAAGGCTTAAGATTATTCACAGCAGAGGACATAATAATTGTGTTATAAATGCGTTATGTCCCAAGACAAATATTCTGCTGGATTTTGAACATTTCAATGCAAATTTTGGTACCAAAAATAGAGATGATTATACTGAACACGTCTAGCTAGATGTATAAAATATAGGTATCAATGAACAACAACAAGGGATAGGTATACGAGAAGTGTACAAATATTTCTCGCACCTCTACCAGTACTCGAGTACATCTATAACAATAATACTTTAAGAAGGCGTAACATACCACAATTTAAGAAGGACCATACCCATCACTCTTCGTAATCTATCTAGTACACTGATAATCCTCACAGCTCCAAGTTTAAATACCGTAATCGAAACTCTCGAACTCGGAGAACCTCGAGTCCTGCTTCTGAAGCCGCTGCTGGCAGGCCTCGATGTAGCTGTCCTGAATCCTGTACATCCCCGAGTTGGCCTGATACATGAGCGTCTCTAAAATGCGCTCGTTTTTAATAGCCTTCGATGGGAGTACCACCTTTATCAATTCCTGCGGTGATATCCTGTAAAGTTTTAAGTCCCTAGCTAGTCTTTCCATAATGCATTTAAATTCATTTCTGGCATCAGTCTTATTAGCGGATTTGGATTTGATCTTGTTGCGAGCCCAGCTGAGCATTGCCTCGAACTTTCTGACTTCCGGAACCTCCAAGTTCCGGCACATGATCATTTGGACCATGGACTCCGACAGGTTTAGGAATTCGGGCGTCTGAAATAGCGCGTACGCTCGTTGCTCGATGAAGGCTAGGATCATGTTCACCAATTCCGAGGCTGACGTGTACCGCCAGTAGTAATTTTCTAATGATATGAGCATTGTGCATACCTGGAAATGTTAAAAAGCGCAAATAATATTGGTAAAGGCAAAAATATTTCCAATGTTGTGATACAAGTCAGTCATTTCTCAAATTAATTTAAACACAGTGAGATATTACCTAAGCACGTATAAAGAGTAAAATGTGGTCGCAGTAGAACACTAGAAATGAAATTTGCGAGTCCAAACAAAGAAGATAGCATCATAAATCAGTCTTCTATCGTTGTTCAATAGAAAGAACTATACTATTGCTAACTTTATAATTACAATTGAACACATATGTAAATGGTAGCGTTCAAAAGCAGTCACATAGATAGATATCTCCTTTATTTGGCGGATATCTTTTCTTAATTTTTTCAAGTAAGTCAACATTTGATGTATGGTTTAAAATGAGAGCCCATAAGTTTGGAATTCCTGTGTTGCTTACCACTTCTATCCTTAGAAATTGTTTGGCGTGATGGAAGCAAGCCTGTAGCAACTCTGGCAGGTCATAATGTTCAGCGGCGCAGATGAGGCCGGGTATGGAAGCGCAGGTTAGTGGACAACTGCCTGTGTGCAGGTAGTCCAGCAAAATGCGAAACGTCTCCGGATCGAATTCGATTATTGAGAACTAGAAAAGAAGCCATTATATGAAATAACCAATAAATATTGATTACTGAATTATTATAAAAACGTAACCAATTCACTGAATTGTCCTTTGAACTCACTGTCTATTCTAGATGCAGATCTATTAAGATTATAATACTGTGGTTCGATCACATTAAACCTATAAGAATTTTGCTTAAAAGATAGGCAATGATCATCGATGTAGCAATAAAAGAAGGCAACAATTATTTCGTTAGATGGATATAATTATCGAAGTTGACACCAGCACTTTTGTATATGCGCTTACAAAACTTTAATTTGTATGTGAATACTTAATATGACAAAATGATATTATAGACGTGTTTGTTATCAGATTGAATTATACAGAACAGTTTAAATTTACCTCGGTCTGAGCAAGTTTCGCCCGGTCGACCTTTTGAGCATCGGCGCAAACAGATAATCTAGGCACTGCTAAAGCTGCGTTTTTGTCTTTTTCTTTATCTTTACTTTCTTTATCTGTAAACAAAATTAATAAGAAATTAAATTGGTCGGAAAATTAAATAAAGCATTGGTGTTATTAGAACATAAGTCATAGCTAGAAGAGATCAGAACAACTTTGTGATTTAACTACGCGTCGTTGTTCACCACTAAACCTTGAACATATCGATAGCTCCGTCTTGTTTGTTAAGAGAAATTGTTTCAATGTGGTACCATATTTGATTAAGTTATAGATGTGTTCATAACTTATTATTATATACCTATTGTGTTGCAATTTAAATTACAATAAAGACAAATGTTGCTAACATAATTTGTTCAGGCGCTTATTAAAATTTATAACACTAGCGATCTCGGAAGACGTTGTTTTGCCCGGAAAAAATAAAAATTTAGGGCTCTATTTAAGTGCCACCTAAACCATTCTCGAATCTACCTACTTCATTTCATCAAAATCAGTTCAGGGTTAAGGAGGAGTTCAGTGGCTTGCACACGAAAAACAAAATATAAAGATAAGTATGTTTAAAAAATCTCTGACGATTGTCTGATAAGTATAAGTAAGTATGTGTTAGGATAAGTATTATTCATTAGCAAATTCATTAAGTAAAGACTCATGTATAACGCATGTATAATGTGTGAAAATTATCAGTAGCTAAAGGTGTTAGCTTTTTTTGTATTTTACAATAGATTTTTAACCGACTTTGAAAAAAGGAGGAGGTTCTCAATTCGTCGGGATCTTTTTTTTTTTGTTCCTTTTTTTATGCATGTTCGCCGATTACTCCGTGATTTATGATCCGATTTACGTGATTCTTTTTTGTTCGACGCGGAATACCTGCCATGTGGACTTTTATTTTTTTTTTTTTTTTTTTTTTTTTTTTTTTTTAATACTTGTACGCATACTATGATAAATATTTTAGATAATTAATATATTAAAAACATTGAATAAAATAAAATATATATTAAAATAAAGATTAAGTTTAATATATAATAATAATAGCTTTAGAAATAAGTTATTTTATACATTTTAGTTTTTGAAGTCGGTTTTTTTAAACGAAGTTTTTATTTTATGCTATTCTGTTGAGTTATAGAAATCCAAATCCAAATAAATATCTTGCACACGCCAACTAATTCAAATAATAGTTGATTGTTAATTATTAAGGCGACATAGTCAAGTTGTGGCTAAGCCTTTAAGAAAAATAAAAAAAAACAAAACCTAAGTGTCATAATTATATTTTTGACTTACTCGAACAGTCTTGAGAACTGGCCCATTTCTTCTTGTCCTCAGCATTCAGCTGCGAATGCTGTTTGCGTATCGAGCGACCCCACCCGGCTGTGATTGTGCCTAGTCGGGAGAACGCACGTTTCACCATTGGTGAACTTGGAACACTTTTTGGTCTGAAATAGATTTTTCAAACTTTGTTACTGTTTAATGTACGAATAAACATTCTAAACAACCCATTGGATAAGTAAACTAAAATATTTTTTAAAAATTCTAGCTAAAATATTAAAAAACAGATAATCTATAAATTGTTACTAGTGACCAAAAGTCTCGTGAAGGCCTAAACAAAATTATTTTTTTAACTAAGTATATCTAAATTTTAATTTACATTTAAACTCTGGTCAGAGAATACTATTGCTTGCCGCCGCGCTCCCTCATACCGCACTTAAAATTAGCCCAAGTAGTACTTCTTAATCCGTTCCGATTTCTTTCATTTAAGAGTCCTAATTGAAAGTCCGATAACAAGGCAGTGGACTGTCAAATTACTGTCAATTGAGACTTATTATAAAATGATAAACCGTCGCATATAGACTTTGTGCGACCGTACCTACTTATAAAGTCAAAAGTAGGTATAAGAAAAAGGAGTCAAATAGCGGATTAATTATTGCTTGGAAAGTAGTTAAAATGGTTTTTATTATAATTATTAAAAGTTAGATGATAGGTCGTAATTTTAACGCTTGTTTTTTATGCACTAGACTATTAGAATTTAATATAACATATGTCCGCTCTCCTATTATTACTATTTTATCAAGCTAATCTTTGGTTATTGTTAGTCATTTAGTGATCGGTTCTATTATAAATTTTGTTAATTGGTACTAAATAGCTTTGTAATAAATACTATTATTATCTTTCGTGGTATATTGTAAATAAATAGAACGAGTCATTTTTAGAATCGATTACGGATACATAAAGTTTTAATGTTTCCGTTTTTTGTAAAATTTGTTTCTTCACAATATTTTTGGACAATAACTCTTGGTGTTTGGTATAAAAAACTGTTATATAATTTTGAAAGTGATATTGTTAGATTTGTTTGTTTATTTGAGTCACAGTCGTTGCACTGACTAGTGACAATATAACGTTGCTTTATGTACAGTTTGTGGTTTCTCACCTAGGCGATTCAATATCTGGCACTTGTAAGAAGTTGCTGCTCTTCTGCTTAGGCGTCGGAGAAAGCAAAGTTGGTGCTGGTCTTGCTAACAATTCAGCTACTGGCACTTGTGGTGAACCAAATCCAGTTTGGATTCCATAGAGCATCTCTTGGAAGACTCTGAAGTTAAAAGTTAACAATATTTTAAGATAAATAAAAAGTTTCATCACTCATCATCATCATCATTATCCGAACGTTAAATCCCGGTTGCGTTCGGAATGTTCACTCCGACGCCCAGGGTCCGCTTTCATACTTTTCTACAAAAAGTTTCATCCCTATCTGTGGTTATTCTCAAAGTAATATACTGACAGACTTATGAATATTGTTACATGCTGACAAAGTGAATGCACACCTGGTTCATTACCTTCCCGCATTTGGACTTCTTTTGTTTACTTTGTGTCTATAAATTTGCAATTAGACAATATCCTATTGTTATTGTACTTGTTTATGGCTGCAGGTGTGCAGATTACGGTTTCTCGGAAACTTTAGTCCACACGGTCGTTTGTTGTATTGTACAGTTTAGTATAAAACACACTCTCCACATTATTTTTACTTTAGGACGTCCGGACGGGCAAGGACACGTCCGCGACTTACCACTTATAATGGGCACACTTCAATGGACATTCCGTTTCTAGATATGTTGTAATCCATCCCCTTCAGCCGCGTCCGTCAGCCGTGACTTATAATATGCGTACACTTTTAGCCGTATTGTAGATCTTCGAACGATGTTAAATGTGGGAAGGAGACAAACATTTCAAGAAAGTTTTTCAGTACAAACACACAACCATTACTTAAAACATGTCTGACAATGATTTTTCATATTAGTGTGTTGTGCGCAGCAAACCATCGCCCTTTAAGTGAGATTCGATGAACATCTATTTGATGTATTTACCTGCTCCTCACTCCAAGTATGGCTCGTACACCAATGAACTTGGTTTTCTGTTTCGACTGCCCAACAAGGAACACAACATCAAACAGTTGAGCATTTTGCGCTGCGTTCAGCTCATTATTCAGGAAAACACGTGTAAAGTCTTTGGCGAGCTGATCGTAGTCTTCGAACTGGTCCCTTACTGAATCAAGTAGCGGGGAAGATGGTCGCATGTGACCTATTGGACGCCATGAACCTGGAATCGTAAAATTATTTCTAATTAATATACAAAACTTTGTTCGTTTTATTCTTCTTTATGATGTCAAGATTGAATGACGAAGATTATCATGATATTTCAGGACAGATAAAAAGCACTTCAAATGCTTGAACTTACATGTATGAACAGATTAATGAAAGTAGATGAAAGTTGATTGTCGGGGTCGTTACAAGTGCATGGAGATCCATCATCACAGCCTACCCCCATGGGAAACGTGCGTGATAATATATAAAGGGATAGGTAGCCCATTGTTCTTTACTGTTTTGTAACTTCTCTACATTGCTTATTTTATATATATGTGAAGAATAAAGAGTTTTATATTTTTCAAATGCCAGGAAAACTCTATGATGATTTTTGGTATATTATCTAGATAAAACGATGAATGTGGATTATTCTTCAGTATTAGGATTCGACAATTGCCCAAGCAAAGCGAAAGTCTCAATTATCTTGTGATTTACAGAATATATCGATACAAAGGATCACACTAGCATATGTTTTATGCTGAAAAGTTAGGTATCTTCATCAGCTTGCGTTTTTAAAACTGCTTGAGGGTAGCATTGAGTAAAGTGCTCTCTATTCATATCAATGTTAATATTTTAAGATTTCAAGTGTTTACATGCTTTTACCTCTTCTATAAGGTTTGGGAATTTGTCCAGTCTCAGCATGATTCTGTAGATTGGCCACTATATCTTCTAACATCTGGCTTCGTGTTCTTTCTTGCATCCGCGCGAACTTCGGAGCAGAGTACGATGCCCTTTCACCGTTGACTATCTTCGTCAATAACCATTCCCTGAAAACAGAAATGAAATTCTTAACTTACTTACACGGATTTCTTGGGGTTTACGTGGCCTAATGATAGAAAGAAAAACAACGGACTTAGTTATAATTATGCTCATCATCATCATTGCTTTGAGACCATTGGTATGCATGTCATTCTTCTCAACGTTAAGCCAGCATGTCTTGAGACTTCCCCTACGACTGGGACCCGACCTCTGGATAGCGGGGTAAGATGGAATAACAATTTATTCGATCTTACCCCGCTTTCAGCGTATTTCACTTAACGCGATTGTGTCTGTAAAGCGTTCCTCGCGTAAAGCGAGTTATTACTGTATACATGTTGATCACCCTGATTTAATACATGTCACCACAATAATTTCGCAATGTGTTCGAAATCAGTGATGAGATACCACTCCCCTTGGGACTGATAAGGCAAAGCTCTGGCAACTCCTGGTGTGGCAAACGTCCCAAGGTTATGGTAACCTCTTACTATCTAGGTCTTGATCTGTCCGATTGCCTGCTTCATCATATAAAACAAACTTTATTGACCTGAACATGGGACCCTTGTCGAAGACACTTTGTTCCCATAAATATGGTTTGTATGCGCCAACTTCATCTCGGGTAACTACTGATACTTCGTATCTTGTAGGACGACGTTTGATCTTCGCTGATACCCGAACTAAAATGAAACGTATGGTCAATAGTTTATCAACAACAACAAACAAAAATTAAGGAATAAATACTCAAACAAGGACTCTTTCACATTAATATCGTCGGCGTCAAAGCAGGAGTGTATAACAACGTTTTTTGGTGACATTATTTTTTTCGTCAAAATTGTTACATATTACATGAACTTATCACGATTTTCATGAAAAACTAATGCCACCAAAAATTATTGTAAGGTCCTGACTGATGCCGTCGATATATTGTCTAGAGTAAGCTCTATCATTAATGTATTTCTAAATCTAATGAATGAATCTTAATTGTAGTAATACAAGTAATAAATAGTAGTACATGAGATGGTAACAATGGAAATTACATACCTAAAATAAATGTATGTAAGAAATGGCTTTTAATACAGGCCGGTGAGAAAGCAGTGTTGTCGGCTTCAAGGAACACGACACAGACTATATCATTTCCGATATGCCGTTTCCGCTGTAGCTTTTGAGGGTCATGCCTTTCATAAGGCAGGAGTGTAGACACGTGGAACATTATCTCTATACCTCTCCAATTAGTATAAACAGAATATAGGCCTGTGAGATCGTGAACTGTGTCCAAACCTCCCTTGTATTTGTCGAAACCTGGAAAATCAGAACAACATATTTTATGGATATCCTCCACCTGGCGCGAATTCCGAAACTTATTGGCGCTCGCATAGCTCGGCATCTGGCGATTGAAAGTTCATGTAAATCCTTCTTGAGCGCAATACTTTGACCATTATAAGCAGTGAGATTGTGTAAAATTATCTAAGACCTTATAGTTCGATATGAAGGATTATTTGGGAGTGCATCTGACAAATATTCTTGAAGACGTAAAAGATGAATCAGTTTAAATCAAAACTTACTAAACTTTCCGTAAAGATTTTGAGCATAATTCGTTTCACAAAATTACTCGTATTGCTATGAACTTTTGTTCGAACATTAAATATTCTTGTAACTCGTCACACACGCACTTGCAACCAAAGTACAGTGAAATAATTCTAAAACTGTTGGGAAAGATACTTTTATACCAGTCTAAAAGAAGTTATCTAATTAATAAATACATCATAATACACAAAAAACCACACGCTACCTTTTAATCTGACTTTTTCTCCTAAAACTTGTAAAAATTCCTCAAACATCGGTGAGTTTTCATTATTGTCCAGTATCTCCTCTTCTGTGTACTGATTCTCCTTCACGTATATAACTCCTACTTTCAGCTCGGACTTTATAAAAACCTGAAAATTTAATTACACCACTTGTCTTATTTACTGAAGTACCTCATTAGTCTACTTAGGTTACGTAAAGTTTTAATTATTTTCGTTGCTTTCGCAGGGGAGGCAAGAATTATTTTTGTTTTAACCTATGTAGGTAGGCAATTATTTCTTGTTGAGAAACATATATTAATATGATCTCAGCTTACACCAATACGAGATTCGTTAGAATGAGCCATATAAAACATATTTAAAAACATGGCATGTTTGTCTAAACGTAAAATGGTGCTCGATTAATATACCTATCAAGACCAGTATTTGCCAGCGATATTGTCCATGTTGGACAGGTACCAAGGATTACTTTTTTTATTATTCCGCTAAACATAAAATCGAAAAGTTATTTCTAGCAGGATAATGTATTTTTAATATAAAAATACACAATCCCGTAAATTCTTACAAAACTCGGGATAAGTAATGTTGCTACATACATACACAATTGCAACTGTTTTACTAAATATTTTATCGATCAGCGAAAATTTCGCATTGGAACCATTTCCTTCTCCCATAGGATTCTCGGGATAACAAGTACTGCAGATTTTAAGTGCTGAAATTTAAATCCCATCAGCGATAACCGCTTAGAAATCAGCCCAGTGGTTTTTGCGTGAATCCAAAAGACTACACTTCCAATTCTATAAATATTATAGAAAGACAGATATAGATATTAGCGTGACTAGCGTAAGGGCGCAGATTCTTATCCTCGCTGAAACGCTTGCAGTATTTAGGCATTTTTCTGGCCTGATGTGCATATCGTCACAATTACCACGTGCTTACGACGGTGAAAGAAAACATTGTGATGAAATTTGTACATCGAGATAACCGATGTTTTAAATCTGCCAGGCCGACTTGGACAAACGTGGCGGTTAAACAGTCCGTTCCCTAATAGCGGGGAGCCGAGCCCAGCAGTGGGCGGTTAAGGGCTGTTATTATATTATATTTTTATATTTAATTATAGTACAGATCTGTGGATTGTAGGGAAGGTCAGAGTGGTTTAATAATAAAACTTTGGTCCAAAATTGTTTCTATTAAAGGTTTTGTAGCATACACGAAAAATACAGTCAAAAGTAATTTTTAGTTAAATTTTCTATTTCTGCTACTTTTGATTGTTTACGTTTTTCCAATAAATTGGAGGTAGGAAGTGTTTCCTGTACTTTACAAGTAAAACAATTATATCATGTTCAGGCATAATAGGCTGCGGAAACATCTTACAATAAAGTTTTATATATTTGTACATAAAAAACAGCATTAAAATAACATATCATCACATAGCTTTTAAATTCACACAATTTTGAATATAATAAATGCGTTATTTTATTCCTTTTCCAGTATTTCAGTTGTCCATTCTGCTACTACGTTGTCTGTATAATAATATATATAATTACTCTTTATGACTATAAAACTGTACAATTACTGTAAAAAATAATATACTAACTATAGGAATTTTTAAAAATGAAATATTCGCCATGTATTTTTGCCAGTGATAAAGAGCAGGGAACTTTGGGTACCATATTCATTATCTTTCGTTCCAGATTCAACAAAACAATCTCCATTATTATTCGATAAAGTTATTAGATGCCCAATTTACCCGATGAAACTAATTATTCGGTAGCTATTTATAAAACACACTTTGTTAAGAATGGGACACTAGGGGCTTAATTTAATTGATTAAAAGATTAACATTGTACTTTTATATTATAGGGTAGAGGACACTCAAATCAATTGAGATACTTCTTATTCTTTTACAACACATCGCGACGTCAGATTTAGTACAAATGTACAAAATTAAAATGTTTTATGTTAGATTATAATGTTTTATATTAGGTGGTAGAATCTTAGAAATAAATACAGTTTTGCAACGTAAACATACGAAAAATCTAAATATAATATCAAGCCTATTTCGCTACAGTGGTAGGCAGAGATGGATTTTCATTTCATACGATTCTGGTACACACTTCTCGCTAATATTTCTATGTACGTATGGTCAGTCTTCTTTCATTTAACTTTTGTTGCTCCACTCCGCAATGTTCTCGTATCTTCTTTATATATTCTTCTGTAAATGTGTTGACAGTGAACTTCTAAACGGCTGAATCGATTTGAATGATTTTGTGTGTGTGTGTTCAAGTGGATACGAGGATGGTTTAGATTCACAAACAAGCCCGGCAGATGGCGTTGCAGACGGTTTCTAAATTTTATTTCTTCAGGGCAGGACAACGACTTCCGGGACGACTAGCTACTTATATATTTTTTATTTTATCGCCTAACTTTATAAGTAAGTTATAAGTAAGTTTAGCTGCGATTCCACTCACTAAACCATAGAATGTATTGGGTATGAATACGCTAATGAAAGTAAGTTTTTATCCGTGCAGGAACGGAGAAAGAATACAAATTTCTGCGGCTAGGCGGTCTGTCGTAAGAGGGGATAAAACAACCCACAGCTGGGTGGTAGAGTATTTACCCGTCTGGATACCTACCACCATTGCTAGAGTATGGCGCCATAACAACCTTGAGTTGCATTCCCGGTATTAGTCACCAGGTTTTAGTCTCCCTTTAGAGAGCGGCAGCACATTAGTAGTACCTTTAGCATATCAATAGGTGATAGTAACCGCTTTCCATCTGATTGCCTGATCAACTCATGCAATAAAAAAAAGTATATTAATAATTAAACGTATAAAATGATATGATAATCGATGCATTCTTAAAGACATGAAAAATAACAAATATACAAATAAAATATAAACATCTCTACAAACCTATTTGCATTTATATACTAATGTGATTTCCTTTATTATATACTAATTTATTTTCCCTAAATAAATTTCATAAATTGGTCAAATTGAATGTCATCTTTATAAACCCAAGCATCCAGTTTTTTGTACGAAACAACTGTTCTGTTGAAGATTATAGCACTTATTGTCTTTTACGTGAGCTAATCTTCAGACGACAAAATAATCTTAGGCACGCATGGAACAAGACGAAGGTAGGGGGCTTCACGACAATTTGAAAGCACGTGACCTAAATAATGTTAAGGATGAGAAAAGCGTTGACGCTATTTGAATCCAACCTTGAGAGAGAAAACAAAGGTGCTTTACGGTTACATTACTATACGAGTGTATAATTTAGTATGATTTTTAGGTGTTTGTTCTTTGGGTACCGTAAGCATTTTGGTAAAAAAGCAACGGCTATAAAATATTATATTTATTTATCTATGATTGTTACACAGTTTTTTTTAATTTATTAAAATGGAAAATTTGGGAGAAAGGTAATTTATAAATAAGCCAAAAGTTATAGAAAAATAAAAATGAAGTGAGGTCATCATATGTGATACACCTAATAAGAAAAAAAGAAAAACTACAAAAGCTTGTAGCGTATCGTTAGACAGGTAACTTAAAAAATCATAACGAGTTTCGTAGTGACTTAATTGACATTTTACAGGTTGTCAATATGGTTTTATATGGTCAACTTTTTTATAGCAGCGCATAATATCAAATTAACTATCGACCTAAATGACGAAGTCATTAAGAAGTGTCAATCAAGTAACTCCTATGAAAGTTCTTTAGATCGTCCATCGGTATATAGCGGACCACTGTTGATCTTAATGTTTCGGACAATTTCACTAAACCGCTTTAAAGCAGTTATCTGCCTTTATATACAAAGATAAAGTATGCCCCGCGGCTACGCCGCGTGAAAACATTAAGTAGGTATTTTACATATATAAACCTTCGATACTTTAGTTTCTTGTTGAATTCACTACAATTACAAAGAAACTATTGTTACGACTCTGATCCTGAAAAACACAAAACTTACCTGCACATCTGGAACAAAGCACATTTATTACCCATTGACATTTGAAATAATAACATTGAAATTTTTTAAGGTGCTCTTCTTTTATTTACTTATTGGTATTCGGCCTATTGTTGTATTGTGATCATTAGCCAGGTGTTACGGATTTAAAGTACAAGCTGATTCTAGGAAATTCGGTCCACGCGATCGGACGGACATATTGTATCTGTGCAGTATAAAGCAATGGCCCGATTGAGGAAGAGTTCAGTCAAGCGATAATCACAAGCGAAGCGAGACGTGTGTACTACAATCGGGAATCTAATAAAGACGGACTTTGGGCGTTTTATTGAATTACGACCTTCTGCATAACACTTGGACTTGTTGTGTTCGGTTACATTTATACTTGTGTTATGTGTTTGTATAGTTCTAATAAACTCTATAATAATTCCAACGGCATTTTAATTCGAGTGCCGCAACTCGTAACAGTATGTTAATATATTGTTGACAACTGCACAGCAAACATAAACATAAAAGTCGCAGCCAATTGAAAGTACCTAATACGTAATAAGTGAAATGTTGGCAATCTGAAAACGTATTTGTTATTGAATTACAGCAATGGTTGTCTACATTGCAACTGCAAGGCCATCTATTTTGCAAATCCGTCTATTCCAAGTAAATTACTTATTTATTGGGATTAAACGTATCATAAATATTGATTCAGGTAATAAGCCAGCCTTTTGTCGAATTCATTCATATAAGTTTCGCTATCTCTTTCGCTATTTTCAATTATCCCACGGAAACCAGGTCATTTATCGGGACAAAAAGTTATGCCAAGTTACGCCCCGTGATATAAATTAGATCCGTTTCGAAATTAATTTTAATCCGTTAGTAGTCCGAGAGTAGTTTTTACGTGATATTCTAACAGACAAACATACGAAAGATAGACAAAAATTCTAAAAACTGCTGTTCCGTATTAGCTTAATTAATTTTTCCGCGTATTTTGTAAATTCCAAATTTTTGGTATATTTAATACAAATGCATCGCCACCCCGTGTGAGCTATCGACGCCGATGCTGCTCTTACGCGGACAGTCAGTGCTACTTGATACACCGCACGCGCCGCATAGACTTTCCTGTCTTTTCGTTAACTTTCAATACTTCGTTTTCAAATACATACAATTAGCCAATCAAGAAATCGTGCCAGTGAATGTGAGGAGTTACAATCCATAATCGAAGGGTTCCCGCAGCACAGCAAGCAAGGTAAGTGGTTGTGCATTTGGTCTTTTCCAAATTCCGCGTTCTAAACCGTACAACTGCATTTCCGGAATCTTCAGGTCCGAATTATCCCCCGTGATTTTTTTCATTTTTTAAACGCAATATACAAAATTTAACCCTTTTTAAGATTTATAATAATATAATAAAATCAGAGTAAAAGTAGATATGACATTACAAGGATAACAGGATGAATTCGTAAGGATTTCGCTTTTGCAATTTAATCATTGTTAAATCGATATTTTTAGTTGGCTTATTTTCTATGGACATTTGTCGTATTTATTTTGATTTTTCTTCGTTTACTGTTCTCTTTGAATTATACCGTGCTTTTATTTAATCGATTTTGTTATAAGAAAATAAAAGTATGAATCCATTACTATTTATATACAGTCAACGTGCTTTCCACATATTGCTCCTTCGAGCGGGATATGATTCAACGATCTATGGATATGAAACCCTAAAGCTATCAAACTATACTGAATATTTATTTCAATTTCAAATAATATTAAATAGGTCATTGCCTATGTTAACACTGTTTTAGTGATTGCTCAAAATGTGATAGAGGTTGGCTAGCATATAAATTAATTTTAATTGACAGCCCATAGCAAACATAATTTGACTGACCCGGTCAACAATATCTTTCGTTTACATTTTGTAAACCAACTAAAATTATATGCATTTTCATTATTACACTTTACTTACAGTTTCATTTTTGTTATTAATCATTTCAATGTTTAGTAGATATTATTTTGGTAAACGTAAATATGACTGTTTGTTATGTGTATGAGTACCGTATTCACAATCTTGGAGATAGACGAATTTTCGGGAATTTTGTATAAATTATTTTAGTGAATATTACAGATAGATTCACCGTCTCTGGCTATCCCAATGGGAAACGGGCGTGACTATAATTTATGTGTGTATGATTACGAATAATGTGTTTATTAGTGTAAAAGTATTTTCTATTAGCTTTTACGATAACGGGTATGAACTAAAATACAATTTATCGTAACTTTTCTTCAGGTGGAGCGTTAGCCTGTCTGTTATACTCCAGCAATAGACTAGTAAACAAGTGCCTTTGGGACCAACTTTTTTCAGCAGTCTCCGAAAATTATAAATGAGGTGTCATACGATTCGGAATGGCATCTAGATGATTTTTGAAAAAAATGAAGTCCCGCTTGCAAAATTGTAAAAGTTATTAACAATTAACTAAAAAAAGGGGGTTTAGTTTTTTGCAAATATCTCAAAAAGTAATAAAGATTTTCAAATTTGAAAAATTTATAATTTTCGGAGACTGCTGAAAAAAGTTGGTCTAAAAGGCACTTGTTTAATAGTCTACAATAAATAAATAGATTATTATTGTTTTCATTTAAATTAATTGATTAACAAAAATATTTGGTGTCTGATAAATACGTGCATAAATTACAGAGTAATTCCAAAAATTCCATAATTATCATTGTAGAAATGACAATTTAATATTTAACATTATGCAATTTCCAATCATATCAATATTGATATGATTATGATATAATAATATGATTCTCTAGAAAGTAGCGCCAAAAAATTACATATTAATTAATGCCCTGCTTAATTGTTTAATTACAAAGACAGAGCAGGTAATAAGTCGCTACTTTAAAGTTTTGGAGCCAATTTAATAAGTTTAATTTCTCTCCGTACTGTCGTATTATGTACTAATCTCGCAGCCTCCGCACAAACAATTAGGATAATTGAAAACGTGTGCGTATGATTCAACAATAAGTATTTAATTGCCGAGAATTTGTAAATATTATGAACTTGGCACTATTAACAGTGCATTTTATTCAATTGCGTTTTTTTATTTCGCAGAAGGCTCAGCTTACGGAAAGTGGTTACCATCCTTACTACTACTTATCACTGATTTCTTATATCTACCAGTTTACGCAGAATTCTGGCCTCATCCGAAGATGGGTCTGCCAGAATACTATTAATTTGACCTAATGGCCTTAAATTGACTCCACAACTTTGTCTAAAAGTGTCCTTCTGGGCACATTTTATCAATATATGATACAGATCATGTATCAATTTACACATATTACAACTTAAATGATCGTCAATTTATCGGTTTGCTCGTTTGAACATATACATATCAATCCTACGTTTCGACGGCATCTTAATAAGTATCTGTATTCCAAATTACAACAAAATTAGTTTCACAAACATACTACATAATTACAAAACAAGACTTTTATACTATTCCAAGGAACACGAGCCTAACATCCAGGATACTAATTATTTCATCTGGTAACTCGGGATAATATACCTAAAATACCTATTTAATTGGTTACCTATAGAAAGCCATAGTAAAGAATACGAAGTGAGTAATACTGTATACTTAATGTAACTAATAGAACCCGGGACATTCGGCAAATTTTCTCTAGAAAACTCCGTTTGGTGAGAATAAATAGTACAAGTTATATTTATAGTTACAAAAACATGAGATACGCTTTAGCCATAATAAATGTAAGCCATCAACGAGTTCATAGGTGCTAGGTGAGTAGGAGATGATTGAATAATGAAATCTATCTCATTTTTTTCCTCAGTCCTTTATATCTTATAGGATTGCAAGCCTTAACCCACATAAATTAACACACATGATAAAATATTCATGTAGTGTGTACAGGGGTTAAACCAAAACAACTACCGCCCTGCTTAGGCGGGTTATCGTTTGATGAGAACACATTTTACTGCCGTCCTACTACCTAATAAAGGGCATATAAAGTTATGTTACATTCTCAGGCCGACTCTGGGTATACGATGACCTAGAAAAACTTTTATATCTTTCTACGTAGACAACACATCCTATATTATTTTCTTTTGCTTTCGGCAATATAAGTGTAACAGAATGATTAAAATGTTTTCGATCAAGAGTCTTATATATGTAAGACAATATACGCGAGTAACATAATGTTAAAGGATTAACTATAAAATCAAGCCTTTTCCTTAGTTTGAAGTTTGATATTTCTTTACAGAGAATGATCTTTATTCATAATACAGATGATATTTTTTTGAAAATCATCTGTTTCAATTCCTAACTAGGTTAATCGATTTTTCAAAATCCTAATGAACCGCATTTTTCATTAAAACAGGCTCTCAGACTACTTTAAGTATTATTTGCAATATTTTTAGGATTTGGCCCTAAAGGCCCTTTTAAGAAAAATCACCTGTCAAACGTTTTCTTTTTTTTCTTGCATAAAGAGATGGAAAGACCAGAAAAAATACCTACTTAAGCGTTAAATGTAATTAGGACTGAATAAAGATCGCTTTACCTTTACGAGTATTAGAGGGTGTTTTGAGGGTTACAATGATTGCAAAAGTTATTTATAAAAAAGAAATAGGTTTTATTACGTCATTAACTTTTACGCAAAAAGGTCGCCAGATAAAAGGTGGTTTGGTTGGAGTTTTATATTTTTATACTTTTTGTTACTTGTGAAAGTGCTGCTAATGAAAAATATATTGTTTCATTTGTACACAAGACAAGTTAATTTATCTTGCAAGTTATTATATTAAATCAGTATTATTCATTATATATTTATTTCCTTCATTGTACTAGTGTACAATGAGGGAAATGCTAATATAGAAATATACAACTTACATTGTATTCTGCCTCTCTATACAATCCCTTAAACTTAAACTATACTGAACCTAACTCATCGAAGTCAATGGGCAAGATTCCTAGAATGCTGATCAGTTGGCTGGGCGCCGTTCCTACCTCGGACAACCGAGTCTCTGTTGTCAGAGGTAGGAACCAGTCCTTTGATCACCCGAGCAAGTCTCAGCGTTTCAACAGCAAACAGCACAAATTTAGAACTCTCACCGAGGGTTGCATATTTGCGCGCTTGTTTGTTTAATTCAGCTGTTTCCGCCAGCGAACTGGGTGTTTTAGACTTGTTTGGTAAATGGGATGTGGCTAATGTGTCCATGCAGGAAACATCCCGTACCTTGCAAGTTGATTTTAATTATCTATTAATACTTGCTAAATTTTTAACTACATCCCATATGAAGTAGTACCTACGGATTCGCCCGTTCTAATCGCGTAAGCTTTGGTTCCGTTCCCGGCAGACTATCGGAACAAAAAGTGAATTATGTTATCTCAGGAAAGCATGTGCTTAGTAACTGTAATGTGGGATATCCTCCAGTTGCATGCACCGACCATTTCTGAAAGGTTACGGATTGGGGCTGATCAGAAAAGCGGAAGACCGAGGTAAGTGGTATAAAATTGAGGACGCCTAGTTCTTGCATTGGATAGTAACTGTGGCTGACAGTGAACTAGTATGAGCGGTTTTCAAATTTGTTAACTATGATTTGAATTTATTATTATTATTTGCTTTCCGATTATACGACATTACGCCGTAGTAAAAATCAGAAGTAATGAACTCATAATATATTTTCTTGTAAAATGATACCTTTAAACTCTTAACAAATAAGTTCTTTGAAAATAATGACAACAATTAAGAAAACTACCTACTCATATCTTGGGACAAACAATTTTCTATACATTCCAAATTTTGGAATTTGTATAAGAGGCGACAAGACAACCCACAGCCAGGTGGTAGGGAATTTCTCCGTCTGGATGGCGACCATCCCTGGTCTAGAGTATGCCGCAATAACAGCCTTGTGTTGTTTTCCGGCATTAGTGACCAGGTTCCAGTCTCCCTTAAGAGAGCAGCAGCGCATTTGTAGCACCTTCGGTATTGCAAATGTCCATAGGCGATGGTAACCGTTTTCCATCAAGTGGACCTTCTGCCTGTCTGCTGAACTCCTGCAATAAAAAAAATGTGGGACACTGCAAAATTACTTTAGTCAAAATCTTCAGAAGCGCTCCAATCTGTATAATTATACGTTATGTTCCTATTTTAAAACTAAAGTAAAAACTTCACTTGATATTGATTCATTAGAATAAACAAAGTTGCTAACATATTTCACTTACCACAAAAAGAAAATTTACTTCAAAGAAATTCTCTTATCTTGCAAAAGTGAACGTTAAGACTCTTCAATAACTTAACCAGACAGGATCTTACGTCAAAAGAATAGAGTATAATACAGTGGCCCGCTTTTTCTTTAACCATCCATGTCAAACTGTCTTACATTAGTACACATTCTCAGTCGGATGTGATTACTTGTGGTGGGTGGCGGAAAAGATTTTCCTTTGATGTTCGAGGTATATTGTGGAACAATTTTGTTACATATGTCGATGCTGGAATTTGCCTTATACTGTCTAGTGCTATTACTATTAATCGTGCTTATTTCATTAAGATCCCATTTACCTAATGAACTTTAGGTATGTCATAGAGATTTGTTCTTTTCGTGAAAGGATGTAGTTTTGTGTACCATAAATGAAGAATGAAAATGATCTTATTTTAATTTGTTAGAAATCGCCCTTTAATAAATATGTAGGTATTTATATTATTATAACTAGTGGGCCCAGCGGACGTTGTCCTGCCGTAGAGATATAAAATTTAGAATCCAATTGCAACACCAAATACCAGACCTAACAGTGAATTTCAAACAACCCGGGACCCACCAACCGTTCAAAAGTTCAGTCACAGAAGAATTTTATATATGAATAAATACGTATATAGAAGCGCATTATTTCAATAAAAAATTCAAAATATATTAACAAATCATACATTATAGTAAGGCTTGAAATTACAAAGAAAATAATGATCAAACAAATCTCGTCCAGCCACCGGTGAAATTATTTATGACAAAAAGGTATTTGCAAAAAAAATCCACACTGGATATATACAAGGTTTTCAAAATGCTTTGTTTGTCTGGCTTACACGTTAAAACAATTTTAACTTTCATTCCATTTCCACGGATTAATTCACATATGTGAATCCAACTCACCGTTGTATTGACGAAATCCAACATTTTAGCGAGTCCGAAAGGACGCCGGTCGGACAGCAACGAGCCGCCTTCAAAGTTTCTACTCTGACGGGATCTAATGAAAATTGGCAGCTCACCGGTTCGAATAAACTTGGTAGTAGCATCGCTTCGAGTTGTGTATACTGTACATATTGTTACCTGAGGGCTTTAATCTCAACGCCGGTCGACGAATTCGCTTGAAAAATTCGACACAAAACGAACAACGAAACACGTTTGAGAGTAATCCCTTTGCTACGAGACGACTGTTAGCATAAATAAAAATAAAGTGAAGTTAAAGCGACGAATGTTCACTATTTTTTCCATTTTATTATAAATCGTTGGAATAAAAAGTATTTAATCGAAAATGGAAATTTATTTTGATAAATTAATATACAGTTATATATATAGTTATATGTTGAAATAATTTAGCTTCCAAAGTTTTAACAAGCGCCTCCCTTTAAAAAAAATGATGAAAAATAATCTATTATGTTTTTCCATGACAAAACTATAAAGAAATGTGTGTCATAACTGCAGCTGGTTGATTGAAGTTTATTCAATGGTTATTGCTATACGAATGTAATACATACGTATACATTTTTATAATAAAAATGTTTTTAGAATTTCGTACATAAATAATAAAAAAAGTGAAAAATCACCATTGCCTAGTACCGTTATACATATTTGTTAGAGTTCATAGCGCAATAAATATTTCCTAATGAAATGACCCAAGTTTTTCTCTAACGTAGGAAATTAATATTAACTACTTTTAGGCTCGAATAAGAAACAACCCCAGAGAAGTAGGTAATAAAATTACACGTTCATGTAATAGACCTGGATACCTAGTACCTAGTTTCTTATCGCGCGTCGATTATATTATTTAAGTTATTAAATAAATAATATATATTTGTATTCTGATGAAATTCATAATATATTTACTTATAATCGACCTCAAATACGACCTTTATTAGTCTTAATTTAACTCTGATATTGTACTGTTTATACAAGAATATATCTTAGTCTATAGAGTTGGTTTTGATGTTTTCCTTTGGAACATATTTGGTAGCCTCAAGTAATTTTTTGGTAGGTACGATAAGCTGTAAACAAAAATAGTACAGGGTCCTCTATGTGAATGGACTGTACAATTGAAGATGAATAAAAGAGGCAAGGCTAGGGATAGAGCTCCTTGGAAAGTCATACGCAATCAACCTAAGCCGTTGACGATATGCTAGATTTATGTAAAAATAAATAGCACTAAATAGCACCACAGAGAACACTTTTTAGTTTTCTGTTACTTTACGGAGGCCACGCACTAGACAAGTTGTCTGCAACAGTTTCAAATAGGTATTCCGCAACCAGTCCATTTAAACGTTCTAGTGGTTGCCACAGTCATAATTTTTTCGCTGCTTACTGCATTATTTCCAATGAGCCATGATGTTTTGGTATATTTGCTGTAGTCTGGTTATCGCATCCAGGTGCCTAGTGGGAAGCCTGTTTTAAAACAAACGTGTATAAAAGCGCGGCTGGCTAAATCTTAATACAACTTAAAAACGATAAGACGCACTACGCGGATAGCCGCAGGCCGGTCAGCCGTCTGCTAGATTGGAAATGAGAAAAAGCATGTAAAACCGATTGTTATACGCAGTACAGCAGTTAAACCAGTTCAGACTTTGCAAGCACGGCGACCCTTTCGCCGGTCAACTGGACAGTTGCCATACGAATACGATTTATGCGCTTGAGTGTACGGCTGACCGCCATTGAGTTGACTTGTGTGTATTTATAGGTACAAAAGATAAAATTCGATATGAAAAACAGTGATCAGAAGGTTGGTTCGTATTTCGCGCAATGAATCAGCATTGCCATACACCGTGGCAACGCAGCCAGCCTTCTGGGCACGCTGTCGTCTGGCAGCGATTTGTTACATACTTTATATTTATTTATTTATAATTTAGTTTATTTTTAAGTATTGTTACAACCTACACTCTGACAAAGACAAATTCCACGTATAGACTTGTAAAAGAACATTTTATTACCTGTCCGCATTTGAACTAATTGTAATCCTTTCATGATTGTCTTGTTTTGGTTACATGTTTATTGGCATACGTTTCTAGTATAGAACAGCCTATTGTCCTATTGTACTTGCTCATTAGCATTATTAGCCAGGTGTTGCAAGCTAATTCTAGGAAACTGTGTCGACGTTTCCGGGCGAGCACATTTGCATTTGTGAAGTATAAAACGGCGGCCTGATCGAGAGAGGAGGCAGTTGCCGCAACTATGATACGGGCGTGACGTGTGTACTTTCGGAAATCTAATAGTGAGGGACTTTGCGCGTTTGATTGAATTACGACCTTCTGCATTACGTTTGGATTTGTTGTGTTCGGTTATATTTGTACCTGTGTTAAACGTGTTTGTACAGTTCTAATAATCTCTATAATAATTCTAACAGCATTTTAATTAGCTGGTATGTAACTCGTAACAGTATTAAGTATAATTTAGTTGGTGCATTAAAATAAGTACTTACATAGAAAACTGAAGTCTCTGAATATAATAATAGAAATAAAAAATTGAAAGTATGGTGAGTTAATAACATTTTTTCTCTGTCTATATTACGTTAATAACTATAATTCAGCGTTGCGACGTCATCTTTGAAATGCTTTGATCTAGCTGCAATCCGGCTAACCGCATATTAAACCGCATACTGCGGTCGGCCGAATCACTGACCAGACTGCGACTAACCGTATAGTGTGTAAGATAATAGGATTTAACGCTAGTGTTATAATAACTTTAATAATTTTCCAAAATACATAGTAATAAATATCTAGATCTAGATGGTTATCTAGACTCAGTATTTTACCTATAGTCTTGAGGGCACTACGGGTAGTACGCAATATAAATAAGTTTCCTTTTATTGTGTTAATTCATAAAATTATTATATTACCACATTAAAATACTAAAATTATATAGTTAAGTATCATTTATTCTGACATTAGAACTTTATTATAACATTACACTTTTACGTCAAAGATATAATGAATATATATTTCAAAACCCATTAGGAAATCACTCGTGTCGCATATGTTATACTCAAATTGAAATTTACTAGAGGACGAAATTTAACAGAGCCCAAGTTAGTTCAGTATAAACAAGTTAAGGAGAAGTAGTTATGCATCTAACTTGTCATTAGTCCATTACTGTGATTAGTCGCAAGCTATGAGAAGAGAAACGAGTCGAGTGTGTCCCACGGGGTGGGATTTGGGGAGCCAGGGGGCCGCAGACGTCCCAGCACTCCCCACCTGCCTCGAGGCTAACGGGCCTCATCAATGTTTCACGGCCGTAAGCGGCGGCATCGTTTATTTGTAATTGGGAACTGAAAAAACAATCGCAGTGACGAGAGAGGTTTTACTGCTAATTCACTTGCGACGCAGAATTGGAATGAAGCGAATGTTAAATAAGACTGCAGTATGTGTTTTTGCCCGACACTTGAAGCATTATAGCATAGCACCTTAATCACCCGTACAAGGTATTTGTGTAAAAAATCTCAAACTGCTTAGAGAAATAAATTTATTGATTTCGTTAAACAGGTGGGAAATTATAAAAAAAGAAATGTGGTCCCTCTGTTTTATGTGTAAGTCATGTAAGTTGCACATTATTTACTTTTACATGCGTTGATTCTTGACGATAAATATTTTTCTTTCTTTCTTTTATATACAACTCTTCTAGTAGCCACAATTACTAATCTAATTCGTGTCTAACTTCCACCTAGTGCTTTAAAGATTATTGTAAAATTTGATTATTCATAAATAATTGATGCTGATAGACAAACTTTAAAAGCCATATTTATATAAATAAGACAACTGTATTTATGCGGATTGATTTCTCTTCCCTGTACTATTCAGTACAAAACAGTCCCATCACATACATATTGAAAGCATACTACCTAGCTACCTGCCGTAAAGCAAGTTATCCTTTGGGAAGGGTACGTACGTAAATTGCGTGGCGTAAATGTTAACTTTAGTCGGAATTTTAACTTTGCCTCTGCGTCTTGCCTTTCCTTATTTACATAGAAATTAGGGTTGAGACGTAAGCACTGTTTGCACAATTAAAGATGATTTATGCTAAACCCTGACGAGCGCGATCCGCGCGATCAATTACGACAATATAAAGACAGATATTTTTCTCCCTCAACTGCCATCATACGTTGCGAAGAAGTCTACATAGGTTATGAAGAAAACTTGGATGATTTTTTAATAATTGTGTTACGAGTTACGGGTCTGGAATTAAAATGCCGTTGGAATGACTATTTTATTAGAACTATATATAAAAAACACGTATAACACAGGTACAAATATAATAACACGCGTAAAATCCACTTAATAGATTACCGAATGTAGTACAAACGTCTTGCTCCGCTAGTGGTTATCGCTTGACAGCCTCATCGCTCCCTTAGGGCATTGCTTTATACTGTACAAATACAATATGTCTGTGGACTACATTTCTAAGAATCACACCTGGCTAATGACTACCATAAAGATTACAATACACAATGGGCTATTTTCTAATCACATATTATAACACAAAGTAAACAAAAGAAATCCAAGTACCGAAAAATGTAATAAAATGTCTATAGGTATACAGGTGTGAATTTGTCTTTTTGTCGGTGTTCAGGTCGTATCATAAGGTTCATGTTTGATATTCACACTTGATATTAAACGAAGTTGCGGTTGAAAATGGAACACGCTTATATAAATAACTCTCAGAAAATGTTCTCCAGGAGAATCTAGTTAAAATAAAAACTTTAAATTCATCCATCATCATCATAGGCTAAGATCCCGCTATACGACGACCTTCGCCGAGTGCTAATTTGATGAAACCTATTTTATATATAATTAAAGGTGTCAATAAATATAATGCATATGGGTTGCCTAAAAAATTCAGTCCAGTATATGATTAATTAATAATTAAAAAAAGTTTTTTTAACATTTCACCGGTTTGTTTATTAAACAAATTCTAAACCAATCGAAAGTATGAAGCCCATAGAAATGCAAATGTTAAGTTACCTATTCTTTTCCGGTCACAATTCTCGGGTAGCCAGGTATAAATAAACAGGTAAATCGATACTAGCATTTTGCACCAGTCTGATTATTGAATTAAAATTAAATGAAAATAAAGATTATTTCATTATGAATACGGTGGTATAGGGTTGCCTGTGAAAATCAGTCCCGAATTCCGGTTGTCGAATTTTGAAAAGTGAAATATTGCTGCGGGAGAATATGTGTGGCTGGAAGGTACAAACCAACCATATCCCGTGAGATAGAAGAGGACACAGCATAGCAGCTGTTTGAAGTCCGCCCATTTAAAGAAAGAGAGTGCGCATGCTATTTGATCTTGAACATGAAAAGGATTATACCTGGCTACCCAATAGTTGTGACCGGAAAAGAATAGGTAACCTAACATTTGCATATTCTATGGGCTACATACTTTCGACTGGTATAGAATTTGTTTAATAAACAAATCGGCGAAATGTTAATTTTTAATTAATCATATACTGGACTGAAATTTTTTAGGCAATCCATATGCAATATATTTATTGAAACATACCTAAAATTATATATAAAATAGGTTTCATCAAATTAGCATCTCGGTGAATGTCGTTGTATAGCGGGACCCTATACTATCATTATCATCAACAATCTCATCTGTCAAATCTCTGTCTATTCCAACCTCTACCATGCTGAAGGCTGGCATCGCGTTGGCAGTCGCTCCTGGCGTTGTAAACGACTATAGGCGACTGTAACCACTTTCCATTACATAGGCCGTTTGCCTTTTTACCAGCTTCGGAATAAATAAAAATAGTTTAAATCTGTGCATTGCTCGGGTTTCGTATAGGGCACGGCTCGCGCCCACTCGGTCTGTTTGCTTACCTGGTCGAGTTTGAGCAGTTCCTCTGGCGTGTCGGGCAGCTGACCCAGCATGAGGGGTGGGTTAATGTTGACCTCCTTGCCAAGCGAGCGCACCACCTCCTCACGGTTGTAGCGGTCAGCAAATACACAAGAGGCAGGAATCAGTCCATGGACCGTGTAGCTTATCGCTCGAACTAAGATCCTACAAAGGAAATTAGTCTATTGATTAATCCGCATATAACATGTGCTATACTATTACATTCTAACTAATACTAGTTTACAAAATCACGTTTATAATGTTACGACCTGAATGCCGACAAAAGACAAATTCACACCTGCTGAAGCCGCAGGCCAAAGTTAACTAACACTAATATATTATATGTGAAAGTCAGAAACAATTGTAGTGGATTTTGGTATGTATGTATAGAAAAATATTGTATATTAGTTATTTTTTATTACACGAGTTCAGCAAACAGGCAGACGGCCTACCTGCTCAAAAGCGGTTACCATCGCTTATGGACATTTGCAACACCAAAGGTGGTATAAATACGCTGCTGCTTTCTTAAGGGGGACTGGAACCTGGCCATTAGTGCCAGAACACAACTCAACTTTGTTATGGCGGAATACTCCAGACTCTAGACCAGGAGAGGTAGCGTGGCAAATACCCTACCACGTTGCAGTGAGTTGCTTTGTCGCCTCTTATGACAGACCGCCGGACCGCAGGAAATTGTATTCCTTTTCCGTTCCTTCACGAATAAAAAATAACTAAAGCGATAATAAATCGATGGATAAAGTAAATATTATGTTTGGTTTAAAAATGCTTTCAGTAAAGGGATACATTATATCCTGCAAACCGGTGGAGCTTCCACGGGGTAAGAATTCGAAGTTTCCACGCCCAAACTGGAATGTAATGCTCTTTCCAATATATTATTACAACGAATGAAAGTGTAAATAGCAAAAAGCACCCCTCCGACTTTTGCTCGCGTCGAGGACTCTTTCGCGGGTAAAAATGTTGTGATAATGATGATTTATTGATGCCCATTATTTTTGACGTTCGCGGATAATGCAGGGAAAAATAATTTTGACTTTGCGGAAAAGTATTTATTTAAGCGACCCGACCCATTGTCAGGCAGCTTAGAGTGTTTTAAATTATAATTGCTCCATTAATCGTGATAATAAAGGACTATCAGAATAATATTAAGAGCTACATGCATGTATTATGGGAATAATTTATGATATACTAGCTTCTGCCCGCGACTTCGTCCGCGTAGAATAGTAAAAAAAAACCCTCCGATTTTGAAACATTCTTTATTGATGCTACGCTCCTATTAGTCTTAGCGTGATGATATAGCTTATAATAGCCTTCCTCGATAAATGAACTATCGAACACTGAAAGAATTTTTAAATCAGACCATTAGTTCCTGAGATTAGCGCGTTCAAACAAACAAACTCTTCAGCTTTATATATTAGTATAAGATTGTCAATGTTTTGTTGCATTGCCTAAAGTGTTCCGTAGCTTCTTATTAACGTAAGTATCTACTTTTCATCAACAAGTTAAAGAAGAAACAACATAACATTTATCACTTACACATGTATAACTTTACTAGACTTTACCCCGCGGCTGTGTCGCGGGTTTCTGCCTCTAGTGCGTGCCTCTTGTAAAAAGAGCAGGCGTTAATACAGCTTGCATTATATCAAATTTTATGTTGGTGCTATTTACCCGAAAGATGCACTTCCTTTTATATCATCATTAACTATTCCACACGGATGAAGTCTAGTAAATGTAGTAGCAGAAGCTAGAATATTAAACTAGCATCAATAATTTGAAACGGAACTATATCTGCTTTGTGACAACGGTCTGTTACGTTAATTAATGGGGTTTTAAGATATTATAATGGAGTTGAGATAGCTTTTACGTTAGAGCTTCGTACGAGCTTCGATGAAATGAAATGAAATATTTATTCTTCCATAAATGTAGTCGTGTACAGGTGTTATTTCTAAAAATACATGGTTCAGTACATTTTACCACTTTCACTGGTGTGCAAGTAAGCAGGATCTTAATCGTCATTATTTAATTAGTTAGTTCCTATTTATGTTATTAAGTACCTTATATCCAATTTGAATAATATTTATTACCTTTATTTATTAATGGTATAGATGTCTGTTTAAAAAAATATATTTCAATCTGTGTTGCGATTGCGACAAGCGACAAGAGTTATGAATGTCAAAGAAGCAAGTGAAGTGTGTAAGAATAAGCCTGAATGGCGCTCTGTTTTTCGTGCCTCCCCGCAAGGGACCTAGCGTGAAGTTATGTATGTCTTGCAATTGACTGTTGATTTACTTGGGTTAACTTTAGAGATATTTTTATGAATAATAAAGTAATTATAGTTATAAACCATGACTAGAACGCTGGCTCATATATTGCCCAGCGAATTAGTATTGTCATACAGCGTGGCAATGCAGACAGCTTTTTGGGTACGGTTTCCGCTGGCAGTGATCTGCTACATAATTTACAAGTCTAGATTGTGTACATTTATTATAATAACTTTATAAACTAATACACTAAAAGAACACTTAGTAAGGTTGACGCACAAGTTCCTCAAAACTATAAGAAGAGTACAGAGCCTAGGTTACCGTCTTCTATGGGTAAAGTGCCCAGAAGGCCGACTATGTTTCCTTGCTGTAGCGCCATGCTGATCCGCTGCCCGAGGTAGACACCAGCAGTTTAGATTTAATTTGTTAATTGTCAATGTTTATATTTAGGTATTTTATATCTGTCTGCTATCGAAAATGTTTTATTGTATAAAAATAACTTTATTTTATTATAATACTAGCTGTCCCGAAGACGTCGTCCTGCCTGGAAAAGCTTCAATCGATATGCAGGCAGTAGTGCCACCTACCGGGCCCAACTGCGAACCGACTCAGAAACCTTCTCTGGCTCATGCACAACAACTTTGCTAAAGATCATCACATGATCAAATGTATAGTTTACGATTCTATAAAGGACCTACGGACAAACATTCATTTTTATATATAAAAATCAGAAGAACATATATTGTCTAGAGTAGCTTCCCCAGAGACGGATATGAAATTTAGTAGAGTATACCTATTAATAAATACTTTTTTATTCCCAGAAACAGGCAATCAGGAAGATGGTTCGCCTGATGGAAATTACATTGACTATGGACGATTGCATCACCAAATGTACATAAATTGTGCCGGTCTCGAAGTGGACGACATGTTTTAAACCAGGGGTGATGACCATCCAGACGGACAAATGCCCTACCACCCGGCTATGGATTGTTTTGTCGTCTCTTACGAAATGTAATCCAGCCTCAGGAAGTAGTATTCTTTCTACTTGCAATGAAAAACCACTGTAAGTTTCTGAAGGTCTATCAGCTTGTTTATATTTTCTTAAAACTAAATTAAAGGAAGAAGGGACACAGTTTTTATACCTTCGGCATATCAGTCTAGCTATTAATTTCAATAAAAGTAGTTAAGAAATATTAGATACCCCACACGTCTAAACAAGTTTGAAAATCCATCATTTACACAAATAAGCTATCCCTAATTTATATGGATGAATATAACGAAAACATATGGGTTGCGTTAACTCCAAAATAACTGCGGAACCGTAAAGAGTTTCTTACTCTTTAGTTCCGCAACTCTTCAACTGATTTAAACTTTAGAATAAAACCCTAAAGTTTAAATCAGTGGAAACTTATTTTTAATTATGTGTAACAGCCTCAAAGACTTAAGAAAATAAAAGCCAGTGTTTGAGTTCAAAAGTCAAGCTGAGATTATGAAATATTTTTAATTAAATTCTCCCGCTGTCCCGTCTCGTTTCAGTTTTCCTATGACAGAGAATAATGAAAAAGCCGGAATTCACGTTGAGCATCCGAGGAATCTCTCTGCGACTGAGGTCTATGTAAAACAGGGGCATTTTGTGGCATGTCTTGATTGTAATATGTAGTAAGAATACTTGATACATTAATAAATCTTTGCATAAACATACATAACTCTCATTTTAAAATTGTTAAGGTTAGATTAAAAGTCATGTAGAAAAGACTGGTTAGAAACATACGGGTATGAATGAAGTGGAAGTAGACGACTGATAAAGCAGATGAAGCGCTTTGATTCCATATTTCTGATACATGTTGCTAAACAGTGGAACACTACAGTCATTTATTTTTCGAGAAACTTTCAAATCTGACCAGGAGAACTACTCCATTCAAAAGTTACATGAGCTTTGCATTTGTTAGAGGACGCAATTTTATTTTTGGGACATGTGTGGGGGTCAATAGAAGCTTAACATCAAGTTTGTGGGGTCCCCCGGCCGCCATCTTGAAAAAAGGGGTGATAACACTTTTTTCGCGATATCTCGGAAACTATGCGTGTTACAAAAAATTTGTAAAGTCATAATTTGTAGCAAATTGTTTTGCCTACAAATATGTTTATATAACTTTTTGTCCTAAATTAAAAATTAAAGAAGTTATAAGCAAAAAGTGTGAAAATTTTTATTCATTCCTAACTCTTTTCTTTACAATAGAACTTACCAAATTTAACTTATCGAATGATAAGCAGGTAGAAAAGGTCCCCCCCCCGTTTTCCACGCCCCTGTGAGGTCAAAATTGTCTAGCCACCATTATTTCACAAATAGAGTTAAGATTTAAACATACTTGTTGTCATAATACTTCGTCAAAGCATTTCTACTTATAGAAAAGGAAGATTGTAACATTAGTGGAAAACGTACGCTGAGTGTCTTAAAATTTTAAGTCTCCATGTTTCTTTCCTTTTATCCCCCTATTTAGTAAAAGGTTCTATTGTACGGGATCAATAAGTTTCAGCTGACATGACCTGGGCATGAATTATTACGGCTCTTTGTGGGTTCCTACAGTGAAATTTACGGTACTTACTGCTCGAATCGGTTGGATAGAATTATATTGTTACTTAAAAATTGTGCGGGTTCGATCCTGGCCGGAACGCATGCATCACTTAGGCTGTTTTTGACCTAATGTGCATATTGTTACAATTACCACGTGCTAACAACGGTGAAGGAAAATATCGTGATGCAACCTGCACATCGAGATAACCGATGTGTCAAATATGCCAAGCCGCCTTGGACAAGCGTGGCGGGTATACTGTCTATTCCCCTACAGTGGGAGGTCCAAGCCAGCAGTGGGACAGTTATGGGCTGTTGTTATATTATATATAATTTAAAGAGTAGTTGTAGCGAGCCCTGGTAGATTAGTGGTTAACGCACTTGAATGGCAACTTGAAAGAGCGTGCGTTCGAATCCTGGCCGGAACGCATGTGCCACTTAGGCAGTTTTCTGACTTAACATATTGTCACAATTTCCACGTGGTAACGGTGAAGAAACACATCGTGATAAAACCTGCACATGGAGGGCCTTAGCCCAGCAGTTACCATTAACAGTAGTATTGACAGTTCAACGTCTACCTTACTATCGAACATTTTTTAAACATTGTCAGTCTGCTATGAATACAAGAGTGAGCGGCTATTAATAGTTTTGAAATTGACAGCTGTCCTGGATAGAAAAACATTTCACCTACTTGGCAAAGCAATAAGCTTCGCGTGTTTTAAGACGGCGTTAAATTTGTTATAAATATTGTGTAATTGCTAACTGCGTGTTTCACAAAGTTTGCTGTCGTAAATGTCGTGTTTTCAGACGTTTAAAGCTAAATTATACACGATACATTTAATTGTTAGCTACATGTTACAAGAATTAATAAAGGCATTTATATTACTAGAAAAACTAAAATCAAGCTTACACTCGTATCCTAGTGCGCAGGGACAGATGGCGTGAGATTTGCAACAACTGCCGGATGCGAACTTTCAGTTTTCTTTTATTTTCTTACCAGCCGAATCCGTTTGTAGACTCATCTGTACAGGCAGCAGGATACCCTACTGCTCGGGGACATAATAGTAGGGTAATGTGGGAATCGCCAGCTGCATTTTTCTGCCACCCTAAACCAGAATCTTAGAACAAGGCAAGCCAGCGCGACAACCCTAGCAGGTGAGAGCCCTCGGTACCTTCGGTAGGCTCCTCAAGTGAAAAGGAAGAGTGTAGAACACCTGAATAATAATTTTTCTGGATTAAAGGTTATATATATGTTTTTTTCTATACCCTGATAATGTTTATGCAAAATTTCGTAGCCATCTGTTGCGTAGCGTGAAAGCGTCACAAAGAAATAAATTAAAAACTCGTATTTGTGTTTATGACAAAGACATAGCAATTAATTGTTCACCAAAATAAAAATCACTAAAAAGTACAAAAGACAATATTTATTGATAAGACAAAAGAAGGCCACATCGATAAAAAAGTTTCTTCCAGGTGACCTAACTCAAAGGAAATTCTTAAATTATCTGTAACTATTATTTATGCACGCAATGATGAAAGAAAAATTAGTAAAATATAAAATGACATTAATAAATAACACTAGTTATGATTGTATAACGAAACATATGTATATACAATTCTAGTAAACCTAAAAAAGCAATATTATGATTTAATATATTTCTTAGTAAGTTCTTAGTCTTTTGCCTTCTGTCTGTCAATTTATTCACATAAGCAGAAGTAACAAATTTTCATGAAAAAACTTCGTGTCAAACAAAAATGTGTGATTTGTAAGCGTAAAAATATATCCGTTTCTCCTAAATCGCACCAATTCGCTCATATGAATTTTTTATACGCTCAAAGTCTCACGCACATCCGTGACAACGCATTATAAATTTATTATTTGTATTTATGAGGAAAAATAAATGTTAAGTGAGATTGGCGTTAGGCGGAATTTCATCATATATCAGACTCCATTTCTTTTCTTTTATTAAATTATACTAAGTGACAATAAAATGGAGGAATAAAATCCTTTTGTATAGTTTGACGAAAATAATCAAAATGTATTTTATCCTTTCTCAGCATTAAAACTATCTTTTTGCTTTCATTATAATCTGTCCAGCCTTTAGTTGTGAACGGCATCAGAGTGTTAGCAGAGTCTTATTTGATGATAATTGAATTTTATTATAAAAACGATTATTACGAAGACGAAAATTTAAGAACTTCCGTGACCTAATAAATTACCGCGCTTAAAACCGTTAAAATGTAGTTTTATTATGTATACAAGTTGAAAAAACTTAAGAAAATATTATAAAAAGAAAGGATTAAAACTCGCCTTTCTTCATTCCCACTATTTTATAATTTTTTATGGAACTTTTTGCGTACAATAAAGAATAAAATAAAATCACTAAATAAATATTCCTTGGATTTATGTCCAGTAAATTAAACAATTGACATTTAACTATTGATGAATATAATTACGGCGTAACAATGGGCCGCACTTGAACTGAATTACATTTCGTCAAAATTGCGCAGACTGTAATACCGGAACGGAGGAAATCTGCCCCTGCCTATATAAGTGTAATCCAATATTTAATAATAATAAATACAATACGCTTTATTTATTACTTTCTCCTAGTTAGCTGTAAAGTCCGTACAGTAATTAATGTGGTATAAAACCGTCCATTGTGTCTGAAAATATGTTGTTAATGAGGCCATGTAAATTTGAATTTACTAAAATCTGTTTCATAATTGTCTTGAAATTGTTTAAAGTTAACTGCTTTTTTTATTTCGAATCCTTATTACAACAGAATTAAACACATATTGTAATAATTACAGAATAAACTAAAATTATTTTAAAAATTAAACTAAACTATAAAAAAGAGAGTCAAATTATAGATAAAATATTGATCCCAAACCACTGTCATTTACCGGGAACGTTCCCAAAAGGCGGGCGGCGTTACCACGCTTAATACCACTTTTTAAATTTTATAAACGGTTTAAGTCAGATATTTTGTTAGGAGGGTAAACATTAAAAGAGTGTTGTAAACATCAATTAACGGGTTATTTTGCGAGAATTACTCTTCATTTCGAAGTGACAACTCATTCTAAAATATGTGTTTGTATTCGACTGCAACTTGGTGTACCCTATGGCTGCGCTTTGAAGGTGTATGACAAACCGGTTTATTCAAAACCTATTTAACGAACTTTTGTTGCTAAAAATTGTTTATTTGAGGTTAAAGGTAGAGCAAATCCGAAAAGAAAATTTTCTATATACTTGAGCTATTATAACCAGTTCGACATTTTTTATATTTTTTCAAGACGTACGAGTATGTGTAAAATAAAATACAACAGTATAATATAAAAAATGTGTAAAGTAAGTAGCATATTTATACGAAAAAATACTAATATAATTTTTCCTACGTGACAATAATAATATAGCGTTGTGTTCCTACATTTCGTATAAAGTTATATTGCGTAAGATTTCTATTCTAAAAATTTACCGATACCTTCCAAAATAGCGTTCCATTTCAGTCTGTTCACTTATTCAATAGTGCTCGCGAAAAAAGTCGTCTGAGAACATTAGGGTTCTGGCGGACACAAGTAAAGGTTCCTATCAAATGTCTATGTTAATATAACAACTTTATCCGTGCAGGAACGAAAAAAGAATAAAAATTCCTGCGGCCGGGCGGTCTGTCGTAAGAGGCGACAATACAACCCACAGCCAGGTGGTAGGGCATTTACCCGACTGGGTGGCTACCACCCCTGGTCTAAAGTATATCGCCATAACAACCTTCAGTTGTGGTCCGGCATTAGTGACCAGGTTCCAGTCTTCCTTAAGAGAGCAGCAGCGCATTTGTAGCACCTTTAGTGTTGCAAATGTCCATAGGCGATGGTAAACGCTTTCCACTAAGTGGCCGTCTGCCTGTCTGCTGAACTCCAGCAATAAAATAAAAGCAAGTTTTTGATTTCATCTAATATCTTATGCCAGCTGTCTCATAGAAACTGTCTAAGTTATAACAATTCCAATTCTATTTATTATTACTTTAACATTTTCTACAAATAGAAGCTATTTGTAAATTATCCTCATGTTGTTATTTGTGGAATTATTTTTTATTAATCAAATTATTATTTAAAAACAGACACAAAACAGACAGGCACAAAAACATGTTTCACAGACAAGTACCGCTGTTACACCACAAATCATTATATCATCCTTCACACAATCCACCCATCTCTTATTGTATCCATCAATCTTGCAGTTTGACATTCTTTTGTCACCTGACTTTCATTACTCCTCATTACATGCTGATACCACCTTGATCTTCTTTCTCTCGGGTTTTCAGTCACGGGTGCAATTTTTAAAGGTTCTTTTATGCACTCACCCTTATCCATTCTTGTTACAACACAAATCTGTCACAATATTTTCATCTCAGCTGAGTGGAGACGTTCATGGTCTATCACTTTAGTGACCTAACATTAGGACCCGTATAATATGACCGGTCGTATGATAAATTTATATACCTGACCTTTTAGTTTCAGTGCCATTAGTTTGTCGAATGTCACACCGATTACCTGTCTCCACTTTAGCCATGCTACATTTATTCTTCTCCTTACATCCTTCTCTATTTCCCAATTACTCTACGGTAGTGAACTATGGTATTTGTATTCGGGGTAACACGGTAGTGTGGTTGTAGTTTAGAGGCTCAGCACTAGAGGTCCGCCGAAATTGCAAAACAGAAATTCGGTTTTGGTTCTGCTCATTTTCAACTCAAAGTCCTCTAGCGCCTGCCGCCACCTATTTAGTTTGTTTTGAAATGCTACCGCATCTTCATCTACTAGAACAATATCATCTGCGAAGAATACCAGAGGGGCCTCATGCTGTACCTCTGCGATCAACATATCCATGACCAGCAGAAATATATAATAATAATAAATAAGTAGGTAAGAACCTAAGGGGGATCACTAGTAGAAACTTACCTTCACAGAGTACTTGTCGTTGTTCCCACTGCAGAGCGGACGTATGTTTTCGCTTTTCATTCTCATATACCTATATGCTTTCTATCGATCTTACGTACTTCTCTGGCATACCTTTCCTTCTGAGGACCCGCCACAAACTTTCCGAGGGACTTTCCTACTAAAGATAATAAAAAGAAATAATGAGCCTACCTGTATTACCGGGAGTCTACAAAGGCGAATAGCTAGTTTGTACCCACGCGATCTTCATACCTACGCAAAATATAACACTAAAACGTTGTGGTAAAATTTGTTGAAACTTGAAACAGAAACAGGCCTGAGTTCCTATAAACAATTTACTACAATCTCGGTAACGTCTGCAGTGTATTTGTTGTTAATTTGTATGGAGCCACAAGAACTATAGACGGTCATGTAGACCCAAGTTTAATGAGAGACCGTTATGAAGATGACAAACATTTAACAAGTTGTGTACACTACAAAGTGGCACAGTATTTAGTCCTAAAGATCCTTTTAACATGCGTAATATAATTAAAGGAGTTCTTAGTCCGCATTATACTAATTACGGTTACCTTTACAATAGTACTCAAAGATGTGTGAGATAGTATACATGTACAGAAGTATTATATAGTGCGGTATTTATATAACGAAACACGTAGAGCTTTGAGAACTGTTTTAATTGACTTGCAAACGAAGAATGCCCGATTCACAGCGAATGTGCACTACCTATTTATATAGCGTTGACTTATTAATATAAGAGTAATTTCATTATTTTAAAACGTAAAACACTTTCACATTAAAAAAAATATTATACAAATTAGCAAATGTTCATAAAGCAAATATTAGTTTAAATGTTTAACAATGGACGGAATCACTAATATCAAATTGAGTAGGTGATGCTATATGTAACAAACGCTATTAACAATACATACTACCACGCCTGTTTCCCATGGAGGTAAACAGAGACGATGGATATCCACTTGCGACAACAGCCAATTTCGCTTTATTCACTTTCATTAATAATAAAAAAATATTATTGGCTGCATCATTATGGGACTCTATGCAGGGACCTTGTTGAGACTTTTAAGATCGTGTGTATATATAATTATATAATTTGGCACAATATTTTTCACTGAATTTGACTGTGAAATACCTGATTTTGCACGAAATGTTACGAGTGTGGTGCACGTGGGAGTTATAGCAAAAGTAGCGTAACGTCGAACGTGGGTTCTTTCCAACAAATATTTAAGTTCTTTTTACGATTTGTTCTCTAAGGGAGCATATCAAAAGTGCATTGGCCGGGATTAAATACGGACTGAATATCACGACATCCATATTGAAAGTGTCAGGAGTACACAGAATACGAAATGAGTGCTTCTTTAGGAATAGTCTGCAGATCAAATGAAGAACTTATAAAATGTATGTATTTAATATTTTCTTTTATGTAATATGTTTGGTTTAATAGAACTAAACTATAGGACAGAAAACTAAAATTAAATACTAAAACTAAATAAAATAAAAAGAGAGCAAAATTATAAATAAAATATTGGTCCCAAACTACTGTTTTATTTTGGGAACGTTCCCGGTAAGTGATTACCGGGAACGTTCCCAAAAGGCTGGCGGCGTTACCACCATCACTTATAAAATATATTATTAGACATAGATTGTTACGAGGGAATGCTACCAAAAAATCTTTCTTTCTGAAGGAGACTAAGGCACAATATATGTATTTAATCTGATACGATAATCTTCCGCATGAATGTAAACGTGTTTCAGGTCTATTATGCTGTGTGTATTCGAAAATGTTTAGTTGCATTATTGTCTCAAGCATTTGTTAATTGATGTTATAAAAATATTTTTAACATGAAAAAATACATTTTATTTTAAGATGCGCAAATACTTAGAACAAGGTTTGGTGACTATGGGACTATTTTGAGACACTTAGGAGTAAAGAAAACAATTCGAAATTTAGTTTACAATTGAAGGAGATGTCGTGTTAGGAAGATGTTGGTTAACAATGTTCGTGAGTTTCCCTAATTTATTGGAATCCACCTCCTGACATGGTGACAATGGGACCGAGTATAAGGTTTCGATTAAAAGCAAAATTTTGAAAGTAGGTCCACAATTGACGAAAATATTTAGTAACAAATATAAAAAAAACATACAGACGAATCGAGAACCTCCTTATTTTGAAGTCGGTTAAAAATGTGGTCTTAACAAAAAGTGTATTGCTTCTCAGCTACATTATGTCCAGTATACAGGGGAACAGTAGAAACTTTCAGCGGGGCAATAAGGGGAAATAACTCAATCGTTGCAGCTACACAAAAATGGTCTTAAGACTGTGAACACGAAAGATCGATGTTTTGTCAAAATAATAAATATATTATCAGCTTTTTGCAGTCAATTTGGGGAGGCCATGTTATGGCTATAATTATGGCATGTTTTGGCGTAGATAGATAGATAGATAGATAGATAACACTTTATTGTACACCATTACAGAAAAGCTTACGAACTAGTATTATTATAGTAGGGTACAAAGCGCGGTCTTATCGCTAAAAAGCGATCTCTTCCAGACAACCCGTGGCAAGAATATTCCGATTTGAAGTGGCGACGGTGGTATACATAATATAGATAATACCAATTGAGGCTTTATTAAAGACAGAATAGAAAAAACAGGCAACATTCCTAAAGTTAACGGAATCATTCAAAGTCCGTCACTATGATTCCCGATTGTACATACGTCTCGCCTTGATCGTGGTTCTCGCTCAACTGCCTTCTCTCTCCATCTGGTCATTGTTTTATACTGCACAAATGGAATATGCAATCCACCCGGCAACGTGGACCGAATCTCCTAGAATCAGCTTGTACTTTAAAATCTGTAACACCTGGCTAATGATTGCAATACAACAACAGGCCGTATGCCAATAACTAAACAAAAGAAGACGACCATAAAATAATTTAAATATTATTAGTTCAAATGCCGACGGGTAATAAATGTGCTTTCTTTCAGATATGCAGAGGGATTTTGTGTTTGTCGGGACCTGAGTTGTAACATTATTATTAAACGCAGAATATACCGCAAAATGACCTTTAACGACCTAGATGACAAGTTCTAGATAAATACTATTTATAGGTATACCGAAAAAGTATTAGCCATGGTAATTAAGTTATCTGGCACAACTTCCTCCCCAATTTAATCGGAGTTTACGTCCTTCAGAACTACTGACCAGAGTTATTTAACGCGGTCTAAACACGCGATTCTGTCGTATAAAATCCCCGCAAAGTCCGTATGGAAACCGTAATAACCCTTAGGGTATTTTTTAATGAAGCGTATCGAGAATTCTAATGGCTCTTGTGGAAGACCTGCGTCGATTCACTCCATCGGCGTTATGCTGAGCTAGGATTAATTTAGAACTGTTTTTTTTTTACATAATTAAGTGCATTTAACATTGTTTTCTCAACGGCTGGGTGGTTTAATTGGAGTCCTTCATCAGTGACGGCCTTTGTTTTTTTTTAATGTAATGTATTTAGAGTAAGTTAGATTAGGTTACGATGGGGTTGACGTATCCCCCCCCAGGGGGTGCCGCCCTGGACTCTCCTCCGTCCAGGAAGCGGTACAAGGGGATGCGTCCCCGGGGCCCCGAGCCGCCACTGTCACTTTCCCCATTCACTCCGTGACAGTGGTGTCCCACCTATCCACTCTCCAAATCCTCGTATTCCTTCCCTTCCTTCCAAACCTCCTCCCCAAATACCCCTCCCATCCGACGCGACCGTTAGTGTTGAGCTCCGCTCCGCTGACCGTCGAGGAGAGGGCAGCGCGGTTCTGCCCCGCGCGCCCAGAGTACGAAGACAGTGGCGGCGGGTCCAGTGGTGAGGCGAGAGTCTCGCCATTGGGCGCTACCGCCGAGCGTTATCCCGTGTGGTGTCGTGGATCACGTCTCGCGGCCACATGGGACCGCGGGGCTTGCCTTTACCGGCTGGCCCAAGTGGATGAGCACCACAATAAAAAATCCCCTAACACCTAAGTTGCGGCGCAGGATGAGAGGTTTTGAGGTCGGAGGGGTAAACCCGGCCGCTACTGCGGACCACACCCCATTTTCTATTTAAATCGTTGAGTACTCGTGGGAACAGCATGGATAATTTGAACATTAAAACAAAAACTGACGAAGTGCCCGTGAAGGGCGGTGTTGATGTCAGAGGAGAGCCCGAGAAGGGCAAAAACAACGCGAAAGGGCCCGCGAAGGGCGGAGATAAGAGCTTATACTCTCGCTTCTTATCGGCGATTTCCACGCCGGAAGAAGCCCCAAGCTCATCCAAAGCTGGCTCCCGCACAATGCGGTCTGAGCCGCTTGACGAAGGTGACCTGTCCTTGTCCGGACTATCAGAGGTCGAGGACGAAGTCTTCGCTGGCAAGGCCCCACCAAAAACCCCGGCCCCCAAAGTACCGGAGTGGAGGGGAAAGAGTCAGCCAAAAAGCAACCAGGAGCCTGAACCACGCATCACGCGGAGCAGGCGGCGTGCCGATTTGGAGGCAGAATCGATGTCCTCGTCCCATAATCCACCTGCGGACGAGGCGAGGGCATCCACCAAGCCCCCCCTCACTAAAGAAGGAAACGCCAGGGATGTCGCGCGCAACGAGGCGCTGCAACGCTACCTGGCCCTAGATGAGCTCGACGAGCTGATGGAGACATCGGCACCGCCGTCGAGTTTAGAAGACGAGGAGGGACCGGCCCGCAAAACCCCGGCTAAAGCAAAGGCAGCAGCAAAAGCGCCAGATGCCAAGCGCGGAAGAGGCCGTCCCCCAACCACAGGGGAGTATGTGGGTCTGACGAACGCCAGGAAGGCGCTCGCGGAGGCCCAACGCGCGGAGCTAGAGCTCCAGGCGGAGAGGGAGATCGCGAAGAGAGCCTCGGCGATGGCTGCCGCGAGGGCAAAGAGGCTTCAAGCCGGTCCAGCTCTCGCGAGCCAGGCCCCTCCCAAAGCTCGTGCTGCTCACTCGGAGGGCCTCGTGCGGCAAATTGCCGATTCGCTGGCGGTGGTCACGAATGTGGCCAAGGTGTCAAAGGGTCTAAAATGGACCCTTCAAAAGGCTCTTAAGGATTCGGCTGCGGCCATCCAAGAGGCCTCAGAAGAGCTCCTCAGCCGGACATCTTCCGAGGAGGTCGCCCTCCTCCGTGCGGCGAATAGACGCATGGAGGTAGAGATCGCGGACCTTCGGAAGGAACTGAGGAGCCTCCAGGCGGAACTCACTCGGCCGCAGGCCGCTCCAGAGCCGCCACCGGTTGTACCACCGCCAAGCATTCAGAAGACGATGGCCGCGAGCCTGAACCGGCTTACTCTCGCAATGGAGAGCAGGTTCGCGGCCATGGAGGAGCAGATGCGCTCGACCTGGCTGACACCCACATCAGGGCCAGCCCCCATGTCGAGCCCTGCTCCTCGAGCCAGATCCACACCTCCGCCGAGCCCCTCGCTCATCTTTGGGCGCTCGGCTGAGGAGTTCCCCCCCCTTCCCTCTCGGAGGGAATCAACTGAGACGGCGGTGTTGTTGGCTTCCGCGCCATCACCACCAGCCTGTCCACCGGCCCTCCCTCTCCCGGCCGTAGCCGAGGAGGGCTGGACGATGGTCGGGAAGAGGAAGGCCAAAAGAAGAGCCAACCAGACGCCGTCCGGCTCCCAGCCGGCTGCGGCCGTCGCCGACGCGCCGACCACCCGCGCGAGGCGGCGAGGAGGAAAAGGACGCGGGGAGAAGAGCAAGGGGGAAGTGGCGCAGGCTCCAGCCTCGCAGCCCCCCCCTCCTCCACCCCCAGCGTCCAATAAAAAGGCGAATAAATCCAAAGAGAAGAGGCCCCCGCGCTTGCGTCCCCCGAAATCCGCCGCCGTCGTCCTGACGCTTCAGCCAGGCGCGGTGGAGAGAGGGGTGACCTACGCGGACCTCTTCTCAAAAGCAAAAGCGCAGATTAAGTTGGCTGACCTCGGGATAGAGGGCGGCCTCCGGCTCAAGAGGGCGCGCACGGGGGCGCGTATGCTGGTGCTTCCAGGCGCCGATAGTGCCCCCCTAGCTGACGCCCTCGCTGAGCGACTGAGGCTGGAACTCTATTCCGAGGACGTGCGCATCTCCAGGCCCGAGAAGACTGTGTGTCTTCGCGTCTCGGGCCTGGATGATCATGTACACGAGGAGGACGTGGCCGCTGCCATCGCGCGGACCACCGAATGCCCCGTAGGGGGCGTCAAGGCGTCCAAAATACGCACTGGCCCAGACGGGCTAGGACAGACGGTGGTGGCCTGCCCGGTGGCGGCCGCCAAGAAACTCCTCGGAGAGAAGGTGAAGCTCCTGGTGGGTTGGTCTTCGGCCATAGTCAAGGCCCTGCCCCACAGGACGCAGAGATGCTACCGCTGCCACGAGGCTGGTCATGTGGCGGCGGTATGCACCTCTGAGGTGGACCGCAGCGGAAATTGCTACCGCTGCGGACAAGCCGGGCACCTGGTGACAGGCCCCTGCTCTGCGAAGCCGCACTGTCCTGTATGCGCTGCCGCGGGCAGGCCAGCCGGTCACCAGTTGGGCTCGAGGCCCTGTGGGGCCAAGCCCATCAGGAGGAAAGGTCAGGCGAATAAGGCGCCGGACAGGACCGCGGCCGCGGCGGACACTCCAGCCGTCGCGGGGAGCGAACCAGGAGACGCCCGTGACTAAATGAAAGTCATGGGCGAGCGGCAGCGGGCGTCGAGGTCTGGGGGATCCAATAGATCTCCGCCCGCACTAATGCCGCGAGAGGGCGTGAGAGGCAGCCGCGCGTCCCTCTCAGGGCCGGGGAAACGTCATTCCCCGGCCCGCACACAGGAGAGGCCGCCTCTGTTTACGAGGCGGCCAACCGCTGCCGGGGTTGCGGGTTAAGCTCGCGCATGTACCGTGACCCCGGCGCTAGGCGGAAGGAGGCTCCCATGAGGTTTTAGTGGGTATACCGGCGCCGGTCGTATTGATTAATCGGCGTCGGGGAGCCCCACATACCGGCCGCGCATGGTCCCCCGCGCGGCTGACGATGCGACAACGCATTTCCTCATGTAAAAAAAAAAAAAAAAAAAAAGGGGTTGACGTATCCGTGTGGATAAAAACCCCCAATTAAAAAAAAACAGAATTAAAAAAAAAAAAACATTGTTTGCTTTTTGCGCTGTACATGTTGTTACAGTTATTGAGTAGCATAATTGTTCTTGTTGTGTTTCTTTTTAAAGTTAATAATTATTTTGTTATCTACCCTCTTATTTCTAAACGATACAATCGGCAACTTCCTTAATTGAATAGTAATGTTATATTTTTACTTATTCTGTGATTATAAATCTATAATTTACTATAATTGAGTATATTATATAAGAATAATCCACTAATATGATGAGGTAAATGTGTAGATAGGTAAAATTCAACAATTTGCAAACGGTAATCAATTCTTTTCATTCATAACACTTTTATTAAAATGGTTATCAATGACTTCAATTCGCTATTGGTTGTGCCAATTGCTAAGTTTCATATACTGTAAAATTGTTGGAGGGATGGCGAGGTGTTCTAAAAAGGCTTGTCGAGTGTAAAGTGTTAGTGTCATAAATGTGTTAATACCGTAAAGTTCTCTGATTATAACTATGTGACCAGTTGCTGTGCTTTTATTACCATAAACCCTTCTGGGTTGTTGCAAGTATTACAATATTCTTTATAATTTATGATAAGTATGTTTTATTTAAATTAGTTTCAATCACTGTGAAGGTGGTCTAGAAGACATCGCTGGTGGCGATAAGGCCTACTATTGTATATGTATGTGTAACTCATACCTATATGCAATATAGATCATTCATAATTCATAATTAAGATTCATATTTTGTTACTGTAAAAGTTCTAAATAAATATTTCATTCGTTCTGGAAAACAAGTACAATGTATGAAAAGTAAGTTTATCTTAGAACGTGTAAGTTTCAATTGCAAAAGGTATATAATAACGATTCAAAATCGTGCAAGGCATGGTACTATTTGCACAATGTAGGGTTCCATAGATTTGATAAAAGAAATTGTCATTAGATTATGGAATTAGTATTAATTTTCAATTTAAATAAAACTTAAAAGATTCCAAATTAATTTTAGCCCTATGTAACTGAAACTTGGCCAGATATTCTTTAACACGTAGCTCAAAGGAAATTTTGTGCGTAATAGTGCATGGAATTTTAAACTTTATACTAGTGATTTCAAGTGTAATTTAGATTGAACTTTTTGAATAATAATATTTTATATTAATAAAAGTTACAAAAGAGCTTTATGTGAGTATACTTCCTGAAGTTTCACTTCAACTACTTGTGAAGTGCACACACATATTTCTATTTTTTAATGAAAACATTAATTTTATTTAAACATTCATTTTATTTTTGGGTGTGATTTAGGTGTGAGGGGGAAGGGGGGGGGGGAACTTACCCCTTCTGCAACTCCTATGTCGCGGAAATGTATAGTTCCTGAGTTATTAATGTTTTTGTCAATCTAACCTCACTTCTGTTTTTCACTAATATTTCACTTATATATAAGATAAATAGTGAATGGTTACCAGTCGGTCCTGGCTTTGGTCTACACAAAACCTAACCTAACCGACTGTTTAAAACTCCACATATTTAAATTTTCGGATATATACAGTCTCCTATTTAAATAAATCCCGTCCTCTTCAAAATGTACACTTTCCGGTGCACCAAAAAACGTCTCGGCGACAAAATTACCAGATCATTGTCGTGAATTTTAAACTTCGATAATTAATTGAATATGGATTTTTTCCACTCAAAACCAATTTCAGTTGTTATAAATAAGTCTTAAATATATTCCTAAACACATTAACCATTACAATCATCCAGGAAATCATCCGGGGATACATATGTAAACCCAACCCTTATTTTTATGTACATAACACGGACGGCACGAAATTTCTTCTATTTACTGGATAAAGAAGTATATTATCGGATGTATTTCTCGAAATTCTGGAAGTATTGGCAACCCTAGTTTCAATTAAATATTCCTATAGGTATTCGAACGGTAAATATCTCAGAGCAGTGTGAGAAATTTTGATCGGAATTTCATATTTTGTTTAACCACCCGACGGTTTACTGGGGCAGGATATCGTAGGTTCAATATTATTGTATTTAATTAAATTCCATTACCGCTTATTCCATTCCTTGAGAGGTGTAGTGATTTGGTTCTGTGCGAGTCGCTCGGTTGCTACAAATATTTGAATACCGTATTGATTTATATAAGTCCTTGTTATTATTAATAATAATACAGATTCTTGAAATTAGATTAGAATTATATAACTTTCGACGTCGGCAGTACATTGGTGATTAATACTTCTAAATTTATTTCTAATACGACAGTATGGCTGATATATACATAAAACTTAAGTTCTAGCGTTCACGTACTCTTTCTAATGAATAAATATTAATTTTAATTGTATTAAAATTTTATTTAATCTTTTACTATTCAATAATAATAATCTTATACTTGGTATCACGAAGTTAATTTCTCTATTTTGTATTATTATTTTTTATAGAGTTGAAAATGTTCATAAGCGACATTTATGACTTTTCAGCATTCAGAACAGGCACAACTTTTGTGCAAGCTCAGCAACAATACGAATGTTCATTAATATATTTAAATATTACATTAATATGTTCTAAATTTAGTATCGAATTCTTCGTACAAACGTAATATGTGTTATATTAATTTAATTTGCTCAAGTTGTACATTTCTATTAAAAGCTAAATTATTAATGGTAATAATCACGGAAGTGGTATGTCAAGAGATCACGGCTACTGAAAAGTGGCCGAAACGTCAAATAAAATCAAATAAATGATGCGCTTAAAACGCTTTTAACGGAAAACATAGTTTTGATTATGTGTACTAGTCGCGAAAACTTAAGAAAATACAGCACTATTATGAACTCGTCAACAATAAACTATGAAATTCGTGAAGCTCTTATGTGATTATACTTTGTTAAAGTTTCCTGATACTTGGGATTTGTAGACGAGTTCAGACTATTCAACTGTTTCCAAACGTTTATTTTACCTTTGATATTTGCAAGTCTATCAAGTTTCATATTTCTTGACAGTAGAGCCCATATGTAACAAATGACATAATTGACGTACTTTATTGTTGTGGGTGACATGATAGCGATGTATATGTAACGCACAAAATATAAAATCATCGACATCGAAATCGAAAGAAATGAATTTGAAAATAAAAATTGTTCGAACTCGAAAGAAAAAATAGCCCCGCAATTATTATAAGTGCCGTTTGAAATAGCTTATTCGATGTATGTAAAACATATAGATATTATATATACATTAAATTAATTAAAACTAATTTATAAATGAAGTCGATTTTTATAATAAATTGAGTCGGTAACGCATTAGGACAATACCTATTGATCTGTCATCAAGCTGTTAAAAGTAAAATAAATGCTTGGAAGGGTTATATAATATATAGATCATTATTTTTTATATAAAATATACTCACGGACAAAATTGACGTGATAATTTGAACAAAGCAAGCAGTGTTTTCGAGTGCATAAAGCAGCACAGGTCGACCCAACATTACCACTTTATATATTACCACGTCTTAGTATACAAATGGTATAAAATAGTTACTAGGTTACTTGACTAGTTTTTAATGTCTCGTAAAAATGATGGCGTAAAAAATACATCAATAAAATTTGACACATTTTCTTGCTCTCATTTTTCATCCATATTAAATATAAAATGCTTATTAAAATGTATGCGCAAAGTAGATGAAGCGAGATAATATTCAAAATACGTTATACATTTTATTTAAATTTGGGTTTACATTTTTTAAATTAATTAATGGCGTATTAAGATCATGATACACGACCGACCTTTTGTTTATTGAATATACCATGGTGGAATGATCTGTAAGGATTGATAAAGAATATTTCAATGATCATATTAAAATTTAATTCATGAGAAAGTCTAAACCGTAAATGAGTTAAAATTCTACTTAAAATAGACTGACCTGAACTGGTCCCTGCCGTTGAGCGTCTCCTGCTTAATCGACAATATAACTGGCCCAAGATCCTCGTCATTCGTGAAGTAGTTCCAATGTTCGGTACTATAAAAGTATTTCTCATAAGTCTCCTGTTCTACGGAAGTGAGTTCGAATCCACCCGATCTTTCCCATTGCTCTTCAATGGCCGTCTTTTTCTTCGGAGTACTTCCACCATTGTCACTGCTGTCTTCTGCCGCTTCGTCGAGAGAACCGGAGCGTCGGTGGCGATCTTAAACAAAAGTTTTTTTTACCATTAGTTCAAAATTACTCCAAAAGTAATAAAAAAAAAGTAATAAAAGATCTTATTGAATAACTTGGGCGGTGAAACAGGTTTTTGGAAGTTTTTCCTAATACAATAATTGATGTAGGAAATAGATTTTACATTTTAAGTTGTATGTATATATTGCCTTAAAAAAATGTTCTCCTGTGGAATTTATCTATACTAATATTATAAAGAAGAAAGATTTGTATTTTTGTATGCTTGTAACGAATAAACTTAAGAACTATTAGACTGATTTCAAAAATTCTTACGTCATTATAATACTAGATAATCCCAGCTTATTGTAGGCTATATTTATTACTAGAAAAGCCAAGGTGTAAAAAAAGTGTTTCAATGAGCCCTGGAATGGTTTAGATTCACACTTAGACCTGGTGGGCGGCGATGGACAGGACGACGTCTGCCGGAACCGCTAGTTTTTAATAAAGACTTTTAAGTTCGAAAATAAATATAATAGTTAAATGGACAGGCCTGCTCTGGTAGACATATATCCACTTTACTAGAAATTTTGTATTAGGTCAGACATTGTAGCTTGACCTTCGCACGGACATAGAAGAAGTATTCGTCTTAAATGGCTTGGCTAATTAATAGAATGGTAAGCTGACAGATGAACTTGAGGAATTGATAACGTATACAAGTATTATCAGGTCTTTTTATGTCACTTCATTTTTGGGGGCACGCTAATTCTTGAAAATTGTGTCCATAATTTTATGTTGTTTCATTTTTTGTGGCAATTTTTTGATATTTTAGCAAGTTTGAGTAAGGACACTGCGTGCCCCCACAAAAACCCTGAGTATTATTATGGATTTATGGACTATAGATATACACATAAATTCTTGTTAAAGTCTTTCTTTACCTATTTGTCTTTCAGTTACTATTAATATTAATAAAGTTTTCACAACAAACAATCTAGAAAAAAGTTATTAAATTGTTTCATTGGTCTTTGAAGCGGAAGTAATAATGGCTCGGAAGCTGGAAAAGTTAATAAACTTATTCGAATAGTATGCAGACGGACGCGTTCGACCAACCGTGATATCACGTGCCAACTCATAAAAGTCTATCTCACTTAGAGCAATTCTTCATTATAATCGGCTAGAATGTTTGGAATAGTTCATTTAAATAAAAACAATTTTTTTGTCTTTTATGCGTTCCTAGACCATTGATAATATTGTGAAGAAAATTTGTTAGGTTGTTCTGATGATTTCCGCGGGAGTTTCTGACACAAGAAACATGTAAACTTACGGGCGCACATGCGGTGAGTAAGGCATTATAAAGATATGATAGATACCTATATACCTATATACTTTCTTACAAACAGCTGTTTACTTATCCGTCCGATTTCGGAGCAGCTCGTCTCGTTCCCTGCGAGTTTCGTACAGTCGTACCATATACATACACGTTAAGCGAACGATCGGCCGAGCTACGTGGTAGGCAGAGTGGAGGATGTTAGTTTTATTTTTGTTACGGAATTTCTTGATTCGGTCGCCGCGCTCAAAGCCCGCGATAAAAGCTATGCAATAGCTTAAAAACAGGATATATTGATTGATACTGATTTCAAGTCATGTTACGGTGTTATTCCGGTTCTGGACCTGAGAAAAACCTATTATACTGAGACGCCCTCTGTGGTTGAGCGGGCTAAACCTTTGCCGGCCTACCTCACGGTAACGCAGAGGCTTCGGGTTCGATTCCTGGCATATATAATATATTTCGGAAACGTATTTTCTTCGTTATGTACTATGGTTTGGGTGTCTGGGATCGGCCCCAGAGTGGTCCGTTGTATATTACCCTTAACATAAACGTAACTTGCTTAATTTGCGGATATACAATGTGTGTGTTTGTCTGCCGACTATTATTAAATTTCGGCAATTACCTAGACCGATATAAAAGACCTAGTTAGTGGTCATCTACTAGTGTAGTGTTCACAATAGCTGATAGTGTTCTGCAGGTATGTTTAATTAAGTGCTGCCCTTTGAAACAAGGGGTTGCGTGCAAGTCGGACTTTTGCATCCAAGGTTCGACAGTTCTCACGATGTTTTGATGAATTTGGCTAGGAATCCCTAAAATATCTATTAATAGGGTGGTTGACACATTTAACAATAAACTCTGAAACAATGTTCACATAAAAGAGCCAGTATTACCACGTTATTGTCATACCATTAAAATCATGTTGATAAAAATAATTTTAGTTGCCATTTTAATACACTATTTTAAAGTTTTATACAACTTATAATAACAACGGGCAGTTGTCGTTTGTGCAGAAACTGTAAACCGGGGTTCGAAATGCATGTAATCTGTTCTGTCTGTTCCGCTTACACGATTTGTACACTGTCGATTATTTCCCTTGTTACCAAAATTAATCAACGGCACAGGTGCATCGGCACGGATTATTAGTTATGTAAAACTGTATTAATTATAGAAGTAAAGTTATGACTTTACTTCTTAAATCTTCTATGACTAACTTAGAATCTAGTCCAAAATCTAGGCGTCTTCGAAGTTTCTTAAGATAATAAAAAGTATCTTAACTGATTTCACTGTCAACTACCTTATTCACATGTACATATGTATAAAACATGTATATATATACTGCATAGAAAGTGTTTTCTATAATCATTTTCTGTAATAACTTGAGTAAAATTTTGCCCCACTGCAATTTATAATATGATTATTTGGGACACCTAACATGGGCCACGTCTCAACTTCGGCGGCCCTTTTTCTCAATTAACCCCGTATGTTTAAATTAAGGGAGGTACGTGCCAGGAGGTGCTTATCGGGCTTGCCGGGTTTGCCAGTATCGAACGCCCGACACCCAAGCCCACAGCTTATACTGTCAGCCCCGCGTTTACGTGTCCCAATCGGGACAATTTACGGACAGCATGAATTTCAATATCAACCTGTATTATTTTATAATCGATGCAGAGCCTAACTTTTAAGTGTATCAATAAAGATATTTGTACTGATATTCTAAAGCAACTATAATCGGTAGAATGGATCTATAGCCCGTCCGCTCTAAAAATGTGTTTGCGTTTTGTGCTAAACTAATTTAGTTTAACATAAATTATCGTAGTTGGATCAGTTTTAACTAAATGTTACATCAGACATAAATACAAAAACCAAAAAAAATATCGTAAATTATTCGTCATTACATATGTTCTCGAACTCGGAACGCATTCTAAGAGGTTAATTTTGAAAATTTCTTCATTGCATTAGATTATAGATAAATAGATAACACTTTATTGCACACCAAAATATATTTTTTTAAAGTTATTTTCATTGCTTAGTTCAGCAGACAGACAGATGGCCCATTTGATGGAAAGCGGTTACCATCACCTATGGACATTTGTAACACCAAAAGTGTTACAAATTCGCTGCTATTCTCTTAATGGAGACTGGAACCTGGTCACTAATGCCGGAATACAACTCAAAGTTGTTGTGGCGACATACTTTAACCAGGGATGGTAGCCATCCAGTCAGACAAATGCACTACCACCTGGCTGTGGGTTGTTTTGTCGCCTTGTACGACAGGCCGCTCGACCGCAGGAAATTGTATTCTTTTTCCGTTCCTGCACGGATAAAATTACAAACCATATTTATAATATTTTCTAGGCAATACAATAGGCAGCCTTATCGTTTAAGCGGACCCTTACAGGTAACCTAAATCAAAGAAATTTACATAATGCAATGCATAAAATATCATCCATTTCTACGTGATTATATGCGTAATTCGTTGGGTAATATAATGCTGCATTGGATCCTCAATTTCACCTTGTCACAGTTAAACGCTGACTGGCTTGTGAAATGCTTCCCTATCTTATTCAGATATCCAATATCCCAATATATTTACCTCAGAATACTTACCGAAACATTCAATATGAATGTGTAATGGAGTTTCTAGTGCCTACTGTGTATTCTACGAAATATTATGTACAGCGATCTAATATAGTGGTTAGTTTTGATTTAACTATTCTCAATGTTCTAATCTATCCATTCCATCAATTTCAAAAACAAAAAATTAAGAAATCCCTAAGCAGCCCTTTTTTATCCAGGGAAATCCGCTTGAGGACGAACCATCGCAGGGGTAGCGCGGTGCGGCGTCTAGGATAACCTCTACCTCGATCACCTCTTACTTATACTTATTGGCAATAAATACCTCTGTTTAAAATTTCATTCATATAAAACCTATATTTTGTTACGAATTTGTGCAATGCAAATTCGAAAACGTAGTTGGAATTATCATAAAGCTTGTAAGAACTAAATGTGTACACACATGTAATTCACAATTCTTACAAGTATAGCCGAATACAACAAAACCAAACCGTAGGGAAAAAATCATTATCACATAAATCGCGTAAAGTTCATCGTTACTCGTTCCGACAGTGCACTAGGTAACGCCTCGTTCGCAGTTAGAACACGGCTGGCGCATTTCGCGATTGACCGACTCTCATTCGTTTGTTAATTAGACATTATACAACAAATTCAAAGGCGTAATAAAACACCTGTAAAGGCCAGTTTGCATCTATATTATAGTCAGACAGAAAACAAACGCACTGATGGACAGACATAGGGAGGAATATGATGAATTTATAATGTATCTATTTTCGACGTTTGGCTAGAGAACCCCACAAAGTTAATCAAACCACTAGGTAGGTATATTTTTATACAGCCGGATATATAAAGCGTTGATTTTTTATACAAGTTCGAACGGTATTCTAAAATACATGCCTAAGCTCTTAATCACCGCTTTTCATCCCGGGCTCCTTATTAAATTCATTATCACAAAGCTCCAGACTTCAGACGCTAGCCTCAGTTATATTCGACGTTTTATTTATTTAACGGGATTCTTGACTTTTAAAGTGATAAGCTTTATTCTTGGAGCTGACTCAACTAGTTAGTTTTTGGTTAATAGTAAAGAATATAATGTATTCGTCAGTAGAACATAGTTGTCAAAAACGTTTTTCTTATTACATGTCACTCACATGTCTGAACGTGTTTGTGTGAAATAATTTTTATATTTTTTCGGTCTTTTGTATGATAAAATTTTAATGCAAAGTATATACTATGCAGATACATTAGAGATCGAAGATGATCATAAGATTTATATCCTGCAATAATTCCACAGCTTACGACGCTGGAGAAATAGTAATCCCAGTCACGTGATAATATCTGGTACTGATCTACATATATATTACGTTAGAAGAAGAAGATATTACGTTATTATCATTTAATTTAAGCAATTAATAATCAACTTTGCCGGGTTAACAGTGTCGGGGTTTAGATTTGGCCGCTTATTGAATTTTTACCTACACAAATTTAAAAGAAAGTTGCTTAGGATATTTAGGTATGTTCCTTCTTTAAGTTAAGAAAATAACCAATATTCTTGAAGGTATTGTCTAGGTTTACTGGTTATAGTCTCTGTAAATGAACATAAGACTTTTACTCCCGGGAATGTGAGAGATCCTATTTGATGCTACTAGATAGAGACTGCTCTACATATAAACAATATACTCTAATCTATATTAAAGCATACTACATGTACACATACTTAGAGACTATGTTCGTTGTGGTAAAAGTGTTATAATTCGTACAAAGTTTAAAATGTGCAAAAATTGAAGCATAGTGATTGTTCTGTAACAGAAATGTCAACTGCTTAGTGAATTTTTTTGAGATACAACAAGCATTCTTTTATGTGACGTCAGTCAAAAAACCTTATGTCGTCATCAGCCAATCACAGGCCACTGCTGGACGTAAGCCTCCTCAAGTCGGTGCTACTCATCCCGGTCCTCCACCGTCCTCATTTTTATTTTGCTTGTAGACAAAGTGGCAAACAGGTCCACTTGATGGCAAGTGGCTACTGTCACCGATGGACATCTGCAACACTAAGGGAGCCGATGCGATGGTTCCCTTTATTGAAACTTTAAATATTTGTTCCGCACTTTTTGAAGAGCCCCATAGTGTAGCGCTTTGGGAAAACCGTGGGAGGGAGTTCATTCCATAGCTTGCTTACGTATGCCTTAGAAGAGCGAGCGTAACGTACAGTGGATAACTTCCAGGTGTCAACGAAGTGTGGATGAATTCCGATTTGCTGGCGAGTAGTGCGGTGGTAAAATGCCGCCTACCGGCGACCATGCGCTAGATGTCTTTCCTTCAGGCTGGATGGCGTTGGATACTACGTTTACTGAGATGCAGTCTCCATTCAAGGAATCGTCTGCTTCAACGGCCATAGGCGTTGCGACAGACGTGACTGACCCACTGCAACTGCACTTGCCAATTTTGCGAGTTATGTAGATTACTTTCTTCCGTTGGTTCTCTAACGGATATCCTCATTTCTAATTCTATCCATAAGAGAAACAACCAACATTGCTCGCTCCATAGCCCGTTGAATGAATTGAAATTTATGGACCAGTCATGTGGTTAGTGTCCACGTCGCGGCCCCGTAAGTCAGGACGGGAGGATATTCGAAGACTTTGGTCTTCACGCATTGCGGGATGTTTTAAGAAAAGACTTGACGAAGCTTACCGAATATTGCGCAGCCCAAGTAAATCCTGATATTAGCTTCCCCCAGGAAGTTGTGCCTACGTACCTATTTCTGTCCCAGCTAGAAATAATATTGCACAATTTTAAGAGGGGCGTCATCAATATTTACTGGTCTCGATATGACGTATACATTGAAAATGACTTTCGTCTTGTCCAAATTTATTCCCGGCCGACTCGTCGGAGTGATTCATTTAAGTTGTCCAGCATCTTAGTAATACATCAAACACCAAAAACCCTTTAAATTTGTTTGAATTGATATAAAACATTAGACTATTTCATGACCTAGTAACAATACCGGGCCATAAAATTCTATTAGAAAAGATACGTCGTACATTGAAGACGTTTACTACCCTTATAAATTTTCTAGAGTCGTCTCGCATCTAAGAGTCGACGATGTGTCAGAGTAAATTATGAAAAATGACACTTTTTCTCGGAAAGCACTTCTTTTATAAGTGTATGGACGCGTCACACCCCGTTTCGCGTGAGCTTGAAAAAACATCTTAATAAAATATTTATTCAATATCATATCTTTTAGAATTTTATTCCATACTAGCGTCCGCCCCGGTTTCGCACAAGTATCTAAAAATAACTTTTTTGATGAGTTTAATTACCTGTTAAGCGAATTATAAATATTTCCCCTCCCGTACTGCCCGTACCTCAGTGACGTCTACATCGCATTAGCCTAGCCAGCCGATTAGGGTGCGCGGCGACCACGCAACTTTTTCTAATACTTACATTTTTAAATCGTGCCGAATAGTTAAAACAAGAGCCAAATATCACGAATAATGAAAAGCAACAGAATATTAGTCGCACCTCTAATAATGACTGATTAAACGTGGTATAGCTATGCTGGAATCATTTTATCGATTAGAGCTTTTAGGGCTGGCTCGGTTGGTGTGATAACACACTCCCACAGAATATCGACGTGAAAAGGTTAGCCTTGAGCGAGTCCTGTTTAATGTGATGACTGAGTGCTCCCATTGCCCACTCCCTCTATCCAACCTTCCTATCCCACACCAACAATCCAATTCCTCTTGTTAGATCCCTCTATCTAACCCCCCCCCCTATTCCACCTAAAGGCTGGCATGTTGGCTCTATCCTTGGTATTGCTAACACCATTTTCCATGAGTTGTATGGTCTGCCTGTTTGCCAGTTTCGGCTTTAAAAAGATGATTGTATCTTGTATGTTTCATTTCTATATCTTAGAGGGTTCAGAAGATGTGAATACAAAGTTCAAAACACTCGTGAACAAACTAGCGGCACCACTAGTGGTAAGTGAAATTATGAATCAATTCAAACTTCGCCAATTAACCTCAGTTTCCAAAACTTTGCTTAAACACGCATTGCGAAGGGTAGATAAATAGTCCTATGTAATCCTGAGTAATTCGTGTAAGTTTAGTTTGTATAAACATAGTAATTATATGTAAATTATTATAACATAGAGCAACGTGTTGGGGATATATCATCTCTTCTATATTATATAGTATGCATAGTCTACTCTTATAAAAAAAACCATAGGCGATGGTTACCGCTTTCCATCAAGTGGGCTGTCTGCCTGTCTGCTGACCTCCTGCAATAAAAAAAATGTATGTGTACTTATATACACGCGTTAGAAGTTATACTTCTTGGCGTAACAAGATAAAAATCTTTTAAAATTTTGAACTTTCGCCTTATTCTACGTTTGTAGAAAAAACGACACTAACAATAGAAAAACTAAAATGTTGACTATAGCTAACTTCTGGGTGTCGGTTTTTCATGACGGTGTGCGCGCGCATCGTAAAAATTTACTCTCATCATTTTTCCCTAACGCGCCAAAAGAAGTATAACCTAAATATAATAATACATGCTTTAAGGCCATTAAGTCTTGTTGTTTTTTTTATCATGGCTTTACACGATTAATGTGTCTGACTAGATAGACACTTAAAACACTTAATAAATAAATAGTATGTTTTTCAAGTTTTGAAATGATCGTCAAGGAAATAGGTACTAAGCCAAAATCGCACCTAATATAACTGAAGCTTCGTTTTGGAATGACAACAAACGAGGGAATTGTTGTGGAAGCTCGAAAAGGCACAATATTTGTAAATAACTCTGTATTTAGTAAAATTACTAAACGCACATTATTTACAAATATTGTTTATTTTTAGCCGATATTAAATATTTTTTTAAATAAACTGCACAGCAGAGACAGACTTCAAGTTTCAGTAACAAAATAATACCAATATTTTATAACAGCATAGTTCATATATATTCACTAACTTAATCCAGTGAGAAATGGCGACTCGTTTTACTGTGACTCAACGACCTGAAGCAGAAATGATGATAAATGAAGTCAGTTTTCGGTGAATAACTGTTATATTAAATGGTGGATTCGTTTACAGATCTCTCAGAATTTTGATTCCATTGCCTCATGACGAGGTTTCACAAATTGAGAATTATGTATATTTTAAGTTTTATATCATACTTGGCAACAATTGCTATGTTGTACTTTTTACTTTACTGGTCAAGTATGTGTAAGAATGTGCACAGTGAAGAGTTTCGTAAAGATGATATTAAACGAATCAATTGAAGCAGTTTGATTGAAGGGTGCAGAAAGAACCGGACGGTATATAGTGACATTAAAATATTCAAGTTTATATGAATCACTTTGGTTGATTGATCCATATTGAAAGGCAGAAATGAACTGTCTAACATTACCTTAATGGCAAGGAATGTTCATGATTTTAACCTCGAAATTCTATAACAAGAATATATCTTTGTTCTAGATGTACAAAAATGCTGAGCTTGATTCACTTGCATTGTATTGATAGAAACTATCGATTTTTATTTTGCAGGTTAAGAACAAATGACGTTTATCGAAAAGTCAAATACTTCAGCGGTTAAGTAAACATTCGTTTACTTTCCTACAACGTCCTATAAAACAGTGCTACTGACCCGAAAAGGAAGTCGGAAAAAGAAATGGAGCAAAGAACGCGCATTGAATAAAGAATCAGAACGATCTGTCTTTTAATACTTATGTACATTCTACGTATGTACATCAAAATACTAAGGTGGGAGAAAGGATAGTGATTGATGACTTCACTCGGGCAGTGGAGAGAAATAAATATACAGCGTATCGAATACTGGCGCACAAAAGCTTACGTGATTCAAATGCTAATGTTTATTTTAAAAATAGTTCAGGGATTGTCCAGTGTTGTCCTAGAACATTGTGATTTTAGTGCTTTATCAAATATACTGAGAGTGACTAACTATGAGTGACCTAATAGTACTGAGGAGATCTGCCATTAACAGATTAGAGTAGGTAATGGCGCCTTATCAAACAATATTTGTGTCATTAGATTTGACGACAAGCGAATGTAGGAATGTAATTCTAGCCGTGTACCAATAAAAAATCAATAAAAATAAAAGCGACTTCAAACTAAAAAGCAAAAAAAATTTACAATATTTTTTCTGCTTTCTAGTTTTGTTTTGGTAAAAAAAATCTTCTACTTTTTAGTTGCGAAAACCCTTGAATAGCTTGAAAAATAATATATTTAAGTGTCTATACAAATTGTACTACTTGTACTCATAGGATACAAGTTTGCCATCTCACTTTTCGGTGTACATGCTCTTCAACAAGGATTGCTCTCGATTTCCCTGCTATCCACTTATCGGATGCTGACTTGGTGACGATGAAACTATCTCGGAAGTCTACTTTTCGAACAAAAAACAATTGAAAAATCCGTCCACAATTGACGGAGAAATTGCGTAACAAACAATCTTCGAAGGTTTCTCTTGATTTCCCTGGGACTCACTCATCAGATCCTGACATAGTGACTATAGGACTAAATCGAGAGTATACCCTTTCAATCAAATTGATTTTTTAAAACGGCCCACAATTCGCGAAGCAAAGTCTACTTCAAGAGTAACTTCAAAGCACAAAACTAAAAAAGTTCTACATCTTGGAGTCGGTGTCAAGTCAAACATAGTATACGCTTTCCATCAACATATTTTTTTAAATCGTTCCGCAATTCACGAAGAAATGGAGTAACAAACATAAAAAACACAAACAGAAGATCTGAAAATAATATATTTTGTTATTGTAACAATTTGTTATTTTTTGCTTTTTAGTAACTCTTGCAGTTGGTTTCTATTTTGAAAGAAAGTTTTTATGTTAATATGGTCACGCAACCCTAAAAATATCATTATACAGTAGTAGCCTGTACGAGTCAGTCTAGTGAGAACCGTATCCGATAGATATATAATTTAGAATGGCTTTTGTATTTAATTTGTAACATTTACCTTTGTTTGTTTGCTCATCTCACTATTGATTGGGTAAGGGGATAGCTTCTAATTTGTTACGTACATTATTTAACCCAATTTCTGTCACAGTTCACTGGATGTCATGTGTTGTTTCATGCATTTTAGTGTTCAAATGTTTAGTTAACTAAAACGGACTGAAAATTCTAATAGTTCGATAGTTCATGGAGGAACCTTGAAAGAATAAAATTTCCTGCGTCCGGGCAGCCTGTCGTAAGAGGCGACAAAACAACCCACAGCCAGGTGGTAGGGCATTTACCCGACTGGATGGCTACCACCCCAGTCAAAACTATGTCGCCATAACAACCTGAGTTGTGTTCCGGCATTAGTGACCTGTTTCTAGTCTCCCATAGAGAGCAGCAGCGCATTTGTAGCACGTTGATGTTGCAAATATCCATAAACGATGGTAACCGTTTTCCATCAAGTCTGCCTGTGTGCTGAACTCCTGCAGTAAAAAAGTTCACTAAAAACAGAATCTAAAGAAAGACTCGCTTTAAAAAAGGAGAAGGTATTTATAGCATAGCCATCATATTTACCTTTCTTCTGCGCAGCGCTGTCGAGTGAAACAATTTGTCGGAGTCCGTTTTCTCCGATTCATATAAATCAGTGGTTTTCGAGTAACGAGTGAATAGGTATTTACTAGCTAAGCGGGCTTCATCCTAGATCGCATTTTCACATAACATCAGGTGAGATAGCTGCTAAACGTGAACCATGATAAAAAAAACTTGTTGTAACATGTAACAAAATGCTATTGTTAATGTCTATCACTCAATAGAGTGATGAAATAGCGTTGGTATTTTGTAAGAATAGTGTTTGTTTGTTTGTGTAAATATACTACTTATAATGTAATGTTTTTTGTTTCTCAGAAACTAAAGGATAGCGATGTTTGAGTAAATCTATTATAGTATTTTTTTTTCAAAAATTACAGAGAGTATAGTATAGATAAAAAAGGTAGTATAATTCAAAAATAGTAAAAGATACTATTTTGTGTAGTGTTTTCGAGTTTTGGATTTTTCTATGTTTTTTTATGGTTCCGTAACCAAATGATGATAGCAATGTCATCTCTACCTTCATAGTTCGTGGACTGCTACTTTTTGAGTTTCTTAATTCTTTTCTACATAAACCAACACCACCTGTCGTCATTCAAACTGTCACGAATGTCGGGAACTTATGTAGCGAGTTTTGGAAACATCGTGTACGCATTACCTCGGAGATGTGATTAAATATCCATAAGCCGAATCATGGCCATAGAGATCACTCAACTGAGTTTATCGCCAACTAAAGTTACGCTCACTTCACTTTGCCTCACTTTGGTGTTTCATAATGTATTTTTATTAAACATAAAATGTCAATAAAGTTTTTTTTATAAGTACACAAGACACACAAGATAGATATTTTCACAGTAGGAGAACGGACAGTCAAATCAATTGAGATATATAGATACTTAATTTTTATAATTTTGCAATACGTATAAGCATATCTAATATATAAAATTCTCGTGTCACAGTTTTCGTTGCCATACTCCTCCGAAACGGCTTGACCGATTCTCATGAAATTTTGTATGCATATCGGGTAGTCATAGATTCGGCCAACATCTATTTTTCATCCCCTAAATGTGAGGGGTAGTCCACCCCTAATTTTTTTTATTTATTTTTTAGTCAAAATTTTTAATTTCTATTTTTTTATGATACAACATACAAAAATACATACAACCTAGATTTTCAACCCTCTACGATCAACCCCTATTTTTTTACCGGGCAGGACGACGTCTGCCGGGACAGCTAGTAATATATATAGGTATAGACATAAGGCACACACTGCACATGCACTCTCTCACAACACCAGCTTGTAACATTAGTACATTACATAAGTTATTCTTAAGGTACACAACACAACATATAAACCAAAAAATCAATGTCACACACAATAAAAAAAGAAATTAATAAGCGTGTATAAACTCAAAAAATCAATATCAGTAATCAAGTTGTAATAAGGGTACGGAGCTCGAGTCCGTAGTATTGTTATTAAAAAAAAAAGTGGAGCTACATAGATTTTTCAAACGTACAAACTTATGACGTTTGTACAAGTAAAAGGAATCAAATAGCTCCTTGATTTTTGTTTTAAAAGTAAGTAATGATATGTCTATGGCGATATTTTTAGAGTAAGATGATTAGAGGTTACTTTAACACTTATGCCTTTATATTTATTTTATATCTAAGCTAGCGGACCCGGTAGACTTTGTCCTGCCTAAAACAAAATAAAACTCTAGAACCCGATTGTAGTACCACCTACCGGGTCAAATTGTGAATTTAAACCAGCCAGGAAATCAACTCTAAGACACACAAAAAAGAATTAAATCCTAAACCCCGATTTCAGGGCCAGCTATCGGATCTATTTGTTAATCTATACCATCCTGGGACCCATTTATATGTGCATAAAAAATGTCACCAAAATTTTGGAACCCGCTTCCAGTGCCACTAACCATATCCGATCGTTAATCTAAGCCATCCCGGTATACAATTAACGTACACAAAAATAATCAAAATCAGTCCAACGGTTCAGGAGAAGTACAAGTACAGAAATAATACTCAGATGAATTACTAATGGTTGCCAATTCGTTTTCGCCGGAGTACTCTCATTTTTTCATTGCTTTATAGTATTTTATTCATCCCCACAGAACTTAAAGGACGCTTTGAATTTATTTCTTGCTCTCACAATTTACGCCCTTCCAGCCAACATAGACTTATTACTCCTATTCATAATACAACGTTTTTCAATAATTCTTTCACGCTTAAAGCTGTCCAACTTTGGGATTCTTTGCCTGTTGCTGTCAGACAAGAAAAAATTCTATGAACATTTAGGAACATGGTCAGGAAATACTATTTGGAATATAATGACATTTATTTAGTATATAGTATAGTAATATATTTATTAATAAAATGTAAATAATCGTACAATAATTATGTATACACCATCGCACTCCTAGTCGAAATATTCTTGCCTGTTGTCTGGAAAGATCTTTTAGGATAAGACGCTTTGTAAACATTAGAATAATACTAGTTTGTAAGTTTTCTGTAATGGTGTACATTAAGTATCTATCTATCAATCTATCTTATTAAGATGACCTCTTTATTTAAATCCGAAACTATTGGTAATAGTGAAAATACTCAAAGGAGTCTTGAGGTTGATGAAAGCACATTTAAAAAATCAATTGGTATAAGGTGCGTGACGTCAGCTGTCAATTGCGGAGTTCAAAACCTAATTTGAAATCAATATCATAGTTAACTATGGTCTAGCTGTATGCCGTTAAACTCATGTTCGGCATCAGTGGCCAGGTTCCAGTTCTCCTTCAAGACTGGCAGCAGCACATTGGCAGCACCTCTGGTATTGCTAAGTCCATGGGCGACGGTAACCACTTTCCATCATAGTTGGGCTGTAAGCTTCGTTTATTCTGTGTTTCAGCAATAAAAAAAGATATTCTGCTTATTGGGATGGAGACAAATCTAACAAATCAAAGATTATAAATATCAGTCCAGCAGTTCTGAAGCTATGAATGGTGTAACCTGACTTTGTTTTGTACAAATTATATAGATAACTAGCTGCGCCCCGCGGTCTCTCCCACGTGGTGATTCAAAATCGTCATAATTCTAAAATAAAAGATTTTTTCTAAAATAAAAGTAGCCTAAATTACTCCTTATTACATCAGCTACCTGCCAATAAAAGTTCCGTCAAAATCGGTCCAGCCATTTCAGAGATTAGCGGAACAAACAGACAGACAGACAGACAAAAATTTAATGTATTTGGTATGTACCGTATATATATTCATATGCATGTAGTAAAAGCGTTATTTCAATATTACAAACAGACACTCCAATTTTATCTATATGTATAGATGTATAGATGTTGGAATGTATTGCTACGCGTGTATGCACCTACCCTGCTTCCAATTGTATGTAATGTAGATCAGGTACAAAATGATAGTGTGATTGCGAAAGATTCAATATTAGGGGATGGATAAAAAGAAATCAATAGGTAGATTAGTTAGGTCTTGAAAACTTATATCGCGGTTTCTGAATTATCACGAAATATGAACTTCTAAAGTTATAAAAGTTTTATTTAACACAAAGAATTAAAATTATGAAAATTTACTAAAATATTTATTTAGTTTTTATTTAATTTAAAAACCACTATGATATGATATATTTAGAAAATAAAGGTGTACAAAGCTTACTGTTCATCGTAGAGTCGTAGAATATATGTATGAGTTACCTACAGGATACGATTTTACTCTGCCCAGAAAAGTCCAGAGATTTTTTAAATATCACAAATAACTTGCAAGTACAAGAAATACATTTTACTCACAAACGTTTCTTGAATAGATAAAACGTTATATACGGGTGAATTTGTAGGAAATAACATGGTAGGAATAAAAACGAATTGGGTAACATTGCTGCCCTTCGGCGACAATTTCACGCGACGTGGACCTACTAAAGTGACGTCAGAGTAGTGTAAACAGAAGGAAATGGCCACGAGCTGCGGCTGATTGTGATGAAAAGCCCACTGTGCCGGACCGGAATGACCGGGTCACTATGCCATCACGCCTGTTCAGACACAAGCTATATATTCGATTGCTTGTGAGTAAAAAAATATTACCTTCATTCTTTTAGTGTTATTTTATATTGTCTTTTAGTGTTATTTTATATGTTATAAATCTGTACGAATGAAAATGCAGAAGCTTTTATACCTGTCTTCTTGTAGTCTTTTTCGTGTATTTTGCTATCACTTCTTTCGTGTACTTTTTAGGGTATGTAAAATTCCTTTATATACTTATATATTGTTGATATCGCATTTTCCTTTAATTTAGGTTGTTCGAATTTTTGATTATAATTTATTTTCATGTGGAATAAATGTAAAGTGTTACCATTTTATGTTCTTCTTGTTTTGTATTTAAGAGAGGAAACATTTATCATTATTTTTGTTTACATTTCACTCTTTTGAAATATTTAATTATTTTAAATATATTAGTAACATTACATAATGGATTATGAAATAAAATATATATTACCCTCAAGTGAATGCAATGACTTTGCTAGGTTTTTTGAATATTTTATGCAGACAATCCTAGACATTGCATATTGCCATGCTAGACAAGTTGGAAGTGTTGTGGGTAATATATAATTGGGACCGATCCCAGATACTCAAATCAGAATCTATAAGAAAAAATATTTTAAAATTTTTAACCTTTCGGGAGTCTAACCACCGCAGTACTCTACATTATAGTGAACTAAAGTAGCCATCTATCATTTTAATAAATTCTTCTACACTTTTTGTATAAACAAAAATGTATGCCCCTAAAGGATTACATATTAATAATATAATAGTACCAAATCTTATACGCTTTTAAGGAATAGGTAACGGAAGAAGTATTACGGTATCACGATACAGTTTACACATGACGTGACTTTTCAATAGGATATACGATAAGGGCGGAGACGCCGCGGCGGGCGCCAAGATCCCTACATCACACACAATAAGACGCATGCCGTTAAATTGAAAACGTGGGTCGAATGACACATCGCCCATCGACCATCTCTGATGGACATTAAAGACAATAGTACAACTCGGCTCATAGAACATTTTGTAACGGAAATTTCAATATTGACCGAAGCTAAGCTAAGCTGGAAGCACTATTTTAATTAGATTTTCCCTTTTTGTTTTCTCATCTACCCTGTCCCACCGCCTATTCCCCCCCCCTCTATCCAGTCCCGTCTATTCCATCTCTATGGTGTTAAAAACGTCTATATAACCACAATCCAATACTGAATGAAAATTTAGCTCATGTAAATTGAATAATAATTTAGTGAAAAGTAATTTTAAGTATAATAAATTGTTGATATATTTTTATTGCAATTTATGACGCAATTTAACAGTGGCTATAAAAAAGTTAGGATATGAGTCACTTGTATTATCTATGGTTCGCATATTTTTTTAAAATTTGACAGCAAGGGAAATTGTTTTCCAGGGACGAAAAGTACTGTTTTCATCCCTGTAATCAGGGAACACCAAGCGTTCTTTCAGAATATGAGTCATGAAAAATATTTAGTGACTGCTTATTTGGACTTCTTTGAAGCCATGTTTTATCTTGTGAGCACGTCTGCAGCTCGAATTGTTTTAGGGCTTCTATAACTAAAGGAAAAAAGAAACGCTTCTTGTCTGATTCCCATATCTGTGTCACAATCGATTATCTCAGGAGATGTGAGATCTAAGGCATGAGATGAAATCTGGCACAGATGTAGATATCGTGTGGGTCTTTAAACATATAATGTCTTTGCGAAAATATTCTTTTCAATATTAAGACTGGAATTATGTTCCAAATAAAAAAAGGAAAACTATTTGTACGTTGAGCAAAACAGGACAATAAATTGTTTATTTAATTTAGATACACCACCAGATTTTTCTGAGAAATGTATGTGCTTATTGCATTTGCAAAAAGGGTCATTTTATAAAGTGAAAACAAAACACAGACTCAAATTAAGACCTTTTGAACTCAGCTTACGCCTGGCTTTAATATATTTTCATAAAGCTAAACATTTACAATCAAACTTGAGACAATAAAACGAGTTCAGAGCTAAAGTGACTTTTGTTGTAATAACTTCTATTTAGTGTTGACAAATTTGTTTGAAGACAACTTGAGTATTTCAAGTCAACCGGTAAGATAGCGACGCGGTGCTGTAGTGTACTCTAAATAAACCGCTTTGCATAACCAATGTGCGTCGGGGAACTTCCTCGTCTCTGAAACACATTTAGTCTCGGCTTGAATCCTGATGTTAATAGTCATTATGGTCTGTTTACATTGAATTCAGTATGCACTGAGTGACTTGGAATGCTCGGATTTACGTTTGGATAGAAGAGAGATCAAGTTTGAATTTCGAAGTGGATTGGTGTTTTAGCGTAAGAAATGTTTATATAAACAACTTTTGAGTTATCCTGCCTTTGAAGTCGTACTCAGAATATTAAAAAATATTAACTTAAGGCCCCCATACAATTTATTAATACACACCCACACAAAACAATACAATTTATCCATCTGTCTGCGATTTCAAAATAAATGCCAAAATAATTATAACTTATTTTACACTGATAATATCATAATTATTATAATTAAGTACTTGAACGATGATAACAATTCCTTGCCTCTGCTTCTGTTTTTGATATAATAATAATATAGTTTAAGTTCATTTTTAAAATGTCACTATGTATCATAATTTGTTTTACACGACTCTGCGGTGAGAGTAAATAGATGAGGTTTCTATGCCACAGTCTAATTAATATGAAATTTTATGTATATGAATATAAGCATTAAAAAAAACTAAAAAAATAAAGCACTAAGTATTGAGCAGCCAATTCGTTTATTTACCTGGTTTAACGGCAATAATAATTAATAAATTATTATTGCTGTTAAGGAACAATGTTACATTTAAATTAATAGTGAGCAATATTTACAACTGACATAAAAATAAGAGGGTTTTTAACTCGTTTGTATAAATTTAAGTGTTGGCACAGTATTGTTCAGTATTTCGTAGGCATTTAAAAAAGGGAACCCTTACAAAATAATGATGTACATCAGTTTGTCTGTCTGTCTATGTGTTTCGCAATCATTTTTCTCATAAAGTATTGGGTCAACGTAAATGACAGGAATCTGCATGTGGTACTATAGAGTTATCTATGAAATCGCAAAACTAACTATATAAAGGTTAGGGGCGGTTGCCATACATTTAATAAAGAATTGACAAAAACAGGGTATATATATATAGTCGTGTCTCGTGTGGTATAAGATCTTACTTTGTGACTTGTTAATTAAATGTATAGGTAGTGTATTCTGTCCCCTTACAAATTTCTTGACGAGGTGGAAAATTCAGAAAAAAATTAAGATTGTAGAGGTGCAAAATAATTTCTACAAAATTATTTTGAACAATATCTACTGAGTAATTTTGAGATATTCATGAGATATTTGATTTGAAATAACAAGACACCTCTACGGAACCATTCAATCTGACAGGTAACCAAACCCTTACCTAAAATTTATAGCAAAAAATTAAGCGATCCAAGAAACCCAATACGTAAGTACTTGTAGGAATAATCAAACAGAAACATTATATAAATTTTATTTATTGAACAGCAATATTGAATAAAGTTCGATATCCGAACAGGGACAATAAATCTGTCTCAAATGAACAATATAAATCACATGTGGCTACGTAAAACCGCGGGGACGTTGTAAATTTTATGTTTCTTCAAATAAAACGGTATCACTTTCGGCATTTTTTGGCATGTCGTCAATTTGATTGAATTTTTTCGAGAGTAATGTGCCCCAGTGGAACGCCGGAGCCCAGCAGTGGATCTTTTATGGGCTTTATTAATAGTTTATTAGTCGATACAATTTAATTACACTTACAATAAAAAAATGAGATATCGGTTATTTTATCTTCTACTTATATATAAAAATGTGTTTGTCTATATGTCTATAGAATCGAAAACTATACTATGATCATGTGATGATCTTTGGCAAAGTTGTTGTGCATGAGCTAGAGGAGGTTTCTGAGTTGCTGCACAATTGGACCCGGTAGGAGGCTCTGCCGTCGGCATATCGATTGAAGCTTTCCGGGCAGAACGACGTCTGACGGGACAGCTAGTATTAAATATTTTCTTAAGATTTTTAACCAAATTATTAAAGATGTGCGTTGGTAATCTCTAAAAAATGTTCATTGTATGTGATCTGATAGCCACGGCTGATTTCTATTTAATCAATTATTGTTACATTTCTAATATGAATTGCTTTTCAAATGTCTATAATTAAGTATATTCCTAAGCAAAGATTATGTTAAGCGAAACAATTTCATTGGTTTTATTGAGAAGTATATTAAAGTATAAAAATTAGAAAAAACTTTTACTGCTTTTACGATGGACTATTTCCAAGGTAATTTTTCTTGACGACCTTCCTTTATTGTTGCGAAAAAATATTTTATTACCAATTTCCTTCCTTTATGTAGCTCCGTATTGTAGAGTAGGTGTTTAGGACAATGCCGGGCAGCTATGAATAAAATGAAAGCGATCTATACAAGATTTTAAAACTATGAAAATCGAATGAGGATTTTGTAGTTGAATTATTTTTAAGATTCTAATACTTAAAGGCAAAGTATAAGGGCTTTTTCAGTCCTTTTTTAAAAAAGAAATTTTCAGAAATTTTATTCTATATTAAGAAAACAGACTGTGACATACACAGACAGACGGACGAACATGTCTATTTAATAAGGGTTTTGTTATTGCCACATTGGCTACAGAACCCTAAAAAGAACGTTTAAGGTTTCAGTCAGTTATTTATCTGTATATATGTGAAATCTGATTATTTTAAGAATGACCAAGGTTTGACAATTGACGCAGATGCAGAATCTTGTGTACATATCTAGACATCGTAAGAATTGGTTAGTATTGAAAAGGCGTGAAAATTCAAAGATCATACAAAAAAGAACACAAACAAATACAATCAATTTGAATTTTATCCGTCCGGAGATAGAGTTCTGATTGTTACAGCCTGTCGTAAGAGATTACTAAATAACTTACATTAAGGCAAAAAGCGCATTTGTCTGTCTGGATGGTTACCCAGGCTACGGATGGGATATATTCCGGTATTAGTGAGCAGGTTCCATCCAGTCCCTGGTTCGAGGCTGGGGATACATTGGTAGCACCATTGCAAATATTCATAGGTGATGGTGATCACTTTCCATCAAGTCTGCCGACAGCCTGTCTGCTGTACTTCAGCATTAAAACAAACACGTGTGGGTGTACTAGTGTACACACGTAAGAAGTGAAACTTCTTTATGACCTTATTTTTCGAAAAATGATCTACTATATGCAACTTTAGAGAAATTGGTTAGATAAATAAACGTCGATTCGAACGTGGTAGGGGCAGGAAAAGATGGCGCGTAACGGAAAAATTTGACGCATAACCATAAATATGACGTGACGCGTAACCGAAAAATGTGACGGTAATTTTTTTTCCAACGCCGATAAAGAAGTTTCACTTCAACAAGCTTAAAATTATTAAAGCGTCGTTTTAAATGCTACTATACTTATAACCATGTTAGACGGTGCATTCTGTCCTTCAATTTTGATGTAGCAATCAAAGTGATACATAAACCTGAATTATTTAATGTCGTTGAAAACCGTTGTGTCCCTTCAGTTCTGTACCTCTCATCTAAATAAATTCAACTTGGTTGATCCATCTAATTTCAGCATTGGTACTTTAGTCAGATAAGGGCACTTAAAGGTTATATTCTCACTGGGAGCTATGTCAACAGGCAGACGGACTTATTCGTTTGACAGCTCCGTGGGCCTTGGATACGGGTTTATATAGATAATATATCGTGTACGACTCATATTTTGTCTTTCGTAAAACCCGCAGGTATGAAGGATGGATGGCCTTCTTAGTGACAATCTATCTATCACTATGACTGACATTATCAATATTCCAGCAAAACAATATTGAAGATTGAATGGGGACTAATATGTGCGTGATAAATTATGTTTGACTTGGAAACATTTTTGTACCGAATAATTTTCAACTTTATGTGCTATCCGTGCTTCTGCTTCTCATATTTACTGAGTAAACTTTGGATCAGTATCCCGTGAGAAGTATGTTTTTAGAACTTCGACAGGAACCGCGTTATTTGGCATGACATATACAATACATAACATGTAATTAAATTTAGTGGATGGTATCTTAATTTCATCTAATGTTATGTATGTCTTCAGCTCATTTTGTTAAAATCTCAAGGCAATATAGGCAAGCTAGGTTATTGCTATAAAGTAAGGATTAGTTTCAAAGTCTTTGTTACCAGAAAACCCAAAACAAGAAAGCATTTTTTAAGTTAATTTGTAGTTAAAACCAGCGACGATCCACTGTCTTATTGAATTAATCCATATATGAGAAAGAGAATAATTAATTCATTAAAAAAACATATAAAAAGTAACAGTATAAAAGACAATAAAGTTTGCTCTAAAACTAATGTATGAGGGGAGGGCTTCAACACATACAAGTAGGTAAAAAACATGTATTATATTAATTAGGTGTTGGTGCTCTTCCAATGCTTTATTAATATTAATACAATGTGTATGTGGGTGTGTGTGTTTATGTGTGTGTGCTTATGTGTGTATGTTTATATAATTTATTACTTAAATCATGATTTTGAGTCGATGCTCAGTTTCATTGTAATCTTGTATTTGCAGCCAACTATAAACTTTAAATTTAAACTTATGATTATTTAACGAATCAAAAGATAGTATTTTATTTATTTTATTATACAAACATTTGCCTAAGTAATAAGGAAATCTGTTGATAAACACGGTTTTGAAATGTTCTTGTTTAAAAATAATAAATTTGTTGCGTATATCTATTATATCGACATTGTTATAAATATGACTGAATAAATAGTTGACGCACTGTGAGTAATTTAGTTTCATGGAATAGGTTTTTAGTTGAGTACAAAAACGATTTGAACTGACTAACCTTTACTAACGCCCTTTAAGTGCGTTCCAGTACAAGCAGATGAGACTTTGCTGCTCCCCTCTAAGAATATATATTACAAATATACTTAAGCTGAATTTTTGTATATAAAGATGCCTTTTAGATGTAGAAGATGGCTACTTTAAGAATGCAAAAGTTCCTCATCACCTCTTTATCACGATTGCAGGTGGCTCCTTACCTGCATGGGTCCTGTAAGCTGGGGACTATAACTTCAAATTTAAATTTAGAAAAAAAATGTGCGTAAATCCCTATTAATCCCTATCCCTATTAATATTATAAATGCGAAAGTAACTCTGTCTGTCTGTCTGTCTGTCTGTCTGTCTGTTCCGTTTTCACGTAAAAACTACTGGACTGATTTGGCTGAAACTCAGTATATATATATTTTCGATACCGAGGATGAACATAGGATACTTTTTATCCCGAAAAATGGGATAGTTTCCGGGATAACATGATATTTGTCTGTTTGTTTGTTATGCTTTTACGGAAAATCTACTGGACCGATTTGGCTGAAATTCGGTACATATGTAAATTAAATACTGAGGATGGACAAGGCGTAATTTTCATTTTGGCCTTTTTGGTAATTTTGGCCTATATGGTAATTTTGGCCTTTTTGGTCATTTTGGCCTTTTTGGTAATTTTGGCCTTTTTGGTCATTTTTCCTTTTTGGTCATTTTGGCCTATTTGGTCATTTTGGCCTTTATGATCATTTTGACCTTTTTGGTCATTTTGCCTATTTGGTCATTTTGGCCCATTTGGTCATTTTGGCCTATTTGGTTATTTTGGCCTATTTGGTCATTTTGGCCTTTATGATCATTTTGACCTTTTTGGTCATTTTGCCTATTTGGTCATTTTGGCCCATTTGGTCATTTTGGCCTATTTGGTTATTTTGGCCTTTATGATCATTATGACCATTTAGGTCATTTTGGCCTATTTGGTCATTTTGGCCTTTTTGGTCATTTTGGCCTATTTGGTAATTTTTCCTTTTTGGTCATTTTGGCCTATTTGGTCATTTTGGCCTTTTTGATCATTTTGACCTTTTTGGTCATTTTGGCCTTTTTGGTCATTTTGGCCTATTTGGTCATTTTTCCTTTTTGGTCATTTTGGCCTATTTGGACATTTTGGTCTATTTGGTCATTTTGGCCTATTTGGTCATTTTTCCTTTTTGGTCATTTTGGCTTTTTTGATCATTTTGACCTTTTTGGTCATTTTGACCATTTTGATTATTTTGGCCTTTTTGGTCGTTTTTGCCTATTCCGTCATTTTAGCCATGTCGGTCACTGTGGTCTTTTGGTCATTTAGACCATTTTGGCTTTTTTGGTCAAGTTTTGTAATTTATTTTGTTGACAGATAGACGGGGGAAGGTATATATAATTAACGATATAAAATGAAGTGAATCTTCTGTGCGCAAATACATAAAAATGTAATATAATATAACCTGTAGTACTTGCTCTATAAACAAGAGACACGCACTAGAGGTTAACCCGCGGCGCAGCCGCGGGGTAAACTCTAGTATGATATAAATATAAACAAATGAAAACCCCAAATAATAAACTTTAAAATGTCCGCTTGTAGTTAAATTACGGTCTTCGACTTTGTCGAGTTTCTAAAAACTTTTTTGTAATGGGTGGCAGGTACGCCCAAGCTCTTTTAATAAGCTTATGTGATTTCGCTGAGAAAGTGTATTTGACAGTGAATTTAATTATTATTGTGGCTGTTTTCGTGCCTTATTTAAATAAATGATATTTTGAACTTTGTAACAATGATTACCTTCGCGAACGGTTTGAATTCCTAGTTCCCCCAGACATGTTTTGAAGGATGTCTAAATGCGGGCTTTAAGAAGAAGATTCTTAAAGCCCCCATACATTCATCGGTATGTTACAACGGTAAGTTTTCCGTTCATACAGTCAAATAATGGAACGCCCTCATGTGATACGAGATAGTCCGTCAGAAACCATTTTTAAGAGTTAAAGAACACTATCTATCCTAATTAACTGATATATATATATATATATATATATATATATATATATATATATATATATATATATATATATATATATATATATGTATGTATGTATTTCATATATGTATATACTAGGATCGATATTTGTGTATGTATGTATATCTGTATGTAGTTTATAATATAATATTTATTTTCAATAAGTACTTTTATGTTGTAATTTTTACGTACACAAGAATGATTTACTACTTTCAGAGCAACGTTTTATGTTTCGTAATTGTTGATTTATTTAGGCTGGTGTGCACCGAAATTTAACCGACGGTTAATCGAAAATAGTCACTGTTTTTCCATACATTTTTGGCGATCATTTTATTTTAACCATCGGTTAAAAGTCGGTGCACACCAGCCTTAGAGAGGGTAGTATTATAAAATTGTAATATGCACAAAGCACATCTCAATTTTGCGTTTTTGTTAATCATAAATAAAAGGATAGTTAATAGTCCAATTAGACACTTTTTATCATTTTACAAAACATTATGGTCGTTTTAGTTGTCCTTATTTGTTGTCTACATTAAAATCTACCATGGACAATTTATTTTCAGTCAAATTCTCTTTTTCGAATGGTCATGTATTTACCGTTTCGTAGTCATTTTGCTGAAATTTGTACCCTTATGTGTGCGCCATGGCCAGCTGTACATCTGTTCGTATATATAAGTTTTATTCTCATAAACTAATGAGTCATTATGAATAATATTTTACAGAAAAAAATAATTTATTTATCGCTAAAATATTATCTAGTGAAATCGTGGTAAAAGCAAATATTACTATACTTGTAAATATTAAATGTGAAACTCATCCTAGGTCACCTTGTGTACCTTACCCGTAGGTAAGGTACACAAAACGCTGGACACGTTGGCTCGCTGTATCATCATACCGATTGGTTGTCCGCGGTAGACACCAGTTCACTAATTACTCGGGCTCAGGATCCCATCATCCAAAAATGAGTAAAATACACTTACCGGGGTCTGCATTATCCCGATCTGGGCCGCTGTCGTGCTCCGATTCGGATTCATCCCAAATAGTGTCCGTTGCTATCTTCTGTCTTGAACACTCGATCCAGTAGCCTGGAGTGGGGATGAGACTGTGTGGGTATTCTTCACAAAATTCATCTGAAAATATTATACAAAATTAATATTTATGATATAGCAACTTTGAATAAAAGCAATCGTGGTAGCTCAGTAACTAAAGTACCCGCATCTCACACATATCACGTAGATTCAAACCTGACTTCGTTTAGGTAGTTTTCTGACATAACGTGCTTCTAACATTAAGTTGACGTTGAAGGGATATTAGTGATGATTCACTATATACGTGGATTTCAATTATATATAATAATATGTCTGCGGATGTAAGCTAAAGAAATTTTATTTATATTAATAAAAGTTAGAGAAAAATTATCTGAGAGTATATTCTCTGATGTTTCACTTCTGTTGGGTGTGAACTGCATATATATAGATTTTTTTCAAGCTAGGTAAATACTGATTAACAGCCCTGAGGTTTGTTATACTGATTGATACAAGGTCATTACCCTCCTTCCAGGCCTGTATCGCATTACAGCATCTCTGGTGCTGCAAATCGCCAAAGGCGACGGTAACCACCTTTAACAGGTGTCAGCATGTCTACTGTAAAGACATGGCTTTGTCTTATGACTGCAGGAATAAATTAGAGTGATGCAATTGATGGCTGTCAGGTATTTCATATTGCCTATTGGCGACAACACTGTTATGTTTACTAAACGGTTTGGTAGTATTTATAATAGGTATATACAAGTCAGTGGATGTAAGTTTTGGACTTCGAAAAATTAATTAACGGTACTTTCAAGTACTTTATAGTATTTAAGTAAGTAGCGAATTTATGTTATACTTTAAATGTTTATTTATGGAAATGTCTTGGTGTAATTTGATATGTATGTTTAATTTTGAAATGATACAAAGACTTTTGAAAAAATAATTTAATAACTGAGAGGCATGGCGTGACTATAAAGGGAGGTTGGAGGTCACCGGCCCATTTATGTCATGTTAATAATGTATCTTGTTCAAGACATAAAATATGGTAAATTAACTTTTGAATATGACAACACTAAATGCTAATTTTGATAGGTGACAACATTATAAAATAAATTCTCTTCAACTCAAAATGGCTTCTCATTAATACGTCCCCTAAAAGTTTTTCACTCTATTTAATTATTTAACATAGTAAGTGGTCCTTCGATAGTATTAAAATTAATTACCAGCGCATAATAACCATTTTTAACTATAAATATCACCGGGCGGGCGCTTGGTGCAGTTTGCATAAGTATCGAAATCCGACCGAGGCCTAGTTCAAAGGTCACGGCAGCGGCGTGGGAGTGGGCTTGCAGATTAACGAGTCTACGGTTGAAATATCACGGTATAAGCAGTAAGTGCATAAAAATAAGTGTTATATATAGTGTCTGTGTTCGTTTCGTTAAAAATGGAGCAAAAATTAGCAAGATTGCGCAACAAGCGTGGCACGCTCAAGGGCGTGATAACACGTGTGCAATCATTTGTACAAGATGCAATATCCTTGGCTGCAGCCAGCATTGATATGCTTGAGGCGCGCCGGGACAGATTGGCAGCCGCTTACGAGGAATATGAGGAGCTAAATATAGAAATTATAACTTTGGATGCCACGGACAAAGAGGAGGTAGAGGAAGTAGAGAATCAATACTTCCAAACTATTGCAAAGTTGAACCAAGTACTTCGTAGGTATGCTGAACAGGAAAAATACAACATAGTAAACTCGAAATTACCGAATATAGATATACCGACATTCGACGGGAGCAATTTTACGCAGTATAAACCATTCTTCGACCTGTTTTGTGCCTTAATAGACAATAATGGCTCTTTATCCAGCATACAAAAGCTGTTCTATTTACGAAAATACCTCAGTGGTGATGCTTTAGCAGTTATAATTAACCTACCATTAGTTAGTGAGTCCTATCCAGAGGCATTAACGCTACTTAAAAAGCGATATGACAATCAAACTAGATTAATTTCGAATCACATTAGTTTTATATTAGATATTCCTCATATGCAAAAGGGCACTGCCAGCTCCATCAGAGCATTTATGTCGCATGTGCAGCAGCATTTATATGCACTTAAAAACTTAAATCAACCTATTGAACAGTGGGATATGTTATTAATATCTATACTTACTCGTAAGTTAGACACTTATACTTGTCGAGCATATCATATAGATAGGGTGAACCCTGATGTTTTGCCCACTATGGATGAATTCTTATCGTTTTTAGAAAGACGGGCCATAGCTTTAGAAGATAGTCCTATACAAAAAAGTCTGGCTAATGAGGGTACCAAAATTAAATCTTTTAATTATAGAGTATCAAATGTTACTACTCAAAATATTCAATCAAAATCATCCTCATGCAGTTATTGTGATAAGAATTATCATCCCTTACATTTATGTCCTAAGTTTCAAACAGCAATAATAGGGGAACGTTTAGAATTTGTAAAAAATAAAAGTTTGTGCAATAGGTGTCTCAAACCACATAAAAATAAGTGTAAATTCAATTTCACATGTAGGCATTATAAGCAGAGACATAATAGTCTTTTGCATGAGGAGACATCAGGCACAGGTTCATGTGAAACCTCAGAAGTTATCCCAGTTGGGTTGCATTGTAAAAAGAATTCACATATTAATATTTTGTTACCCACAATAAAAGTGAAGTTCATTAATAAGTTTGGAGAGCAAATATATGTAAAAGCGTTACTTGACAGTGGTAGTCAGGCTTCATTAGTTCAGGATAAGCTTGTCAGGGTATTGAATGTGCATGCTATGAATGCATCCTGCGATATTGTGGGAATAGGCAATAATCCTACTAAAATACATAAATATACTGAACTAGTGTTGCATTCAAACATTCAAAACATTGCATTTAAGGTAAAGTGCCACCTTGTGGACACAATTACAAGCAAATTACCACAACAATATGTTGACATTTCTAATATTGTCCTTCCACAAAATATTAAACTTGCAGATGAAGATTTTAATGTTCCCTCTGAAATTCAGCTATTGTTAGGGGCAGATTTTTATTTCAAAATAATACAGGAAGGTCAAATAAATTTAAATAATGGCATAATTTTGCAAAATACCATGTTTGGCTATATAGTGGGGGCAGTACAGTAACTCCTCCTACCCTAAGCATGAGTAAAAATGAAACTGTCAATTTAGTGTCAAATTTTGTGATGGATGAGACCAAATGTGACTTACAAAATATTATGGAAAACTTCTGGTTAGCGGAGAAGGTTCCCTTGGAACCTGAGATTAGTTCGGAATGTCAGCAGGCTGAAAATAACTTTCAAAACACTGTTAGGCTTATTGACAACCGCTTCTTCGTTGACATGCCATTGAAGTTGCCCATAGAACAGTTACAATTAGGCAATTCTTTTTATATTGCCCTTCAAAGGTTCTATACTTTGGAAAATAAATTTAGGTCTCACCCTGAATATTTTTTACAATATAAAAATTTTATTGGGGAATATATAAGGCTAGGGCATGCAAAAATAGTTGATATTAGTACTTATGATATAAATAATGACCCAGTCTATTTTCTATCCCATCATGCTGTCTTAAATGAAGCCAGCAAAACAACCAAATTGAGAGTTGTGTTCAATGGCAGTATGCCTTCAAAAAATGGAACATCTTTAAACGATAAAATGTTAAATGGACCTATTGTTCAAAATCAATTGTTGGACATACTAATTTTGTTCAGAACCTATCGCTTCACACTAATGTGTGATATTGAAAAGATGTTTCGACAAGTTCATTTAAATAAAAGTCAATTAGGCTTAATAAATATATTATGGAGGGATGATCCCTCAAAGCCGATTCTCTGTTTGCATTGCAAACAGTGACATATGGTTTAAAAGCGTCCACATTTTTATCTACTAGATGTCTTTTAGAGCTTGCACTTAGATATAAGGATCAATATCCTCTGGCTTCACAAGCTTTAGTAAGAAATACATATGTTGATGATGTTATCTGTGGGGGTGATGATATCCAGCATCTCCAACATCTAAAAATTGAATTAATAGAGTTATTAAATAAAGGAAGTTTTAATTTGCATAAATGGTGCTCAAATGTAAACCAAATTCTTCAGGATATTCCTGAAAATGAAAAATATTTTGGTGAATTTGAAATAAATAAAGATAATATTATAAAAACATTAGGGCTAAAATATAATGTTAAAAATGACTCATTTAGCTTTACATGTCCTAAGAGCACTGGGCAACTTGTGACAAAACGGCAAATTCTTAGTTTTATAGGAAAAATTTTTGATCCACTTGGATTATTAGGTCCTATAGTAGTAAGAGCTAAGCTTTTTATGCAACAGTTATGGGCTTTAAAATTAAATTGGGATACTAAGTTACCTGATAAACAATTACAGGAATGGGAAAAATTCTTAGTTGACTTACAAGACATGGGAACGATAAGCATTACCAGAGGGCTCATAAAGTCAGACATACAGTCTGTACAGCTCATAGGTTTCTGTGATGCCTCATCCAAGGCTGTAGGTTGCTGCCTGTATATCAAGGTAGTTAAAAATAGTACTTTTGACATTAATTTATTATGTTCAAAATCAAAAATAGCTCCCTTAAACAAGTCCATCACTATGCCTAACTTAGAACTAAATAGTTGCTTACTTCTGGCTGAACTCACAAACAGAGTACATAAAACTATATCTACTAGATTTCAACCAGAAATTAAATTATTTTCAGATTCTCAAATAGTGTTAGCATGGCTCCAATCAGTTAATTTAAAATCAAATAAATATGTAACCAGTAGGGTGTCCAAAATAAAAAACCTTACACAGGGCTACACTTGGACATATGTTAGAAGTGCAGACAACCCAGCTGACTTGTTGTCTAGGGGCATAAGTCCACATAAGCTACAAAATCAAAATTTGTGGTGGCAAGGTCCACAGCAGTTGTCTGATCATAAATATGACTTTAAAACTTGTGAGGTTTACTTTCAAATACCTATTCAAACTTGTCAAAATGTCATAAATAAGGAGCAAGTAATTAATAAATTAGTAAAATTTGATGACATAATATTTAACAAGTTTTCAGATTTTTCAAAATTACAAAGAATTGTTGCTTGGATATTGAGATTTCAGTATAATTGTAGATTTAAAAATAATAAATTTAGTGGTTCATTATCTCCAAATGAGTTAAAAATTTCTTTAAAGTACATAATAAGGCATACTCAAAATGAACATTTATTATTAGAAATTAATTTAATTAAAGAATATAAACCAATTAGGTCAAATTTGGCTGGTCTACATCCATTTCTTGATAATGATAACATTCTTAGGGTAGGAGGTCGCCTCCAGAATGCTACAAACATATCTTATGATAAAAAACACCCAATAATATTACCCAAATCATCCAATATTACATATATGCTTATAAGAAAAGAGCATCTCAGGCTTTTACATGCTGGAGCAAAGTTAGTGCTAAGCTCACTGTCTCAAAAATATTGGATAGTTAACGGCATTAGAGAAGTTAAAAAGATTTTACATAAATGCACAATATGTTTCCGGGCAAAAGCAGTGGCCTCTAAGCAATTAATGGGTTCACTCCCTGTACAAAGGATTACGCCCTCTAGACCATTTGAGGCCACAGGAGTGGATTTTTGTGGTTCATTTGACATAAAGGTAGCAAGGGTTCGGAAACCAATAGTAATGAAAGGCTATGTTGCAGTATTTGTTTGCTTTTCCACAAAGGCTATTCACTTGGAGTTGGTCAGTGACCTGACAACACCAGCCTTTTTAGCCTGCCTCCAAAGATTCATTGCTAGGAGGGGGATGCCATCACAAATATATTGTGATAATGCTAAAACCTTTAAGGGTGCAGATAATGTCATAAAAAAACTATATAAACTACATTCCTCTAAAAGTCACATAGACTGTATTGAATACTATTGTACATCAAATTATATCAAATTTAAATATATACCAAGTTACTCCCCAGAGTTTGGAGGGCTTTGGGAAGCCGGGGTAAAGAGTCTTAAGTATCACTTAAAGCGCATAGTAGGTAACATTTGTCTCACATTTGAAGAGTTTGGTACTATCTTAACACAGATAGAGGCTATACTAAATTCACGACCTCTGTTGCCAATGAGTAGTGATGTGTCAGATTTAAAATATTTAACACCTGGTCATTTTCTCATAGGTGCACCCCTGACAAGCTATCCTGAAACTGATCTAACAGATGTAAAAGTAAATAGGCTTAAGCTTTGGAATGTATGTAATAAATTAAAACAAGACTTTTGGAAGGTTTGGTCAAATAATTATTTGTCTCAATTACAAAATAGACCAAAATGGAAATATGATTATACTAATTTGAAAGAGGGTGATTTGGTGATTGTAAAGTTAAGTAATGTTCCTCCTCTTACTTGGCCCATGGGGCGAATTGTTAAAACCTTTCCAGGCCCTGATGGGAAGGTTAGAGTAGCTGAGGTTAAAATGGGGCATAATAATAAAATTTACAGTAGGTCTTATACTAAATTGTGTCCATTACCACTGTCAAATTGAAATATTTAAATAAAATGTGTATGTCCTATATAGATATATTTAAAATACTTAAGATAAAATAACATTGTATAACTTGACATTTTTGTTTGTAATTTTGGTTTTTGCTTTGTATAATAATAAATATAAATATTGCTAAAATGTATGTTTGTGTCAACAAGCAATAGTTGCAATAATTATTTAAGATAATATATAATAACGTAAAATGTAAAAATAAATGATTGTGTTATTGTCACTTAAATTATAATTTGAATTGTGTTATATTAGTGTTGTCAATTTTCTATTTAAATGTTTAAAAATTGTATTTCCTTTAATAAAATTTGTCTTGACATTATTTGAAATTGAAATTGTATAACTTTCATAATTAGTAATTAGGGTGGCCAGGAAATTAAATATACTAGAAATTGTTTAATATCATTTAATTAATTATTTATTTTTATATAACTTTCTTTGCTGGGCCCAACTTATGTTCAAGACATAAAATATGGTAAATTAACTTTTGAATATGACAACACTAAATGCTAATTTTGATAGGTGACAACATTATAAAATAAATTCTCTTCAACTCAAAATGGCTTCTCATTAATACGTCCCCTAAAAGTTTTTCACTCTATTTAATTATTTAACATATCTAATTGTGTTAATAAATATGTTAACATGATTGAATAAATTTATTCTTTCTGTTAGAATTGTTTAGATTGCATGTTATTTTTCATTATTCAAATTTATATGTAATATTATTTCTTTGTTTTTTGTTTGTCACCTGTAAGAAAATTCTCTGAAAGGAAGTCAATATAATATATCACGAGGCGAATTATAATTTTATTTAGATTTCGCTATATATAACATTAAAATCCGTAACATCTTCCCTTCTTTCTGTGGTTACGATATGTGCATTTATTGTTTTATTTTGCGAAATCTTGATGACGTTTACAATAGGAAACAAGTCGAGTTAAGAGCACAACGTTATTAGAAACTAGAATAATATATAGAATATATTGTAATTAAGGCTTAAACTACATTATAGTTTACTTTGTTGGCGTCGTAATCGGATGGTTCTAGCCACAAGGTAGTTTCCGGGAAAACCCGTGTCACAGTTTCCGAGTAGGTTTAACGGAAATTCCATTTTCATGTTATATAATCAAATGGTAACCTATGAAACTGGTTTGACACCTGCTAACATTTACCCAAATTGCTACACACACCGTGTAGCAATTTGGGATCGGCGGTGGTTGAATGTGTGAACAATAAATAATGAGGACTATGAAATATATAAAGGCATTTAATAAGTTTTATGGTACACGATTGAGGACAGACAGACGAGACAAAAGAAAACATGAGAAAAACATGGTGTAAAAAATATTTAAATATAACTTGATATCTGTGCTAAGTTACAGACCTCATTTTAACAGTATGTATTCAAATCATAGTAATCATACAACGTGTTTGAATGATTATTATGATTGTTTGTATTGTATATAGAATCGAGACTGTTTTCAAATTCCAAAGGTATATTAGTCGTGTATGGATGTGAAAGGATACTTTTTGATAATAGATAAAATAATTATTTTATTTATTTTTTAACTGCGAGTAAATTTTTGTTACTTTATAAAATATATTCTTAAAAAAAAAGGAAAACTTTTCCGTAACATTCTACCAGCCAGTATTTTTATTTGACGGATGATAGTAAATATTGTCATTTTTAATTATTAAATAATAATTTAGTGAAAAGTAATTTAATATAAAATGATGATACAAAATTGTAGATGTTTATTATTACAATTTACGCCGCGATTTAACAGTAGCTTTAAAAAAGTTGATACATGAGTTTTATGTATTGTCTTTAGCTTGCATAGTATTTAAAAAATTTGACAGTACGAAAAATCGTTTCCCAGGGACGGCAAGTACTGTTTTCATCCCTGTGATCAGCTAATTCGAAGCGCACTTTCAGAATATGAGAAATGAAAAGTCATTGCAAATAGAACGGTATGAGAGAATTACGTAAATAGAGCAATTAACATCATGATTATTATCAATAAAGTAAGAGGATTCATAAAGAAATTTAGGTAAAAACAATTACTGGACGGTGTCCGGCCTAATTATACCTACGGAAAAATTCTGGGCCGGCAAAAGATCCTTGGGGACTTCCCCGATACCTTTTTGTGGACATTATCAAGACGGATTACATAGGATGAAGGGGCCCTGAACAAATATCCTGTCCCGAGTTTGTTCGGTTTTAAGTGAACCCTAATTGAAAATGTTAAGTCATATAAAATGGGAAGGCTTTTCTCGAAAGGGAGAACATTTTTAAATTGTGGCAATAAGATCCGGCATGACGCTAGATCACAGGTAAATCAAGCGAAAGATTTTCTGTCATCTTACAAAATCTCGTAGCCTATAATTCGCATCTTACTATGTTTTTTACATACATACATAACTTCACGCCAGGTCCCTTGCGGGGTAGGCACGAACAACGGAGCGCCATACAGGCTTATTCTTACACACCTTACTTGCTTCTTTGACATTCATAGCTCTTGTTTTTTATTTAATATAACTGCGAAATGCGAAAGTTTGAATGTATTGTTACGACCTGAATGCCGACAAAAGACAAATTCACACCTGTGTACCTGTAGACATTTTATTACATTTTCTTCATTTGGACTTCTTTCGTTTACTTAGTGTTTGAAATTTGTAATTAGGAAAACAGCCCATTGTGTATTGTACTCTTTTGTGGTAGTCATTGCCAGGTGTGATACTAAGAAATTCAGTCTACGCGGCCGAGAGACATATTGTATTTATACTCTATAAAGCAACGCTCCAATGGAGACATCGGCAATCGAGCGATAAGCACAAGCGAAGCAAGATGGTTTTTTACATTCGATAATGTATTTAGTGACGGACTTTGCGCGTGTTATTATATTTGTACCTGTGTTATACGTGTTAGTTCTAATAAATTCTATAGTAATTCCAACGGAATTATAATTCGAGTCCTGCAACCTGTTACCGTATGTTTGTTGCCCAATCACGATAGAACAGCTGAATAGATCTGGATGGATTTAGGCACAGAGACAGACTTTAGTCTAGAAGGGCACATAGCCTACTTTTTATGCCTAATAAACGGCCGGGGTACTGTCACCGGCCGATCCTTCACTCTGTCTACAAGAATCTCAGAAGAAGAGTGTTTAAACTTGTAACATCATAACTACTAGCAGTCAAGTAGCGTATGCATTAGTTGAGTAAACTTGGTTTACTTGCAAAACTGGCGAGTTAAGTCTTTATCATCCTTTGGACAGAAATTGTCCAGTTTAGTAATAAGTTGACAACTAATGGTCCTATATCTTACTATGATTCACTTGCCTTATCATTAGTTGAATCTCGACTTTACTTGTATGGAGCATGTATAAAATTTTAACCGATGGTAAGGCAGGAACCGGCCATTAAAAGATGTCTGTCCAAACGATAATAAGTACTTATTTTTATGTTAACTACTTAACTAATGTAATGTAAATCAAGCTTTAGTCATTATTATGTTTATAACCGGCAAAGTACATCTTGGACTCTTCCAGTTAAAGCGAAATCCTTATCATAATGACTGAGATAGACAAAGACAGACGAACACAGACAGAGATTCCGTTTTAATGAAAATAGCTACGACACCCTAAAAGGTTAAATTTATAACAATAAAGTCCTCCTTTTATTAAATCTGCCTTTTATAACCAGTGCGTTTATGTAGAGAAAGATGTAAAAAATCTCTAGCAATCTCCAAGAACACTCAAGGCGCAAACAAAGTATCTTTTTTATATACCGTACGTACTCAAAAATGTATGTCACATGAATTTTAAAGGAGCAAGAACCCCACCATTTTTATTAATATTTCTGCGCTTATCCTTGCGAGGGAAATCTGATGGCTGCTTTGCCATTACAGAAGCCGGCCTGCTGGATCTTAATAAAATATTTACAACAGCGGGTGTGGTCACTATGCGGAGAAAGCATGTTGGGCCACAATCAACCAATGAACTAAAAAGTCTACAAATCGTTATCAACCAAATTGATAGACCAAACTGCCTAACAACCAAATTAAATCAGTTTAGTTGATAGCAGTTTATATGGTTCACTAGTTGATTGACGCCAATTGAACGACAGAAATGAACCTTCTAATATCGGGTTAGGATCGTCTTTTCATTTCCCCATGAATACATACGTTACGTACTTACATTCAGTACCATACGTTGTTCATAAAATTTATTTAGACACGGAAGAAGCTCCTAGGTTATTCCTATCCATAATATAAACTTAATAAACTGTTCAATAATTACTGCTTTTGACCAGAAATAATGATGTTTTTAAATAATAAAACGACAAAAAGCGAGAGAAGAATGAGCTGTGGCGATATTTCATGATTCTGTACTCAAAGTATCATGGTACGAAAGAAAAAATTGTGGTTTGTTTTGGTATAGTTACTTTATGGGTCATTAAAATATAAAACCAACCACACACGTACATACCACACCAGACACATTTACATATGCACCGAAATTTTGGAATAGTAATGTAGTAGTGTGTAACAACATTTGTGTTGATAATACGCTGTTTGTTCCTTATGACACACGACAAAGTAGTCTTAGTGTAGAAATCAAAGTAATTGCCATCGTTAATCGTTATAAATTTCTATTCTATATTTGGTTAGAATGGCGCCAACGCAGAGGAAAACCGTTATAAATTTAAACTTGTAATAATAAATTATTGATAGTTGTACTCGTAAACCAGGAATTAGGAGCATTTCAGAGTCATGTACCTTACAAAGTAATGACTACCTTGTAATGTACTATTCTTCACTATGGCATTAATATGAATAATAAAGTAAAAACGTATATCGTTATTTATGTTGACGAAAATAGAGGCTTTCATAACATGTGAAAGATATATTTAGGCTACATATTTATAGGAAACAATATAGGTAGTACAAGTCAATAGAACTGTTAGGTATGGATTTATATAACAACACGTTTAACTTGAGTTTTAGTAATTGTTTGGAAAATTGCTTAAGACCTACGTGTTTGTTATATAAACCCTACAGCAAATAACAATTATTGAATAATTGAATGCAGTTACGCAAAATGGAACCAATCGACAACTTTAGCAACATTGAGTTACATCCAATTGCGTGTTTAAACTTACGTACTATGCTATTTATAGTACAACACATTTTAGTAAACAGGCTTCATTAATCTTTCTATACGCCTTTTCATAATCATTATAATTATATCAAAACTGTCGCTATGTAAGGTAGTTGCGGTTTGCAAAACAACTTACACAAGAGTAAATTACACAAATAAATATCGTAGATGTATAAGAGTGGTTGGTACTTTTCGCTGCAGTTGATTTCTCGCCTTGTCTTCCGCCAGTTGATGATGTTGCAAAGCTCAATTCACTGTAAGGTAGAACACCAAACTGTAAGGTAATATGCTTGGTGTTCATACTTAGAGTGAGCCGATCTTTACAGCAGGTCTTCAGGTCTTCTATTGTTCTTCTGTTACTATAAAAACGCCATTTCTTTTTTCTATCATACAAACCGTCTAAATTTTTTCCTATGAAAGTTTTTCTCACAGCATGTTGTAGTCATTGTAACTACTTTGTTTATCTATCCATCTATCTATACGACTATAGTACTTCTGTAAATGGTTAGAGTTTGTACAATGCGTTTAAAAATGTAAAAAAAATCAGGAGGGATAATTCGGACCGGAAGATTCATAATTTTTATTTTTATTTTTTTGTATCTCTGTCTGTTGGAGCATCACATGTAAACTACTAAATGGATTTAAATAATATTCGACATAAAGCTAGCTTATATCCCGAAGCGTAACGTAGGACACTTTTTATCCCGACAAATGACGTCGTTTTCACGGGAAAGACGAAAATAGTGAAAAAGATGGCGATGCTGTCGCATATTTTTGGCAACTACCGAACATATATTAATGAAACTGAGCCGACTTACAACCTGAGACAACACTTAGAATACTTTTTATTCCGATAAATCATGTCATTTTCGTATAATAGACGGATTAGCAAAAAAGGTGACGCTGCAATTGCGAAGTATGCAACTTCATTACGTATACTTCAAATCAGGTTGGCTGCGACTTTTTTTAATGTTTTGCTGTGAACTTAGATCATATAAGACATGTTATACCTCAATGGCTGTGAAGTTGTCTACTTCATATTGTCTATTCTATAGTCTACTTCATAGTTTATTTGTAATTGTAGTGAATTTAACAAGAAACTAAAGTATTAAAGGTTTATGTATATAACACACCTAATTAAATATGTAATAAAAAAATTTGAACTAATACAATAAATGACACTTAAATTAGTTGTATTGTATTCTGTCTTTATTCCTTTTTGTGTAGGTTTACAATATTTTTATAACATGAACGTTGACCTTAATATTTGTATGGCCAAAATACATGTACGTTGGTAAAGTATGGTTTTAAAAAAAAGAACTTTTAATAATTAAGGTTAATGGGGCTGTGTAGAAGTGATCGTTTTGTAGCGATAAGACCGCCCTTTTCACATAATTAAATATAGTTTTCGTCTGTAAGTTCATTTTCATAAAGTGTTATCTATCTGTCGATTTATAATACTTACAGTAAATATTGGAAGGTATACAAAATTTAATTCCTCATCACCCCAATTTGAAATATTTCATCAGCTTTTTAATTTTTCTAAGAAGCACGTTTTATAATTCTTGCTCTGATTTTACAAGCTTTTATTTAACTTACAATGTTTGTATGTTCGCGACAAATCTTGCAAATGAATTTTAAAACAGTTATTAATTAGATAATATACAGTTGTTTTTATGGTCCTGCCTTGATATCAGTCGTCGCAGAAAAAACATATTTGCGTATACTGTAAACAAACAAGTCTTATCATGAACTAGCTGGGACCGCTATTTTGTCTGTGAGAATCGTGGACTTTATATTCATATCTTCCACCCCTTGCATCCAAGATTAAATTCCTGTAAATCGTTGAAAGTTTTCTTGAAAAATTGCAGCACCTCTTCGGCGTCTATTAGAAATATACTTTCAGACCGACACAGACAAATATATTCTAGAAACGACCAACCATAATTGGACCTAATTATGCAAAATGGAACCAACCCACATACTGACAGTTTTGAGAAAAAACCGTTTTTACTTAAATTTTGCAAAGAAAAGTTATTTAGAATATTGTAATGTAATTGTAATCTAATGTACAATATTCTAAAATATTTTTTTTCCAAAATATAGATGCATTTTTGATATCCATTTTGCATAACTAGGTCCAATTAGGCGTTGTAGAAACAGTAGTTTTCACTCCAATTTTGATATTTATTTTAAAATCATAAACGTACACTGCAGTTGTATATATTGGTATATGCCGTGGCAGGTCACAGGATAAAAAAGTCGTGGTAGCGTAATGGTTAGCGCTCGCGTCCCAAATTCAAAAGGGCACGAGTTCGATCCTGGCCGGCACGCATGCACCGCTTAGGCAGTTTTCTACCCTAATGTGCATATTGTTATAATTACCACCACCTAACAACGGTGAAAGAAAACATCGTGATGCAACCTGCACATTGAGATGAGCGATGTGTCAAACCTGCCAAGCCGCCTTTGACAAGCGTGGCGGGTATACCTATAATGCGTTTACCTATAATGCGAGACCCGAGCCAAGTAGTGGGACATTTATTGACTGTTCTTACTATATACCGTAGGCGTGGAAGTTTAAACACAGCATTAAGTACAAATTTCGATATCTACTGTCTAAATTGATCGATGAGTTGAACATGTTATAAATTCAATGAATGAATGAATGAATCTTTATTTGTAGAATTGCAGGTAACAGTTGCACAAAAGATGTTTAATAAGGCCGATTAGTTTCACTGTATTTGACCTAAACATGGTCATACAAATATTTAGGTACATGTCAATTTAAAAAATTATAACATTTCTAAATTTATAAACAGAGTTTGATTAATTATATATTAAATACAGAGATTAAAGAATATCAAAAATCTATATACATATAATAAAATTGTAGAGGTCAAATTTCTGTACAATTAAACAAATTGCTAAAAACCGAGTCAGGGGGAGGTAAAAAGTGAAATAGAACTAATTTAGATTTTTTCAAATTTTTTGTTTATCTGTTTGTCTGTCTGTTAATTTCCGAAACGACTGGACCGATTTACATGAAATTTTGTATGGTAGTAGCTTATATCCCTGGTCAACATATAGGATACTTTTGATCCCGTAAAATTAAAGAGTTCTCGTGGGATAATTAAAAAACCGCACCACGCGGACCAAGTCGCGGACAGAAACTATCGTTTATATGGCAAAACAACGTTAGCCGGGTCAGCTAGTATAGAATAAATCAGATGTCAGATATTCTATCTATTCGAAAATACGTAAAGATCAACCAAACTTCGATTAGTGCTTCTTACATGTTAATATTTTCTGTTCTGTTTCGTTCACATTTTATTCGTTCTTTGTAAGCATTTTTAGTATTGTTACAATTGGCTATACTATACACAAATTATATTTCATATATTATACAGTGACATTACAAATAGACTAAGTTATATTTATTGTTATTTCATGAATAGGAATTGACTTTCTGTGTCCCGCTTTGCTATTGTACGAGTAGTTTGAGTGCTTGTTTAAAGAAATAATATATATTTTTAACATTCCTCTCAGCAAGTTTAAAATAATAGATCATCGACGTAAAGCTGATTTGTTGGTATTCTATAGTTTCCTCTCTCACCATTTTACCACCGGCCAAGCAGACGTATGCACTCACGCCACTGATATGTGGTGGAAATACCAACAAAGTGAACGAAGCGCTATGCGTCCACTTTTATCATGCCTGAAGAGTGGAACTCTTCACCGTCTCCGGACTTTCCTGAAGAATACAATCTAGGTGTCTTCAAGTCTCGCGTGAACAGATATTTTGTAGGTAAGCGCATGGGGTATAAACTTAAAACAAATGAAGGTGAAAAAAAATTTAAAAAAATCGCTATTAACTTATAGATTTATGAATGTTTTCAATTTCCTGTTAGTGTTTAGATCTTTCGGTCCTTTTCATTTAGTCAGGTTATTCGTAGAATGATTAAAACTTTACATGACAGATAGCACTGCTAGTATCCTTAAGTTTTTGTTTCACATATATTTGTTTTCTAAGTTATTAATATATAAGTAAACATTTATAAAAACATAAATATTTATTAGAAATAAATATTTTTGATATATATTTAATATATGTTTGAATACATTTAATTAAGACTCTTTATAACTAACCAAAGTAAATGGAGTCATTGAAAAAAAAAGTGCCAAATTACGACAGTGTCAATACTTGTTAATGTAGTTAGGGATGGCTTATTATGATCTTATCAAATTGAGTTAATCGATACCTTGACGATTAATGTATCGACAAACGCCACGTAAATATTTTTTAAATGGAGTAAAGTATTCTTTACAATGATATGTGCATTAACTTATGTAATATACACATTGGTTGCGTCTGCATGGGTAACAAATGTTCTAAATGCAAACTATTTCAACGTTATTACATATTTATGTGCTATATTTTATGGACTAAGATGTATCAATAAAATAATCTATTTGTTATATTAAGACATAAATTGGATTTTTTTAACAACAACAACAACAATCATAATGCACAAATATTCTTACCAATTTCAACATTGAAAGCTGTGCAACTTTTTTTAAATTATACTGTAGTTTAAATTATTACTTAGAAAATCTAAGAAATTAATCAAATATAAAAACTCAATTTAGAACAATAAGTTATTAGCAAGTTTACTGTTTGGATCCAACAAACAGAGGAGATAGTACGGACCCTGAACCAACTCCGACATAGAAAACCTCGTGGCCGAGCCTAGAATAATTGAAGTGAGAAAGGCTCAATATCTCCGCTAGCTCGGTCACGTAGAACGGATGGAGGAGGATTGGAATATGAGGAAAGCATACTTGGGGCAACCAGTTAGTATCACTAGAAAGATAAGAGTGGATCACCTAAACGAACGTCAAAACTGAGAAGTCTAGACACTGTTCAGAACAGAGGAAAGTGGCGCGCTTAACATACTTAAGCATATATTTGTATATGATGACATTCTTTTTATTGACAAGTAACGTTAATAAATATTACATCTTTCATTCTTTCAAAGTAGATCAAAAATATTTTGTTTACGCCAGTGATATTTTGATCTAGAATTTTGTCGTACTTACGTCTCACAACACGACTCGCTTTAGCTCTGTAGGCTCTTGAATGGACTTTTTTTTTTTTTTTTTGAGGCGGGGAAAAATGACTAACCGATTTACGCACTCTCTGGGCCGTCACTAGGAAACGGCACGAATCCACGGGGGGCGATAACGCTAGCAATTGTATGCTCTACTTGCGCTTCGTCCGCTATGGATTACACAGAGGAGTGTGGAGACTCCGAGCGATGCCGCACGGGCGAGCAACCTCAATACCCACTAAAAAACCCCTCCTCCCTTCGCGGCCCTGCGCTTTGATGTGAAGGAAAGACTGAGATGTAGAACATAGTTACTCAGCAGTCGATCCAGCGCATAAAGTGCTGAAGTGTGCCCCGGGAGAACACACTCCACTACGGAACGGGGGTAGTTGTAAAATCCCTTGCTGACCTAGTAGCTAAGGGCCCCCATCGTTCCGGATCCTAACTCAGGGAGGGAAGTAATGCGCGTACCTGCCTCTCCGGGTGCCGGCTGAAGGCCGGCGACCTCGAGAAGAGACCGTAGCACGCGCCCTAGGACTTCGCTCCCTATCCCTCTCTGCGGCCTCTTTCAGAGACATAACTGCCTCACAAAAAGAAACCGCAGTATCCCAGCGGTCGTCGCTCTGCAACATGGCCGTTACCAAATCGCCGAGCGATGCGACGGCTCCTAACTTTGTCTCGAGCTCGAAACGCTGCGGCGCCCAGGCAGCGCACTCGACAAGCGTATGAAACGCCGTATCGGGCGCGCCACACTGTCGGCAATCCGGAGAAGGCAAGCAGCCCACAATGCGAAACAGATACTGGTCGAAGCAACCGTGTCCGGTCAGTATCTGCGTCGTCCTGAAGGTGAGGGTGCCGCTAGTGCGGTTAACCCATTCCTCCAGTTGTGGCCTGATTGCGTCCACCGTAAAGCCGCCGGCCGCAGGGTGTTCGAGGTCACGAGACCAGTCGACGAGGCAGGAAGCGGTTTCCCGCTTCCTGACCGTCTCTATCTCGACTTGACAGAAGGTCAGTCCTCTAGCTAGGGCATCCTGCTGGGCACGACGAACCCTGGACAGGACGTCTGCCTGGAGAGGCCAGGGCAGCTCGCCTGCCAAGAGTGTCGCCGCCGTCCAAGACACTGTACGATACCCACGTATGGTTCTCACGGCCAGAACCCGCTGCGCCCGGTGCAGCAGGGTTCGATTGTGGCGGTGAAGCGACTCGAACCAGACGGGGGCACCGTAAAGGGCCATACTCCTCAGGATGCCAGAATATAGTTTCCGCGTCGCACCCCCCGGCCCCCCCACGTTGGGAAGAAGCCTTGAGAGTGCGCCCGCGGAACTCACGAGTTTGGGAACTAACTGCTCAAAATGCGCTTTGAACAGCCATTTCCCGTCTAAGACTAGCCCAAGATATTTCATCGTGGGCCCTACTCTGATCGCCACCCCCTGGACTGTAACGGACAGATCCGGGGGTGGATTGCGAAACTTCCTATGGAACATGATGACCTCCGTTTTCGCGGGGGAGACCCTCAAGCCCAGCCTAGCTATTCTGTCTACGACTATCGCCAACCCGTCGTTGGCGACGTCCACGGACTCCGCGAATGACGCGGCGCGTGCCGTGAGTAGGGTGTCGTCCGCAAAGCAGATCAGCCCTACCCCGGGCCTGACCGTCACCCGAAGGATCCAGTCATAGCCTACGTTCCAAAGGATCGGCCCGAGGACCGACCCCTGTGGAACGCCGCACGCGACACGTCGCCGACCTAACTCGTGATTGACGGACGCACCGCCCTCCCAAAGGATGTGTCGATCCCGCAGGTACTCGCCTAACAGCCTCGTGAGGTACGGGGGGACTCCGTGTGCACGGAGCCCCTCCCTGATCGTCTCATGAGGGAGGCTATTAAAGGCGTTCGCTATGTCTAGTGACACCGCAAGAACGACATCCTTCGCCCGGACGGCTTCGTCCGTCACCGTTCGCAGCGTCTCGAAGGCGTCCATCGTGGACCGCCTCCTCCGAAACCCGAACTGCGTATCTGATAGCCCCGGCTCCACGGTGTCTAGATGCTTCACGAGCCGCTCCGCCAAGATCTTCTCGAAGACCTTGGCGACCTCGTTCAGCAGCACTATGGGCCTGTAGGCGGACGGATCGTCGGGAGGCTTACGACCTCCCTTGGGAAGAAGGCACAGACGCCCCTCCTTCTATTGCGACGGGAACCTACCTGCGCGAATACAGGCTTCGAAGAGGTCCCGCAGCTGGCTGCGTAGATGTTTTGCAGCCAGGAAGAGGAGGCGACCGGGGACCCCGTCGGGTCCCGGAGCCGTCTTCCTGCCCCGGAGCCGGTCCAGGGCAACGTCGAGTTCCCCCTCGGAGATGGAGTGAGGCTCCTCGTCCGTGGGGGTGTCGGGAATGGGTGGACCCATACTGGGGGGAGTGAAGTTCCCCGGATCCGGGAAGAGCCCATCGATCACCGAACGGAGCACCTCGGGTTCGAGCGTTTCCGTAGCCGTGGAAGTGCAAGGCCGCAACTTGTTGCGGGCCCCACGGTACGGACGCCCCCAAGGGTCCCGATCGAGCGTCTCGAGGAGCTCGGCCCGAGCTCGGGCTTTCGACCGCAATATCGCAATCGAAAGGGCCTTTCTGGCCTCCCTAAACTCTCCCACGAGTCCATTTTCCGCGACATAGTCCGGAGGACGGCGCGCCCTGCAGCGTTTGAGCCTGCGGCTGATGATGCGAACTGCCTTTCGCATCTCGCCGAGCTCCTCGGTCCACCAGTGGACCGCCTGCCTGCACGAAGGCTGTCGTTTGGAGACGCGTGGCATCGCAGCGTCGCAAACCCTCGTCAGGGTCTTGCGCATGTGCTCTGCCTGCGTGTCCAAATTCGCGAAATCGGCTGGGTAGGCCCAGCTTTCCGTACATGCCCACTCCTCGGCCTGCTCCGGATCGAGCTTGGTAAGGGCCCAACGCGGGAGGAGAGGGGGGCGACGTTGAACAGGGCTCGGACCGGAGGAGGGGGTCGTTAGCTCAAATCTGATATACCGATGATCAGAGAGCGACTCCACCTCCTCCAGCACCCTCCATCCGGTCACTCTGCGGGCGGCCGCATGAGTGGCGAATGACAGGTCGATGATCGATCCACCCCGTGCGCGTACGCAGGTCTGGACCGACCCCTGGTTCAATATTGTGAGGCCGGCTTGAAGAGCCCAATCCTCAACTGCCCGACCCCTAGGGTCCGTGATGACGTTTCCCCAGGATTGGTGCTTCGCATTAAAGTCGCCCATCACGAAAGTCGCTTTGGGTGACAATCTGCGAACGGCAGCCCCGACGGCGTCCAAGCGAAGCTCGAACTCCGCCAGAGGGCGGTTTCGCGAGAAGTAAACGCCGATGACGACGATACTCCCGCTTTCCGCCACCGCATAGCCCTTTCCTCTTTCGAGACACGTAAGCGGTGTACCAGATCCGGCCCTGGCCACCACCGCTACCGTGTCGTCGAGATCGCCAACCCAGTTGCCGGCGGGGGGAACGTAATACGGCTCGCTGATAACGGCCAAGTTCGCTCGCCACTCCGCCATCGCCTGCAGGCAGGCTCTTGAATGGACTATAGTAAGAGTTGTCGGCTCTATTTCTATTACGTGTCGCTGCTGAGCAAAAGGAGAAGTACAGTTCTTTAGAGCGAATGAGCTATATCCCTCTTTACGTTTTAATAAGCAGTTTTGCAGAAATTAGCCGTTTTGTAGAAAAGAGCGGACGTAGGACGTGGGTCCGCTACTTCGGAGACTTCTGCATCTCATCCTTGCGATGGCAAATCTTCATATAGTTTCATATTCCAAAATCGCCTTCCTTTAGATTTTAATATGGGAGATTCCGTCTACCTGTTGTTAGTCATAAGATACCTATGCCTATAATTATCCTTAAAATTTACAAATATCTGACAGGATTTATTTTATCGATTATTCGATACTGAAATGGGTTCTCTATTATGCAGTATTTACATGGTGGATAATAAACTCTTTGTACCTGCCATAGACTGTAGCTCGTTGCTTAGCATTATTTTGTTATTAATGACATTATCAAAAAAACTCAAATGAAACCCATTTTTGTTTAATCAAATATAATAATATTTAATATTTCTAAATAAACATGCATATTCAAATCAAGTGCCGACTTTCGTCATATTTTCAACTTATGTATATTAACATCTGGGATAGTTTTCTGTTTGTTTTATGAAGTGGATTATTATTAACGATCTATATGTAGTTTTGGACTCTGGCGAATCTATTAAGGAAAACTGCTTTTGGATATCGAAGTTACTGATTATTATTATGTGACCTGTGAATCTGTTTAATTGGACCGACCAAACACACTATTGGATTTTTATATCAACACAAAACTTGATGTGCAGTGATATGTATTAATTAAAATTATATACAATTTATAAATAATATGAAATTTTATTTTAAATACAGTTGGAATTCCTGGTGGAAGAAATCTCCATACCTAAGCATACAATATATAGAATATCGGTCTTATTCATAGACAGAGTAAGTTTGAACGCTTCTTTAGAAACCATAAGCGTTCAAACTTACTCTGTCTATGAATAAGACAAAGTATACATAAACCCGCTATACGTATAAATACATACACACACACACACATACACACACACACATACACACACACACACATACACACACACGCACACGCATGCATATATTAGGTACGTTCATATACGAATTAGCGCCATTAATATTCGCTAGATGCGCTAGTAGCACGATTCTCCCGACTGAAGACTCTATCTCCATATATTCAATATACTCTTTGGGTAAGCGTGCTCCACCTTAGACAGCATTTCCCCCTGACATGACATGACAGGCGCAATGTCAGTCACACAAACCTATTCATTATAAAAATGTGTGCGTCTCGGGACGCCCGACAGAAGTGATAACTTAAACCAATCTAAGTTGAACTATTTAATATTGAAATTATTTAACTTGAGAAAAGCTTAGGTTATTACTTAAATTTTATGTATATTAATATGATAATGCAAGGAAAGGTTATTTATTAATAAAATCTTTTACTGATTTTAAAATATATTTTATTCTTACTTACAATTCTTGAATATGTACATTAGAATTTTGTGTATGTAAGTAATTAGTACAATTATTTAATCTAATTACCGAAATACATAACGCTAGCGCTGTGGGTTAGAGTGAGAGAGGAGGTGCCTGCCTATCGCTGCCGTATGCCTGAGAGAAAGGGAAGCTAGACAGACTGGCGCCGTAACGCGTTACGTAACGAAGCGTTTACCCTCCGATAAGCAGTTATCACTTCAAAAAAATAGATAGTTTAAACAGTTGTTGGTCGATTGACTGTCTTTGATACTACAAATGAAACGAAAATAAAAGACTAAACTCTGTAGTTTAAGCTACCATTGATCTAATGGGCCTTACTTTAGCACGTAAACGTTTTGTAATGTGGCTTTCCATTCATTAACTAACATCTCGTGAATTCGATATTTGAATAAATGAATTTGATTCGATTCCGACCGCAATTTCGCTAATCACCGGAATAAATGCAGGTGGGAGTTTTTACAAACTCCGTGCTCTATCACTCTGTGTGAAGGTTTAATTAGTACTTCATGTTTGTTTTGGCTTTCAGTAAACGAGAAGCCCGCAGTTTTGTCGACTGAACCGTCTTTTTATGTGTTTTAATTTTGTAGTGTGTTGACTTTTAAATGTTTTGCTGAGTTTGTTATGTTTGGTGTAGATAGAGATGATTTTCATTAGCGTTATTTTGTTTTGATTGTGAACAATTTGCAGTTGAAGTGTTATCATTTTTACCACTTGCCATGTAACATTAAACATTTTTAAGTACAAGCTTTAAATGAAATCAAACCCATCCGTTTGTTACGTTATACAAAATATACGATATAAAAGCTTGTCGTGAGGTTTATTTGTAAAGATATTTAAATATTTTATAAAATATACACTTTTTCTCAGATTTACTTATGTCAATATTACGTTACGTTGTTTATCATGCAAGTAAATCTCGCTACAACCTTTCATATTTTGTAAACTTTGTAACGTAATAAATTGATGGGTTTGGTTTAATTTAAAGTTTATTTTAAACATATTAGAGCCTCAAATAAAAGCTTGTTATTAAAAATGATTTTACTATTAATTTCTATTTTAGTAGAAATTGCCTAGGGTACCTATAATCGATATTAATTAGGATACAACCCGCTAAGTCGTATCGATTTGCTAGGTAGTTATACATCATCTCTTCAATGGGTTAAAAGTATTTGTCAGTTTATTCATATTGTTCACGGCGAATCCTTTAATTTGATATCCATATTATTATTATAGGTGTGCGTAAAAATAATTAGTCCGCCATTTTGGCCAATCCGCCATATTGGATTTAGAGTTAAATCATTTTATTTTATTTGTAGTCTTTTCAGCAAACCCTTTAATTTGATACCCATATCATGGGAGTGCATAAGAATTACTAGTAGTACTCTGTCTTGGGCCCTTCACCATATTGGATTTAGATTTAAATAATTTTATTTTATTCGTATGCTATTCAGAAAACTCTTTAATTTGATAACTATATCATGTGAGTGGACGAGAATAGTCCGCCATCTTCGGCCGTCCGCCATATTAGATTTAGTATGACGTCACTTAACCAACCATCTATTATATGTCACCCAAACACACAATTATATAATATATGTAATTCTATTATACAATAATAATTATAAACTACAAACCATATTATGAATTAAATAAATAAAAACTAAAACTAAACTTTGTCTTTCCTACCGTGGGAGGCCCGAGCCCAGCAGTGGCACAGTTATGGGCTGTTGCTATTAAACTTTATCTCAATCGGTTGAGTATATCTGCTTTAAAATAGAGTTGCAAGTTTGTCAAAAGAAAATTAGGCTAACTTGTGTCAGACCCATCTTTATATTCCGCCATTCTTCTTCTTTTCAAATATTACTATTTGCACTTGCAGGGTGGACAAAATGTTAATTAAAATTAGTCTAAAGTCCCGCGCAAATAAAGTCGCGGTTATAGTTAGTTTGAAGCACCAACGTATTGTTATTATAAGGCAAGATATTATATACGATAAAGAAAACTTAACTTAGCTATATTGTATTTTAGCTATAATCCTTCAAGGCTGTCGCAAAATACTGAGCCTAAGTCGCCGTCTTCTATGGGTAAGGTGCACAGAAGGCTGGTTTAGTTTCCTCGCTAGATTGCCATACTGATCCTGTTTCCGAGGTAGACACCAACCCTCTGATCACCTTAAGAATTGAAGAGTCATTTTGATAGCACTTTGTAGAGGCTCATGACTTCAGGGCTCCGTGGTCTAAGAGTCTCAAAAACAAACAGCACAAATAATATTTAATTTATTAGATTTATTATAAACGCAATTTTAATGGGAATTTAATTGCACGCAAGAAATAAACTATATTACTGGACATGTCTGGAATATTCCAGACGTGTGATATCAAGCCTAAATCGGTTTGCGGTTGAAGTTTGCAAATATATTAGACCCACGAAATGGACCGACGCAAACACAATTTGGGGCTGCCTCACGGTCGGTCACTGTTTGGTTTGTTCCGGATTTCTTTTTATCTTAATACTAACTAGATTAAGTTTCCCGTATCAAAAGAAATTCAAACCTTTTATCATATTGGCTCTTGTTTAGACAGCAATTTCAAAATTATTAAGATGTGGGAAATAAGAACATTTATACAATTTTCCCATTAAATTTTAACACACAGTAAGATTTGTAAGATATAGAAAAGGGCCATGAATCGATAATCCAATAACGTTAAGAATTTCTTACATTAATACTTTTGCTTTTCTTACACTTTTTATATATCGTTTAGGGTTGGCAAGATATCTCCTTCTTTACTCCTTTATCCTGGCATACATAAGCACATTAAAACTCTTGGGGGTGGCTCGATCAGTTTGATACCATGCTTCAAAATTAAATGGTTCGCTTTGAACTAGTTAATCGTATTCCCTACGGTGGGTAAAAGTTCCTTTGCCCCAATTTCCCTTCCCCTATTTCATATTCCCTTCTCTGCTATACCCTCTACCTCATCCACTATTTAACTTCTCCTATCTAGCTCCCCTAAGCCATCATATCTATGCCATTCTAAAGGCCGGCAACATATTGGCATAGCTCTTGGTTTAGCGCTTAGCGGTGACGACCGCTTTCCATCAGGTGGCTGTCTGCCTTTTTATGTGCTGGATGTAATAAAAAAGCATCTATCATACCACAGGTTTTCAAGTCATCCTTCATGCAATCCATCTATCTCTTCTTTGACTATATTATGTCTTATCTTTTTTTACTTTTATATTATTTCTACACAAAATTGATTTTCATGTTTTCTCATTACAGGTAAATTGGTACATGGTACATACTATAATAATTTCTAAAATAGATAACATATAAAAATAGGATTAATAGATGTCAGTTAACCCAAAGTAACTAGTTCCGTAAAGGCGAAAAATTCAACTTTTCTCCATTTATTTCTGCCACAAGAATCTTTCGCGCCAGTGAAAGACCTACAATTCGGCTGAGGAGATATTGAAAATTAATAGGTGAGACAAGGATGTTTGGAATCCTATACCAGTCGTTGTTGCGTATTTAACAAAAACGTCTTATTGATGTAGCAGGTCTGTAAATAAGTGTATTGATATGAAGATCAGGTGGGGACCGTATGCCTGTTTGCTTATCTCATCAAATAAAATAATAAAATTCAGAATTATTAGTATTTCCTCAGTTTTGTTTTTTCCATCGAACTGTAAATATATCGAAGGTCCGTGTTCTAGAACGACATTACTGCGGAAAACAACGCTTTGACTGATAATGTGTATAAATGTAAAAGTATTTTCTGATTCAAGAGTTATTATAATCGAAATCAAATGCTTTTTATTTTGGACAGATTTTATTCGGTTCTTAGGTATATGTTATGTATTTCTTCAGTTTGCGTATAATAAATATAATGCAAGAAGAATTTTAAACATGACAGTCGCGAAGACAAAAATGTATACCAGACTAGCTCGTAAATCCTAAATTATGAGATTGGCACCACAGGTCTTTCTGTCGCTACTCGATGTCCTATTATTAAGGCCTTGTCCGCACAGCGATATTTCACCGCGAGATTTTTATTCTCGCGTATTAAATTCCGCGACCGGAATTACACCTAGTACGCACTGCGAATAAAATTTCGTACTACTTTTGTCAGTTTAATTCAGTTCTTGGCTGAGACGCACCTCTAAAATGGACAACCGATTTTAATTTACCTTTCATTTAAAATTTCATATAAAATAATGACAAACTAAAGTCTTTAGATTTTTTATAAAATTTTAGAAATATATTATTAAGGCATTAATGAGTGCTTTCCCCTTATAAACAGAAAATACCTAAAATTAAGTTAGCGTAGTATTTCTTGGCGGTAGAGAAAAGATGTCATGATCATTGGATTCACCCACTTACGGCATTGAGACCCATGAAAGGATTTTTCTACATAAAATATCAAGAGTTACGAAAATACAGCAAAAAGTTTTTTGGCTATTACAGAATGACAAAAAAATTATTCGATAATTTACTACAACTTTCAATAGCGACGTTGCACGACTGAGCGAATCTCGCGAATTTTATTCCACAGTGCGAACATAGCCATACTTACTTTATACGGTACAAAATATTCGCGCGGAAATAAATCGCCCCGTTTCGCGTTCAATTTGCATCAAGTCACAGATTTTTTCCCGTGCGATTTTTTTACCGCCAGTGCGGCTACTCCTATAAAATTCAATGTGTTACAGAACTACGAGAAAAAAATCGTGCTGTGAAATATCGCTGTGCGGACAGGCCCTTAAAGCACATTTTTAGATCAAATCATCTTTAGTGCTATATTTGTGATGTATGTAAAGAATTAAGTTAAAACTGCAAGAAATATTGATAGTTTGTGATATAAGGGACTGTCGGCATCCCTCCAGTTATTGACAACCTGTAAATTTATTTAAGATATTTTTTTACTTTTACCCATATATAATTAATATATTTTATTGTCTTTTTTGTTTTTTGTTTTAGTGTTATACTGTGTAATACCTATGTATGCTATTTACATAAATTCAATTTGTACACTAGCTTTGAACATTTCCAATACCTTTCATACACAAGACATCGCTCTAAAGTTATAAGGTCGTCCTACGGTTCCTACGGTGTCCCTACGATTACACGAAATGGCTGTGTAAATTATTTACTTTATGTGTAGTGGTAAACAATAAAGATTTTTCGATATATCATTCTTATTATTATCATTGTATAAAATACAAACAAATACTTTGTTTCGATCTTAGACTATTGGTTAAAAGACCATAAATCTTCTAGTCTTAGTGTTCTACATATTGATGCTAGTTCTCTGTTACATACAGTGTTTCAACTGCGGCCTACCTTTATGTTATTTTAGCCTTTATATAAAATCCTGCTGAAAGTACATAGTTAAGACATTTGGCCTGATATTGAGTGTGTAAATAATAAATGTTAGGCCACGACACGCGTTTCTACGACAAATTGGTGTGACCTTTTCGCGGAATGGTCCTACGTAAGACGTTGCCCGCGGGAGTAATGTATAGCCAACGGGTTGCTCATGTTTGCTTTATTTCATAAATAAGCCTTTATTTATCTTAGGACACTATTTCATCACGGTGAAAGAATGGCGTCTCCTGGTCTTAAAAGTTCTTACCTATTGTAGGGGTTTCTCCTACATAGTATGATAATGATAGAGGTTTGTATATGTTAATTGTTTATTGCTAAATTATGATAATGAAAATGATGGTGCTTATGATTATACTCTAAGATCAGTGGCTGGTTTGCAGACTGACCAAGTACGGTGCTATATTAGTACTAATTTGAATATGTTAAAATGCACGTGTCGGCGTAAACCGCTGACACGGCAATATATGGTTGTTGCTAGCCCGTACACCGATCTGAATTGATCATTGTAATATGTTTCTATTTGTTATTTATCACTTGTTAATCACGATAGGAACGTGTAAAGAACGGGTTGCTCATGACTGTTGTTATTTTATTATTATTTTTTTATCAAGGTAAAATACAGTCCCCATCTCATAGCTTTAGAGCTTCTTACCAACTTTACTTTAACTTACGTAGAATTAACAACCGTTAACATTTTTGAAATATTTTCTTCGTTTTCGTGTCTTAGATGTTCTAATCCCATTCTAAATTTGATAGGCTCAGAAAACACTTGAAAAATTGTCTCGAAGACGCTAGCTCGTGACTTTGATCGAGTAATCTTCAGGTTTATAGCCCGTGGGAATTCCTGCATTTTTAATGTAAAGTTAATTTAACACGCTGGATAAACCCAACCATTACATCAGATTCGATAACCCACAAATCCTCGCTAAAGAGAATCGTTTCATACCAAGAATGATGCGTGAGGCTATTGAAATCAAAAAACACCCAAATTTCAATAGAGAAGATGGTTGGCAGGTACCACCTGTTTGGGATCCAATCATCAAAACTATTAAGTACCCAAACCCAGCAAAAACTAACTGCCAGACCTCAAGACACTGTGAGCTCTTTCTGCGTGCAACGAAACAAACCAACTTGACTGATAATTTCTTTTATTTTTTCCTTCCACTCATTTTAATATTATATAAAAAATTTTTTTTTTTTTTTAGAACTAGGCATGTTTGCTGAAGAGTTTCTTGCGCCGCTTCTTCTCTTCAAGCCACAACATGTTGTGAAGCGGTGGTAAATTAGATTAGGCTCCCATAGAGTAAATAATATCCATAAACAAAATTAAAACTATATAATTAAAATGAACAAGTTGGCGGTAGGCTGAATAAAAACTTTGACAATACACGTTCGACAAATGTCATCTTTGTCTTCCGTGACCACGGCAACTGAAAAGCGGCCGAAACGTCGGATAAACCTAAATAAAATAAATTACCGCGCTTAAAACCGTTAAAACGTAGTTTTATTAAGTTAATTTAACTACCAAATATTTCATAATATTTTTATGTCATTTTACTTTACTTATTACATAAGTATCTGCGTTTCTAAATAACCATATCAATGTCATCGTTCAGGCCATCTTCTTATTGCAGTACCTACGTAATTAATTGTTGCTTAAACATAAATACTTTGTAGTGTAGACAATTGAATGCATCCGAGTGCTGTAATCAGCCCTTTTTTGTCACTTCTTTTTTGGGGGCACGCTAATTTTCGAGAGTTGTAAGTCTATAATTTTTTGTTTGAAGATCCACTCCAAAAATGACAGTTTATTCACCGCTTCCAAAGCCTTTTCAAAGTACGTTCCAGGTTCAGTTATTATTAGTCTAAATATTTGAATCACATTTCCAATTTTCTGATTAGCTCTCATTAGGCTTGCAAATCTAAAATCAGCTCACTTTGCTCTTGAAGAGCATATTTTTTTGTAAAGTAACCAAAATTGATTTTTTAGTATTTATGGTATTTTCTGATGTTTTCGAAATTTTCTTTAAGGGCACTTCTTCCCCCCACAAAAAAATCCCTGGCTGTAACTATATAGTAACTTGAACATTTGCTGCAATATTCATTTATCCTTGACAGTAAAGGTCAAAAAGTAGTTTCCTTTGTAGTAAAAAACCTTTACTACAAAGGAAAGTAAAGGATGTAAACGTATTATTTATAGTATTAATAATATAAACAGTATTGTGGAAACGGAGGTGCCTTATTACCAGTACTCGCCGGAGCCAGTTCTTGAAACAGTCGTGCCACGCTCTACTGGGATCGATCAATTATTACGGACAGGACTATTGTAGCCAATAAGCCTGATATCGTGATAAAAGATCGATCTGCGCGACGAGCAATACTCGTTGACATCAGTATCCCGCATGACGATGATCTCGTGAAGAAAGAAAAAGAAAAACTAAGTAAATACTTAGATCTTGCTCACGAGGTTACCGCTATGTGGCGGCTGGAGTCAACGAGCATTGTGCCGATAGTTGTAACCGTCAATGGCCTTATAGCGAAAAGCCTCGACCGTCATTTGGAGAGGCTTTCGCTGGGAAGCTGGGTGAAAGGCCAGATACAGAAGGCAGCACTCTTGGTCACGGCACGAATTGTGAGGAGGTTCCTGTCTCTGGAGCCCTAACCACCGGTTGTTTGGACCCCAGGCCCCGCTGGCGGTGATCAGCAGGGGGGCTTTGTGGCGAAGCCTTAGGTGAGTGGCGACACCTCGTACCTGACTCCGTGCTTGCCTTAACCAGCCGGCACGGAGTGGAGATCGCTAGAGCTAAGACTCAAGCTCCAGGGGTGGAAGTGATAAATGGCCTAATGTCGGAAGTAGCTTCGGTGAACCTGCAGCCCACCTCTCTACACCCCTTAGCCACTCACACCCATGTTGCCCCTGCCTTTTATGGCATTTTCAGGGGCCCATGCAGGGAGTGGCGAGTCACCGTCTGCCCATTTTTCCATGTTCCCCGAACATTGCGACGGGCAGACGCCATAGTCCCCATATTCCCAGATCGCCAGTATCACTAACAGTTCATCCCAATAGCCCGGTACTTTTTGTCCTCATTTCCCACAATAGTCCTACACTGGCCGGGGCTTGTCCTTGGGTACATTATTATATGGTGTAGACAGGGATAATCACCAGTCAGTGTCACGCCACATATTTACATTAAATTTGTCAAGGGGCCTCTACGTGTTGGCCTCCCCATGGCCCCACGCAAGCCCTCCAAAAGTCCGGGCCGTTTTTATGGCCCGGGATCTTGAAAAAAAAAAACAATATTACGATTGCTGTAAGTCGCCGAGTTTTTAAGTGACGCTTTTATTGTCTGTGGGTCAGGGTTCGGGAGACGTATGATAGCGGGAGTGAATAATGAGAGCGACAGCGCCCCTGTTTTCACACTTTTACACCCCGTTTGCACTCAGCCACTGCCGGTGTTGCTCGTCCACGAAAAAAAATTCTCAAACTACTATTGCAGCATTGCAGGGAGTGGGTATTTATATACTGTTTCTATACTCAATCCGGGATTGAATGTGGGAAATGGAAAACGTTGCAAAAGTTCTATCTTCGGTGCTCTTCCTTCAAGTTTATTACATTGTAAGTAGCTGTTCGAATTCCAAATTCTCTGCGACAAATGACCATTAGTGCAATATATATTTACCAATAGCAGCAGCAGTGTCAGGACGAGTGTTTTGTACATACTTGCGTTGACCACTTCCTCGCCATTTTTCCACTGGCTGCCGCCAGAGTGGCTATTATCTAAATGAGGAGCTGCAGACACTGTCATGTGATCCACGAGTGTCATGTATATGTAGTAGATCTACAACTTAGTTGTATGTTAAGTTTGTAGGTACACAGTTCCCATTTAATGGTAAATCTATGCCGGGGCCTATAGTAGTCGCCATTAAACCGGAACTGTCAAGGGCTAATATTATCCAGCCGACATCTATCAATTACTCTCTCTAGTACTGTTACTTATTAATACAAGTTACACAAAAAAATCTAGGGGTTGTTATATTTCTATATTACGTAACCCACAGCTACGTGAGATACGAGAGTAACGAGACTTAAATATTTCACAGGATCTTGTTTCCGCAAAGCTTTCTGCCGGACGTAATCTAAAAGAAACGGTTTATTGTTTGGACCAATGAAATAACCACCAGGGGTGGCAAGTATTTTTGAATATTTTTTACACTATCGTTTATTTACGTCTTTTATATTGTTATATGCAGTTTTATTAAACTTTTTCAAAATTAAACACAAAACACGAAACAAGTTCTAAAAAATAAATAACCTAAATGTTATGCAATTTGAACATTCACGACGATGACCAGATAAAAAAGTAAAAACTTTTTATTTCCAATTGTTAAATATATCGTTGCAACTTCTTATGCTATTATATTTCGAATATTCAGACTCCGCCTTCAATAGTGTGTTGTATTTGTTGCTGTGGTATTATAATATGAAAACTTTTTACCTCGCTCTGAAGTAGGATTTGATTTGAACGGCACATTGCGGCGGAAATTGAGTTTCCTTGCATTTCATTTCACGGCTGGCAGCCTGGCGAGGGGCCATTGTCGAATCATTGAGACAGACCCTCTGATGGAACGTTGATGGACGTTTCAGATTGGTTATAAATATCTATAGAGTTATATACATAAAGAGGCACGATTACGCTTATCTTGAAATATTGAAAGTCATTCTTGTGTAATAAGTTTAATGGATATCATATATCAAAAGTGACTCGGTTCTGCAGGCAAGGACTTGACAAATACCGTTTCTATTTAAGGCGCTTCAGGTTTTTGCGAGATACGAGTATGTGGTCATAATTCTTAAGGTCTTTTTGCGCGGACTCGCGAAATACTAGCAAGATTCTCGTGATAAAAAAAATGGGTTTGACATACTCATGTCAATACATACATAGAAGGATAGAGAGTACATAGATAGAAGGATGGCCAAGCCAAAAAGTTTAAACAGTTAAGACGCTAACTTTAAATCAGCCAAATGTCGAGTATTTTGTCATTGGTTGTCTCGTGTGAAATATAATGAAAAATTCAATTGAAAAGTTGTTCATATTTTTATTTAAAAAAATTGTTTTGTTTTAGCTATTTTTTTAAAACTAGTCCAACGTTTAATGGGATAAACGAAAGAAATTCGCAAAATATCAATCAATCAATAACTCTTTATTGTGCACCAATACAAAAAAGAACTTACAGTCTTTTCGTAGGTCTAATTATGCCCAAAGGTCTTTACGCTAAAAATCGATCCCTTCCTAACAACCCCAAGAATGAATTGAGAAGATAATAACGATGGTGGAATACATTTTTTAATAACCAGCTTGAGTTTATGTTAAGTCATAAAAGCTTTTAATTGTAAATGAAATAGGTGAAAGTAAATAGTACAACGCTAGCTCATGTCTCGTATTACTGAAGGCAAATAGTCGTACAAATGGAATAAGCACCATAACAAACAAATCTTAAAGTTGGTTTACTCACATTACAAAGAGAAAATGGCTTCCGCTTGACATCATTTCCTTGAGATGAAATTTTACCGGTGTCAAATATTTTTAATGGCACTTTTCAGGCGGCACAAATTTTTACCGGGAACGTGGGGTGAATAATAGAGTTTTATTGGATATCAGATTCGTACTGTTATCACAAAGTTTACAATACAAGTGTAGATCCAGGATTTCCTTTTGGGAAAGGCACTAAGGGCAAACTTTCATATTTTTGGAATTAACAAAGTACACAATATTTAAAATAATACATATATTTTGTTTAGATTAATTATATCGGTAACAAAAAAGATTTTATACCACAGTATAAATGTAAAATCTTTTTTTTATGTATCTATTTTTGTGTTCTTTCAAAGCGGCTGTATATGAAAAAAGAAACTGTACAGCACAACATTACTCTAAAAGCTTTATGCTGCTCTCTTATGTGCTGCCAACCTTTAGGACGGGATTGGAAAGTAAGGATAGAAAAATAGAATAGAGGGCTCATACCCGAGGAATGGGGTAATGGAGATAGGATAGACTAGATGGGATAGGAGAGATTGGATTGAAGGAGAAGAAAAAGAGGCAGCTCTAAAGAGCTGTAATTAAGATAATAGTTCCTGTATAACTCTACCACGGCTAAAATTACTTAATTGAAGTGCAAAAAATAATACGCTTGAAGATAACACTCAGAATACTTATAACTTCAAGCATAAATTGTTGTTGCCTCAAATGAAAAATTACAAGGTAAACGAAAATTAATACTTTCAATTTAATCTTCTGTTACGCAATATGTTCTGAAATTAATTTTCTATTACACGTTTTGGCGTAACACAATACAGGGTATAAAGGGTACGTGGAATGTAGCATGTATTCTCTTTATTTAATGCCTACACTTATTGACTTGGCTGTAGTTATCCGTCGGGTCGGAGGTATCAGACTACCCGACGTAGAGTCCAGGGCAAATTATTGAAAATTGAGAAACTAATTGCTGCTCGTAATTACCGTATTGATTTTGAAAGCTAAAGGCGATTTATAAGGGAAATCGAAGTCCGCGCGAAAAGAAGCAGAAAAGGTAAGAAAGCTCAGGATCCAGACCAGAATTTAGCGCTAGAATGATGATGGCTTTGGTCTAGATATTACTAGCATCACCTTCATACTTTCTATTATACATTTTACTCAAGCGTAAATTGCTTAACTTAGAATATATTGGAAGTTGTAGAAAGTTGTATATACAAGGTATCTGCTATGCGTATCGCAGCGCCGAAAATATACTGAAATTATATTATATTTTACACTTATACCTATATTTTTGGAATAGAATAATTAAATTGATTTGTTATAATGAGTTTGTTTCTAGCAAGTATAGTGTAAAATTTATTTTATACTACAGATGGCAACAAAGATTGCTGAGAGTACATAATATTGTATTCAATGTTTGTCTTTACGTTGTAATATGTATAAGTATTAAGTTATGATTATATGAATGTTGATGGAAAAGTATTCTATGCAAACGAGGTTATTATGATTGCTTATGAAATTGTATGGAAGCACGCAGAGCATCGACTCCATGAGTCATATAACCATATAACACAAATTCTTAACCAATATAGTCTGATATGAAAACCAAGCATTGGTGATGGAGCTAAAGCATAAATTAATAAATGCACGTTCATTGTGAATAAAACACCCTAATTATTTATTATATTATGGACAATAATAAAGAATCTTTATTGAAATGATAAATGCTACAATGGTTTATACTACTTTGTATAACTTTAAAAGAGATTATAAGTCTACAAATAAATTTAAACTACCTGCATATCTATATTCTTCTTCCATAATATACTGACTATTCGTAAATTAGCTTCGAGAAGTTTATGCGTTTGTAGGAATATTTGTATGGGAATTCTAAACATGGAATTTGAAATTCTTTGCACAATCAGCAAAAAGAGGTTCGTTACATTTTGAAGAAGAAATTATATTTACAATCAAAAGTCAATGGTGAAAGTCAAATAAATAATAATTAGTTTCATTGCTAATTTCTGTGAGGTCTGACTTTTGGTTTTAGTTTGATATTTGATTGATTTTATTTGTACATTCTTGTTATTTATTGCTCAGTGTTATTCTTTGTTGCTAATTGTCGTTATTTCATTTTAAAGTTGTTAATTAAAAATGGTACCCATGTTAAAACGTGGTCGAGGTAAGCTTTTGACTTTCCAAAGTAAAGAAGTTCTGTGTAAATTGTACAAATATTTCGAAAATGAATGCAATAGCAATCCGAGCAGTGTTATGACTCCTGCTTAATTACTTGCGGTAAATGTATAGCTTTCCGGTATTCGAATTTTAAGTAGCGGGGTGGTGAAATGGGGAGGGGGAGAGGCATACTAACCTTTACTTCAACCTTTAAGGTCCGGCGATCTTGAAATAAACTTTTTTTAATAAACATAACCTCACTTATTTTCACTGATTTTTTCGCTAATGTTGCACTTCTATCATAGGTCCGAAATCGAAAAATCCTTTCAAAGTTCCAAAAAAGCCAGTAATCAACATAAAAACAGCCAAAATAACCCAAAAACCAGCTTAATTGGAGAAAAATGAAGAAAAAACACAATAGAGCACATTTGTATACAATACAAGAGTAACCATTCAAAATGGCGACCAATAAAGACGATTTTTTTTTACGTAATCGCATTAATTTATATTTAACCAATATTTAAAAAAAATCAGCAGTGTATTGAAATTGAAATAAAATTGATATCATTAACATATTGATTCATTGTCATATTAAAAGCCAACTTGCTAGTCGTCCACTAAATTGATAAATAAAACAAGTGTTTCATATGAGACTTTCAAGGTATCGTAACTGTCTGTATGTACAAAAAAAAAGGTAAATGGTTACACTCGATTCTGGCACTCGCCGGCCGCTACCGCGGCACGCTCGCTTCGCTCGCTCGGCTCGTGCGCTTTGGTCTAAATATCACCTAACATAACCGACTGTTTGTGTATAAAATAAATAGTAAATGGTTACAGTCGGTTCTGGCACTCGCCGGCCGCTACCGCGGCACACTGACTACGCTTCCTCGGCTCTTTAAATAGAACATGGTGTCTATATAAATTAAGTAACTTTATAAATATATTTTATGGAAAACTAAACAAAAGTCTAAAAGAAAGCCAGTAGTCAACGTAAAAAGAATCTAAATTATTATAAAACACGGCACAAGTCATCGAAAAATAAAAATTTAACAGAAGAAAACACACTCACTCAACTACTAGAGAAAAGGAATAAAATGGCGGCAATAGAAGGGGCAATAAAGGTGGTAAAAAAACAATATTTTTTTTCATAGAAATATTTATCGATTTCCGAAAATTATTAAATAATTCTAAATCGTGAGCTACATGATTTCGAATTTCTTAATTACAAATCGATAAGTATTAATGACATATCGATTAATTTATTTTTATCATCACACCTTGTTAGCCAAGCCATTAAAAACAAAAGTGACAGTAAAAACTGTCACTTTTTAATCAGTCGATTATTATACATGTCTATTACCTACTCTAGCATTTATTTGTATTTATGCGTCAATTAAATTTGAAAGTTTATTTCTACATTAAAAACAGTTTTAGTGTTATAAAAAGTTCTGGCGGTTATATGTTATTCATGAGTACATTCATAAACAATTCGTGAGTACATTTATAAACTTAAATCACGGTTTTTTATTATCAAAAGTGGCACAATTTTACAACATAAATAAGTGAGTTTATGATTATAAACGAAAAAAAATTTAAACCCTCCGGACCTTAGGGGTTCTCGTAGGAGTGAGTATACCTCCCCCTATTCACTTCGCCCACCAACAACTTAACATTTGTGTACCGGATTGTTAAGTCGCAGCCTTACTTGCTGGTTAATTTAAACCAGGATTTCGATGGCTACCATCAGAAAGCTGCTACCAAAAAGCAAATGTCATTCTTCAGAACACGGTCCAACAATTTTATATTACAATTTATGATTATATGTACTTTTGTCCAAACGGTACCTCTACCTGAGAAATACATAGTTTTTATGTTATTATACATGCTTTTCATTACATAATAAAATTGCTTAAAATGATAAAGGCTGAGATGGTTGAAGTAATTGTCAGTCCCAGTCTTTAATTGAGCACTAATTTTGTGAAAACGCTAAATGGAAATCGTCATTTGACAGTAAAATTAAACATAATTATTTCGTTCAGAAGTTTCGAAATACGATGAGATTCCGCTGAAGACAGCATGAAACTTTACGCAATTTGCCGCTCCGAAAATGAATAGTGGTTTGATTTGTTCATTATTTATGGTGATAGGTTGTTTCACACACTTGAATGACTGCTTCTCGTAGAGCTATGTAAATTAAAACATGTGTATGTTAGTGAAATTAATACCAAATCTATTTGCTTTACAACAGTAAATTATGAGTTTTACAAATAAAGATGTTTTTCGTAAAAGGGTCACGAGCGTTCAATGTTTTTGTTAACTACGAAACACTAACCGTCTTACTCATATTTGGTCAAGAGTAAGTTTGTAGGCTTCTTAAAGATTCTTTAATTCTTAAATACGTCTAGCATAAACAATGTAAAATTGTCTCTTTTAATGTAATATAGTTAAAAGCTTGTGAAATTTTAAAACATACAACTAAAATAGGAAAGCAAGTTTCATTTCATGAAATACCAAATCGTTTAAATATTTAAGATTTATGTTAATATACAAGCCTAGGGTTAGTAGGGTTCTTAAAGAAGCCTACAAACTGACCCCAACTCAATATGAATAACAACGAATAAAAGCAGTACATCGCAAAATACCACATAACTCAAAAACTTTTAACGGTTATAGTTCAAACCAATGTTTGTAAGAGCATTCTTTACGGTTTACCACTTTGAATTATTTATATACTGCAAAAGTTAGAGGAAGTGCACATTTCTTTACAACCTTGTTAGCAAATGTGTCGTCACTCAATACGTTAGATAATAAAGTCAAACATAATATCAACACCAAGTCAACAAACATTGTACACACTTGTAAGATCATTTTTATTTCGTCCATGATTTGGCTACTGGTAGCGGTATAAGAAGAATATCTTCATGTTACATTTCATCTTTATAAACCCTGTACATACATACATACATAACTTCACGCCAGGTCCCTTGCGGGGTAGGCACGAACAACAGAGCGCCACACAGGCCCATTCTTACACACCTCACTTGCTTCTTTTACATTCATAGCTCTTGTCATGCACGCTCGTCTGTTCTTAAGGCTCCTAACATCACCTTCTGCTAACACATGATCAATTTGATCATGGAAGGTCTGTCGTGGCCTTCCGCGACTTCTGCATCCATCCACTTTTGCATTGTATATCTGTTTAGTCATTCTTTCATCATACATTCTTTCCACATGCCCGAACCACCGGAGCATTCCTTTCCTTACCTTCACCCCGACACTCTCTTTCAGACCAACTCTCTTTCTTACTTCGGTATTACGAACGCGGCCGCGAGCGTCACTCCGCAGATTTTGCGTAGTGCTCGCATCTCGACTGCGTTTACTCTACTTTCATGCTCTCTGTTCCATACCCAACTCTTGCTTCCATACGTGAGCGTAGGTACCAGCACCGCGTTGTGTATGGCAAGCTGGGCCTTCTGGCTGAGGTTCTTAGCGCCTAGAAGTTTACCTAACGCTCCATTCACACTATTCCCCAAATTTACTCTTCTTTCTATGTCAGCGGTGTACCTTCCATCCCTGCTAAAAGCACATCCAAGATATACAAACTCATTCACTTGTTCCAGCATAACATCATCGACCATTATCCTTACATTCGTTCTGGTTGTTTGTCTTTCAAACACCATAACCTTTGTTTTCTTCGCATTCAAATGTAAGCCTCTCGTCTGACAGTCATCTTTCATCATTGTGACTAGTGTTTGCAGTTCCGATGGCGATTCGGCTAAAAGCACGGCATCATCTGCATAAAGCAAAGTGCTAACAACTAGATCACCCATCCGCACCCCAACATCCATCAATCTTAATCTCTGGAGACAATTGTCCAGATATAGGATGAACAGGAAAGCCGACAGCACGCAGCCCTGTCGGACGCCAATATTGACGACAAACCAGGGCGACAGGCTGCCGTCTACCCGCACGCATGCCGTACAGTCCTCGTAAGTGGACTGCACAGCACGCAGCAATTGGCCATTAATCCCATATCCGGGCAATATGTCCCAGAGGTCCTTCCGCACAACCCTGTCAAATGCTTTCTCTAGATCCACAAAACCGCAAAAAACCTTCCGGCTCATAGCCAGTTGCTTCTCCACGATATTGCGGAGCGAGAAAACTTGATCCATACATCCCCTTCCATTTCTGAAGCCCCCTTGTGCATCCCACAGTAATCCATCGGATACCACTCTCATTCTCCTTTCAATAATCTTCGCATACACTTTAGATGCTGTGCTGATCAAACTGATGGCCCTGTAGCTGGCGCACTCCATACGTGACCCCTTGCCTTTATACAAGGGCACGATGACAGCGCGCCTCCAGTCCTCGGGAACCTTTCCCGTCCTCCAACACAAGTTGCATAAGGACAGGAAAGCGTCCTGGACGCAGGTTCCACCATATTTGATCATCTCAGCAGACACACTATCGATTCCTGCTGCCTTTCCATTTTTCAGACTTCTTATCGACCATTCGATCTCTTCCAAAGTGATCTCGGATGCTGACTCCTCCGAGTCGGTCACAGACTCGGTCGTGGTGCCAGCATCCGGGATATTATCATACATTTCTCTAAAATATTCACTCCATCGCGCTAACACCTCTTGTGGGTTAGCAAGAATGTCCCCTGCTTTAGATTTTATTCTTTCCATTCTGAAAGCTGACGAACAACCCCGAGTATTCCTAACCTCTCTCCAAAAGAGTTTGGTATTCGCCTCGAAGTTCTTCGTCAGCTTCTCTTCTTTTTCAATTTTATTCTTTCACGCTTCTCTTTCACTAAAGCTTTGGTGTCATTCTTGCAGCGGCGATATATTTCTTTCTTCATCTCTTTCATACTGTCATTTTGGTGCAAAGATGCAACATAATCTAGCCCGGCTTTTCTCTTTCTCTCTACGCTAGATTTAACATCCGCGTCCCACCATTCGTCACCTTTCGTTGTTATATGCCTCTTTGCGCATCCACATACTTCTTTTGCGCTTTCCACTATACTTTTTTTATTACTATCCCAGTCATTATCCACATCTAAGTCGGAGAAGTCCGCTTTTGCAAGCCTTTCTTCGACTAGGCGCGCATACATACTCCTTACACTAATATCTTCCAATTTTTCACACTTTATTCTTTCAAGCTCCCCGAAATTGGTACGCTCTCGCCAGTGCCTCCACTTCTTGAAAAGGCCCACAAACCGGCTTATCACCAGGTAGTGGTCCGTTTCAAGAGTGGGGCCTCTGTAGGCTCTTGTATCCATTATTGTATTTCGGAGGCGACTATCTATTAAAATCAGATCAATCATACTTTTCTGTTCATTCATTCTCCATGTATACGTGTGAATATCCTTATGATGGAATAAGGTGTTCAACACAAGCAAGTTTCTTTCCATGCATACGTCTATGATTGGCTTACCAGCATCGTTCGCTCTCTTGTCACCATGGGGTCCAAGGACAGCCTCAAAGCCGTCTCTTTTGGTCCCCACCCATCCATTGAGATCACCACACATAATTAGTCTTTCGTTCCCTTCAGCTAGATCCAGAATTTCTCTCACAGACTCCCAAAACTTCTCGAGATCTTGGGGATCTGCTGAGCTTACGGGAGCATAAGCTGCGACCAGAAAAACTCGCGTGATCCCCAGTTTTAGACGGACCCAAAGAAGTCTCGGGTTCACGAGACAATAGTCTTTCACTCCAGACACAAAGCGGGATGAGAGTACGATGCCTACCCCCCCCACTTGCACGCTCGTCCAGGTTCACGCCGGACTACAGAGCAAGCATGCCACCGGGGAGGTCATCGACGTCACACTCCTTCCGCTTTGTCTCTGTCAGACATAAGGCATCCAGGCTTCTCTCATTCATTATATCAATCATTTCATCCATCTTATCTTTCATTCCACCTCTCACATTCCACGTGCCTATACGGCACTCTGCTCCTCTCGACCCGCCAGGTTTGGCGCTGCGTGAAGGGTGGCGGCCCCCTTCGCCGCATGCGCAAGAGTTCATACCGACGGGGGCGCATCGGTGAGCGTCGCCTGCGGGGGACGCCCTATCGTGTACTGCACTCGGGTGAATTCTGGTCAGAATTGTGGCCCTCTGGGCCAGCGGGGATCGCGACGCGCACGCGTCTGACATGACCCCCTATAAACCCTGTAGTTTCTTATAAATATTACTTATATACAAAAATAAGCACATACAAAGAAGTCGTGGTGGTAATGGCATGCCCACGCTTCCGAAACTGAAAATGCTGCCGGCTTGAATCCAGGCCCGAACGCAACACTTAGGCAGTTTTCTGACCTAATGTGCATATTTTTACTATTACCACGTGCTAATAACGGCGGAGAAAAAAAATTGTGATGAAACCTACACATCGAGATAACCGATGTCTCAAATCAGCCAAGCCGCCATGGACAAGCATGGCGGGTATACTGTCCTCAATAGTGAAGGCCTGAGCCCAGCAGTGTAATATTTATGGGCTGTTATTATTTATATATATTTTATAAAAACAAGCAAACAAACAGATAAATGAATGAACAGAGATATGACGATAACAAAGGTTCCGTTTTAATTAAAATTACTATGAAACTCTGAAAAGTAAATAGGGTCCTGTAACCAAAATTGCTTTGTCTTAGTAGCTCGAGTAATAGAGGTTCTAATAGCCTTCTAAAGAGCAAACGGTGGTCCCGTTAAATCTTGTCAATTTGCCAGAAAATTTCAAATGATGCCCTTCGAAAGTCCGACACGCCGTTTCAAACATTTTATTGACACTGAGGATCCTAGACTAATTGTAGGTTACTCTGCGATTAAATGAATGTTTTAATACGAAGATTTTCTTGTTCAAATTAAGTCGGATCGGGAGGGATTATAAAGTGCCTTATTCGGTTTGAAGATAAGTATTGCCACCTTTGTGGACGTACTGCTCTAGAATGTAATGTAAAACGTGCTTTGGAATACTTATACGTTTTAGATTTGGGTTGTTGGCGATAAGATCGTGCTTGCTTTACTATTTGTACAGTAGTATTTTTTTAGATATTTAAATAGTAATAACATTCCAGTACTGAGCTCGGACCTCTAAATTTTTTAGGGAAACAGACAGTATATCTGTCATGCTTGTCCAAGATGACTGGGCAATCATGATCCATTAGTTATCTGCGATGTGCGAAAGAAGACATCGTGATGTAACACGATGTTTTATTTCCTATAAAATACTTTAAGGAAAATTAATTTGCACAAAATCTGTAGACTATTTTTTGGTTTGTGGAATATGTAGCTAAAACGATGGATGGATGGATGTTTGTCACCTCTACGGGACTCTTCTATTATATTCTTGTAATGGTGGATACCTGGATGCTTTTTAATTATTTTATGTTGATTTGATTTCAAACGGAAACTCAGTTCTAATATTTGATCTTAATTATATAAACATAACTTAAGAATACGCTTTTATGTTGTTATTGCACTATTTACATCTTTCGATAGTTTATAGGCCAGAAACAGATTATTATTGTAATATATGTAGAGTAGTCTAAATAAAGACATAATAATACAGATTTAACAATGTGGTTTATTGATACTGACAGTTTGCAATAACATCAAAATTATCGACGGTTCAATTCTTTTACACATTTTAATATTTAATTAGTCTGAGGTAATACGCCTACTGGGAACTGTGGGTTGTACGTCAGAAGCAGGGAAAATACAGGTATAACGTGTCAAAGACAGATATGTTAGTTAAGTTTATTTTCATTTGAAAACTTGACATTACCATTGGCCCTATAACTAAAGAACACTAGGCGAAGGACAGCTTCCTGTGGTAGAAATAATTCTATAGCTCCATCTATTCGCTATGGAAGGTATAGAAATGACACGTAGGACATAAACCTCGCCGATAAGTCAATTTCATATCATCATTGCCTATATGTCTAATTTAGTAAGAAATTGAAGAAAATCGCTAAATCGGCAATGATTTTTAGACAAGAGAAATTTCATTGAGGACTTATCAAGGCGGGGACGTTCAGCGGGGGCGTGTGAGATTCGTAACGTTAAGATGACAACAGCACATCCGAGGAAAAGTTCATCTGAGTCGGGGATACCCACTAAAACCCTTGTTCCATTCTTCGTCTTAAATCTTCAATATGTTTTAACTGGTACTGGTTTTGTAGTTGTCTTGTTTTGTTTAGATGTTCTTTAAATTTGTAACATATAATATTTCCTGTAGACCACGAGCCATAAAAATAGCCCGGACTCTTTTAGGGCTTTCCTGGGGCCATGGGAAGACTAGCACGTAGGGGCGGGCCCCTTGAAAAATTTACCTAAATGACACTGACCGGCGATTGTACCTGTCTTCACCATATAAAAATGCGCCCAAGGAAAAACCCCTGTATGTGTAGGACTATTGTAGGGAATGAGAACCAAAGGTACCGCGCTATTAGGGTGAACTGCTAATGATACTACGGAACGGGGACTATGGCGTCTGCCCGTGCAAACTAGCTTGAAGCTACTTCCAATATTATGCCATTTATCACTTCCTTGGAAGTTTGAGTCTTAGCTCTAGAGATCCATACTCCCCGCCGGCTGGCTAAGTCTAGCACGGAAGCCTTGAACAATCATATATAATATTATTAATATATAGGGTAGTTATTCTTTTTTCTTATTTTCTGTGGGCTCGAAGTGCGTCTTCAAATCTTTAGATTTTATCTTGTAACTGTTTGTCATATGTGTTTTATGTTTCCTATACTGTGTTACATTCTACTTTATGCATTAGTATGTATATGTGTGAATATGTTATTATTTAAGTCAAGTATCCACGACGGTCAATGTTAATGGTCAATTAACCAATGAGGCGGGGCGGGTATTGAAAATTAGCGTTGTGCTGGATGGAGGAAACTCCAACACATTTGTAGGAAATGCTACATATGACATATTAATTTAACCATAGAAATGAATAAATTGTTTGTTAGCACATACATTCTTTCTTTCTAAGCCTTGTTTTCAAAAATAACTTTTTGTATACTATGTGATATAATGCGTTACCTGAACAAGCTTGTGGTGGTAGCGGGAATATGAGTGTAGTTGAGGACTTGCGCCTGGCGACGGCGCAGCCGAGGGACTGGGGCTTGAAGCTGCGTAGTTGCTGCATAAAATCGCTGCACTCCATCAGCGCGACGTCCGCGAAGTGCAGGTCGCACAGAATTTGGTTTTTGAAGCGGCGAGCACGTTTCTGGTGAACGAAGGTAAACAAATCAAATATTATTAAACACATGTTTATAATATTAATCCATACACGTCCAGGTATCCCATATTTAAACACGGTACGCTTGTTCAAGGTCGATTGGTCGGTTTCATATACATAAAAAACGTCTTTCGTATAAAGTCATTTTTGTTACGTAGCTTTCTGCACCTAGACTTTTTGTTTATATTTTAAAAAGATGTAGCTTAGTATAAATGTAGTCTATCTTAATAATAGAGGGAAATTATTGTTAATTTAGTTGTCATGCTAAAACTATGTAACATTTGAGTCATATAATTCCAATACCCGCCAACTCCCTTAAAAAACAAAATTAAGTTATTTATGTTTCTGGATAGTCTATGAATTTTTTGTATGTCAATTTGTTCGTTTTATACCAAAAACCGCCAACTTCCAAATAATTTGACATCAAACTTTCGAATTTGTTCCAAAATCCGAGATATTAAAACACTTTTTTGCTTTTACTGACAATATGTTGCGTGTGGAGTTAGCTGATATTGGAATTATACGACTCATTTATTAGTGGAGACGGAATTTGGAACCTAAATGATTTTATATCCTAGCAGCTCTCTAGCTATCAATATGGCCGCCGAAGTGTGTTGTTATTAGTTTGAATAAACAAAAAAAGAGAAAAACTATTTGATCTATTGTACATTTATGTAGATTGATGGCGATCTTCGTCAAGAACGAAAATTTCGCTGTTAAAAGCAATTATTCCTAGAAATATATGAATATTTTTTAAATTAACTTTTGTTCTAACTAAGCTTGAGTTATAATATTGTGTAAGATTGCTTCGGAGTAGCTGGATTAGTATCCGTTGAAGTATTAGAAGTAGGTAATCCTTATTTGATTAGTTTCGCTTATAAAGACGCTTTAGATAAGCTGTTTATGGCTTTCCTATAAGAGGGTATTTTTCATCTTATTTCGGCAGGCTTACCTTGTCAAACAAGTGATGAAATATTTTTAAATTTTTACTTTTTTCGTCGTTGTAAATCCGCAGATAAGGTACTTATGTATTATTCAATATGTTGTGGATTAGAACCTTGGTAGACGGTTGTGAGTAGTATCATGGTGCTTTGGGTTATTTAAACCATTAAACGGAGTCGTCTCGGTCGGCGCTTGCCAGGCCAACGCGGGGCAGGCGATTGCCATTTCCCATGGCTTTGGCTGGATAGCATAGGTGAATGAAAGAAACACAGGGATTTTTAGTGCGTATTTCGGAGTAATAAGCTATCTTCATCAGAGTAAAGCCAGGCCGGCAAGTCTCTATATATGCTCACTGATGATCCCCGTATGGTGAGAAGTCCGTATTCGTAAGTGGATTATTTCTTGTAAAAAGAGGTTATTACAAAAACTCACAGATGTTAATTAGGTAAATCCGTGAGTGGAGAGTAAAGAACCTCATTGCTACAAAAAACGCCGATCAGTATGGCCGATCCCAGTAACATCCAATCCAGAATATATAGGTATAATGAAAAAACGTTTAAAAGAATTATTATTAGACAAATAGGTAATTTCTTAGCCCATTAAACAACAGAAACCGTCAAGCTTAAGTCTTCAAACACCCAAAATAATTAGCAAAACAACAAAGAAAGCTTCCATTGTCCCTGATACAAAGGTTTATTTATTAGAAGGTAATTTCCATAAACGCGTGATCGGTAAATGCTCATGGTTATCTGAGATCAGGCGGCGGTACGCTATTCTGACCCGAAAAACAATTTCGTAAACGCACCTTTAGATAGATAGGTATAAAGGAAATGGGTAGGTACTATACTACCTACCCATTTCCGTTATCCTTATGTAATACCCCATTTGAACCGGATACGAAAAGAAGAAATGTCTTTAAATCCTCCAACATTTCCAAACGTTAAGGATGTTTTTTTTTATTACAGCTTCCTTTTCCGTAAATTTTCTTCTACATATAACTAGTATTTTTGTTAAATTTATCGCTTGGGTTCTGTAAATAGGCAGACGGCCCACTTGATGCAAAGCGGTTACCATCGCCTATGGACATTTGCAACACTAAAGAGACTGAAACCTGGTCACTAATGCCGGAACACAAATGGTAGCCATCCAATCGGGTAGATACCTTACCAACTGGCTGTGTTGTTTTGTCGCCTCCTACGACAGGCCGCCCGGCCGCATGAAATTGTATTCTTTCTCCGTTTCTGCACGGATATTAGTAGAGCAGACGGTGAAGACTGACCTTCACCTTTCTGATAACCAGATAAGACTGTGTGTTGTATTTTTATCACATTATATTGATTTATAAAGACGCATATGATAGCTTGGCAATCGAAAAGTTTTCATGGCTACTATTCATTTTATGAAATATTAAATAAACTTGTTTATTCATTAATAATAGTAATTCATTCACAAAACATCGGTTGGTTTTCTGACTACTCTTCTAAGTCTAAATCCATAATGGTTGCCTAAATAGTGAATCTCAAAAATAAGTTGATTATAGAGATCATCTCCCACAGGTTCCAGGCCAATGTTGTTCTGGTTGGTTACTTTATAGGAATCATTCGTTTTAGCGTTGGTAATTATTTAAGAAATTAAATCATTCTGCACTTTATAATAAAAAAATATTACTGGGACCAATTATTCGGTTTTTTCGTCTAAATTTTACTTACATATCCAACAGGAATTTTTCGATGGTCTAAGATAAAAAACATACTATGATCAGTTTAAAGATAGGTGTATGCATTTTAACTTACTTACCAATTGCTTTAAACCAATTTATTATGAGTTATTAGAAAACTTAACGCTAGTTACATTTGAAATTCCACCGCTTTTAATGTCGTATTATGGTTAGTAAAATTATTTACAGATTAAAAATATGTATTGATTTTTCTATATGTTATCTGATCATGACCAATAATAAGGAGTGGTCGTGTGCTTAGTTTTGTTAGAAAAACATGTGTCTACTAGTACATACATACATGATAATATGATCCTAGTATATATAATAAAAGAAGATACGACTTAGTTTGTACACTTGTACCATACCGCCTGCGATTAGCTGACCGACATGCTTATTTTCTTAGTCCCAAAATTTACAACCGAGTTAATAAGTTACTAAATATATACTCTCTTACTCATCGCGAATGTAAATTAAAATTATTCAACTGGCTAATAGAACTCCCTTATGACGACACCGAGAATTTACTAAACTGACTACACCAGTTTAATAGGTCTGTAACCATACACTCACTCATTTCACTTGTACACACATCACACACACAACACACACATTCACATCACAAACAGATACACACCACATTCATATACACACCAAAAACAAATATTATTACAAAAATTTCAAATGTATAAACTTTAAGATTATTTTCGTTTGAATTGTATAACAAACGAGTTGTTGGAAGTGGGCGCTAACAACTGCAACACAGTATTATACTACAGCAGTTGTTTGCGACACCAAATTGTTGCTGTATACTTTGTTATTGGTTTCGAATAAATTCTTTAATTCTTAATTCTTTAATATGCTTAGGGGAAAAGCCAGATATTTGTTATAGTCTACTTCTATGTAAGATAATAAACGGTTTATATATAAATTTTATTGACATCGATTTAGAGCGTAGATATTTAATTTTAGCAAATTCAGTTTTGCTGTTATGTAAGAGCTTTGCGTGCCAAGTTACAAACGAATTTGAAGAAATTTAATAAAATTTAATACCAGGGCGCATTTCATATAATAAACCAGGACATTCAAAGAGCAGGCGTAGTTTCTGCATTATAATTTTTGTTATATAACATTTTACTTTGTTCTTTGTACGTTAGGGTTAAAATTTCAAAGATAAACCCGCCTGGTATTTCGTATTTTCCATTTACATTTTAGGCATCGCTTATTAAAATCAGCTAATTATTGAGTTTGTTGTTAGATCTATTGTTGCTGTTACATTCAATTAATGGTTCATTAACTGACTTCAGAAGGATACACATACAAAGGACGTATGTCATCTATAGAATTAGAATTTCTGTACAATGATTTTTTTTCTAAAAACCGAGTCAGTGGGATGTAAGAAGTGAAATAGAACTAATTTAGATTTTTTCAAATTTTTTGTTTCTCTGTTTGTCTGTTTGTACGGCCTTATCTCCGAAAAGAGTGGACCGACTAAATTAAATTTTGTATGGTGGTAGCCTATATCTCTGGTCAACATGTAGGATACTATTGATCCTGAAAAAAAATTCCACGCGGACGAAGTCGCGGGCAGAAGCTAGTAATAGATAATTTTGAAAAGACAAAATATATTCTTATATCATTTGATAATGAGAAAACGTGAAAAGATAGAGCACGGACTAGTAGAAGCGACATCTTAAGACGGCACATCTTTTGTAAGTAATAAAAAAGTTATAAAACTTTGATACTTTAACAGTACTTCAATAAGTACATTAAGTATGTGGAAGCACCCAACTTTTTCCAGACGTAATATATTTGACAATAAATTACTTTTTATTACTAAATTATCCTTTAGCCTTAATGAGTTTTTGCGAACTCGAAACCGCCCGAATTATTGTGGAGCGAAGGAAAAAGGGTAAAATTACCTCATTTTATCAATACCCTTAGGGCTTGCTAAAGATATTTCACAAAGAACAAATAATAATCAGTACTGTTTATTTCTTTTATAAATTCGGACCTTTATTATAATCACTTATGTAAAAGAGGTTTCTATAATTTTATTTATTTATGTGGGAACTAGAGCTTCCCTCGAGTTTTCGCTTGAGTTATTTCGAGGAAATTGACTTATTTTACGGTATAAAAATAACAATGTCATATAACAACATAACTGTAAATACCGTGGTGTCATATTTATTCAACATAATAAAATCCCTCTTATACTCATTGGGAATGTAAGCTCAAATTATAGAACTGGTTACTAGAACTGACACAACACAACACACACAACAACACACACACACACACACACACACACACACACACACACACACACACACACACACACACACCACACACACACCACACCACACACACACCACTCGCACACACACCCACTCACACACACCACACACACACACACACTCACACACCTAATTAATACTCGTGTTGCGAGATACGCTAGCAACTGCAACATAGTACTGTGTACTACAGCGGTTGTTTGCGTTACTTCATTGTTTTATGTACACTCACATGATGTTTTGACAAAAAAAACTTTACTTCGTTAATTAATATAATTGTATAGTAATATTTTCATTAATAATGGCTATGTAGATGAGAAAACTTTAACACAAGACGGCCCAAAAGTTAGAGACAGATCCACTCCATTGCTCACAGTCAGTTAAATCTTGATATACATCGTTTTGGGGGTAAAATATTGATACTGAAGCCGCAGGTTTTGCAAACTTTGGCAACGAGAAGACTTTCCGCAAATATATTGAACGGCCGATAATGATAATAAGAAAACTTTTCCATACAATGTGTTGGCATCCTAAAATATATGGTAGCTAATATATTGTTACGAGTTTGCGGGACTCGAATTAAAATGCCGTTAGAATTATTATAGAATTTATTAGAACTAGAATACACACACGTATAACACAGGTACAAAAATAACCAAATGCAACAAATCCAAATGTAATGCAGAAGGTCGTAATTTAAAAAAATTAAAACTTCGTTTAAAAAAACGGACTTCAAAAACTAAAAAACTAAAATGTATAAAACAACTTATTTCTAAAGCTATTATTATTAATATATATTATCTAAAACATCTTAAAGTCGGTGCTTAGTAATTTTCAAAATATAGTAATTTTTATGTTTTACTTTGCACGGACTTCAAGATGTTTTAGATAATATATATTAATAATAATAGCTTTAGAAATAAGTTATTTTATACATTTTAGTTTTTAGTTTTTGAAGTCGGTTTTTTTAAACGAAGTTTTTATTTTTTATTTGTTACTTTTTAGTGTCTAGCTATGTATGGGTGGACTTATGAATGGTGCGCGCTTCTTAAAAAATATAGGTCCCAAGAAACGAGAACAATTTTTTTTTCGTAAAATGAAAACTACTGGGCCAAACTATGTCAAATTTTTAGGGGATCGCATGGCAGCTATTTCGCGTCGAACGAAAAAAGAATCACGTAAATCGAATCATATATCTCAGAGTATCGGTGTACATATGGAATGAAAAGAAATTTTTTTCATAAAAAATGTTCATAAAATGTAAACTACTGGGCCAAACTATGTAAAATTTTTAGCGGACCAATTGGAAGCTATTCCACGTCAAACAAAAAAAGAATCACGTAAATCGGATCATAAATCACGGAGTAATCGGCGAACATACATAAAAAAAAGATCCCGACGAATTGAGAACCTCCTCCTTTTTTCGAAGTAGGTTAATAAAACCCGCAAAGTCAGTCACTATTAGATTCGCAAATGTACTCACGTCACGCGTGTATTGTAGTTGTAGCTCAACTGACCCCTTCTCTCAATCAGGCCGTCGTTTTATACTTCACAAATGCAAATGCGCCCGCCCGGCAACGTCGATCTAATTTCCTAGAATTAGCTTGTACTTATAATCCGCAACACAAGGCTAATGATGCTCCTGAGCGGCCGTAAACGAGTACAATAGGACAATAGGCTGTTCTCCACAATAACTAGAAACATATGCCAGTAAACAGTGAACAAAAGAAGGCGATAGGATTACAATTAGTTCAAATGCCGAAAGATAATAAAATGTGCTTTTACAGATCTGTACGTGGAATTTATCTTTGTCGGAGTCAAGTTGTGACAATATATTTATCGTCCTCCAGTCATGAAACCATAGTTGTAGTAATTACTCACATAATGCCATAATTTAAAAGATTATATGAAACTTTGTAAATAATTGTATACGATGTACAACTTTGACAGTTATGGAAATAAGTGATTGTATAGTTATGAAAACCTTGTTCTTGCAAACTGGCGTCACTTGAAATACGGATCGCTAACAGCGTATCAGTTGATTATGACGCTGAAATATAAAAACGGCTACTGTTTGTCGGGAACAATTAAGCGTCTCGCACACTATGTAGTTACGGTAAGCTATCGTTGTCTCCTTCTGCGAGCACATTATGCTTGTAAAGGAGAAGACGGAGCGTGAGCGCACGTTACGGCTCCGCTCCCGCCAAAGAAGGACGCGCCGGCGCCGGAGGGGTAGCATGAACATTCGCCCGAACTTGAAGATGCCGGGGAATTAAAGCCCCCCGGCAGTGCAAGTGGCCACGCCTGCCAGAGCTGTGGAGAGGCTAGGTCATATACTCGTAGCCCTGGCATAAAGCGCAGGACGGAACACCCAGGGGTTTTAATGGGTATCCCTAAGTGGCGAGTGACAATAGCATATCACCAGTTCGGACTGGGCATGCTAGTGCCACCCCGACCTGGTGAATGCCACACACGTGAACTATTCCCCCAAGCTTCTGTGCTTGTCGCGGCTTATGTTCCTCAATCGGATTTCTCCTGGCTAAAGAAAAAGCTATCGGTATCAGAGCGCATATTATTATTATCTTTCAGCATCGCTCTCTATGTACTTTAATGAACTGTCACACACAGCGCAGATATAATATATATTATCGTATAAAGTACCCGTAGACAGTGACCGATATCGTAAGATGGCGACATAATATCTGCAGATACCATCAGCAGATATAAATAATATGGCATAACAATTTATCTGCTAATAAATACAGAGGCGGTTGTGCACCAACCTTACTTTCAAACGTTTTTAACAGACTTCAAAAAGGAGAAGTAGGAGGAAGAGGATTAGTCTTCAGTCTAGAGGTTCTAATTCATCTTGCGAAATTCCACCTAAACAAATTAACTAACGAACGATGCAAGTCAAATAAAAACTTGTAAAAAGACTGTTTTAAGTAAACAGACTTTTATACTCTAAAATTACTTGTGTCGCTATGGTTATTTTATACAAAGTCGTTTCTCAGCACAAAATGAAGTAAATAACAGACTTTCAACTCTTTCGGCTACACGCGCTGGGTATTTAATGCAGTCTTTTGAACCTCGTCTCAATGGCTAAGTACATTTTTTATATATATTGAATATTTTTGTTTTCATGCTGGCGTTTATAAAATTATATACTACAGTAATATTGTAGTAAAGAAAAGGATATTAAACGTTATACTTTTTGGTAATATTAGTATTTTATATTTTAGACCTATATGGCCTATATTAATAATTATATTATTTTGACTACTTATCATTGTACATTAATCTAACGTAACGTAGTTCTGCCTGCTCCTTCAAGTAGTGAGAAGGTCCGAGCGCAGTTGTGAAGTGTTGTAAACAAATCCTACAGGAAACCTGAACCAAGTAGTGGGACGATATCCATGTTTGAAAAGTGACTTAGTCTGGATGTTTTATTCAAATTGTGTTATGTTGACACAGAGCCGTTAGAGCAAATAAAATTACTTCGAAAGCTCTTTTTGTAGATTTTAATACTTCATTGTTATATTCTAGTCGCTTTGTAAGCAAATTTGACAACGAATACCCCCGATACTACTTACTTAAACACAAAACTGAAACGTAAGCGAGCTTGAGGAGACAAATTTTGATTAAGATTAAAGATACCGTGAAAATTATAGCAGCTTGAGGACTTAATTGTCGAAGATTAATATCTAGAGCCTACTCGACAATTGTTATCACCTAAAGCATAGTCATTGAGGAACAAATTTGAATATACCTGAAAGAGACCTTATATAAATTAAGTACTGATAAACATAATACATTTAATCTTTAATTAACTTGTAAACAGTTCATTATACTCACTGCCACACTCTAAAAGCTTAAAGAATATTCAGCTAAGATTTAGTTAACACTCTCATCGAAAGGTCGTTCTTCACATATAATTTTTCAATTTCAGTCGTTAAGTGTGATAGTGCGCGTATATCCACGCCTAGGGCGTACTCGCTAGAGCGACAGAACGCCTGACAGACATACAGACACTTTTTACCATTTTGCAAGTAAATATCTTGCCATATTGACTTAAATAAAAGAGTTAGTCACACTGTTACGATTCTCAATACCTCTCTAACTATACCCCATGCGACAGTACACCTATCTAGGCTATCCATAGTCATCCAAGAAGAGCACTTTCTTCCAAACCATAACTCTTATTTTTATTTCGATTTCACTACATCATAAAGCATCGTAAGGTAAGGAAAGAAACGCTCCCCTGGTTCGGGCATGAGGAAAGAATGAATGATGGAAGAATGACTAAACAGATATACAATGCAAAAGTGGATGGATGCAGAAGTCGCGGAAGGCCACAACACACCTTCCATAATCAAATTGATCGTGTACTAGCAGAAGGTGATGTCAGGAGTCTTAAAAACAGACGAGCGTGCATGGCAAGAGCTATGAATGTCAAAGAAGCAAGTGAGTTGTGTAACAATAAGCCTAAATGGCGCTCTGTTGTTCGTGCCTACCCCGCAAGGGATCTGGCGTGAAGTTATGTATGTATAAAGCATCGTAATACTTGGATTTCATACAATATCATATTAGTATTATGTTTAAAAAATGTGTGATAATTTTTCTCCGGGACTAACAGCTCGTTAGTGTTGCAAATGTCAAAGTTTCAGTTTTAGTTTTTGTCAACTTTCTACACTAGTCAGCTCTGGGTGAAATACACAAAGAAGGCTTTAAGAACCATTAGGGTGCAATATAAGAATGTATATCGCATCCTATCCACAAAACTGCACCAATTGTGCAGCGCTTCGGGCATGTTCTCATAGAGTTCGGCATAGAGGATTGCAATAAGGAGGTCATGGATCGCGGGGCTTACCATTTGTTGAACCATCAATTAGTCTGATATAGATAGCTATAAAAACACATTCGTACCAATTTTCATCCATATAGATTGAGTAGTCTAGAAATATTTCTGGGAGTTGCACAGACAACCGACGAACGGATTTTATAAAGTAAGGTATGTGCCAAAATGGCCACATGAACTTAAAAAGAAAGACTGAATATTCTTGACTAATAACCTAACAAGATTGTAATCGTGAACGTTGAAGAATTTCTTTCGGTGTTTCTTCTCTTCTAAGTACAACATGTTGCGAAGTGGTGGTAAATTTGATAAGGCTCCTATAGAGTTAATAAAACCATAAACAAAAATTAAAATGAACATGTTGGGGGTAGCTAAGCTTATAACTTTAACATTACTAATTGACATTCGACATCCTTGTCTTCCTTCAGATCACAGCCACTGAAAAGTGACCAAAACGTCGGAATATAAATCACACAAAATATTGCGTTTGAACCCGTTAAAACGTAGTTTTATTATTTGTACTAGTCGCGAAAACTTGAGAATAGTAAATTAGTGATTTCTATAAATATAGATAAACTATCGAACCGTTTCATACAGAGTATATTTATTCTTTATACACAACGATTAATTAAACGTGTTTGTATTACATAATGTAGGAGGTGTTTAATACGTTATGTATATGTATGTATTTAATAAATAAAATGTGGTCCCAAATATTCAGAGGTGTGGAAATCTGTCCGTCTGTTAATCCAAGGGCGACTGGGTATCCGGCTCATTTAGAAATATACCAATCGAGCTTCAAAATGTAATAAAAAGTATTGTAACGGTATTGTAGAAGATAATACTTCCAAAACTTTTATTGATGCTGAAGTATAGCACTTTGCACTTCGTTAAAACAATTACTTCTTTAGATAAAATATCAATTATCATTATCCTAATTCTTTTCGAATTCCCGCTAGACTTTTTGTTAAAAGGCTACAACATGGCTGTTTCGAAATGAATAAATTATGAAGGGTTAACTGTGTATTTAAAATTAAAATATAATTTGTTAGTTACGGTCTAGTTATGACTCACAACAGAATTACAAAGTTTTGTTCTGTAATTTAAAGTGGCTTCTTTTCACACTATTAAATTACACAAGATATTGTCTTTTATACCTAGAGAAGTAAAGTAAAAGATAGACATCTACAATTTTTCCACCCAATAATATATATTGATATATCGTAGAGTTTCATATTATGTACTCTCGATAGCGGGGAAAAATATGAGATATTAGGAAAGTAATATATTTATCTCACAAGATGAGATAGTTTCCGTGGAATAATGTATGATTTTCGTACCTCATGATTACGTGATAGAAGCCAAATGAACTGATTATTCTCATGAGATATGATATACATGTTCAAATACGTGATTGAACCACGATTGAACATAATTTTATGTTAGAAAATGGGTCAATTTTATTATATAAAAAAATGCGGTAAACTTTTTAGCCCTAAATACAATATAGAAGAAATATGTAAACTAATGTAATTTACAAAACATTAATAAATTATAATCAATTTATAACTTATTAAAAAAGACTTATTTAATAAAGAAATGCTGTCAGTGTTTAACTATAAACACATTAATAGGAATAGATACATTTCGAAAATAATTTTCCATGGTTTACCATATAACGTGGCTTCAACGCAATCAAAGGAATATCTCGTTTAAAATGTATGGTGTATACACTCTAAACAAAAAAATGTTGATGTTTCAAGCGAGCGCAATAGCAAAAAAGATTTTTGATGCATACTGTATTTTTAATATCTAACAGTGCATAAATAATCAATAGAAAATGTGTTTCCGTGTATTTGCAAATACTGAGAGAGACATTGACGGATGCAGCAGATGAGATAAAAATGAACCTAAAATTCCTGTATCCTGTGTTTTTGTTCCTACCCGTGAAGTAATTAAGTAATTAAATTTTTACTTTGTGCATACCATATCGATACATTTATATATTTTTCTTGATTCCAAAATATTAATACCTAATTTCCAAAATTTTAGTGTTGATAACTATTACTTTAGAGTAGGGGTTATATATATAAGGAAAGATGCGGCCCACATTGGACAAGATTGGCAAGAAATAGGGATGAATGGAAAAAACTGGGGGAGGCCTACGCCGCTGAGGCAACTTCCGTAGATAAACAATAATGTATTATTTTTTTTTAGAAAAAGGACATAGATTTTATAGATTTGACATATTTTAAAAAGAAAAAAAAGTTGTGTAACAATTTATGAATTTAATTATGTTTTTAATATGACGCTCTAGCGTAAATAAAGCGTAATAAAAAATAAAAAAGCCTTTATTCTAATAAAGGCTTTTTTATTTTTATTTATTATATACATATTATGGTATTAAGAATGTTTGTTAATTAATTTCAGAAAGTAGTATATTACGTATGATAGGCACCGATCACCTCACCTACGTGAGGTGATCGGCTTGCACTCCCTAGGTTCCTACGTCCGAGAACCACGCACCCCCTGCACCCCGGGTAAAAACGGCCTTGAAGCTAGCGATACTCTCCCCATCATATTTCATTTTCAAAATCAATATCTGTTAGGCGGCAACGGCATAACTCCTAAGTATTATTGTAATTAGAAAATAATCCACTCCTTGTCCCACTTTCGCGAGAAGTGACTCAATACATTTGAAGAGTTTCTTTTGTTCCCAAATCGCAGTTGAAGGACATTTTCCTTCCGCTCTCGATTTTATTATCTTATCGTTTAGCTTGATAAACCTCAGAGAAAAATATTTAGAACTTTACTTATCAAGGGCAAAGTGTTTTGGTTTCTAAGCTAACAATGGTCGATATTTTAGGTATATAAAGTTACGATTATATGTGCATTAAAATAACTAATCATCTCTTTTCCCATACTCTACTCCATCCCCCTATCCATCCCTTCCATCCCAACCCCTTTGTCACATATCTCATCCCTTTTTATCCCTGGTTATGATTATACAAAATACATATATTTACGCTTGTTTTACTATTGGGATAGGCAGAGACGAAGGATCTTCACCTGGTGCGATCCTGACAAACGATTTTATCGTTATCAAGTTTTATTAATCTCTTCTTACATACACATTTAAAGAGGTGTTTACCTGACATTTCTGAAAAATATCTTCAATTTGATCATGGTAAGTACGTCGCGGTCTACCGGTACTGACTGTACCAGCCACATTGCTGTCATGTACTTGTTTTGTAATTCTACCCTCATTCTTTCTCTCTACAGGGACTAACCAGCTTAACATTCGCCTTTCAACCTTCTTTCAATCCACAACGTTCCTCTTATTACACTATTTTTCATATCACTTACATTATTTTATTTTACAATTTTCGGATGACTACCAGTGACTCAAATTATAATAGTAACCACAGATAGAAATAAATTAAGATCTCTAATCAGAGATCAGAAAACTAAAAACAAAGAGAAAAAAATTAAATAAAAAAAAGTTATGTAACATAATAAGAAAACCTGCTCATTACACACTAAATATAGATTATTGAGTTTATTCCTAAAAGTAGACACCAAGGTACCCGTTATATCCAAAACATAGTTGCGAATTAATTTTTTATAGGTAGCACACGACCGACACAGAAAACTATTTTGGCGATAATTTATTTTGTTAAGTAATTCAGGACAATCGAATTTCTGTGAGTTTACAATGCGAGCTAGGACGGTTAAATTAGTGATTTCCCGGTGCTGTGCGAGTTTGAGAAAATGGTGATTCTTACAGATATGATTATCCTTACATATACTTCTCAAAGCTCTCAGTTCAACTGCTTTCTATCCTACTTTATGCTTCTTCTGCCATACCCAATGTTCGTTGCCATACATTAATGATGGTACTAATACCTCTTAATGGATAGCCAGGCGTGCCTTTATAGGTGCAAAATAAACTAGTTACATTATAAAATTCGATTTCTTTTACCATCAAAGCGCGATTAATTATTATGGAGGTAATATTTATGTAAGGTGCGTCCTTCGGGAACTATTGCGTGGTACTTATACTGGACATAGTACAAGCAAACCAACCCACCTGGAAAACCCGTCATTAATAAATTTAGGAAAATAAAACTGTCCCACTTTTAAATAATAGCGACACAAATAAACGTCGATTGCAAACAAAATTGATATTCTGTACAATTCGACAACGGCCGGATATTAAGTGTACCGCCCAATGTTTACATTTTATTTTCAGTAATCTCGTGAAGACATTAAATCATTGTAGTAGGAAGGTTATTATATTACTGCATTTAATTATTTACGATTAAATTCAACATTAATATCATCTATAATATCTAAGAACTTTGTGGCTATCAAAGATAATTCAAATGTTATAAATATTAAAATGTATGTTAAATGTAGGTCATTAATTTTTGATAACAGTTATGAGTCCCTTAATGATAACCGTTATCAGCCTTAAAGTTAATAATATAAGTGGCCTCAGGTCGAGTCGAATGAACATTAAATTCCTCTATAAAACACAATACCGATATTGAAGTCATGTTGCGCCCATCTTTAATTTTTAACAAATCGAAGTCGACGGCCATGACACACGCTGGCTAATATCTCTAAAGGTGTATGCGTCGCAGGTATTGAAATACATACTCGTATGGCAAGCTACACCGCTATTTTTGGTTTAACAAAATGTTATCAAAATTCTATGAATGACTTTTTTTATAATATAGCCTTAAATCTGAGATAAGAATTATTTCCAATGTTTCCCTCTAAATCAAGTATCTCGTCTCAGAATGACTCTCAGCTAAGGCTTGCTCCAGCTAGTGCTGCCGGTCTAGGGCTGTACGTCCCCAGTAGGCTCCAGCAGTAAGCCCCGAGTTCGTCCTCTAAGCGCTTGCTGTGCCTTCCCCTAGTTCTTTTATTGACCCTTGGGTACATTGGGGTCCACTATGGGTGCTTGCACCTGAGTACGTGTCCTATGCACTTCCATCACTGAAAATCGATTCCTAAGAGTATGTCTGTTAGTTTAGTTTTAGTTCTTATATTTTTTCTGTTTATTTTACCCTAAAATTTTCATACTCAGGAAGCTACGTTACATAGCACGCTGGCAAAGTTTTAATTGTTTTCTGTGACTCCTCTTTAATGAACATGTTTGGCATGTATATGGCAAAAAACAGGCGCTATCATATGTATTTAATTCGGCTTAAAACCTTGTAATAATAAATATTCTTATAATAAAGAACAGAGGCCAATTACACCACCATACAAATTAGCTGTAGCCCTCACTGACATTAGCCAGAACGTGAAACGACTTAAAATATACCACATTTAAGAGCTCCATAATCTAACGTAGTACTGGGGTTCCTTTCTATCTTCTTCCTTCTAGTCTTTATATATAAAATTGTTCTTCCTAAATGTAGAAAGAGCTATAAAGATTAAGGTGTATATTTCGATGGGGAAGTATATGAGTAATTTAATTTCGCCCCACTAATAACAAAAAGGGCTTCTGTGTAATACTCCTTTGATTAATTTCGATCGATGCGAGAACCGCCCTTCTACCGAAGTCGCCCTTCTGCTCATTAAGGGTTTGGCACACTTGATACTTTTTGTAACAACCTTCAATAAAATTCTGATACAATGTTCCAAATGAAACGCCACTTTATTTGAGCCAAAGCAACAGTATTTGAAGTAATCTCGTGGGAAACGTATTGAATGTTTTTATTGAAGTCAATTTTGTGTGCTATTGACAAACGTATGTTGAACTACGATGACCTTTACTCTGTCTAGTATGGTTGCATTGCGCCTTATTTAATAGTGTACCAACAGTATTGGTTAAAATAGCTTTCTTAGTAGTAAAATTCGGTAAATATGAATAACAATAGTGGTATTTCGATATTGCCGCAATTCAATGGGGAGCTTTCGATAACCCTGACCGAGTGCCTATTGTTACATTCGGTACAACCCGTTATAATGTAGTTTTATTAAGTAAGTATGGAATACCTATATAACAAATTTTCACTTCCATCAAAGCGTAAAACGATAACTTTAACAAATGTGTTTTTATAATCTATACTATCTAATCTATATATATTACTATCTGTTCCGGTAGAGGTCGTCCTGCCCGAAAAAATAGGGGTTGATCGTAGAGCGTTGAAAATTTAGGGTTGTGTGTATTTTTTAATGCTGTGTCATAAAAAAATATCTAAAAATTAAAAAAAAATTGGGTTGGATTACCCTGATTAACATTTAGGGGGATGAAAAATAGATGTTGTCCGATTCTCAGACCTACCCAATATGCACACAAAATTTCATGAGAATCGGTCAAGCCGTTTCGGAGTAGTATGGTAACTAACATTGTGACACGAGAATTTTGTATATAAGTTAAAATTCTAAACACGCCATGTCTTTACATTAAGACTATTTAAATAAAAAAACAACTGGAATAGACTAAAAAACGATGGAGAACACGATGCATTTTCTCTTAGATTTCTTGTCTGTTGTTCGGGATTCATGTAAAAACTACTAGGCTGCTTTCGATTCGGTTTATGCTGATCGACAGCATATTTTTAGACTTAAAATCTGCGTTACATTTTATCTTGGGAATCCCGCGGGAATTTTTATGGAAATTATTTAAAATGACCAGATCATAAAACGAATTCCAATGTGATTTTTTCACTGCTAGGTAGTTAATTTTATGTAATAAATTATACGATATTTTTTCCGGGATCCCGCGGGAAATTTTCCGGGAGCGGTTGGAAGTTTTTCGAATGTATAAAATTAGTTCATTCTGACACAGTCTTTACTTAAATGAAAGCAAAACTGACATTCTTTTTTAAATACTGCGGTATTCTGTGTTCCGAGACTCTCACTGGAATTTTAAGTATACCGTGGACGAAGTCACAGGCATATGGGAGAGAAACCCGCTTCGTTACATAACGCGTTACCGTACCAGTCCTTCTGGCATCCCAATGATCTAGTCTTTTGTACCTATTTCCGACATTAGTTACTGATCGGAGCTTTTTCTCGGGTGCATTTCTATAGTAGTAGTATACAGAGGGATAATTGCCGAACAGTTCACTGCATTCAAACTAAATTGTCGAAGGGACCTTTACGTGTTGGCGTTCCCATACCCAACGCAAGCTTTTCAAGAGTCTGGGTGATTCTTATAGCTCAGTTATATACCTCATATATATACAGGTGTAAACGGCGATCGAATTGCTGTACTATAAAGATGCTATAATTAGGCTTTCGCTTGGTGCCTATTTATTAGTTATTATTTACTATTATATTTGTTTGATTGCCTAACACTAACCAAGATCTTCTAACTATGCTAATAGCTGCGGGTAAAAAATATTTTTAATATTATATAGCAATAACAGTAACAGCCCTTAAACGCCACACTGCTGGGCTCGGGCCTCCCACTATGTGGGAACGGACAGTATACCCGCCACGCTTATTCAAGGTGGCTTGGCAGGTTTAACAGACCGCAATCTCATTAGCGTAAAACCTATTTTGTATTATAGAATAGCATTTATGATTTTTATTTTTTATGTCAAACCGTTTTCGGTCGAGTGAAAATTATTGAGTAAAAACACGTATTAATTATCCATTATTGTGTTTACTACGTTTATATAATTAAAACGATAGAAAAATCAGGATAATTTTTATTACAAACAATTATATCTCTTATTACCAACCCCAACAGAATGGCAACCGTGAGTATTTTAAATAAACAAAGAACCCATTTGTCGCAGGTTATTTTCTTTTAGTTGCAATAGTTGTTTAGAAAAGCTTAACAAGACCTTAAGAAATACATGAGGTTCCTGTAATTTTCACTATTTTAGACGATAAAGCTAAGCAGGTGTTTATATAGAGGAAAAAATAAAAGATACAGTTTCGAATTTTGACCTCTCGGAGGAGGAAACTTTGAGAAAAAGTTTGATTTAGAAAGCTTCTTCCAAAGAGAAACCGATTATATTTTATTTTAAGCGCATTGTGGAAAGATCTAATGCACAGAGTCAGATGAGGTTGTGAATTTGCGAACGCTAATTCACGAACCGCATCAAATAATAAAAGTTTAGATGAGCCCCAAACTACAGAGAACTGCAAAACATATGACGATTCTTTAAAGGAATGCCTACATAACGGTATCATTGAAGAGGAAGAAGGTAATGATGATGGTCATTTCTTAGCTCATCATCCTGTTATTAAAAAAGGCGAGGCTGATAACAAGAGTGAGACCAGTTTTAATGTTTCGGCAAAAGAGGAAAATGCCAGGTATTTTCATGCTAATTTGGAACCTAGGATCAATTTATTCGAAATGATACCCAAGCTTGTGCTTAACCTCCATATGCGCGAATATGGTGTTACAAGCATTGTTAAAAAGGCATTTTTGGAGATAAGTTTGCGGATTTAGATCCGAAATGGCTCACCGTGGTGCAGAGGATGGTGGTGGGAACGGTTTGTATGCACGCCGAAGGAAATTTTGCGGAGATTGCTCAAGATGCTTTTTTGTAAGGTAGGTATGTCTTTTACTATAATGTTATCTACTCTTTTGTTTATTTGTAACGAATATTTTATTTTATCTTTTAAGGGACGTAGTAAGTAAGTAAGTTAGGAGAGTTAGCTTATTTAGATGTAATATTAAGTTAGCTACTCTATTATTTATTTTTCAAGGAATTTATTTATTATTCGACCCCAGGTATAAACTTAGGTATAAAAGTATGATTGATCTGATTTTAATAGATAGTCGCCTCCGAAATACAATAATGGATACAATAGCCTACAGAGGCCCCACTCTTGAAACGGACCACTACCTGGTGATAAGCCGGTTTGTGGGCCTTTTCAAGAAGTGGAGGCACTGGCGAGAGCGTACCAATTTCGGGGAGCTTGAAAGAATAAAGTGTGAAAAATTGGAAGATGTTAGTGTAAGGAGTATGTATGCGCGCCTAGTCGAAGAAAGGCTTGCAAAAGCGGACTTCTCCGACTTAGATGTGGATAATGACTGGGATAGTATGAAAAAAAGTATAGTGGAAAGCGCAAAAGAAGTATGTGGATGCGCAAAGAGGCATATAACAACGAAAGGTGACGAATGGTGGGACGCGGATGTTAAATCTAGCGTAGAGAGAAAGAGAAAAGCCTGGCTAGATTATGTTGCATCTTTGCACCAAAATGACAGTATGAAAGAGATGAAGAAAGAAATTTATCGCCGCTGCAAGAATGACACCAAAGCTTTAGTGAAAGAGAAGCGTGAAAGAATAAAATTGAAAGAAGAAGAGAAGCTGACGAAGAACTTCGAGGCGAATACCAAACTCTTTTGGAGAGAGGTTAGGAAGACTCGGGGTTGTTCGTCAGCTTCCAGAATGGAAAGAATAAAATCTAAAGCAGGGGGGGACATTCTTGCTAACCCACAAGAGGTGTTAGCGCGATGGAGTGAATATTTTAGAGAAATGTATGATAATATTCCGGATGCTGGCACCACGACCGAGTCTGTGACCGACTCCGAGGAGTCAGCATCCGAGATCACTTTGGAAGAGATCGAATGGTCGATAAGAAGTCTGAAAAATGGAAAGGCAGTAGGAATCGATAGTGTGTCTGCTGAGATGATCAAATATGGTGGCACTTGCGTCCGGGACGCTTTTCTGTCCTTATGCAACTTGTGCTGGAGGACGGGAAAGGTTCCCAAGGACTGGAGGCGCGCTGTCATCGTGCCCTTGTATAAAGGCAAGGGGTCACGTATGGAGTGCGCCAGCTACAGGGCCATCAGTTTGATCAGCGCAGCATCTAAAGTGTATGCGAAGATTATTGAAAGGAGAATGAGAGTGGTATCCGACGGATTACTGTGGGATGTACAAGGAGGCTTCAGAAATGGAAGGGGATGTATGGATCAAATTTTCTCGCTCCGTAATATCGTGGAGAAGCAGCTGGCTTTGGGCCGGAAGGTTTTCTGCAGTTTTGTGGATCTAGAAAAAGCATTTGACAGGGTTGTGCGGAAGGACCTCTGGGATATATTGCCCGGATATGGGATTGATGGCCAATTGCTGCGTGCTGTCCAGTCCACTTACGAGGACTGTATGGCATGCGTGCGGGTGCACGGCAGCCTGTCGCCCTGGTTTGACGTCAATATTGGCGTCCGGCAGGGCTGCGTGCTGTCGGCTTTGCTGTTCATCCTATATCTGGACAATTGTCTCCAGAGATTAAGATTGATGGATGTTGGGGTGAGGATGGGTGATCTAGTTGTTAGTACTTTGCTGTATGCGGATGATGCCGTGCTTTTAGCCGAATCGACATCAGAACTGCAAACACTAGTCACAATGATGAAAGATGACTGTCAGGCGAGAGGCTTACATTTGAATACGAAGAAAACAAAGGTTATGGTGTTTGAAAGAGAAGAAACCAGAACGAATGCAAGTATAATGGTCGATGATGTTATGCTGGAACAAGTGAATGAGTTTGTATATCTTGGATGTGCTTTTAGCAGGGATGGAAGGTACACCGCTGACATAGAAAGAAGAGTAAATTTGGGGAATAGTGTGAATGGAGGGTTAGGTAAACTTCTAGGCGCTAAAAACCTCAGCCAGAAGGCCCAGCTTACCATACACAACGCGGTTCTGGTACCTACGCTCACGTATGGAAGCGAGAGTTGGGTATGGAATAGAGTGCATGAGCATGAAAGTAGAGTAAACGCGGTCGAGATGCGAGCACTGCGCAAAATCTGCGGAGTGACGCTCGCGGACCGCGTTCGTAATACCGCAGTAAAAAAGAGAGTTGGTCTGAAAGAGAGTGTCGGGGTGAAGGTAAGGAAAGGAATGCTCCGGTGGTTCGGGCATGTGGAAAGAATGACTAAACAGATATATAATGCAAAAGTGGATGGATGCAGAAGTCGCGGAAGGCCACGACACACCTTCCATGATCAAATTGATCATGTGTTAGCAGAAGGTGATTTTAGGAGCCTTAAGAACAGACGAGCGTGCATGACAAGAGCTATGAATGTCAAAGAAGCAAGTGAGGTGTGTAAGAATGGGCCTGTGTGGCGCTCTGTTGTTCGTGCCTACCCCGCAAGGGACCTGGCGTGAAGTTATGTATGTATGTGTGTAGGTATAAACTTATTTTGATGCGGTTTCTAAATTTGCTTATTTGCAATCAAAACTGCTCGTATTTTGTCAACGAATATTGTGATATGAGTAATAACTTTTGCCACTTGCCATGTGGCAAAAGTGCAGTCTAATTGGTGTAAAACCTATTTTTTATTATAGAACTGCATTTTGAATGTGATTTATATTTTTTGTCAAACTTTTTCAGTCGAGTGACAATTATTGAGAGATACACACGTATAAAATATCCATTGTTTTGATTGTTATGTTTATATAATTAAGACAACATATAAAGCAAGATATCTTTTATTACCAACAATTATATATCTCGTTATCGACCACAATACGTTATCTCGAAGTGGTTTCATCACACTGTTTTCTTTCATTGTTTATAGCACGTGATAATTGTGGTTAAATTAGGTCAGAAAACTGCCTAACTACTGCATGCATGCCTAACCAGGATTCGTACGAATCTGCGCCCTTTTTAATTTTGGTACACTAGCCACGAATTCTAATATAAAACTCACCGCATTTATAAATGTTTGTACCTTCATTCACAATTTAGACAGTAAAGCCACCGCTAACCGTCAGCCTAAATTATATATTTATGATTGATGATTTTCCTGCCATTTTCGCGTTTGCGAATACATTTAAATATTTATATAGCTTGTTTGTTATTTGTTTCAACATATGAGAGCGTTCTTCTGCTACCTCTTTTTTGTTATGTGAATACTGATTTATGTATTTAAGGATACCTTTCATTACTCGAACGAAGGTTTTTTAATCAAGGTGTTATTATAGGAGAAGAATGGCATTATTATTAATTTGTTTCTGATTCTAATGAAATTTGAACACGGTGTAATATAATGGCATTGGCGATAGCGGGAAGAGCTGTGGAAGCTTGAATAAACATAATACCGCTAGTGGAAACTTTTTTTTTTTTTTTTTATAGATACGCCTTCTCCTCCGTCATGAGTTAGACAGAGGTCTTTTTATTCTTTTATTTATTTCTTATTACTATTATACCTTTTTTACTAATTACGTTTATATATGTTTCTAATCTACCCCTTCTTATCTATTAGGTGTGTGTTTATATCTGTGTGTTACAATGTTTATACTATTTATTGCTACTATTATATTACATATTTACTATTGTTATGTCAATATATACTTATTATGGTTGTTTGTTTAAGTTTATTGCTTTTTAAATTAAACATTTTTGGTACATATACAATTATACGTCGCAATGTTAATTGTTTGCGTTTCTTTTTATTGCGGTTTCTATTAAGTTTATTGCGTATTCTACAAACACCTCCTTTTTCTTGCTAAGTAGCTCATGTATTTCCTCTCTGCATATTTTTGTGCCTAGGGCGCATTCCGTGTTGTATCGCTTCCTCGCAAAAAGGGGGCATTCAAAAATTATGTGAAGTAGTGGAAACTTATCAAACTACACATAATAAAACTACGTTTTAACGGTTTTAAGCGCGGTAATTTATTTGTTTATGGTTTATCCGACGTCAACAGGTAAAAGAACACATTGCTGACATGAAACACACAAGGTCTACGAAGTCTGCGATCAGTGAACACACGCTGGATAAACCCAACCATTACATCAGATTCGATAACCCACAAATCCTCGCGAAAGAGAATCGTTTCATACCAAGAATGATGCGTGAGGCTATTTAAATAAAAAAAACACCCAAATTTCAATAGAAGATGGTTGGCAGGTACCACCTGTTTGGGATCCGATCATCAAAACTATTAAGACCCAAACCCAGCAAAAACCAACTGCCATACCTCAAGACACTGTGAGCTCTTTCTGCGTGCAACGAAACACAAACAAACTCGACATTTCTTTTATTTTTCCTTCCACCCATTTTATTTTTTTTTTTTTGAACTAGGTATGTTTGCTGAAGAGTCTTGCGCCGCTTCTTCTCTTCAAGCCACAACATGTTGTGAAGCGGTGGTAAATTAGATTAGGCTCCCATAAAGTAAATAATAAATTGGCGGTAGGCTGAATAAAAACTTTGATAATACACGTTAGACAAATGTCATCTTTGTCTTCCGTGACCACGGCCACTGAAAAGCGGCCGAAACGTCGGATAAACCTAAATAAAATAAATTACCGCGCTTAAAACCGTTAAAACATAGTTTTATTATGTGTACAAGTCGCAAAAACTTAGAAATATTATCAAACTACATTCTAGTTATTTATGTATTGACACTGTTTGTCTAAAAATGAATAAAAGTCATATATAATTATGTATAGTGTTCTAAATTATATGCTAATCTCATTGAAGTTAGGCATCTTTGCGTGTGTGGGGCGCATATTTAAAACAAATATAAATATATGCAGATATTGCTGTTAGTACATATTTAACATGTGGGAAAACAAACACTCTCACAGCTTAGACGTGAAGACAAAGTAATTTCAGCAAACGCGAATTAAACCAAGTCTTAAATGCAAATATGACAAGATATGACGTTTCGAAGGAATAATAACACGGAATAATTCTCTGTTAACTCTGAATTTACTATTTTGCCGACTAACAAATGTTAAAGTACCTAATTAGCAATTCAAGCAATACTATTCTTATTACATTAATAAGAATCGGGATATACTACCGGTCAAAATATCGATATACCTGGCTAATATTTTGTTGCTTATTACTTTTTATTCTGTTAGTTGGTTAAAGCCGCCTTTTCACAATAAGAGTTGGCTCGGACCGAGTACGCTCGTACGAGTCGGCTTCATTGCTGTGAGGTAGGTATAGAAGTTGTAGCATCTATATGTTAATAGCGGAAGTACAAAATCACGAGAGGGGAAAAAAAACGAAGAAAAAAAAATTGACACGGTAATGGATTTTAAGACCAAATGGGTGCATCAAATAATTTTCTTCGTGAAGTCGAAGAGAAAGATAAAAACACATTTAAACATCATTTGAGATTAAACAACGTACAATTTTTAGTTGTCGCCATTTTGTTTGTTTTATGCCGGCGTCCGAGTACGCTCAGATTAGTGGTCTTACTTATAAAAATCTCATTAAGAAAGGTTTAGCCATCATTTAAATACGAGATTCTTAAGCCCCTAATCAATGAATATCTTTTTTTCACTTATAAACGTGTATTACCTGTTGCTTACCGCAGAGGAGCACAGACAAACGAAATTTGAATGATTGACGTAGCGTTGTAACGAAATATTCGACTAAAGACCGGAAAAGAGCGAAATTCTTGTCAGTACTACGTTTTTTAGTCTGTATTCAGTGACTTTGTTGACACTAACTAGCTGACACTGACAGCTGAGTTGTTTATGTTTGTCGTGTGTAAATAGAAAATAATAGAAATTGATAAAATAATCTTTAAATACATCACAGCGGAACGCCATGTGAAAAGAATACAAAAAAACTCGAGTGAACAGCAAGTGTAAGCGTTATAGGGCATAGCATACGTAGCATCCTCCATCCTCCAGCACAATATGTAAAATAACTATATTAATCCTTATTTTTCTTTGAATACTCTACTAACAAATGCCTAATGCACGCTAACATAATATTTTATGCTTTTTTAGCAAATTCTCGAAATGGTGGTACTTGAGTGTGCGGATATTATTGAAAAAGAAACGAGCACAAACGCGGAAGTCGCCAAAAAGCTCGCTTGGCTAATATGAAAAACAAGGCTAAAAATCTGAGTTGGCTTTTAAAAGAGCGAGAACAATGACTGGTGGAGATTTTCCGCCTAGGTAGCCGGCCTGTTGAAATTCATATTTTGATGGAGACCATATCCCATGAGTTTACTGTGGATTCCAACAATTTTGACAGTGATATTATACATATTAAATAGGTAACTACAAGTTTTTATTTAGTACATTCAACAACAAAGAGTCACTGTCTCTATGATATATATTTTCGTATTGCTTTCGTTTTTATTGCCACACAAAGCCGTAGTAGATTAATGGATAGTACATAGGGGGATACATGGCCATATGGGCCATTTAAATAAAAAGGTTAGTACATGTGTCCTAAACGCAAAGTGCTCAGGTTCGAATTCTGATTGGAAAACATACATTACTCAGGTGAATAACAATGTAGGAAAACATTGAGATGAATACTGCAAGTCGGTATAACCAATGTGTTAAACCCGCCAATCGGCTTTGGAAAAGCATATTGTGTATACTGTCAGTCCCTTCGCTTACTGAATGGGACATTTAAGCCCAATATTGGTATGTTTATAGGTTGTTATTATTATAGCTTTTGTTTTCACAGACATACGGGAGACTACTACAAGGGAAGCCATAAACAAGCATTGTTTGTGTTGGCCAAAGCAGCATAGGAAGAAGGAGTGAAGTGTAAAAAAGAAGCCCTTGAGTGCAAGATGAGGTGTGATAAGAGTTGCATGAAAAGTGATGGAAAATAATGTGTCTGGAAGACGACTGGCTATCAAAAATAATAAAAAATACATAATTGTGTATAATTTTTTATTAAAATTGTGCATTTAAATTTTTTGAGGTGTTTTAATTGTTTAAAAATGTTCCTTTTTATTTGTTCTTCATCATCAATAATATCAATAATCTGAGCTGCAAGTAATGGCAGTCCTCAGATATTGGTGTCGCCATGAGATTGGTAATTTGCTTAGGTTTAGTGGTTTCTGTAGAATTAATATTATAATAGACTGCACTCAATAACATTAAGGAAGGTCAGTGATAATGTTGAACAGTATCATGTCATAGAAAGGGCTATTCTTTATTTTGTCCATTATAGCTAAATAAGAATGATAAAATTAAATCATTATTAAAATCTTCATACAGGCACTTCAGGTTGAAGATTTTCTCTATCTGAAAACAAACAAAAAATCAGTAATAAGGCATATATTAATAAGATATAGGGCTAGAAGTAACTATTAGTCAGATATAGGAACTGGCCAAAGGTCATATTTTATTATTATATGAAAAATATTATTAAATTAATATGAATATGCACCTTGTTCTTCATTCAGCTCGATCACTAAATTATGCAATACTGTACAACAATAATAGTTGCCTGTATTGAGGTGTATGAGCCTATCATGGCTTCTAATATAATTCGGAACCATTGTTTCCATACACCAAAACATCTTTGAATAACATTACAAGTTTGGATATGACAGTGATTGTAATGCTGCTCTTCTGCAGTGTGGGGCCTCAGCAGTGGTGTTACAAGGTGAGAAGTTCTTGCATAACCACTATCACTAATTAGCCGTTCAACAAACTCATTTTCTTCAATTTCCTCTTGACTGAGCTTTCTCACTATATCCTTGCATCATGTGTGCTGCCTCTACAATGACCACAATTTTCGCTAAAATCTGCGTTTCCAACGACCTGTGTGTTTTGAATAAGATTGCATTGACTTCTTTTGTTAAATTTGATGGCATTTTTATGTACCGCCAACTTTTCGAAGCGAACGCGATTGCTACCTTACTCCGTATGTCCACCTCGGGTATCCACTTGCAGATCAGCTCTTATTTCTATTACTTTGCACATATTCGTCTTACTGAATCTGTATCATAGCCTGAACTCATCATCTGTTAAATTATGCAACAGATTGAAACGAGCTCTGTATGTCTTTATCCGTCTTCTTGTCGCAGCAAAAGTATGCAGCTCCTCGATATCATGTATAAAATCGTAGAGATTGTTGAATTCCATGTTTTATATATACCAAGAAACAAGAAAACAACAGCACACACCAGTATTAACTGTAATACATACTAAACAAAGCTTGTCGGGTTAGAACTTAGAACTGACTGAGAGAGCAGTAATAGTCCAAGAAATAACCACAAGAGACAATAGCGCTAGTGTCGGTAAAGGGTACAATAATGAAGTTATTAAATTATGTGCCGAGTGAAAATATTTAATATTGTGGCGACCGAGGGTAGAACTTTCTGGCAGCATAAGCCGTTCTCAAGACTTAGAAAAAGGTAGAAGATTGTGGAAGGAATACACAACATTTTAGAACGGAATAGATGATGAGCGAAAGTTATAGAATAGAAGGTTTGGGAAGGAAAAGACAGAGATAGATAGATAGGAAGTTAAAGATAAAGATACTTTAGAAAGGGATAGATAGTAAATAAAAGAATAATGAAAAGAACATTGAAAGTATGGGTTCTAGAAGATTCCTTGCGGATATATAACCAGCGTAAGGCGCGCCTACCGGTAGTTCAAAGAGTTCAATTGAAGACATTGAAGCGACAAATGCGATATGAAAGAGTTGGAAGAGAAGTTTAATAGAAGACTTACAAGTTTAGTGGTGAATTTTGTGAAAAGTTAAGTGGACAGTTCAGTGAAGGAGGAGTGTAGCGTAGTTTAAGAGAAGATCCAGAAACGAGCTACATAGGGTAAATTCGAATGTGGGCACTGCAGCAGCAGAAAGTGGTCTACGCAATATCGGCGACGGTATTGTGAGTAAGATATAATTGTCAGGACAGAGCGTAGTTAGTTGTGCATGTGGGGCTAACTCTGCGAAGAGGAATCGCGGCTGTGTAAGTCAATAAAAGCGTTTAGTTAAAAACTGGTGTTTCCTTCCAATCCTACGTACTCCCGCTCGCACATAACAATGTTTTTTTAGTTATTTTAATTGTTATTCCTTTTTGAATACATAATACCCTAGTGATTTTACATTGTTTGCTTGTATAAAACTTTTTAGCACTTTCTTCAATAAATATCCCTTTAGCTACGGTAGGTGGCGACACCAATTCAATGCTTTTTTTACTGATATATTTTTATACACAGATTCGATCCCCTTATTTCTGCACTCCGTGAGAATCAGCTGTTTCAAATGTGAATAGCCATTTTGCCTTTTAGCAGTCATTTAAACTACCTCTCGAGGTTGGTTAAATTTGACAGTTATTTGTGAGTTGCTTTACCATCTTTTATCCTTAAAAGGAGTTTATGGGTAAGATTTTCACTAATCAGCTGCTAAACAGTTGCTTAAAATTTAACCAACGTTTATAAGTAAGACCATAGGTGTTTACATAATACGAGTATCGTCCGAGTAGACATCCGAGTGCACTCGGTCCGAAAACGCGGCTTAAATGACATTTATTCGTTATCGATATCTGTTATTTTATATAGATTTATTTGCTTTTTTTATTATTGTAGGAGTACAGCAGACAGGCATACGGCCCACTTGATGGAAAGAGTTTACCATCGCCTGTGGACATTTGCAACACCAAAGGTGCTATAAATGTGCTGCTGCTCTTTTAAGGGAGATTGGAACCTGGTCAGTAATGCCGGAACAAAAATCAAGATTGCTATGGCGACATACTCCAAACCAGGGGTGGTAGCCATCCAGTCGGGCAAATACCCTACCACCCGGCTGTGGGTTGTTTTGTCGCTTCTTACGACAGGTCGCCCGGCCGAAGGAAATTGTTTTCTTTCTCCATTCCTGCACGGATAGATTTAGATATTTTTGCTGTAATCAAAAAATTCTTAAAGATAAGAGCACTTTGCCAGATTTTTAGGTACTTTATCCATAAAAGAAAGTGACTTTGTATTATATTATTATAGTTTATAGGTCACAAGACCCTGTTTTTTTCTGTTGGGAGCTTTCTAAAAAGATCAACCGCGTCTTCATAAAAGATTGTCGCCTTTGGTTCATCGGCGAAGGCAATATGTTACCTACGATATAGATCAATATTTGGGTAACGTGATATGTCAACCAAGTATATATTTATGTCCCGTTCAAGTTTCTACGCCTCAGGCCATCATGGCGTCGGGTATCGAGCCTAAAAGCCACGTATATGTGGCCATAGTTACGTATTTGCGAAGTTTTATGTATTATTCCCTGATGTGTGGCAGTTGTATAGACTGTCAAGGAAATAACTGGAACATGAAACATCGTAGTATCGACGTATATTAAGATAAAGCTTCTTCCACGGAGACAATAACATCCCATGCATTTTTTTCCACCGAGGTGGCACATGTAGTTTGATTTTACCACATTTTAGTAACGGTGCTAATTGGATGGGGACCAAAGACCGATAGTTGAAATCATGCTAAACTTGCCATCTTACCGTTGTATGACAACGAATAAACGTTGCCATACAACGGCGGAATGCGATTAGCATTTTGAGAATGCTCCCCACCGACAGCGATCTGGTCTCCATCTTCTACTTGTAATATGTTTATAGTAGTATTTAATTTCTAAAGTTTTATTTGTAGTGTAATTTATTTATAATTAGTTTGTTTTAGTATTCAATTATATTTTTTAAGTTACTTTTAGTTTAAACTAAATATTTATTTGTCTATCTAATAATTTAATTGTTTATATTCTGTAAAAAAATCTTGCAATATTATAATTAAAGTATTTTTTTTATTTGAACGTATGATTTGGATTTAAGTTATATAAAACTTTCCGACTTGCAAATCTATTTGTAAACGACATGAAGTCTATAAAACCATGACATCTTGAAAGTTTTAATATAGTAGTTTCGTATCCAATTTACGACGGAAAAATATACCTCAAAGAGCTTTAGACGGCACTAAACGAACAGGCTATAAACTTTCTTGGTTCAGCTTAATTTCATATTTTTATAGTAAACCTCTAATTTAAAAACTTATAACAACATTAATAATCTTCATGTTTTTGTGTCTAATATATATTTTTTTAATACTAGCTGTCCCGACAGACGTCGTCCTGCCCGGTAAAAAATAGGGGTTGATCGTAGAGGGTTGAAAATCTAGGGTTGTATGTATTTTTGTATGTTGTATCATAAAAAAATAGAAATTAAAATTTTTGTCTAAAAAATAAATAAAAAAATTTAGGGGTGGACTACCCCTAACATTTAGGGGGATGAAAAATAGATGTTGGCCGATTCTCATAGATACCGGATAAGCACAAAAAATTTCATCAAAATCGGTCAAGCCGTTTCGGAGGAGTATGGCAACGAAAACTGTGACACGAGAATTTTATTTTTTTAATATTATACACAGGAACATCATTAATTGACCACTAATAAGGTGAAGAACAAAAGCTCACACTTGCACTTTTGTAATTTTGGTGAAAACAGAACAATTAAATGAACGAATCAACTACATTACGAGTATCTGCGTTTGTTTTAGTTATGTCATATTAAGCTAATGTTTCAGTTAATCTGAAATAGTAAATGTCTGATAAAAATGTTAAGAGTCTTAACTCTCTTAATTAAGTCTTAATTTTGGATTGAAATGTGGAAATTTGAGGTTTTGATTGAACATACTTAGTGCAGTCTGATTTTGGTAAAAAGTTTCATAAAACTATTAAGCAATAAGACCAGGCATTGAAATAACACTTTTATTCTAAACTCAATGTGATTATGTCGTTTTGATGAAGTCTTAATACTAGCTTTTAATTATACTACAATAAAGTGACTCGAAACAAAACAATTACTACTACTACATGGTTAAGTGTAGTTTTGTTCGGAACTCTCGATTTCAAGTGTAAATTCGTTTAAGAAAACCGGTGTTTTTGATTAGTTTGATTTATTTGATTCAATCATTTTAATATTGTTAGCACTTCGAGAAAAAAAGCAAGGAACATTTCAAACGTGGAAATGCGAGGATTTATTAACTGTATAAAAGAATAAATTGTGGTAGCTAAGTGGCTTAATCACTCGCAATTTCTTTGATACACGTGGGTTGCACCTTTGACCAGGGGTCGGGACCGAGTATTGGGTAGGTTCATTTTCTGATCTATATAAGTCTTGCGCAGAAGGTTTGCCCATGATCACCCCTCCTGCTTCCTACGACTGGGACCGAGGCTTGTCTAAGCAGTATTGAGAACTAGACGGTCGCGGTTGTAGGAAGCGAGAGGGGTTATCATCGGCAAACCTTCCGCGCACGAATAATAATGCTATATTGGTACAATTGGCACGTGCTGACGATGAAAAAAAAACGTAATAAAACTTGTATCTCAAGCTCGGATGTGTAGGACACGCCAATATTTTTAGGCCAAGCATCGCAAGTACACTCTTCGGCTAACTCCCAAGGGGAGACCTAGTTACTAACTCATCATACTGACATATTTCAGTATAAAATTAAGCACAGATTATAATTTTGGGACAAGCTGGTGGGAGAATTATGAATTTACAATGTAATATTAATTCAATTACGCTGAATAGACAGTCGGATTGTTGCGTTGAAGGTTTTGGTAAATCATTCTTTAGAGATCTCGGACACAAATTGATTCTTTTCAAACTGATGAATATAAAAGTAAAGAAAATGACCAATAAGAAGAGCAATCATAAAAAATATAGTTAAAAAAACATGCTTTAACAGTAAAGTGAAGTAAAAACTAATAATTGATAAAAAATAACTTATAAAAGGCGTGTCCTTATTATACATTCAACCCTATCTTTTTTTAGGTCACGATAGATTTTTTTTAGACAATTGGGTTAATTTTTCTTTTTAGTTCACATTATTCAACGTATTTTATTTTATTAAATTAAATTTCATTCATTTCAAAAAAGTAAATCATTTTGTATCGTTTTATAATATTAAAAGCGTGTTCCAGATGAGACTAAGCCGTGACAACTTTATGATTAGCAAAGTTAGGGTTAAAAATAACGTCGGTTGGAATCCTGCCAGAAAGGCTTGTTCCATTTGAACAGTTTTTTGGCCTAGTGAGACATATTTTTACAATTATTAAAAACTGACGGTGAAGGTAAACATCGCGATGAAACGTGCTTAATGAGATAACAGATGTATGAAGCTTGCTAATCTGCCTTAGACAAGCACAGTAGGTATAATAGCCGTTCGTTCTAATAAAGGGGAGGCCCGAGCCTAGGACGTACATTAAAGACGTATATGGACTGAAATAACATTCTTACATGAGACAAATAGTACATTACTAACCTGATTTGGCCCGGTGAGGTTTAACCCACAGGAGTTGCAACGGAGACATTCCTCGTGGTAATGGTTGTTGTCGTACAGCGGCGATGGTTCTGAAATATAGCCTTATATTAGGATAACACCTATATTGATTTAGTAAATAGCTTAATGTTTCCAAATGGGGTTGGCATTGTTTGTATGGGCAAAATTTCATAATAAAAATAATCAGGAGAGAGAAGTACCTGAATAAAAATATCTCTAAGTATCGCTTAGTGCGTAGAGGAATGTAAGCTTAAGCATAAAGATACAATTTATGTGTAAGACATGTGACAAATATGTTAAATTAAATAAAACATTGTTATTTTTTTTAATTTTAAGTATTTTTTAAGTGTTTTTTTTTGTGAAAGCAAATTTTTTTTTATAGCTTAAGTACAGCAGATAGGTCGACGGCCCATCTGATGGAAAGCGCCTACCGTCGCCTATGCACGTTTGCAACACCAGAGATGCGTTTGCAAAACTCCATATCGTAGCCATGTGGAAAAATCTCAGCTGGGAGCTTATTTCAAATCCCCACGGTACGCAAGAGAAACGTTCTAGAGAACATGAGCGAAGTGGCTCAAGAAAGTGAGGATGAACGCCCAGCCGATGGTGAGCGGTGTGGAGGTAGAAAGAGGAGGAAGGCACCATTCTAAACAGTTCCTCTAAACACTCCCCGTTGTAACGTCGGTAGAATACGCAAAGAGACGCGAAGTCTCTCCTAAAGCCAAGCGTATCTACCGTCTATGTGTACGGGATCATCAATAACGCGAACAGCTTGACGTTGAATATAGTCCCGGGGATTAAGCTGGTAGGCATGTACTCCAGCCCAAAGGTGTCAGCAGTTCTCCATATGTGGCGTCACCTGGGCTTTATAAAACACAAGGCGTTGCCGCGGTGTGAAGTGCTGCTTGGGCCGGCTTTGCACTCCCAGCTTCTTGGAGGCAAGCTTTGCCTGATCATCAAGATGGCCCCTGAACTGCATATCTTTCGAGATGTCAACACCGAGGATTCCAATACTCTTGGAGGTATAGGGAGTTCCTTGGAACTGAAGCGCTTGATCGGAGTTTTTTTTGGCAGAGAATTCACAAACCTGTGTCTCAGCACTAAGGAGTAATAGGATCATTTAGAATATATGTGAGTTTAGAATTAAATTTTGTTCAAAATTCATTATAGTATGGCGAGACTACTAACTACCACTTAAATTAACGAGTTAATAGTTCTCTATATGATAATTACGTAAACTACCTACACAATTTACATGATTAAAATTTAGTTGTTTTAAAATTATGATATATTTACATTATGGTATCTATAGACTATTTTATGAATTGAACTAAATAAAACTATATCTACAATTTAAAAGTAATCTTTAAAATCTAGTGCCAGATCGCTCTCAAACGTGCCCAAGAGAATGGAGACATTGCATCGCTGGATGACAACGCTAATACGTTGCTTGAAGTATAGACTAGCCATTTGGACACATGAGGCATCTACCAGGCGTTACGCTGCTTCGACAAAATTTCTGTACTTCCATAGTCCAAGGGCCTCGATTCTAAATCCCTTAAGTATGTGGCTTTTCCGATACCTGAATATTTACGGGGTTTTAGAGCCTACTATTGTGCTGTGTATGTTGTATGCTCGTGGCTGAACGATGAGACGCCGCCAGACTATCAACAGATGGGTTCCATACTAAGAGGCGACCCATATTCCGAGGCACCAATGACATTTCATGGTGTCTCTTGCCATAAGCCGTTCGGTGTTAGAACGGCTTGTGCCGTATATTGACAATATATTATTGTAATTATAGACAATATTTTACACGCAGCTACTTTTACTGTAACGATGGACATAATTATCTCACAGAATATATCGAATCGTTAAAAGAAGAACAATGCTATATCATCAAAGTTTGTAATTAAATGGCCATAGGCTTCCTAAGATATTTTTAGATTTAAAGTGGCATTTACTAATAAATTGTTATGTAAGCATATTTAAGCAGATACATAGTGTATAACGATTATTGTACTGTGTATAGTAAAATATTCACATTAAGTATTATTGAGTACATATAATGATGTATGTATCGTATGTGTATCAATAACAGACATGAATTCAAAGTTGGCTACGAGGTGCAAGTTACAGTACTGTGCTATTGCCAAAACACTGATAAAAAATGAAAGATTTATATACCCTTGGACTCCTGCCAGAGGATATAGTTCGGTGAAATGTCTCAAAACTTTGCCAAGTGGTGGCATAATTTAAAGTTTTGTGCCCAATTGAGAAAGGAATAATGCAATCAAAATTTTACGATTAGAATTTCATATTAGTTATCAGACTGTCTTTAAAATTATTTTTAGCATACATTTTGTTTGATACACATTTTTGGCAGAAGCAGAATCTCTGTGAAATTGTTATATCTGTCTGACCGTCTTTTTTTGTGATACAGTATGTTTATTGGAAACTACAGCGCTTATTAGGATGAACATTTACAGAAAGGTGTAGTCTAAATAGCGCTATACAATAGTAAAACTGTGAAACCAGTAATAGAATAATAGTCATGTCTGGTTTCGTTAGTCAGTACTTAAAAAATCATGACGATGTCCTTTAATGAGTTTGTTACATAAAATATGTGAGTTAAAAAGAGGTGAGTTGTCGTCTCTAAGATCCTGGAAATTGATCTCCATCCGTTCTCTAACTTTTGAACTATGAAATGTTTTTTTGTGTGAAAAATATGAAGTAAAATAATTTAAACCAAAATTGATTAAACAATATCTATTGTATTATAGTGTTTGAAATGTGTTGTATTTTCGACTAATATAGCTAGACCTCATTCACCCCAGACTTACGTGATTTTAGGAAAGATGATTATTTTAGGATTGGTCGTTTAGCATAAACTTAGAAAGGAATGGATACTCGCTAAGCTGAAAGCGGGGCCGTTTTTCAGGTAGCAGGTATCAAGGATGGAAAAAACCAATCCAACTTACGTCAAAATAGCAAGATTAGTTTTTAGAAATGTCATATATGATATTGTTAAACAAAGACATATAGTTGCCAGACACTTCCTTAGGCCATAACTTTTGACAGACACTTTAAAAAAATGTGGAACCTACGTTATTTTAGGAAGGCTGAATTTTATATATATCATCAAGTATTGTAAACAATATATTATCAAGTATGTTAAACAACCGATACTAAAAATATCATCTTTCCTAAAATTACGTAACTCTGGGGAGACTGGGATCTTGGACTATTCATTATTTTATTATAACCATGACCATAATTATAATGAAAACTGTTATGCGTGGACTGACAGGCACCTGACATTATTTTTACTATTAAAAAGTACACGTACTAAAATTGTTAAGTTTATTATTTTACGCAGCGCCAAACCTGGCGGGTCGAGAGGAGCAGAGTGCCGTATAGGCACGTGGAATGTGAGAGGTGGAATGAAAGATAAGATGGACGAAATGATTGATATAATGAATGAGAGAAGCCTGGATGCCTTATGTCTGACAGAGACAAAGCGGAAGGGGTGTGACGTCGATGACCTCCCCGATGGCATGCTTGCTCTGTGGTCCGGCGTGGACCTGGACAAGCGTGCAAGTGGGGGGGTGGGCGTCGTACTCTCATCCCGCTTTGTGTCTGGAGTGAAAGACTATTGTCTGGTGAACCCGAGACTTCTTTGGGTCCGTCTAAAACTGGGGATCACGCGAGTTTTTCTGGTCGCAGCTTATGCTCCCGTAAGCTCAGCGGATCCCCAAGAACTCGAGAAGTTTTGGGAGTCTGTGAGAGAAATTCTGGATCTGGCTGAAGGGAACGAAAGACTAATTATGTGTGGTGATCTTAATGGCTGGGTGGGGACCAAACGAGACGGCTTTGAGGCTGTCCTTGGACCCTATGGCGACAAGAGAGTGAACGATGCTGGTAAGCCAATCATAGACGTATGCATGGAAAGAAACTTGCTTGTGTCGAACACCTTATTCCATCATAAGGATATCCACACGTATACATGGAGAATGAATGAACAGAAAAGTATGATTGATCTGATTTTAATAGATAGTCGCCTCCGAAACACAATAATGGATACAAGAGCCTACAGAGGCCCCACTCTTGGAACGGACCACTACCTGGTGATAAGCCGGTTTGTGGGTCTTTTCAAGAAGTGGAGGCACTGGCGAGAGCGTACCAATTTCGGGGAGCTTGAAAGAATAAGATGTGAAAAATTGGAAGATGTTAGTGTAAGGAGTATGTATGCGCGCCTAGTCGAAGAAAGGCTTGCAAAAGCGGACTTCTCCGACTTAGATGTGGATAATGACTGGGATAATATGAAAGAAAGTATAGTGGAAAGCGCAAAAGAAGCATGTGGATGCGTAAAGAGGCATATAACAACGAAAGGAGACGAATGGTGGGACGCGGATGTTAAATCTAGCGTAGAGAGAAAGAGAAAAGCCTGGCTGGATTATATTGCATCTTTGCATCAGAATGACAGCATGAAAGAGATGAAGAAAGAAATGTATCGCCTCTGCAAGAATGAAACCAAAGCTTTAGTGAAAGAGAAGCGTGAAAGAATAAAATTGAAAGAAGAAGAGAAGCTGACGGAGAACTTCGAGGCAAATACCAAACTCTTTTGGAGAGAGGTTAAGAAGTCTCGGGGATTTTCGTCAGCTTCCAGAATGGAAAGAATTAAATCTAAAGCAGGGGACATTCTTGCTAACCCACAAGAGGTTTTAGCGCGATGGAGTGAATATTTTAGAGAAATGTATGATACTATCCCGGATGCTGGCACCACGACTGAGTCTGTGACTGACTTCGAGGAGTCAGCATCCGAGATCACTTTGGAAGAGATCGAATGGTCGATAAGAAGTCTGAAAAATGGAAAGGCAGCAGGAATCGATAGTGTGTCTGCTGAGATGATCAAATATGGTGGCACCTGCGTCCGGGACGCTTTCCTGTCCTTATGCAACTTGTGCTGGAGGACGGGAAAGGTTCCCAACGACTGGAGGCGCGCTGTCATCGTGCCCTTGCATAAAGGCAAGGGGTCACGTATGGAGTGTGCCAGCTACAGGGCCATCAGTTTGATCAGCACAGCATCTAAAGTGTATGCGAAAATTGTTGAAAGGAGAATGAGAGTGGTATCCGATGGATTACTGTGGGATGCACAAGGAGGCTTCAGAAATGGAAGGGGATGTATGGATCAAGTTTTCTCGCTCCGCAATATCGTGGAGAAGCAGCTGGCTACGGGCCGGAAGGTTTTCTGCGGTTTTGTGGATCTAGAGAAAGCATTTGACAGGGTTGTGCGGAAGGACCTCTGGGACATATTGCCCGGATATGGGATTGATGGCCATTTGCTGCGTGCTGTACAGTCCACTTACGAGGACTGTATGGCATGCGTGCGGGTGGACGGCAGCCTGTCGCCCTGGTTTGACGTCAATATTGGCGTCCGGCAGGGCTGCGTGCTGTCGGCTTTGCTGTTTGTCCTATATCTGGACAATTGTCTCCAGAGATTAAGATTGATGGATGTTGGGGTGCGGATGGGTGATCTAGTTGTTAGCAGCTTGCTTTATGCGGATGATGCCGTGCTTTTAGCCGAATCGCCATCAGAACTGCAAACACTAGTCACAATGATGAAAGATGACTGTCAGGCGAGAGGCTTACGTTTGAATGCGAAGAAAACAAAGGTGATGGTGTTTGAAAGAGAAACAACCAGAACGAATGCAAGGATAATGGTCGATGATGTTATGCTGGAACAAGTGAATGAGTTTGTATATCTTGGATGTGCTTTTAGCAGAGATGGAAGGTACACCGCTGATATAGAAAGAAGAGTGAATTTGGGGAATAGTGTGAATGGAGCGTTAGGTAAACTTCTAGGCGCTAAGAACCTCAGCCAGAAGGCCCAGCTTGCCATACACAACGCGGTGCTGGTACCTACGCTCACGTATGGAAGCGAGAGTTGGGTATGGAATAGAGAGCACGAAAGTAGAGTAAACGCGGTCGAGATGCGAGCACTGCGCAAAATCTGCGGAGTGACGCTCGCGGACCGCGTTCGTAATACCGAAGTAAGAAAGAGAGTTGGTCTGAAAGAGAGTGTCGGGGTGAAGGTAAGGAAAGGAATGCTCCGGTGGTTCGGGCATGTGGAAAGAATGTATGATGAAAGAATGACTAAACAGATATACAATGCAAAAGTGGATGGATGCAGAAGTCGCGGAAGGCCACGACACACCTTCCATGATCAAATTGATCGTGTACTAGCAGAAGGTGATGTCAGGAGCCTTAAAAACAGACGAGCGTGCATGACAAGAACTATGAATGTCAAAGAAGCAAGTGAGGTGTGTAAGAATAAGCCTAAATGGCGCTCTGTTGTTCGTGCCTACCCCGCAAGGGACCTGGCGTGAAGTTATGTATGTATGTATGTATTATTTTAAAGATATATATTTTTTTTTATCATGTGCCTCTTCAAATAATCACGACATCGGCAATATGAATGCCGATAGTGTTGAAGCCATATCTTTTAAAGACCCCGAACCAGGGTTTAAATAATGCAAACACAATCCAATGTAATGTTGAATTCGAAAGTCGTATATTCAGCTAAGCGAGTATATTACGTATGCCATTCGTGCATTGTCATAATTTAACAGTCTAACGGCAAGCGGCGCCGCATCGCGCTGTTTGTAATATTCATTGTCTGTATAAGAAGTGGTACTAAAGATTTTAAGGGGCTGCTGGAATTGTGTGATAGATGAAATGACAAAGGCCTTTCAAATACGTGTGGTTTGTGACTGGCACATGTGTAATGTCTATGTAGAAAAGTGAAGTATATGTAGCCGAATTACGTGAATTTGATATTTTTCTTTGACTACTCTTTTTACGTGAACGTTAAAAAGAGTAGTCAAAGGAGAAGAATTATATTATGTAATTAATTATTTAAAACCTGACCACATTAAGAAAATAGCCTAATGATTATTTTTTGCAATATTGCAATTCTCCCATTGTGTATATATATATTTCTAAATTTTGACGGATTAAGTAGTGTAATAATATACGTGATAATAATGTTACATGCGACAAAGTGAATGCACACCTGGTTTATTACCTTTCCCGCATTTGGACTTCTTTAATTTACTTTGTGTTTAAAATTTGTAATTACGAAAAACATTCTATTGCCATTGTACTTGTTTATGGCTGCAGGTGTGCAGATTACGTTTTCTTGGTAACTTCAGTCCATACGGTCTTTTGTTGTATTGTACAGTTAACTATGAAACGATACTCGAATATCAGTCAAGCGACAATTACGATACGACCAAGACGTGTACATTCGACAAACTATATAATGATGGACTTTGGGCGTGTTATTAAATCGTGCAGTTTGCACTGGTTAAGTCCAGTTATATTTGTACCTGTGTTATACATGTTTATATAGTTATAATAAATTCTATAGTAATTCCAACGGCATTTTAATTCGAGTCCAGCACTCGTAACAATAATATCGAGTACTCTACCTATTTTATTAATTTTTCGTAATTTCACTAAACTACTGTGTTCCCGCTGAAATAAATCCAGTAGATTTTGCGAAAAATTACTCTGATATAAATACAGAAATGGAATTATGATCTTATAATATTTTACGTTTTATTAGCCATTTGGTAATAACTCAATCCTATGAATCGCATAGTGACAGCAGATAATGACCTGAGACACGTGAGCGTGATATGAGACAGAGACTGCGATACACAACACCAACGCCTTGTGTACCATAGTTAAATACTATATGTTATTGATAGATCATTTGAGACAAGCGGCCGTGACGTATTCCCGTCTCATATTGTGGTCAAATGTATTAAACCATCCTTTAGACAACACAACTTGAGATATTATGTCTTATTCATAATATACAGGTCATTTACTTGTTAGAATAGCCACCTTTACCACATAAAAGCGTCTATAGTATGATAAAAAGCAATTGGTAGATAACTGTAATATTTTACAACTAAATAAATTTCAACAGCTGTTAAAGTCCTATTCTCGGTCATTACAGATAAGTAATAAAACAAAATTGCCACGAATCCTTATTGAAATATTAAGGGAACGAATATAGGCCGTAATTAATGTGATCGTACTAGACGTAGTTAAGTGGGTAGTAAATAAATTATGCCTCATATTTTCGGGGATCCATATTAATAGGGAAAAATGACTTATTCGCGTGTCCATCGAAGTATTAGAGAGGAATAGACCTCCTACATATGGTGGTGTTTCAAGAATAGATATGGTGGGACATAAGTACATTTCTTAGGTGGATCTTTGAAAGTTACACCTGTGACTGAAAACTTGAAAGAAACATAGCACGGACATAATGAGGAGGGATAAACGTGACGTGACAAAAATAATGTTAATCTGGAATATTAATGCTGCATATATAAAGATCAATCAAGAGATAGATGGATTGTGTGCGGGATGATATGATGTTTTGTGGTGTGACAGAGACGTCTGTCAGAATAAAGGAATATGAAAGGAAAAGACATATTGTGCCAACCCAAAACAATTAGGAGAAGGTAAAAAGAGATAAAGAAAAATCTCTTATGTTATATTTAATAATTATGTGGGACGGATAAGAAAACACTGTGCATTTAGAAAATATGTAATACCTAACAAAGGGGTTTAAAAAGGACTGTGAAAGTGGTTTGTGCCCGTACGGAGAACGAATGAAAGCAGACTGAATAAACATAATTAAGTATGTATGACAACAGTGCGTCAAATTAGAATAGTCAAAAATTTAAGCATGCCATTAGAAGCTCAACATTACAGACGGATTACATAAAATACAATTAAACTAAGACTAAACGTTTTTCTATGAGCTTTTACAGTTTTAGGAGTATTTGAATCGACGTAAGCGACTCCCTGTAATGCCCTTACAGCAGCTGCAGTATCTGCTGCTCTTACAACCAGTAATGTACAGAACCATTTAGTTTGGTATCCAGTCGTAATTTTCCAACATTTATAAGGCAGGTTGTACGCCACGAACGTTAAGGTTATTGTATACGACGTTATTTCAATATTCACGCAGTTTATTGCTTTCACCAGTTAGTTATCGTTCGTAAAAATTCTAATAATGAATACTTACATTTTCTCATTTCCTTGTTCTTATTACGTTTAGTAGAATTATACCTATACATAGTAGTAGAATCTAGGTGCTAATGCATCCATGTCTCATTCCAATGATGTGGATTCGAATCCGGGCCGAGACGCAAGCACAGGCTAAGCGATTATCTGACCCTAAACACAATGTGCTGACGTTGTAGTTCAATGATTTAATCAATCTGTGAAATCCATCAATCCGGTTTGGACAAGCGTGGCGTTTACATTACGTTCTCAAGAAAATAGTGAGGCAGGAGCAGGAGTTATTGTTTAACAGGCTTTGTTTAATAGAAGACTATTTATTGAAGGCAATAGAAATATTTTAGACTATTTAATTGTTAGTACTATTGAGGAAACTGAAAACTGGGATCTATAGATGGGATCAATGAAACTTGTCCATCGCAATAAATATCAGAAGAACATAAACGAAGTGGGCTCAATTTACCATTGGAATAATTCACTGCATGAGCCCCCAATATCATACAAGAACTATTACACATATTCAGCAACATAGGTACAAGTGACCGGGAGATGTGGAGAGGCTTACCGCAGTTCCATAAGCCCTCCAGGCTTATATCTAAAACTTCCACTCTTAAAGTTCAAGTTTTAACCCTCAAGGTATCCATTCAATTTCGGCTGACTACGATAAGCACTGGAGTTAGGATTTGCCACGTACAATCTTCCTCAGCCAATTGATGTCCTTTGCTGGACGTAGGCCTCCCCAAGACTGCGCCACATATCCCGGTCTCTCACATTTCTTATCTAACCCTACTGGTGACACATGACGTCTCTTCACCGAGCTGGAAAGCATCCTACGATAGTTTACCAAGACGCAGTCTCCTCTCCAGACACCTTTGCTTCATCAGCCCTCGGAGATATCGGCCGACTGTCATTTCACCTTGATAATTATGCGAGCTACGTCGGTTGTCTTGGTTTTCTTACGGATGAATTTATTGCTGATTATATCCATAAGAGTAACACCCTATCTCACTTCTTAGCCCGTTGAGCGAGTTTAACTTTGTAGACCAGTCCCACTGTCAGTACCACAGTCCACAAGTATCTTAATCATAACGACATATTAAATAATAATATGTAATGATGAAGTCGCAAAATAACTTAATTCAAAAGGCAGCTTGCGGTTTGTTGTTACTCTTTTATACCACTTCATGCATTTCGCGATTCAAAAGTGTCTCATTAGGAGACGACAATACGACTTTTGTTACAACGGTTGAACTCTTCCAAATGAGAAAATATTTAATTTATGTATTTCCAACTCTCTCGTATTCTCGTAAATACTACAGAGTAGGCGCTTACAACGGTAATTTGACGAAATCATTTTGGGCTTGCTTTGTTCGTAATTTTGGATGTTTATAATTTTTAGCATGTATTTAGTTGTTTCTTTATGTGTCACAGCCATTATAAATAAAATCTACCAAAATTAAATGTATGGAATTTAAATAGAAGGTGTATTCTATAAAGCATATCACAATAAAGTCTGTAAAGCAAATATAATTTTTTAGAGATGATTACACCCACCATTCAGTTTACTTAAATGGGGGTAGAAATTGAATTTCAGTACTCATATAATTTCTATTTAATTTAACAATTGGTGAGACCTAAGTGCCTTACGTAACAAACATATCTCTCTCTAGCACTTCGAAGGTTTTCGTACACAGTACACTTTCTTTGAAGATTGAAGACCAAGATAGGATATGATATATGTATCATCCGAGTAAATACAAAAAAAATCTCCATGGTGGTGATAAAGCCATGATTAAACAAGCAAGGGCTTTGCTTGCTTAATGCAAAGCAAAGTATGTTTTATATTATTATGCAAGACTAAACAATTTTATAATTATTGTTAACAAACTTTCAAACCCAAAAGGTGAATATCAAAACCAGCCAACCGTGTCTGAATTTCACATCAAAAACTTCTCTTACACGTAATAATAACTTTCTGTTAATTGACCTTACGTTTATTAGTCTAGAACAGACTTAATTGCCTTTATTATTTGCTACATCAAATAACAGCGATATTCGAAGAAAATTAAATTTTAATCAAACAGGTGAGACGGGCCGTCAAGTTGTCATTCATTACTTCTGAAAGCTGAATATTGCGGAATGAGGAACATTATTGGAGGAATCATGATAATAAAACATGTCTGTTATATTTATTGAATTTACTTTACGTAATTAAAGAAAAAAAGACAAAAATTTACTTATTTCACGAGAAGAAAAAAAGAATTTAATTATTTAGTTTTAATTTTGTTTATAGTTATTTACTTTATGGAAGCCTAATCTAATGTATCACCGTTTCACAACATGTTGTGGCCTAAAGAGAAGAAGCGGCGAAAAAACTCTTCTTTTAGAGCTAGGCATGTAGCTCTAAAAAATTTATATATATAATATTAAAATTGGTGGAAGGAAAAATAAAAGAAATTATCAGTCAAGTTGGTGGCAACGGAACACAAACCAATACCCAAAATCAAATAAATTGCCTCGCCTAAAACCGTTAAAACGTAGTTTTATTATTATGTATGTATTACATTTCGCGTCAAGTAAACGTTGGTCTGAAAGAGAGTGTCAGGGTGAAGGTAAGGAAAGGAATGCTCCGGTGGTTCGGGCATGTGGAAAGAATGCATGATGAAAGAATGACTAAACATATATACAATACAAAAGTGGATGGATGCAGAAGTCGCGGAAGGCCACGACACACCTTCCATGATCAAATTGATCGTGTACTAACAGAATATGATGTCAGGAGCCTTAAGAACAGACGAGCGTGCAAGAAAAGAGCTATGAATGTCAAAGTAGCAATTGGGTAAGAATAAGTCTCAATGGCGCTCTGTTGTTCGTGCCTACCCCACAAGGGACCTGGCGTGAAGTATAGATAGACAGACAGTGAATTAAACATCTCCCTTAAGGATTTGATCAAATGCCGGATTTCGTTATTGAACTGCGACATATACATGTAATAAAACATATTTTTTGTGATTGCGTTTGTGCAGGCTATCCTCCGAAGTGGCTTAAACAATTGAGGTGTGATTTACGACAATGTGTTGAGATAATCCTGAATTTTTATACATTTATGTTTATTTACATCCATCCTTTCATTGTGATAATTACTTTTAAATTCAGACGTAATTGGTTGACACATTGGAGAATTTTAATTTGTTTATAACTCCGCTATTTGTCAATGTGGTGGATAGGAAACAAGTAATGAATGAATTTAATAAATAGACTTCTTTTTTAGTACATTGAATTCCTGTAATTTAATATATAATATCTATATTTAAAATGTCCGAATTTAAATTAAAATATAATTTAAAAAATAGTAGTCCTGGTATTTTTTTAAATAGACAGATAAAGTTAAATATATATGTACACACAGTGTAATTTGCATCTACTTTTGCCGCACATTACATACACCAACTATTGGCAAAAAAAATATTTCTCAGTAGCACCTCACAATTTAACGATCCAGCATTAAAATTGAACATTAATAGATATTAATGTTCGATTGATATCTTTGTAATTAAACCCAACACCTTTAGAAATATAATGAACAGAAAACTAGTCTTTTCCAAACTACTTAATATGTATTCAAATTAAAATTTATCTTCTTAGTATTTTAATTTCACCTTTTCATTTTATCACACACACTGGCACACACACACACATCTTCATCAATTAACCTGAGTCAGTCTAAGTGCTAAGACTTGAAATTAGCAATACTTTTTATTTATGTTGTTAATTTATATCGTTATTTGACTGTAAGCCTTACTAAAATAAATTAATAAATAAAAAAAATCAAGCTAAAAAAGTTACGTTTGTGCTATGGATAATGTAGAACACACCTCTCTGGAGCCAATCTCCAAATTCACCCCCTAGTAAAAAGCAAAAAGTTACGAAATTTACTATGCCAGGAATCGAATCCAGAGCCTCTGCGTTCCAGTGAGTTAGACTGGCTAAGGCTTAGCCCAGTCAATCATAGAGGCCGTTAGGAATATTGCTATATTAATTAACGTTGCTATAAGGGTAAAATTCAGGGAAGTAAAATTGAATGCATACAAAAAGTTAAATACAATTTCATATTTTGCCCCATTGTAACCGTGGATAAACTAGCAACGAAATAATATTACGTCCCTGCCGTAAACGACAATAGCATAATTCCATTAGCACTTCAAATGGTTCGTACCTATATTACCATGCTATATTCCATCCAAAATGTCTCGCGAAAGGACTAAAATATATGTTATCTCATGAAAATTTTACTAATAAAAATTCATACCAACATTTTTGTTTGAATATGATTAAAGATTGTCGAGCTACATATAAGGAAGGATAAAGGGAGTAAGGAATTTTCTACTTATCGACAAATTTACTGCACATTTGTTCGAAGAAATGTCTTATAAGTGAAATAAATTCAAGAAAATATTTGGAATCTACGTTCACATAAATAGAGGAGTGGCACGTTTCCGTATAGTCAGCGTCAGAAGTTCATAACTGAATAAGTCAAATAAAATATTTATGGTATATCCATTCTTAAACATATATGTGTGAATCAGGTTGATTTTCATTATTTGGTCTTTAGTATTTTCTTAAGTTTTCTCAAATAGTGCGCATAACAAAATTACGTTATAACGGTTTTAGGTGCAGTGTTTTATAAAAAATCTTTCCGACGTTTCGTTTCGTTTGTAATATTTGGTCTTTTTACGATCTTTTAGCCGCTTTAGCAAAAACTGACTTTTCTTAAATTTTCACGAGTAGTACACACAATTGAAAACTATGTCTTAACGAAACTTCGAAATAAAAATTAAATAAATGTCGCACCGTTAAAATGTAATTTTATTCAAAAACGGAATCCCTACGTAATTGTCATATCCGGCTGTTCGTATATAATTACGATCCTATATAATTACAATCATTCTCAGAAATGACTTGGTTTATATGGATGAAAATGAATAGGAAAGTGGAGTGTATCGCGAAAAAATAAAGATTAGCATATATATGTAAGTTATGTCGATATTACAGTATTATTACACGAATCATTTCTAATTTAGGTACGCTGCCAGCCTTCTAGTATAATTCCCAGTGACAGTGGTCTGGTGGGGTTCGACGGGCTTAAATATAGGCTTTTTTATTTTATTTTAAGTTAGGTTTATTTATAGGATTGTCTTACTATTTTTACTTAGTTTATTTTCGTATTCAATCTTATTTTTAAGTTAATTTAGCTTTTTTGTCTAATTGTAATGCAATTAAACAATAATTTCTGCCTTTGATTTAGAGGAAACAATCAAATCGACCTATATAATCAAAGAATTAAATCATTCAATGTCATTAAAGGTCATCGCGCCCTACAGTCAATTACTCGGCAAATTTTCCGTAATATCGTCAACAGATAGATAGATGTAGTACATATTTCACCACATGTAAATCTTCTAGGTTTAAGTAGTGCTTTTGTTACGTTATGTAAAATTGTAATAATTAAATTAAATGAAAAAAGTATATCTAAATATTACGTTAAACTTTTGCTGTTGATTGTATTATTCCTTCTAGAATTAATAAATTTTCCATCAATGTATATACGAATACAACAGAACTACGGTCGCGTGCTAAGTTGCTGATATGCGGCAGAACCTTTTATAGACCTTATTGGTCTCATTTTACAAAGCGATTTTATCTCTTTGTTATTTTGAAACGAACAAATAACTATGTAAAGAGATCTAATTCTGATGTTGTTGGCGAAAAATTAGTTTCCTGCCCGTGCATTTACAATTCAACACTCCATTCTAATTATATTACATAATATTGTTAAAATATGTAGGATTTAAATTCGAAAATTCCGTTGGAGTTATCACAAAGTTTAACACACGTAATTCACAGTTCATTATGCTTGTAGTATAGTTGAATAAAACCAAACCGTAGGGCAGAAAATCGTTATCACTGAAATCGCGGAAAGTTCATCGTTATACGATACTCGCTCTGAAAGTGCACTAGCTAACGCCTCGTACGCAGTCAGAGCATGACTGGCGCATTTCCCGACTGACTCATACATTTGAAATTAGACATGGCCTCCTAGCAACATGAATTGCAACAATATAGCGGCTTTTTTAGCCATTTTGGTAAAGACGGGATGCAATATCGTAATGTCTGTCCAGTTTCTATAAATGTCAGAGGATGTTTTAATAGGATATAATTTGGCTGAGACATGTATGTGAAAACGGTTACTATTGCCTTTGTCTCTACAAAGGCAATAGAGGCGTAACATATGTATTTCTTCAAAAATAAGAATAATGGTTTTTAATGCTTATATATTAAATCAATAGACGACGAGGAGGAACCAAATCCAAAAAGTCTCTGTAAAGTATATTCCTTATCCACTAAGGCCTAGGCCGCACTACGGTTTTTTCCCGGGAGCGGTTAACCGCTATAACCGCGAAACCGCTCAAGACGTACACACTACGATTATAAACCGCGAAACCGCCCGTGATTTTTTCACAGTTTGAAGATAGATTTCAAAAGAGCAGTATGTGTTTTTGTGCTCTGGTACTAAGAAATAGAAAAAAAGACGTCAACGAAAATTTCGCAAATATTAGGTCCATCCACTCACTACCCGTAGATCTGAGAAAGGTTTCTTTCAGAAAAAATATAAAATTTTAAGAGAACATCCAGAGAAATTTTCCAACTACTTTCGAACGTCAGTAGCCAGCTTCGGTAAAATATTAATTGAATTGTAACGGGACGACAATACAACTATTCTTCGCGGCGGTCGGCCGAATACTAGCCAAAAAACCGCCCGCGGTTTACGCATAGTGCGTGTGCGCCCACTAAGTTCTATGGATTACAAATTTTGCTACGGTTTCTTACCGCGACATTTTTGTAACATTTCACGGTTTTGAAATCAGTCGCGTGTAAAAACCGCAAGTGCGGCCGCTTTTATTCGTTTTCGTGTTTCATAAACTCACACGGTTAATAACCGCTGCGGTTTCACCGTAGTGCGGCCTAGGCCTAAGATAGAACAGATTTTTTTTTTGTAAAAATGAAGGTGGAGTTCAAATAATTAATTCAATGAAAATTACGTAGTTTTAGAGAACAATCCACATTTTCAATAAAATGCTTTTTTTGAGTTCCGTAACCAAATTGAAAAATGGATAATATTTTATGGAATCCTTACTTGTATAAGGAGTTCATTTTAGATTTTAAACAGTAGCTATGTAAATTAATGATTAGCAAAATATAGAAATTGGCTATTAATCTTCACTTTTCTTTTTTTATTGCAGGAGTTCAGCAGACGGCCCATTTGATGGAAAGCGGTTATCATCGCCTATGGACATTTCCAACACCAAAGGTGCTTCAAATGCGCTGCTGCGCTCTTAAGGGAGACTGCAACCTAGCCACCAATGCCGGAACACAACTCAAGGTTGTTATGGCGACATACTTTAGACCAGGGGTGGTAGCCATCCAGTAGGGCATACGCCCTACCAGCTGGCTGTGGGTTGTTTTGTAGCTAGAAATTGTATTCTTTCTCCGTTTCTGAATGGATAAATATCAGTTTCCTATCAAAAGGTGCAAAATACAAAATTTAGTTATAGGTTAAACGGAGTAAAAACAGTGCAACTATGCTTAATGACCCATGGAATGTCAATTCAATCGTGGACGAAGTCACGGCAATATCTTAGTACACTATATAAACCAGGGAAAACAGGACGCATTTTTTAAATTTCTTGTTTGGTTGTCAATTTTTTGTTTGTTCGGTATTCACATAAAAACTACGCAGCCGATTACGATGTAATTTTCGCAGATAGCAAATTCTTAGACTTAAAATCTCCGCTACTATTTATCCTGGGAATTTTTTTGGGAATGATTTTAAATGGTTAGATTTAGAAAAATTCGAATGCAAATGTGAATTTTTCACTAATCGACTAATCGACGATTTTATGTAATATGTGATATTTTTATCCCGGGAATTTCGTGGGAATTTGATGTCAAGCGTGGAAGAAGTCGCGGGCATATCCTAAAGAATATTGTTGTATCCAAATAATATTTAATATCAAAAATAAAGAAATGACATTTTACTTCAAAAATCGTGATTTTCGACGAATATAAAACAATTTTCATGAAGACACAAATTTTATATATTAAGAGAAACAACTTTTATATTTAAAAACATGAGGACCGCTTGCAACGATTGCCTTTATATAAAATTATTTAATTAAACCCACACATTAAACTGCCTAAATACGTTTTACACAAAACGTATTGACAGTTCTTCAAACAAAAGCGGCAAATTTTGCGTTGTGCAAGGTGTTAATTGTATTTAAGAGGGTTCAATGGGTTTTCTGTTTCTTAAAAAAATGTAAGCAACCTTATGCAGGCGGCCCTTAACGAAATGAAATTGAGCCTTAACCATAATTGTGTCGCGTGTTGTAACATTAGTTCAAATTATATCTAACTTAATTAAACATGACTTATGTTTCTATTAAGTTATTGTGCTGTTATTAATAAATCAAACTTTTATCAACTAATGTTCTAACTTACCATAGTTATTGAATATTTTTTCTTACACGTAAACTTTAATTTTATTTCACATACAATTTTTTATAGCAATTAAAATATGGACATTAATTAAAATTTCTAAGTAGCTATAATACATTAAATATAACGCTTGGTGTTTTAATTTAAATATTAATATACAAATAGAGGTTAGAAAGTCTAGAATAAATAATGTTTTCAAGTTTTCATGTACTTTCACTCTTAAATATCAAGTATTTATCACGAAATTTTCACGTCACTGTTAACAATGATGTACGATAAAATTGCTTGATAATTCGCAAATACATAATTTTTAGAGGAAAAAAAACAATGTTACAGTTTTTAAGGCTTTATCCGGATTATAATAATTAATAAGAAAAATTAGATTCGTTGTTTATGTCCACGTTGACGGATGAGGTTGCACAAAACATTTTTTTACTGCGATAAAATGTTATCAGTGTATTGTTATTGAGGTTATTCGTTGTGTACGGCACGTCACTTTCGTTCTAGTAAACATGGCAGCGATCGGCAACAGATGACAGGGCGCGGGCGGGCGGGCCTGCGCCTAGGGCTCAAGTTCATCTCATCTCGTATGATCCGCGCGATCGCGCCGCCACTAGTGTGAATCGCGAGTGCCGCTCGCTGCCATCGCCGGTTGTAACGTCACGGTGGCGCCACCGACCCGACCTAGCCTAAAACACGGGAGGGTTCCTCTTTCGTCGACCCTCTCGTTCCCATCGGTAAAACAGCACAGCGAAAGGGAGAACAGAGAGCATCGCATGAATCGATTGGCTGGCGAAAAGGGGCGGGGGCCGAGCACGTGGCAATAGCTGTTGTCAGCGTGAGTATCACTCGTATGCCGATAGAGTTTGCCGATTTGCCGTTGTAATTCCTTTCACGTTTCACGAAAGCTCTTCAGCGCGTCCGACTGAAAAGTTGTTTGCCGCCCGCCCGAATCATGTAATGCTCAGTTACAAGGATTGAGTTAATGTTGTATTATGTTATATACATTTTAGTTACCTAGTCTCTTAATATTTGAATTTGTTATTTTTTCTATGTAAACTAAATTAGTAGATTTAAATTGTATCAGAAAATCATATTTGACAATTTATATTAACACAAAGTTGTCTAAAATCAGTATATGATAATTTTCTAAGGTACTTACCAGTTTGTGTACTGGAATCGAAGAAAGTGCTAGTTGTTTCGACGGTCATAGTTCCAATGGTGCCGTCTAGTATCTGCGTTGAGGAGTCACGACGTCCCCGAGCTCGCATGCAAGCGTCGTCGCTTTGCGAGCTTTGGCGCCGGAAGTTGCGACACCTGATCATCTCCTCAGTTGTCGATTGTCGCCTGAAACCCCGGGCTATTAAAATTTCTTCTGTTGTTGATTGTCTACGGATCATTGCTCTTTCAGGTGGTCTTGCTCCCGGACTTGGATCACGACTTGAGCAAGAACTCGATTCGGGACTGCGAGCTCGACCCATCCTAGCACATGATGCCTGCCTTCGTAATCGACTTCTACGTCTCGCTGCTGACGGACTCAACTCTCCACCACCTGTGCGATCTGGACTTAACTGTGATCGCTCACGTCTTGGTCTAGCTGCAGAATCAGGGCTCAAAGAATCTCTCCTGGCTTTTCCTTCATCGTCTGGCCCTAGGGATGGCCCAGAATCTCTACGTCTAGTACCAGGGGGACCAATGGGTTCATCAAATGCAGTAGCTTGTCTTTGTAAACGGCCTAATCTCCGTTCTGGACTCGCTGCTGCTCTAGAATCTCTTCTAGCCCTACCACATTGTGTGGTGGAATCTCTCCTTCCGCCAAGATTAGGTGGTGTTCGACCACCAGGTGTAGCCTGTGTGCCTTGTGCTGACTGAGTTACTGCACTTGGAGAAGTACTCGTAGTTTGTGTTGCATTCGCGCTTGGAATAGTCGGTGATGTAGGCGATGGTGTAACGGCAGATGTTATTATAGTTGGCATAGTATGCATTGGTTGGCATTCGCCATCTGATCGGCTTGGTTCATGAATGGCTACCACAGTAACACAAGGCGGATGTGTCGAAGGTCCTGGATCTGAAGACGCATCTACAAATGTAGGTGGTGCAGGCATTGGAGGTGATGCACGCCTTTTTCTATGCGTTGCTATTATACGTGGGGGTGCTACAGCTGCTACAGAATCCCGACGATGACGATGACCATCAACTGAATCTCTTCGTTCTTTACTATCTTCACCAGATCCACGCCTTTTAATACGACGCTCTCTTGGCATGATAGTACTTGAATCTTTACGATCAAAATAGGTTGGAAAGTCAGATCGAAAATCTTGAGGTGCTTTAGAATCTCGGCGCTTTGAAGTCATTGATTTGATTCCAGAATCCGCTGAAGAGTCTCGTCTTCGTCGAGGAGGAGGTTCGTGACGAGCCCAAGGCAACGATCGAGCCAGGTCTGCTAAAGTCTCCCTTCGTGAAAGTGGAGCTCTCTGACGTCGAGGGGCGCTGCCCCCTCCTCCCCACTCGCGAAGAATATCCGTTAATTGTGCTAAGGAGGAGCGACGGCGCCGTGGACCACCTATGAACAAAAGATGATATGGTGCAATTTTTCACTTCGTTACATCATATAACGTCAATAAATGTCGAGCAAACGATCTCGACACTTTTTTTGTAATTTTTCAAATACAACCTCGGTATTTTTCTCAAGTGTAACGTAATAAAATTTAATGTTGTTCAACGCATAATAAAAACTCTTTAAAAGTAAAATTTTGCGAATATTACAACATTTATTTTAAAATGAGTGGTAAAATCATAAGTTTGAATTTCTTGCTTGGCATAGGTTGAATAATGAATCTGTTTATTTCAAAGACATTTTAATAATACCTCTGGGTTGATCGTTGGCGTCCGGTTCTGGGGGCGAGAGGCAGGATACTTGGGCGGCGGAGTCCCTCCTGCTGCCGAGCCTTTGCCTGAGCGTAGACTCCTCCAAAGTAGACCGGGTCAGCTCGTCCCACCCATTTCCGCCAGCCCACACCAACCCCACTTGATGTGACAGAATCGGTAGATTGCAAACGAAACATATTGCGGTCATCGTCCTGTCAAAACACAAAAATATTTTAACCACTGTCTCATTATGCACTGCAATATTGCGTCACTTCACTCACGCTTTATTATTTCTAAAATTTATATCGCGATACATGTATGCTGAGGTTCGTGGCCTGTTCGGTAGATATAAAGAATAAGCGTGAAGCTTCATATCGCGCCCTTGTGTTCGCATCAGTGGGCTGATAAAAGCGAACTACCGATATTAAGTAATAACCACTCCCATGCTTGTCGACATGTATTATATCAATCAACAATTGGTGATAAGTGTTATACTCATTTTGGAAGCATTATAACAATTGCTAGTACCTTAATAAGGAAAAGACATATTCCTAGTAATTTAACTTCTTTTAATATAAATTATTTTGTTATTATCTTATAAGTTAGAAATGATTAAATTATATTGAAAACAAAGCATAACTGTAGAAGCGGTATAAGCCTTTGAAATGTCTGTATTTTTACTATCAGATAAAGGGCCGTCTGATTGTTATTATAAAGCGTTATTGTGTCGTCTGTTGGCGCGTGATGTTTTGTTGATAAAGCCTATCTGTCCGCTATTCAGATGAACGAATACACCCCTGATGTGTCTAAAGAGAGTACCAGTCTATTCGAATATTTGGTGGAGTGTAAACTGTGCTCACTCAAGTCGAAATCATTAGCTCGATGAGGTTCAATTTACTCGTACGTAATATCTAATTAATAGTGATAAGTAATACATCTAGCGAACATTTCAAAGACTAATGCGTGCCGATTAACCTCTATTGTTGAAGTGCTAAATATATTCTAGTAAATGCTTACGTACCTACTACAAGATATAATTAGGTATTTATTCTAATTACGGTGACTAATAGATTTCTTAATTTAAATGACATTATCTAAGTGATGATTCGAAGTATTTATATGAATATATTAATTTTAATTTAATGACGGAATCAGGCAAATAGTGTTTAGTAAAAGAAAGGGAAAAAGAAGGAATATTTGATTCTTTTTAATAGGATAGAAATATAGGTGGTAGTTATGCTACTTAAGTGTAAAATAAAGCATGCTTTTAAGCGTGGTTACCCAAACATTTTCATTTCATATAATATAGACCATATTTAGATCCTTGTGAAATAATAATTTCACCAAATCGTAAATAAATTCGACATTATTTTCGAAAATTCATTTCTCACTCCTTTAGTTTTAAAATAATAATAAAATTCTTTATAAATAAAATACACTATTCTTAGAAGTATAACATAATAACTTTACAAAATATATATCACTATTAAATTACATTCGTCAATTAAGTCAGTACAGTATGAGAAACGCAAATTCAAATTCACGATTTCTCAAAGTTTAATACTTGCATCTCTCTATTACGCTTCATTGAAAACACCGATTTCCTTATTGGATTAGTGCATAGTCACAATTTATATCAACTGTGAGGCTTGCTGCTACTGTATACATATACAATACCTACAATTTCACCAACAGCAACAATAATATACTGGTATATCCAAGTAATTACGATTAGTTATAACAACACGTATGCGTATAATTCGTAATACCTACTTCAATTTAACTTGTATCTGGATTTTAAAGTTGAGATCACTTTTCACTGCCAATAAGTACAGAATTTTCAGCCTTTACTCGTTTACCTATAGACCGCTTTCGGATTTATTGGTGCAGTAGAGGTACAGGATCAGAATACGTAGTACCGAAAGCTTACCAATCGCCATGTTTGTCTAAGCACTTCCTGATTCGCTCAATATATGCCTGATTCCGTATATATTTGATCACGTATATACCGTTTCCGCACTGATGCTGCTCTATAAATCGGAAAACGGCCTTAATATTTGTTACTTAATTTTGTTTAAGGTTCACTACTTATGCTGGAGTGCACCGACATTTAATCCACGGTTAAAATAAAATAATCGCTAAAAATATATGGGTAAACAGTGATTATTTTATTTTAATCGTCGATTAAATTTCATGCACACCAGCCTTAGTCTAATTTACCCCAATGAAATGAATAAACAACTTAAGAAACTTCCTAGCATTAAGTAGTTAACATTTTATATTGACTGCGCGAACTTAAAGCAAACTCAACACGTTCATTGCAACTGATCATCACCACTTGAAAAGCCTTAATTTTAATGGGTTTGCACAGAGTATACTTGTTTAAATACTTGCAACATTTACTATGTTTTGGTTGAAAATGAACGTGTTGAATGACATGCATTTTTTAGTGAAGAATTAACTTGAATTTGTTTAAATTAAGTGGGCTACTTTCATACTTATAAGAATTTAGGTGTTTTTGACCGACATGCAAGAATGTTTTAGCTTAGTGGGCATTATTCAAGAATACTACGTGACTGGTTGCATAATATCATGCTTGGATTTGTTTCGGGGACCTGTAATGACGCAGACGAGGTGAGGGGGACTGAGGCATGTCGAAAGCCGGGTCATTTGGGGTCAGGGCGCTAACTGAGGGTAAATCCCACATTGCTTATCACATCAAACACTTTGTACATCTGAAACAATATTAAGAGTTAGTAATTGGGAAAATTATACACAAAAAACAAAGCGGAAGCATATTACATCAATTTTTACACAACAAGTGGTCGGATCATTTTCAAAAATAAAATAGTACGTATGTTAATTTGGAATTAAGTATAAACATATTAGAACATTTCTCGCATTTTCGCTTTCGGAAATATCGAATGCATATCCCGCGAAAACTATCCCAACGTTTCAAGATAGAACAAAAATTTCGTGCTAAACTCTTCATCATATGTACCAAATTTTATTACAACCATTTTGAAAGGCGTCGTCAGCTAGGTGATACCAGTAGGTAGCTGTCCTAACTTCGCATTATAACTATATCTCGCTCTTTCACTATTTTCATATAACGTCTGCTTGCAATGGTACGTAAATCAGGATTCTGTTTTACTGGACGGCAAAGTGTACGACATTTGCTGAAACGTAGTCTCTATTCGAAGACTGGTTAAAGTATATAATTTCATTATTATTATAATTTCAGTCGTCGTAATTAACTGACCACTATGAGTGGATTTAATTATAACGTCTTTTTGTTTATAGCAATGTAACACTACGTTCCTTGAGTTTAAACTTACTTTTATAAGAAAATAATTTGGCTATAGTGACTTCAGCTGTAACACTGATTTCGGAAAAACGACTAATTTTAATGAGCCACTAGCAACAAGTTCCTAGAAATCTCTTGCTGAAATTGGGACTGAGTCAGCAAGCAAATACAGAAAGGTTCATTCACAAAATCATTATGTTTTCTTATCCTTTTTTCAGGAAGGCATAGTTAAATCTACAAATCAGTATCATACATACATAGAATAGAATAGAATAGAATAGAAAACACTTTATTGTTCACCACATACACATAAAATAAACAATTGGCAACAACACATACATACATACATACATAACTTCACGCCAGGTCCCTTGCAGGGTAGGCACGAACAACAGAGCGCCACACAGGCCCATTCTTACACACCGTATCATACATGTACACATTAAACGGTATAAGAGCATTAGGTGGCTTTGTTATCTGGGAATAAATATGTTTATAATGTTTTCTTGTTGTTATAAATGTTTTCTTTCTTTCTTCCTATTTATGACTATAGCGACTTTCGTATATAGCGCCGGAATTACAATAATCCCTTCATCATCACTATAATCGGAATCCACTGTATTGCAGAAAGGCCAAATACAATTACTTTTTAATTCTTACAATTGTTCGAACATTTTAATTGTAATCTGTTTTTAACGCAGGCCGTGCACAAGACAGTCTGGTTGCAGCCAGGCTGCATTAGCTATCCCGATGTATGAAATATTTATTCTTGCATAAATATAGTTGTATACAGGTGTTATTCTAGAAATACGTTTCACCAGTTTCAATGGTGTCCAAGTAACCAGGGTCTTAATCGTCATTAGTAGCTACTACTAATTAAGTTTAAACATGGCTGCAGTTTTCAAGTTTAACCGCATGAATTACTTTTCTTTCCGATTAAAAGATTCAAGCGACACATGGTGGATTTTTCTCGATAGCTTGGGAAACCAAGGGGTTCTTTTTCCTACAATTTTTACTGCGTACAACTAGATGGCGATACTTAGTAGCACGTTAAGTTACCTATCAGTACGGAAAACCATTTTACTGGGGATACTTAGTTTTAAAAGCAATTTACAGATGGCGCTATCCTGCAGCTATTTCGATGAAGTTTTTATTTCTAGTTGCTGAACTTTGTTTAATCTCATATAGAATTAAAATTTAAAGCAGAATTTTAAATTTAATTCGTATAACGTAAAAGTAAAGATGAACGAAATATAATTTTATTTAGTTTCTAATATACTAATTATTTTTATATTCAAAATTTACCCGTTTCAGTAGAAAATTTTAATTTGAATCTTGTCCGAGGTTTTGGACGGTTATTCGGGTCCGATTTTCACCTCCTTTATAATTTAAACTTTACTTAAAACTTAAATTGTAATGTATATCAATGCTAGATAAATTACTGGATAGACCATAGCCCTGAGAAGCAATATTGGAAAGACAGAAGAGCTTTAGTAAAATAATCTCTATTGAATATAAAAGTAGTTATCGAATTCACTATGGTGCCCAATTATATATTTCCTACAAATGCTTTTATACAGTTCCGAACGCTTTCTCTATTAATGTCCAAGTAATCCGATTACTTTTCTCTATGTAAGGATAGAAATGTTGCTTAAATTCAGTTTGTTAAGTACTTAAAGCGAGTTATGTTTCGGGAAAGGGAATAGTTTATTACCTTTAAAACGTTTTCGTGTAGCTCCCATGGTTCTGTTTTATCAAGAACTTATACTAACTTTTTGAGCCAATAGTGGCTCTAGTGTATTCGAATTTTAAATAGTTTGTGATGGTGAAAATTCAAGAGTTGATTTTAGGATTTCGTGTCACATATACACTTTTTGCCACAGGCGTTTTCTGCCACTGACACTTCGTATTTGAATTGTATTTTTTTATATATTTGCGAATAGGTAAACTACGGGTTCCTTTGATGGCAAGATGGCTACCGTCGCCCATGGATGCAACACTAAGGGAGCTGATGCGTTGTCTACCTCGATGTGACTTTAAAAATCTGTTTACGCCCTTTTTGAAGAGCCCCATATTGTCGCGCTCTGGGAAAACCATGGGAGGGAGCTCATTCCACAACTTGCTCACATATGGCAGAAAAAGCGAGCGCCACGTACAATGGATAACTTCCAAGTGTCGAGGAGCAGTGTGGTGGTAAAATGGCGATGTAGGTACCAAACCAAACAGCTCCACAGAACACGGGGAGTGTTCTACAGACATTCTACAGACGGTAGAACGCGCTTTATAATTTGTATTGTAAAATAACTTTTATGTCAAGTACATCTCCAAATAGTTGGTATGACCAGATTGCTGAACAATTGGACATGTCGATAAATTCGGTCGTCCACCGTACTTCAAACCGATCTCAGTGGAGGCGAGCAATTATTCACTGCCATCAAAGTCACGATCCTCAGCAGTGAAGGAAGGACTCATAAAAAGAATAACTCTTATGTTATATTTTATGATTGCCTTCTATTTATCGAGTAAAAACATATGTATTGAGTATATATGTAAATATTTATTTTAAAATTCTAATTCTAACATTATGCACCACTATCCTATTAGTTTGCTTGCCAGGAAGAGATCGATTTAAGCGATAAGATCGCCCGCCCTATAGTTTGCCTAAAAATATAGAAACTACTGTGTAGCGTCTGTTATTTTGATGAACAATAAAGTGTTTTCTATCTATTTAATCCAAGATAACGTATATTAATTTCCGAAAGGGCTATTTTTAAATCTGCTAATACCACACAATTTAAGTAAAATATTTTTACATGTAAGTAATTAATAGCAAAGTCGTTTTTTTTAATTTAAAAGGTCATTCAACCCTGGCGTCACCCCTAACGTGGTCAGGGATTTTATGATAGATCTTTCAAAATTGGGTGTTGTTTTACTCTATAATACGTTCTCTCATAGGTAAGAATTACATTCTTGTCCAACCCTTATATATATCTTCTCGCGAGTTTTTGTACATGTGTTTTTTATCATATATGTTTGTCTGGTCGTCGTCGTCTCATCCCTGTCCTCTGACTTCCTCATACAGCGCCTACCGGCAACCTTGCGCACGTCGTTGATCGATCGGGCTGGAGGACGTCCAACACTACGTTTACAGAGACGCGGTCTCCACTCCAGGACTCGTCTGCTCCATCGATCCTCGGTCCTGTGGCAGACGTGACCGGCCCAATGCTAATTTCAACTTGCTAATTTTGCGAGCTATTTCGGTTACTTTGATCTGTTACGGATATCCTCATTTCTAACTTTATCCATAAAAGAAACACCCAACATAACACGCTCCATTGCCCGTTCAGCGACTTGGAACTTGTTGACCAATCCTGTCGTCAATGTCCATGTCTCGGCCCCGTAGGACAGTAGGACGCGCTGTTCGAAGACTTTCGTCTTCAAGCTTGTGGAATGGTCGACGAGAAGACTTAACTTAGAGAAGATTACCGAATGCTATTCACATAGATTTAATTTTTAACAAAATTATGTTGTGTCATTATTAATGGTTCCCAAAAGGGCGTCAACATTGTAAATCGTTTAATTTTAGTAAAATATAATTTTGTTACAAATGCGAATGTTGTTCAATTTAGATTGCTTTTTGATTGATGGGCTCGGTTGAAGTTAAATGGATTTTTGTCTTTACGCTGGACCCGCGGTTCAAGCGGACCCACCCTGCCATGGTACCAGTTTTATTCAATTATACCTCAATAAATATGTTTTATGTAATGGTTCTTTTTATTTTTTGTTACAAACAACTCTTGGATTATTGATATATGCAATTAATTATGATGACTTGATAGCCTTTGTTATATACTGATATCTAACGTTGGTCTTCCTAGTTCACTAATGGCCGATTCATACATCTTACTATTCATTCGCTTGTCTAACCATCGGCTTAATTTTGTCATTATTTATATGGAGATTATGTCAAATTTTAACTGATAGTAAGGCAAATCGATAAGATATAGAAAATTGCCATAAAACCATCGAATAATGCTTATTAATAATAATACTAGAGTTTACAAAGTGTTATTCATAATTTTATTCAGAATGTGATCATTACACTTTTTAAATTTATTTTAGTGACTTTTATGAATAACAGTGTTTTTTTAGTACCCGCCCTTTTTGGTTGCATAACCTCAAATAATAAATGTGCATAAGATGTAATGATTTTCTTTCTAGTATTCGTCTATACTAAGCAGTATGCTGTATGATTTTTAGTTTTTATAAATCATTGTTGTTTGGAAATGGTTTAAAGTACTACCACCATGACGGATATGGGGAATATTTTGCGATACAGTCACAAATAGTTTACAAATTATTTGGTTTGGAAACATCAGTATTATTTGTAAGACATAAATATATACCTATCTGAATACTTAATCTATATATCGTAGATGTTTAAATCTAATGATTTTTTATTATTATTTGGCAATTTCACTATGATAATATTTATTATTTCATATACCTCATTATTTACTGAGGATCGTGTCGTTAGTCGTCAAGAAAATTGGCTTTCATACCTGGGGCCCAATTTTTCTATTACCATATTTTCAAAATCGCCGGACAGAATCGTCGGAATCGTAGATTTGCCTGTTTTCGGTATTCTGCTAATTTCAATGTCACGCCTTTGCCGCGCTACTTTATATCTATACAGAGAAATAAAATGGTGCCTATTTGTAATGTCAAAAATAAAAATGTGAAAAAATTCAGGGATTTAATTCGGACCAGGATATTCCGAACATTTAATTTTCAGAATTTTTGTCTGTCTGGCTGTCCCGACTAATCTCTGAAGCGGTTGTACCATTTTGACGGGACTTTCACCCGCAGATAGCTGATGATATAATGAGTAACTTAGGCTACTTTTGTTACGGAATCGTGGCCACAGCTAGTCTTTGTACATATTTATAAACGAAAACTCGCGAAATAAATATTTACAATGTTTTGTTAACTATTCAATATTTATTTCGGCTAACACTATTTCTGCTTAATGGTAATACTATTTTTTGCCATTATTCTACAGCGGTGATATCGAGAAGATATTGTGGATTTAGTAGAATACAATTTTCTATATATAGCTTCCAGAATTTTAAGTGCCAAATTCAAGATTAAAAGAGAGTTCTCAGTCGCAAGTGTCTTTGTGTCACTTAAGTGTATAAAATCTTACATTTTTCTAGACGGGTAGTCAAAGGATGCTAATAAATATGTATGATAAAAAGAAGCCTAGTCATCCCGACCCTATCACATCACCTTACACAGCCGAAATTATTTATAAATAACGATTTCCGAATTTGAACAAAAACCTTTCTAGGGTCATTATTCAATTTGTTGTACATACCTTGATTTATTCGTACTGAAAAAGGTTTGTGTGTAAATAGCTTCCTTCACTGGAGTTTGTTTATATTTAACATTTCGAAGAGTAGCTCTTTGGCAATTGAGATTATAATTATATTATTTTTTCTCTGCCTAAATCGTGGACATTTTATTTGTTTATTTAATTAGTTTTTTTGAGCAACTAAAGTAACAAGCCACACTAATTTGTAAATGAATATCTTTTAGATATTTACTCTTACAGTTACTTCTATGACCAATTATTATTATTATCATAGAATTTTGCCACCTTACTTATGTACAAATATGTACTATCAAGTTCAGGGGCAACAGAATATTTTTCTTGCACATATAGGTACACTATACATTATGTGTTTAGTATAGCAACGAAATCATCTATTTATATTATGGTGTTTATGGCAACGAAGTGGCTACAAAAATCGTAAACAATCTTTCATAGACTACTCACGGGTTAATGTTCAAATTAATTTTCGTGAAAAGTAATTTTTCATTTCTAAAATTTAACTTGTCCCTATTTTCATTTCATAATCATAATACGTTTAATTAGGATATAAAATAATAAATAAAGTAAAACAAATTGACTCGTGTAATTTATACATAAACAAAAAAAAATACATTGGACCCGCGAGAGAAAGAGATACGAGTTTTACATTGTTCAGCACAGATTAATATATAACAGTCCATAAATATCCCAGTGCTGGGCTAGAGCCTTGCTTGTCCAAGGAGGATTGGCAGGTTTCACACATCGGTTATCTTGATGTGCAGGTTGCATTACGATGTTTTCCTTCGGCGTTGTTAGCACTTGTTAAATTTTATAATATGTACGTTAGATCAAAGAACTGCCTAAGTGATGCAGCGTTCCGGTTAGGATCGAACCCGCGCCCTTTGAGCTTGGGACGCGTGCGCTAACCATTACTCTACTTAACAACGTGAAATATAACACTATTCCATGAATTCAGTTAACAAGCGCGCTCAGATACCAAGTCGGGCTTCAACAATTTAAATCCCGACCATCCAATTTGTAACTCAAGTCCTCCACATTTAACGAGTTCTGGCTAACTTGTATCGGGAACTGACATCTAGCAACCCGATATCGGCATGCACCATACTGTTATTATGAAAATAATTATCAAAGTGAAATCGTATCGCACTGAAGCAATTTTCCAACAAAATGTTATTGTTAGTTCCTACTTTTATTTGTTTTACTATTCGGCGAAAATTTTACATATTTTTTGTGTGTGCAGTTCACACGCAGCGTAAGTGAAACTTCAGAGAATATACTCACAGATAATTCTTCTCTAACTTTTAGTAATATAGACTAGCTTCTGCCCGCGACTTCGTCCGCGTAGAATAGTAAAAAAAGTAAGTAGGTATGTAATGCGGGCCTCCTCAGAACATCTTACCGAAGTAACATCACAATCTGATTTATGATTTAGGAACGCAAACGAGGACAAAATACAAACGTTTATTTTTATTTATATAGTAAACTAGCTTCTGCTCGCGACTTCATCCGCGTAGAATAGTTAAAAAAGTAAGTTAAAAAACCCCCCGATTTTGAAACTTTTTTCCATTGGTGCTCGGCTCCTATTGGTATTAGCATGATGATATATAGCCTTCCTTGATAAATAGGCTATCTAACACTGAAAGATTTTTTCAAATCAGACCAGTAGTTCCTGAGATTAGTGCGTTCAAGCAAACAAACCAACTCTTCATCTTTATACATTAGTATAAGATATATAATTCCTTTAGCTTACATCCATCACCATACTCCAATTCATAATAAACTTTTTAAGTCTCACTTTCATTTTTCGCTGTTTTAGTGTTGTTATGGTCCAAATTCTAACTATGTTTAATAATCTGTCTTATTAACCCTTTGATGCTGCACAATGTAAAACTCGTATCTCATTCTCTCGCAGGCTTAGTCCTATAGATTTATGTGTTTATCTCGTTTTAGTTTCGCTTTTATTTTCATCGAGTTTCAAATCAAAATGGTTGTAAAGAGGTTTCACTTCAAAAGTAAAAACTTCGTTAAAACCTTCTTTGTCTGTATTTATTTTTTCCTAGAAATAAGTCAATTATTTATTTCGAGAAAACAGGTAAAATATGATATCAGTAACTTCTATGAAAACACTGTATTGCTGGGAAGATGTAAGTTAAATAAACTGATGTACTTTTAATCGTCTAAGCTGATATTAATCTGCTCATTTCTGTCATTCTTTTTGGATGTTGATGCTGATCAACCAGTTATCCGTATAAACATAACTTTACAACTGCATGGACAAAAATTAATATTGTTATGAGTTACAGGACTCGAATTAAAATGCCGTTTGAATAATTATGGAATTTATTAGAACTATACAAACACGTATAACACAGGTACAAATATACACAACCAGTCCAAACTTAATACAGGTTTCAGTCACACGCGCAAAGTCCATCACTAACTTCTTGCTTAGCTTGTGGCCATCGCTAGACTGCCTTACCCCTCCGTTGGGGCATTGCTTTATACTGTATAAACACAATATGTTTATTCGACCGCGTGGAATGAATGCGTGAATTTTCAAGGATCACACCTGGTTAATGACAACCATAAAGATTGCAGTACACAATGGGCTGTTTTTCCAATCACAAATATAACAAAAGTAGACGGTCATAAAAGAGTTCCAATGTTATTAGCTCAAACGCCGACGGGTAATAAATGGGCTTTGTTTACAAATATGCAGGTGCCCCAAATTGTAACAATATTAACGAGTCAAATGGCGTATTAAATAATTGTTACACTGTGACTAATCTAATTTTGTGCTACGGGTAATAAAGTCCTTAGTAATCTCCCTATGGTCTTACGATGAATTCATATTACGTTAGAGTTTGAAGGCATATTTCATTTCTAAGATGTTTACAATACAAATATTAGTTTTTTTTTAAATGTATCATGCACCCAATTTGTTGAGATATCCAAATCACTATAAGTGTCACGGTGAAAGGGTTGGCCCAAAAAATGCTCGCTTGACGTCGTTAAGTATGACATGCTTACCAATGGTCTTACAAACAAGGACGAAAAAAGCTGGAAAGCGGACCACGGGCTTCGAGGCAAACACCCCAAACCCAACCGGGACTTAACGCTAGGATGATGATCTACATCATTATAAGTAAACAGCTGTTGATCTATTAGTAACTTGACATATTTGTTCTTTGTTTAATATACTTCAAGCTATCGATAATAATTAATTAACAATAAAAATTAGTTAGTCTGTTACAAATCGGTCATAAGCTAAACCGAACTACTAAATTAATTATTCTAGCAATATCACGGTTGAAATTACAGGTGAAATCCCCGTCGAGTGAAACTATTTTCATCAACGCATTTAGAATATGAAATCTGGATGCCGGAATGTTTGAATAGCAAATCTACATGTTTATTAGCAACTGCTGCACAGCATACCATCAAATGCAGATAAAACAAGAACTATTTTAATTAGGGTTTTGAGGTTCAGGTATTTGTTTCTTGATAGCACAAACATTAGTATATGTCGGAGAAGGCATTGATCTCGTGAGATCTTCTTTAATGGTTGCAGGGTGTAGTGGGCCTCATCAGGGTAAAATGCGAGCATAAAACACAATAGCCACGGTTTATACACTTTTAATTTAGATTTGAACAATATTTTGACATAGTTTAGACCGAGCAGCGGATTCAGGGTACCGATCTTTTATTTTTTTTTGGCCAGGGGAAATCTGTTTGAGGACTAAGCCGCGACAGGTACAGAAGCCTGGGGGATGCTCGCGACCCGGTGAGACAGTGTGGGATTCACCAGATCGGGGGTGGCACTAGCATGCCCGGTCAGAACCGGTGCCACGCTATTGCCATTCCCCAGTTAGAGATACCCACTAAAACCCCTGGGTGTTCCGTCCTGCGCCTTATGCCAGGGCTACGGGAATAGGCTACCCGGCTCCGCATTCCCTGGCAGAGGTGCGCCCCGCTCACTGGGCCTCTTCCAATGCCGGCTACTCCCCCGGCGACGTCTCGGTCTTTTCCGGGCGTGGGGCGGTCTGTAACGCGCCCCACGGGAAGAGAGATGAGCGAGCGCGAAACACTCGCGCTCTCATCTCGACGGCATGTGCGGGTGATGAGAACCTCTATACCGCTTACGGTGGCCGAAGGTCTAGGTCAGACCTCCGGCATCGGCGCGTCCTCCTTTGTCAGGAGCGGAGCAAGGAAGTGCGCTCACGCTCCCGTTCCGCCTCCTCCTTCGCAAACATGACGTGCTCGCAGGCCTCCCATCCGGTAGGGCACCGATCTTACTTCAACCCTTACTTTCAAATTCTCAACGATCCAACTCGATCCGTTACTATCATTTAAATGTAGCTCAAAAACTCCCCCGTCCTTAAGTACCGATGGCGTCTTGACCCCGCTGGAGGCATATGATCTGCTCTAATTGGTTGTTTATTAAATTACAATATTTATAACTTTTATTTGGGACAATTTTTAAGTTATAGAAAGATTTAGCAAATCAAATAAAATTAAATTAAGGATTTTAAAAGTAATTAAAATGTAAACAAAAAATATTTTGCGTTATACATCCAAATAACAATCAATTCGATTCAAAGCTCCCTCCGGCATACATTATAATGTTTTCAATGAAACACATGTTTACAGACTACATTTAGTTATTTTGAATAATTATGTTTTCTAGAAATTGGATATGACTATTAGAAAATTGTAATTAGCAAATTAATATAACAGTATTGACAACTAATTATAAATTAAAGTACACTTTAAGGCACAAGGCGTTTTCTGAATAGCATACGTGTCAATATAATAACATATTTCGAAATCTAATGGGCTTTAAAATATATGTAGTGTTCAAGTATGTCTCTCGAGGCACTACAGTATCGCTCAAGTAAGTATGTTTCAAATCGTTGTGATTTGAAACAGGAAAAAGCAACACTAAAACGAAATAAACATATAAATCTATAGACTAAGCCCGCGAGAGAATGAGATACGAGTTTTACATTGTGCAGTACAGTTTAGAGAGTCAATAAGACCGACGATTAAACATAGGTCCCTGTTTGTTTTGAATTATAATATATTGACGGATGTAGGCTGAAGGAATTATGTCTATATTAATAAAATTTTGAGAAGAGTCATTAGCTCTGTAGTTCACTTCTACTGCGTGTGACCTGCACACAGACTCACATTTTTTATTCTGTTAATATTTCGTGTGACGCATTTGAAAATAAATATGTATTCAACGAAATTGTGCAATAATAGCCGATTGTTTTCCAAGAAATATAATGTAATTCACACTCCCAATTTACGGGTAATTTTACATTTTGACCTTTGATAATTAAATCAATTCAATTCATTCAAACAAACTGCCCATTCCATATTAATTCAACTTTGAATATTGGTAACCAAATCATCTGTTATTAACCTTTTTCCAATTGATAATGTGTTCTGCTTTAATTAAATGTTCATTTATTAGTTTGCAAATGTTTCAGTTGTTTGAATGGTTAACGATTCATTCTTGTCTAAACTTGATGTTAATTTGCTTATGTACTAGTTGAGCTTGCTACTTAGGGCTGGTTCTTATTTCTCACCGACAGTGATAAAGTAAATCGCAAGTAAATTATATTGATGTAATACAGCGAACGGAAAATATATACATCTGACTGGGTAGTAGTTAGCTATTTTATTATTTATTGATGTGTATACGCAAAATAGACCTCTGCCGCGATCAATATACGTTTCTAAGACTATAATAAACAAAATATATCAATGGCAGATCTGGTTAATTACTTTCAATTTTTTTATCATTTTCAAAATGGTCTGCCACAAAGTTAACCGGGTGATAATGTTCTGCCATTCTTATTTTTCGATAATAATAAGCCTATATTTTCAAATATCAAAACGGCAGCCCTGGTCAAATGGATTTAAAATTCGTCAAAAATCGATACTGTCTTACCTCAGCGCTCATCGCGTCCACCACTTAGAGCTTAGTGAGTCCCCGTACCATGCATGGTAGGTATAGGTGCTTCAATGTACAAAACCTCAGGTCTGGTCAAATACATACAGGTAACCGATCACTGGCTCTTAAGCTAGTATGATGATGATAGTTCATAGTCTGTACATTAAAAGAACGTCAGTGAAACGTCACTATTATGTAGTCTGGAAAAATGAAGTTTGACAATTGTAGCATATAAAATTTAGACAACAAGCTCTGGCTAGTTATAAAATAAAGGTGATTCTTCATACTCTTATTTTGTGCTTAGTACAATAGCAAAGAGTAAATTGTATAAAAGAAAATAAAACGAGAATTACAATTAGTCCGGAGTCTTAACTAGCTGAACCGTCAGCCATAGCCCGTTAAATAACTTAATTAAATTGAGTTCTTTAATTAAGCAGGTAGTTTTTGTTGGTTCACAAGAGCTTTGTGGGATGCGGTAACAACTACCTTAAAGGATTTTGTACTATGTATTTTGAGTTTCAACTGCGACCAATGTCTGCCTAAGGTCATGTGAGTTTAGGACGAGATGAAATTTTGTGAATTTTTCCCTTAAACATTCTTATACAGCAGGAGGAACAATTATCCGACGAGAGCGCCTCTTGAGGTATATCGCCCATTAGGATTTGTGCCCTTCGTAGCAATCCCGAGTTTCGACCTTCTTCTTAGCACAATTGAGGATCTTGCAAAATATTATAATTTTTCAAATCAAACTAGTAATAAAGTATATCACACAAGTATTACTTTTTTGATGATTATACAGTACTATACGTCGCCAGAGAGCGTCTCATGACTTCTGTCTGTCGTATACGCACTGCATAGGGTTAGTAGTAACACCAGTGAGACGGGAGAGAGTAGGTTGTTGAGATAAAAAAAAATCAGACCGAAAGATTTCCGCTTTGTTTTTTTACTATTAAAAATTCACGATAATTAAATAACTACACGTTTTCCCCACAGCATTATATGTACTAAATTTCAATACACTTTTTCAATTCGTCCGTACAAGATGGTACGGATACTAATAGATAAGGAGTACCTTATGTCTACCCTCCATACTTGGATACATTCTCTCGGCAACATGACTGCTCTAGTCAGACGCAGACTGAGAAATTGTCAGGGTGAGAGCATCAACGACACTGTTAGTTACCCAATGATCTTGGTTTAGGATATAGGAGAATCTAGAATGATTTCATTTGTTTTATCCCTAGTTAATGTCCATTGAAACGTAGACAGTTTTTTTAACTTATATGCTCATAAACATACTCAAATATATAAATATGTATATAAACACATATAGGTACCCGAGATAGTCATGTATTGGTGACACATGACAATCTTAGGTTTTGCACCTATAGAAATTATTTCTCTACCCTGCCGAAAGTCAGTCAAATGTGCATTACGAAAATTTCAATTATTATTTTGTGTGCGCCATATTAAACTTAATTCCATTTTCAAGTAAAAAAATCGTAGAAGAACTTTGTACACCACTAATAAAACCAATATGACTACCGTCAAGGCTTCTTAAACGATTTTGTACTTAGTACTTCGTTAATTGAAATTTATACAAATTAATTCCGCCTAATGATTTCCGTATGGTAATAACAATAGCAATAAGAAAGTAAAGCACCTCATTTTCAAAGAAAGTCATTTTGAATTGCGAGTTTTTTCTACATTATGCAAATCTTTAAAGATAATTTAAATTATTGTATTTTGCTGCCTTGTAGCATTTTTATTTTATGTAAATAATTTAAAATACGAATAATTGTTCAAAAAGTAAACGATAATGATGTGTTTCAGATACGATAATAATTGTTTTCAGAAAACAACGAAAGTATTGATATCATTAAAATCAGATATTCGATTTATTTTTTGTGTTATTTACGTTTAATTCTTTCATCTAAGAGCTGAATTTCCAATTATCGGATAAAGGTTATTCTATGGAATAAAACACAAAATGGGAAAATTAAAAATGACACAACTGTCATTTCAGTCATGAATGAGAACAGTTGATTTTTTTCACTTTTGAAATTCGTCAACTTATAATTTATTTGATGTTTGAAAAATTGGCTCTTATACATAATTATTAAAAACGTAATTCAAAATTGACTTTTACGATTATTTGTTTATAATTTCGACATAGCTATTTATCAGTAACTAGCTGGGCATTAGAAAAATATGATTAATCAGAATCAAGTATACTCTATGTCACTCAGGAATAATATAACTTTCCACTGGTGAAAGAATTTTCAAAATCGGTTTTGTAGATTCAGAGATTACCCCCTAAAACGTCACAAATCACCTCTTTAAAATATTAGTATAGAATTGCCCCGAGGTTTCTGCAATATAGTGTTTCATAGTAAAATATATTATTTTTGAGCTTATAAGTATGATAGTTCTCGTAGTTTCAGTTACAAAGCGTGCGCGAGCGAAGTCACGTGAAATGTTCCATTGATTAAAATAATTATATTCCCACCAATACACTATACATAGAAAGTGACGTTATGACAGGGCGACACCTCTATATTTGCAGTAGCCACAGCCATTCATAAAGAAAATTTTAATGCTCTGACTTCCATCTCCAGTCGAATATATAATGTGCTCTTACCCAAAATACATACATCCTTTGACTAATACCTCCATAGTCCATGTATCCATTTATAATAAAGTATTCCAAAACACACGCTCCACCAAACAAAATTCAGCATCAAAGTTTAAACACCAATTAATTAAATGGCTAAAAAGATTAAATTACAGCGACACAAAATGCATATTACATACACACAGGGCTTTTTTTGTAGGGGCACATGTGGGACGCAGTGCCCTTAAAGGAAATTTCGAAAAACGTGATATAAGCCTAATGAGTGCTAATCAGAAAATTGAAAATGTGGTTCAAATATTTGAACGAAGGATAACTGAACCTGGTACCTACTATGAAAATAGTGGTGTGTGAACTGTCATTTTTTGGAGTGGAACTAAACAATAAATGATAGACTTACAATTTCGAGAATTAGCGTGCCCCCAAAAAAGAAGTGATAAAAAAGGCCTGCATACACATAATATCAACAGACTATAACACTAGGCGCATACACACACATACACACACGCACTTATTTTACATAGCATAATTAATTAGTAATCCTACTATATTTAATTCTTATATTAAAATTATGTTGGTTGCCGCGACACAGACCTAGAGGCTGCAGCATAAAGCCTACAAATAAGTTTATATAAATAAGAATTTGAATTTTACTTAAAATAATTAAAATATGAGCATGCAAGATTCAAGATACTAAACAAAACTTACATTCTGCTTATAAAATATCACCAGGTTCCCTTCCTTAGAGAATATTGTCTGTAACAGCATCTGTAACAAGAGTAAAGGCCATTACAGTTCTGTATTACAAGTAGTTGTGCTACGTCGCCATTCTACCATCGCACGCTCGCGGCGATTGGAGTTCATCCACACTTCTGGACACTTGGAAGTCCTCACGGTACGTGGCGGACGTTCCTTCATGCATATGTGTCGGATTATGGAATGACCTTCCTCCCGCGGTTTCCCAGAGCTCTACAATATGGGCTCTTCAAAAGGCGTGAACAGATACCTAAGTCTCAACGAGGTAGCAACGCATCGGCTCCCTTGGTTGCAGATGTCCATGGCGACGTAGCACCTATCACCAGTGGTCCGTTGCCAGTTTGCCTACTAGCAAACATAAAAAAAAAGTCTGGCTCGTAGGTTGAAGTAGTTTCGTAAGTTGTCGCAATTTGAAGTTTTTGTATCTATTTGGAGCATTTATTTGTAAATTACGCCTAGTTAGATTCAGCTTAAGGCTAACGTCATACTTGATTTTAACATTGAATAGCTTAAGTATTATAATACAATACTGTAAGCTTAGAGTTTAATTATATTGCAGTAGTAGTGTTATGTAGTTTTAAGAAACGTAAGTCTCAACTTGGTTTTAAAAATATGTAAAGGTAGAGAAAGAAAAATATAGTAGTAGCAATAAGATAAATAGTTTATTTAAAACATTAGTGCGATGTTATTACGTTTATAAGTTTTTTTTTATAAACGAGTAGACAAATGTAAGCCCGAGATGAAATCGAGAATTTACCATAGTCATGAGTTTGTAAAAATCAACAACCACTCGTGCGTCATAAATTTTTCATTTGCGAGTGAACAATACAATAGATAATGAAACAAACATAAATATCAGTCCGAAAGTCATAATGATCTTTGAAGTTTCTCATATGAAAATGGAGTGCATTTACAAATGGCGTCGTATGGGCGTGGTGAAAATTAGAAATACATCTGTCGTCTTATTTTCTCTATAGTATTTAAGCGAGACAAGATGAAAAGCCCTTCCAAGGAGTTTCGATTGTTTAGCTTATTTATTCCCGTAATGTGAAACTTCTTGGTGGAATTCTTATTTTTTTCACTTAAGTACCTGTTTTTCGCACGGCTTGAGATGCTTATTTACTTAGAATACCTAATACACCGCACTGTGTGGTGCGTCATTTTTGAACTTTATAACAATGAATAAATGCATTTTTGAGAAAATGTGTGAAATATTTACAAAGTAGATATATGTATAAAATTAGTCAAAATAAGGTGGTAAAACTAGGCATTGTAATAAAGATGAGATCTATTATAAAAAAAGAGATTTATTTTTTCAATTCATACATTTTTTAGTTTTTAATACTTTTTTGTCTAGTTTATTTATGGTAATAGATATTCAAGATTTATACATTTTAAGTAGACCAAAAGAGAGGTAAAAATGTAATCTTTTAGAAAATTCAATAACGTCGATTTCACAAAACAAGATTTAGTTATTTTATTTTGCCATGACGGAGACGTACAACGCTCCTTGGGCAATTAAGTGTAAAATATTTAGAGGCTCGGAAAATAGGAAGCTATTGCAAAAAAAACCTATTTCAATAGAAATACAGATATTCATATTGGCAGAATTTTACATGAAAATCACGGCGTATTGAATGCAAACAAAATGTATTGCGGAGGCTTTTATTCAGTTTTGAATCACGGAAACAATAGGCGTATCTCGAATTTATACTTGCAGCGTGTATGGAGGGGTATTTGTTTTACGGGGAATATGAAATATCACAGGTAGTCATAACATAGATGGATTGATTTTAGCTCTTATTTTACGATTTTCGATTTTCGTCAGTTTACTGAAAAGATTTTTGAAATAAAGTTCGAATTGGAATGCGAATACCAGATATCCTTTTTAATATGCTTTACTCATAGGTGATATATTATTGTGTACATACATACATACATAACTTCACGCCAGGTCCCTTGCGGGGTAGGCACGAACAACAGAGCGCCACACAGGCCCATTCTTACACACCTCACTTGCTTCATTGACATTCATAGCTCTTGTCATGCACGCTCGTCTGTTCTTAAGGCTCCTAACATCACCTTCTGCTAACACATGATCAATTTCATCATGGAAGGTGTGTCGTGGCCTTCCGCGACTTCTGCATCGATCCACTTTTGCATTGTATATCTGTTTAGTCATTCTTTCATCATACATTCTTTACATTTACATTATTGTGTAATAACTCATATACTTATTTCTAGCTCAAAAAGAATCGACATCTGTATACGAAAAATAGCAAAGCTAGTTTGTTAATTTTGTAGTTTGTATCATTTTTATAATATTGGACCTTTAGCACTTTTCATATTAATATGAAATATTTCGTATGTAATGATGAGATACTCCAATACCGAAATTACGCGCAATTACTATAGACAAAATTTTTATATAAGAATGCCCAATTTCTTGCAATACTTAGTTCTAGATGTAAAATTTTGTTGTAACGTACCGACAGACAACGAACTAGGTTATGCTCTGATATAATTTTTACATAGGTGTATAAGGTGTTCTTTGTATCCATAGGTAACGTTACCTTAAAATATTAACTTAAACTATTAGCGGAATGTAATTAAAAAAACATGAGATAAATATTGAATGAAAAAATAAATGTAATGTCATAATGCATTGTGAAGTGTAAGGCTTTCCTGCGAGATTTACGTTTACGTATTTGGGTGAAGGATATTGAAGACCGTTTTTATTTTAGGAGCGTAATTACGTCGAGTACAGAGTGGGTTTCACTTGATGAACTAGAATTACTTTTGCGGAGTAAATATTGAAAAAATGTCCAAGGAGTTATTTGTAATATTTTTGGTTTTATTTTCGGTGCTGGAATAGAGTAGTTAATATTTGATAATTGATTAGTCGATGAACATTACAAAACGTAGCAGTCTCTTTGATTTTTGACAGACTTTAAAAAAGGAGGAGGTCTCAATTGGTCTGTATGTTTTTTTTGTATGTTAGTTATTCGATTTTTACTTCAATTGTGTTCTGATATTCAAATATATATTTTTATCAAATGGTTATACTCCCGAATTGATCCTACTGTTACCATGTCAGGATCTGGTAAGTAGATTCCAAGGAATGAGAGAACATCACGAAAATTGTTAACCAACTTCTTCGTAACACGATATTTCCGTCAATTGTAAATCAATTTTCAAATCGTTTTCATTACTCGAAGTGTATACTACCGAAGTAGTCCCATGGTCACCAAGTCAATATCTGATGAGGGCTATCGATTATGACCTTTATTAAAGATTGCAGTGCGCCTAAATGTACGTTTAGCTATTACATCTTTTTATATTTTTTCATCAATTGTTGTTTTGATTTTTTTCTCTTTATTCGTGAGTATGCATACTCTTGAGGCGGTTCCATGATCACCAAGTTAGGATCTGATGAGTGGATCGCAAGGAATGAAAAACAACCCTTGTTGAAGAACAGACTTCTAGATGTTATAGAAAAGAGTCGACAAAATATTTATTTTTTTGTTATAATTTTTTTTATAACAAATGCCAGTATGTTATAAAAAAGATTTATTATTTATTTAGCCAGGTATGATGTTATCATTCTAAAGAGTCAAAGATGTGACTACTACTCCATTTATGTGGAACTTATAATACTTTTCATTCAAATTTTAAAAAAACGTACGCTTTCCAAAATACGTTTTTCTTTATCTTATACTAATATATAAAGCTGAAGAGTTTGTTTGCTTGAACTCGTTAATCTTAGGAACTAGTGGTCTGATTAAAAGAATCATTTCAGTGTTAGATAGCCCATTTATCGAGGAAAGCTTTTGTATGTTTGTCCTCGTTTGCGTTCCTAAATCATTAATCAGATTGTGATGGAACTTTGGTAAGATGTTCTGAGGACGCCCGCAAAAGTTTCTGGCCCAAAGATCAATATACAGCGAAACAATTATTTAATTTACGAGGCATTGCAACGCAGGTCGGGTGTAGCGTAGTTTATGATATTTATACCTAATATTAAATGTGGCAGTAAGTTCATTTGAATGTCATGTACTATAATTTTTAAAAGTTAGGCAGCAAATGAAGAACTTTTACCCAAAACGTAATTATTCAAAAAAATATTCTTACTACAAGAATGCTTAAAGTTTGAATTTGAAATTTAAGGCTGGGGTCAAGTTGCTTGGAGGTCGCGGGATTTACCCGGCTTTGAAGTAGGTGTTGGCTAACAAAGTCGGCATGACCCATCGCTAATTGCAGAGCGCCATAGGGACAAATTACAAGACGTCCTCAGGATTACAGGCCATTGTCTTTAATTTACTCTCCAGGGTTCCGTAACCATTTTAGCAAAAACGGAACTTTTATGTAGTTGTCATAACCATCCCCTGTTCGCTTGTCTTATATGCACAGTCATGTATGTCTCTCAATAATGTTCTGTGTCAAAATTATATGTATGACTTTCAGTTTCAGATATTTTTGCGGATGTCCTCAGATCATCTTACCAAAGTTTCATCACAATCTGATTAATGATTTAACAACGCAAATGAGGACAAACATACAAACGTTTATTTTTATTTGTATAGAAAACTAGCTTCTGCCCGCGACTTTCTTCCGCATGGAACAGTTAAAATATTAAGTTAAAAAACTCCCGATTTTGAAACATTCTTCATTGGAAAATGAAGCTCCGCTCCTATTGGTTTTAGCGTGATGATATATACCCTAAAGCCTTCCTCAATAAATGGGCTATTTAACACTGAAATCATTTTTCAAATGAGACCGATAGCACCTGAGATTGCGCATTCAAGAAAACAAACAAACAAACCCTTCAGCTTTATATATTAGTATAAGATAAGATATGAACGTTTATATATAAGTAATATACATATATTGAAGATTAAAAAACTATTTTTAAAATTTAAATGCTCACGATAGTTGAAGATAAATTAATGTGTTTTCGTAATTTCACCACAACATTGTGTAGCACATAATGTATAACATATTTCTACTATTTTTTTAATATCTATATATTAGTAGTTATCTAAAAAAATACTGTGATATGCAAAAATAGACGGACTGGCGCATATGATTATATCATAAGGATTCTCTTTCCAAATTCTTCATTTCGAGTTGCCACACAAGCTGTTTTATTTGTCGTTGGTGGATATTACTTGAAATTTGGTTCAAAAGGCTGTTCTAATATGCTAGAGAATGAAAAAAAAACGATGACTTGAGTCTGGCAAAAGACTTGCACTGCAAGCAGCTTAATGAACGAAACATGACCAAGTTAAAAGAAATTTTCTAAGATAAATATCAAGGCTCATTAATAATGAGAAAATGTTATGTACGCTTATTTTAACATTTAATTAGTTTGTTAGCCGTCACCGAGGAGTTTGCAAACGAAGTTTCATAAAAAGTTTTTTCTCATTTTTCTTTTCGTTGGCGATAAATTTATAATTGTGTTTTACGAGTTCTCGTAACAAATGGAGAGCAATCAAGCGAAAACATTGGACGAGAAGGTAATTTGGCGAAATTAATAAAAAATATATAAAAAGTTAACAGGTAAATAATTATTGTTAATCGCAACTACCCACAAAAAAACCATAGTTAGCCTATTCGTGCCCTACACTCAAACGACGTGGGTTCGAATCCTATCCGGAAAGCACCACTTAGGCAGTTTTTGAAGTGAAAACTACTTTAGTCGCGTTAGGCACTTTTTGGTTGGGAAAAATCTCATGGGTTCGCGTCAGCTATATGCTCATGACTGGCGCATGCGTAGCGGCCGTGCTGCGCGCGTTAGACGCTTTTTGGATGGATGAAATCACGTGCTTTCGCGTCACCGACACGCTTATAGCAGTATATCTGTAGCCATACAGCTGACGTATTGTGCAACATTAGGAAATTGAATGGGTTTAGTGAAAACTTCAATGTTATATACTCTGCATTGTTGAAATAGTGTTTAACTCAATCATTATGAAAATTCAAATTTTAATACTAAAAGTTCTGTAAGCTTTCTCTTCTTTCGGCAGTCTCTATAATGCCATTTTTTTAAAATAATGTGCATATGTTACATCACCAAACAACGATGGGAAGAAAATATCGTGTGGAAAACGGTACATTGAGATAACTGATGTGTTGAACCCGCCAATCAACCTCGGACAAACGTGGAGGATATATGTGCTTTGCCCTATAAATGAGAGATCCCAAGCCCAGTGGGACGTTTGTATGTTTTATCATAATTTTTATACATATATTCAGATATGTAGTTTCAAAAGTTAGGAAGTCATATTTTTTATTCCTTGTGTTTCTAAATGTTTGGTAATGTTAATGATTTACACAACAATAATAAAAAAAAACACTCGTAAGAAGCGAAAAATTTCCAGACCATTTAAATGTATACAGCCATTTCAAACAATCAAGAGATGCCACGGTACACCGACAAATATGTTAAAGAAAAGGACCATTATTTATTTAAAGGGGATAAATACTTTTTTTTATCATAATAAATTATCTGATATGTTAGTTTTTGTTGGCAGACTGCAAAAACTTCAATGTTAGACGATGCAAAGTCAAATGTCAGGGCATCTGCTCGTTATTACGGTACAGTGAGCAAAAGTAACAAGACATGGTGTTTTGCATCTAGAATGTGACATTCATGGTAACGTAATTCTAAGGTACTGTTTTTATAAGGACTTTTACTCTCTTTTCTTTCATCTTGTTCCTATTGGTACGAGTGCGAGACTCGAATTAAAATGACGTTAGAATTACTTAGAGTTTATTAGAACCATACAAACGCGTAAAACACAGGTACAAATATAACCGAACACAACAAATTCAAACATAAAGCAGAAGGTCATAATTCAATAAAACGCGCGAAGTCCGTCACTAATAGATTACCGAATGTATGTGTATATGTATGTGACATAATCAGAAACACCTGGCTAATCATCGGCCGCAGACGGCAATAAAAGAATACAATAAAACAATAAAAAAAAGTTTCAATGTTTCAGTTCAAATGTCGACAGGTAATAAAATGTGTTTTGTTTCAGATATACGGTGGATTTTGTTTTTGTCGGGACCTGAGTTGTAACACTTTAATTTGGGATTGGTACAATATGTATTTTCCTTTCATACTCCTGTATTCTGGCATACGACCTCATTCACACCATAAATCAACATGTTATCCTTCACACAATCCGTATATCTCTTATATGTTACAGGTACCTCTGTCACACGTCTTATTACTCATTACATGTGTCGATATCACCTTTGTATTCATTAAACTTCTTCAACTAGATTTAAAATAGACACCCGTTTCCTACATAACATACTGGTTTCAACAATACAATACAGCCTATACACATTGAGCTACATATAGTATAAAGACATATGATTAATTCATATTAATAACAAATAATATCAAAGTCATAAATTAATTTTAAAACCGATTCATGATTTTTCCCAGGAAATTAATACAACAATAGAAATTCCAATTTTCACGGATATTATTCTTTACGCTGGAAATCGTTTTACGGAAACTCAATTAAAATGCTTTTGGAAAGATACAAAGTCAGATTGAAAATGGTAAAATGAATTATGGGATGTTGTAAAATCAGATACATAGTTATTGTTGCAGTCTCATTGGTGTTAAACCTATTTTTCCCATAGAACAGAATTTTGAATGTGATTTTTATTTTTATATGTCAAATTTTTTGTTTGTTTTGTCGAGTGAAAATTATTGAGAGATACACACGTTTTAATATCCATTGTCGTATTTATTGAGTTAATATATATTAAAAGAATACAAAAGCAGGATATTTCCATTAAAATTAATTATATCTCTCGTTCAACGACCACAACAGAATGGCGACCGTGAGTATTTTAAAGAAACAAAGAACCATAAGTCGCAGGCTATTTTCTTTGAGTTATAATAGTTGTTTAGAAAAGCTTGGCAAGGGAGAAATACATGAGATTCGTGTAATTTTCACTATTTTAAACGAAAAAGCTAATCAAATGTTTGATATAGAGGAAGAGTTTAAAAATGCTATTTTCAATTTAGACCTCTCGGAGGAGGAAACATCAAAAGAACTAGATTTAGAAAGCTTCTGTCAAAGAGAAACGGAATATATTTTGTTAAAGGCGCATTGTGAGAAATTCTTATGCACAGAGTCACATGAGGTTCGTGAATTTGCGAATGCTAGTTCACCATCAAATTGTATAAGTTTAGATGTTGAACACCAGAGTACCAAGAATTACAGGGAATATGGAAATATCTTAACGGAATCTTTAAATGATGATACCATTGAACACGTAGAAGGTTATGATAATAGTTACTTCTTAGCTCAACATTCCATCATTAAAGAAGCGAGTCTAACGACAAGAATGAGACCAGTTTTTGATGCTTCAGCAAGAGATGCATATGGCAAGTACCTTAATGCTAGTTCGGAACCTAGCATCAATTTAATGGAAATGATACCCAAACTTTTACATGACTGTCGTATACGCGAATATGGTGTTCCAGCCGACATTAAAAGAAGATCTTTGCAGATAAGTTTGGCGGATTCAGATCTGAAATATCTAAAATTTTTATGGAGGGCGAATGAAGATCCACGCTTGTTGATTGCATCCCCTGACTCGCCGTGGTGGGGAGGGTGGTGCAAACAGTTGTTTCGCATGCTAAAGGAAATTTTGCGACGATTGCTTGAAAAACTTGGAAGTGGCCTCAAGATTCATTTTTGCCACGAGTGTGTTTTGAAAGGAAATAATTATTTACACATCCCAATAATCGGAGTTGTATTCATAATGACATCTGAGAAGCGTTCACTTTGGCCACTAGGAGTAGTCCAGGAACTTATAGAGGCAAAGACGATGTATGCATTCAGTTGTTGCTGACGACACAAGACGAAGAGTACAAATATTTAGTTAATTTTTTGTACACGTTAGAAGTTATTTAGTAGATTTAATTATTATTTAAGGGGCAGGCTTAAACCTATCTTTGATTTCGTTCCTACTTTTATTTTTTATGTTCGCAATCGAAACTGCTCGTATTTTGCCAATAAATATTTTGATGTGAGTAACTTTTGCCATTTGCTGTGTGGAGGATGTTGCAGTCTCATTGGTGTTAAACCTATTTTTCCCATAGAACAGAATTTTGAATGTGATTTTTATTTTTATATGTCAAATTTTTTGTTTGTTTTGTCGAGTGAAAATTATTGAGAGATACACACGTTTTAATATCCATTGTCGTATTTATTGAGTTAATATATATTAAAAGAATACAAAAGCAGGATATTTCCATTCAAATTAATTATATCTCTCGTTCAACGACCACAACAGTTATTTTAAGTTAAAATTATTATGTATTTAGTACGTACTAGCCAAATTATTATCTACTGATTTATTATATCTTATGAATAAAAATCAATGTTTCTATGTTTTTCCTCGATGCGTTCCTAAGGGTGGTGTGCATAGACATTTGACCGACTGTTAAAATAAAATAATCACTGTTTATGTATACATTTTCAGCGATTATTTTATTTAAACCATCGCGATCGGTTGACAGTCGGTGCACACCAGCCTAAATAGATTAAAATGAAAATCAAGATAGGCTAGCTCATATCTGACATTATTCTAATGATGTCATTTCCGTAGGGTAGAACAGAAATAGAATATAGCCAAAAAACAAACAACTACGTCATCGTAATGGTAGCGAGGACAAAATATTGCAAAGGCTATTTTGTAATAAGCATGATTATTGGCAACTTCCGTCTAAATTTTAGCATCTATTACGACTGCACCGCCAGGTATTGTAATTTATTTTCATAAAAAGAACAAACTGAACTACGATCTTCGATATCTAAACATTGCAACGAGAAAATATTGCAAGCCCGGTTTGACAGGATACGTCGGGAATCGATTGAAAATGACGGAAATGAGCAAAATCAGAAAACGTTCGCTATAAATCTAACCAGGAATAAATGTGGTTGGGCTGTCAGGACAGTTTGGAGATGTGTCAACCGTAGTTGATGTTGATTTAATTTTAACCGCAAACCGTTCACCGTAAGTGAGTTTACAGCAACCCCACTCAAAAGGGGGAAAATTGATGGACAGATAACTTTTACTGCATATAGCGTATCAAATATTTACAAGTTAGAACTATTTATATACATACATTTTATCACGTTTTTTTCTCAAGAGGGTAGCCAGAGATAATGGATATTCACTTCTTGATGATTCTAACAAAGAACTTTGGCTTTAATAACAGCCCATAAACGTCTCACTGCTGGGCTCGGGCCTCCCACTAAAGAGGAATGGACAGTATACCCGCCACGCTTGTCCAAGGCGGCTTGGCAGGTTAGACACATCGGGTATCTCGATGTGCAGGTTGCATCACGATGTTTTCCTGCACCGTTGTTAGCACGTGGTAATTGTAACAATATGCACATCAGGCCAGAAAAATGCCTAAGTGGTGCATGCGTTCTGGCCAGGATCGAACCCGCGCCCTTTAAGGTTTGGGACGCGTGCGCTAACCATTACGCTACCACGACTTATTTGGCTTTATTAACTTTCCTTAATTGCCACATAAATGCACATTTATTTGAGGTATGTACTTAAAAATTAAGTTTGTACAAATCATCCAGGTCAATCAACCCTACATGTAGGATCCCAAAGAAGTAACGAATAACCACTGTGTTTGTAATTTCTAGTTTTACTAATGAATAGAAAATAATTATCACTTTCAAAAATTATTCAATGGATATTGACAAAAATATCTATTTTTCTTGAAATGTTCTAAAGCTTTTCCACTACGAATATTTTTCAAATTGCTCACCTGACAGGTAGTATAAAACTTAGTGGGGAACATACTTTTACGAATTTAGCATCGAAGTTTCACCATTATTAACGTAAGATATAAAATAATTTACGAAAGAAGCACAATTCTGTAAGGATATAAATAAATAAAATGTGTGTGAATGCAGTCCACATGCTGTAGAAGTGAAACAAATTGTGACAAGGGGTGTGAGGGATCCTAAATTTAAATTTTGTGACAGCACATTTCATATATTACATCGTTATAATAAACATAAGCTTCAAATCACGAAATTTGAAGTATTCGAAAAACTTCAAAACATTTCCAACTCTTTTTGTATAAAAATAGTTTTTAAATTATTAAAAATTAGTCTTATAGATTACACGTGTATCTCCTTTTACTGCCGCTTATTCGTTTCATTCACTTTAAAAAAGGTGTCATCTCCGTGACAATTTGCATTCATATAGACTCATTAATTTTAGAGAACAATGACTGTAATATTACAACACGGATAGACGGACGAACCAATACTATCGGCCGTCCACTTCATCGGTGTTTGTCTAGTAAATTCGCAGTGTAGACATAGTTGTAGGCGAAGGCTGTTTCTAACCTTCTGCCTTCATATAGTATACAAAGATCTGTAGGTTTTTTCTAAAAACTGTACATCAAAACATAAAATATAATGCCCGTGCCCACTTTGCTGGGCATTAGAAAAAAATATTTATCGCAATACCCTATGTCACCCAGGAATAATGTAACTTACCACTGGTAAATAATTGTCAAAATCGGTTTAGTAGATCCAGAGATTACCCCTACAACGTCACAAACTCACAAACTTTACCTCTTTATAATATTAGCATAGACACTCTTGAGTATTGAAATGTTAGAAAAAGTTTTTTAACCTTGAAAATAATTGTATCGAAATGAATAACTGTTTCTCTATCAATCTACAATGTGTTTTAAAACAGAAATTATTTGTATTGATAGCATTATTTTTTTTAAATTAAAAAATCTCTTACTAAAATTTCCGTTTTCAAAATAACACATTAATGAAGCAAAGAGGCGACATGTTTTCACCATCGCGGAAACCATTTACTATCACCAGTCCTGCACGCACTTGGCTGTTTTACTTGCATCAAAACCGTTGCTAAATTTATAATATTATAAGTACTCCATACATTGCTATATTATTCACCATGTACCGAACACCATTTTACAGCCTTTCTGAACCATTTGGCAAAACTGACTGCCAACGTTTTGAATATTTAAAACCTTTTAACGGTGCTGTCAATCTTCATTTTATATAAAGTTAGCTTTAACTACGAATCACTTTGGTTTGAAATCTTATTAAGTTATTGAATATCCATGCTTATTCTATCACATTTACATCAATAATAGAATAGAGCTTTATCTTATAGTCGTTGTCAGCCAAATCAATTCAGTGTGTTAACAATATTTCGGTACGTAAATCTTGTTTAAAGAGCAGGTGTTAATACTAGCTACATTGTACTAAATTTGTTATTATTAATTTATGTTAGTGCTATTTGCCCCCGGAATATTCACTTCATTTTATATTGCAAACTATCCTGTCTCTCGGCATGAAAAGTATTTATGTCCGTTTGCGGTATTAAAACTATATTTAAAAAAATATAGCAAAATTGATCTAGTACTCCTGTAGTTATCCCGTGAAAGCTTAACATACAGATCATGTTATCTATTATCGCATTTTTTATACATGATATTTTTATATCTGTAAACTTGAGAAATTACTGGACTCCCATACAAACTTTCATTCTCTATTTCAACTTGTACTAAGAGTAGTGCCATTTTGGTTATTTTGGTCATTTCAGTTATTTCGATCATTTCGGTCATTTTTATTATTTTTTTGACATTTTAACTAAAAAAATGACTTAAATGATCGAAATAACTGAAATGAGCAAAATAACCAAAATGGCAAATTACAAAAAAATATCCTACTTTTTGGGATAAGCATATATAAATCTATCCCCATATCTGAAATGAAAAGTATCTATGTTCATCCAAGGCATGGAATATATAAAAACTACTGGACCGATTTGGATAGATATATCTATCCAAGTCGGTCCAGTAGTGAGTGAGTTTCCGTGAAAGCGTGACAGAGCTACAGCAGTGCATGAGGTCCCAAAAATCACATTTGACTAATCCGGTGCAGTAACGAAGTAAGTCTGACATTACATTGCAAAATTAGAACAGTCGGTCGGGCGTCCGGACATCTACTGGTGACACCCGCCCCACAAGGGAACAATTGAAATAGGCTTTCCAATTTCCTGCGAACCCGGCTTGCGGAAATAGAACATTTTTAGATGTATTTTTAGCGGTGCGCTACCGGTGTTCGGTGTTCAATGTAACGAAGACAATGTAAGCTTCAATGCCTCGAAATATAGTTGCTTTATGCTTTATTTTAGTTTCTGATACATGAAGTAGAACTAATGACTGGAATTTGATGTTTGTCGGTCATGCTGTCTGTTTTTGCTGATTGCCTCTGAAGTCAAATGTATAATTTGTTCATTTGGTTACGATAGAAAGTAGCGCATATATCACATATCATAAATACTATTCAAGTCATTTCGTTCAAAATGATTTGCGTTAATTGTTTTTAAGCACCACCAACTCGAATGTTTTTAGAACTATGGGATATAAATTTGAGGGAGAGATATGAATACATGACATAACAATAGGAAACGCGATTCGTTTTGCCCGAAATGATTACATAACACCAAAAATATTTGATTAAGTGCTTGGCAATCTACGCACAGCGAAGTTCCTCATAAGTAACAAACGTTCTTCGCATTCATTATTTGGCTACAGAACTATAAAAAATCACTTAAACCGAAATACTCTTTGTCCCTCAAATAGAGGTTCTAATGTTATTTGACGAATAATGTTACAAGTAATTTTCTTTGAATTATGAAGAATTTTCCAGTTTATTGCTTAAAAGGTAGAGGTTACGTTTTGCGTTGACTTAATTACAAAGTCTTGAATGAATGAATAAATTAATCAATGTTCTTTACTGCATATAGAAGTTACATATACAATAGGAGGTCTTATCACCGCCGGCGATATGTAGAGACCACCTTTACAATAATTGAAAGAAAATATACTTAACGTAGATTATAAAACAAATAATTAAAAATTAAATGTCAAAAAATCTAACATTGATACGCATGTGTCTATTGATTTCTAAATAGTTTGATGTCAGTTTGTTATTTATTTTAGTCAGAATTATATATGTACGTACAACTTTTATCTAAATCTTTAAACATTAGGTTTTTCAGGATCTGACTAACCCAGTAGTTTCAGAGAAAAATGATCGTGACTTACAGTGATAGACGGGCAGACGGATATGATAATTTTATAAGGGCTCCGTGATTGCCAAAAGAGCTGTGAAATCTTAAAAAGGACTTAAATTAATAATTACCGTAAAGCTTGATTTAAATATGGATTAGTTAAGGAGTTAGATAAGTAGATAACTTAAGTAACTGGTGAGCTAAATCCTTATCTTCGTTTGTACAGAAGTTCATTATTTAAGTCATAAGTTGTATTAAATATATATCTTTCCAAATGATGATATGGAGTAATTCATAAGTTGAATTAGTTATTTAACAGATACAGTGACTATCAACATTTATTTCATAAATATCTAGTGCTTTTAAAAAGCATTGCAAACTTATACGATATAAAATATTTTTAGTTAAACAGCTTCCCTGTAGTTGACATTCTCTTTGAACGTTTTCTTAAATTAATTTACTTGGGTCAAGCCAACATTCAGGAGTAAAATAATATTATATTTTTCAACAAACAATTCCCTATAGAATGCCTCGATTTTCCTACTAATTAATTACTAGAATTCAATGTCACGGAAAAAATACACGGTGTAAAAATCTAGTAATTGCGTAATAAGAACCTGATAAGTAAGATAAATTAGCAACATATTTATACGTGGTAGAGCTATGATAGAATCATTACTGGATTAGTCTTAAGACCGGCTCTATCGTTATGATACCACGCTCTTACAGAATATCTCATGAAACGGTTTGCTCTTCGCTAATCATCTTTCGTGCGATGAGTGCGAGTACCGATGGCCTTCTTCCTCTTCTCCTATTCCACTTCGCTATCCTATCCACTCTATCCTATATCTCCTGACTGTTCCTCTATCCCTCCTCTTATTCTATTATGTCTATTATCTTTATTCTATACCTCCTATTCTATCCCTCCTACTCCATGCTAAAGGTGGCACCGCGTTGGCTTCGACCCTATTGTTGAAAACGCGTACAGACATTTTCAAACACGCGCCTACGGACCTACCTCATAGGTGGCGGGGAAAACGGGGACCTTTTCTACCTGCTTAACATTCGATAAGTTAAATTTGGTAAGTTCTATAGTAAAGAAAAGAGTTAGGAATGAATAAAAAATTTCTCACTTTTTTGCTTATAACTTCTTTAATTTTTAATTTAGGGCGAAAAATTATTAAACATATTTGTAGGCAAAACAATTTGCAACAAATTATGACTTCACAATTTTTTTGTAAGACTCGTAGTTTCCGAGATATCGCGCGATTTCACCCCTTTTTCCAAGATGGCGGCCGAGGGACAAGGGTGGTGACCCCACAAACTTGAGGTTAAGCTTCTATTGACCCCTCACACATGTCCCAAAAATAAAATTGCGTCCTCTAAAGAATGCAATATTCGGTCCTTAAATTGTAAGATTTCAATGAACTATTTAGACATATAACGAAGCAGATCAATACAGAAATATTATTATCACGTAAAATCTTATGCCTAATTCATAAGTAATATACGGCACTAGAAACATCTGCTTAACATGTTTCTCAATAAAACAATACGAGTATTATTAACATTTGATAATTTTCCAGAATATGACAATGTCACTGATGTATAGTTCGAATAGACATAAACCTTGAATATGCCTTCATTAAAGGTACCGTCGTTTCATCAAAACAGGTGAATCATTGGAGTATCTTAATTTCAATTTTGATAACCCTATGTGCGAAGAAACTTGTAGCGTTAGCATAAAAATTATAATTTAAGGATTCTCTTATTGACCTATTTTTGTATCAATAAGGTTTGGAAAACAGTTTTATTAAAAAAATATTGCATGAGTTCAGCAGACAGACAGACAGCCTACCTGATGGAAAACGGCTACCATCGCCTATGAACATATGTAACACCAAAGGAGCGACAAATGTGCTACTACTCTCTAAACAGAGACTGGAACCTGGCCACTAATGCCGGAACACAACTCGATGTTGTTGTGGCCGCATTGGTACTTTAGACCAGGGGTGGTAGTCATTCGGTTGGGCAAATACCCTACTACCTGACTGTGGATTGCTTTTGTCGCCTCTAATGACAGGCCGCAGGAAATGGTAATCTTTTTCCGATCCTGCACTGATAGAAATTTATACAATAAGCGCACTAAATGATGGATTATTCAGCGTGTTTATTATAAAATATCTATTTTTACTTCTCTAAATTGAGTCTCATTCTATCTCATAACAAAGATTAAGTACAAGAAAAACGTGTACGAGATAATAATTAATAGCGAAATTAAGTGATAAAATTGCAAGTATTATACTGTACCAAGTTTAATAGATAATTTTAAGTTTAATACTACGTTAGATTCAACGTAGTGTTTTACTTGCTGGTTAAAAAATCTCTTGAGAATTTGCAAACTGTCTGGCGGCCCCTTGATTGAGGGTCTTAACAATTTTACTTCAGTTTATTTAAGAGTAATATTTTCTTAGTATTTTTCCTATAGTGTTTATGTGAATTTATCACAGTAATATGTTTAGTGTCCAGTATAACAAATTTATTATTAGTAAAAAAAAACTCAAAAATAAAATATTTTTCTTGTAACTATTACAAATATATGATAAATAAATGATAAAATATTAATTTTAGGTATATATTTTTCTCCTGACCGTACAAAAATATCACATTTTGCTTTTCATACATTCCTGTCGTATTGTTGAGCGAATATGACGTTGATAGTGTTAGTGTACTCATACATTTGTATTTGAGTACAAAGGGTATATGTCTGCATGTGCGAACAAAATGTAATCCAAGCTTGACACTGACATATCCAGGTTTGCATATTACTGAAAGCGCTTTCAGCAAATCGGAAGGCTTTAGGCCTTTGTATCACAGTTATATTGAAAATGCAAATTATTCGCTATGGATTTTAAAGTTTATTTGTAGTGTTGTATCATTCTGCATAAATGGGAAAATTGGATATTTTTTAATTCTTTACAAAGTAGTGTAGTTTTTGTGAAAGTGTCAGAGCCAATCAACTCACTAAAACTACCGTAGTGATAAAGTATATCGCCCTTTCTTCAACATGGTGATGCTTGTGGCGGTTCTTATGTGTGGTTATTCATTCATCTTTTATGAATTTATCATGACATTTATAGAAATATTGTTGCATTTCAATACATCATAGTTATATATTTCCATAAACTACAGGTATTTTGTGACTAATTTTATGAAATTTAGTCTTACTTTTCAGATAATAATATCTAATGTCACAAACGTTGTTATTTCTCAAGGTTCTGTAATATCCCTCTTCAACTGTGATAACGTTAGGGTTAGCAATTGTACCCAAATGCGTCTTTTTTGTAGTATAAAAATAGCATTGTAATGCTGTATCTACTTATATACATATAATGAAACTGTAGAAGTCGAATTTCTATCCAATGAAATTTTTTGCTAAAAACCGAGTCAGGGATGTAAGAAGTGAAATAGAACTAATTTAGATTTTTACAATTTTTTGTTTCTCTGTTTATATGGACTAATCTCCGAAACGACTCTACCGATTTAAATGATTTTTTATGTATAGCTTATATCCCTGGTCAACATATATAATACTTTTGATCGCGAAAAATTAAAGAGTTCCCGAGGGATAGTTAAAAAAACTTTCCACGCGGACGAAGTCGCGGGCAGAAGTTCGTTAGTATATAAGTATACGTATGTTATCTGTTAATGTTTAACGTCCTTAATAACAATATCACATCACAAATAACGCATTTAACTCATCGCTACATCTACGTGAAACACGCACTAACACTAATATAATCTGTATTTGACAATAACTTCAAAATAAAATCAAAATGTTTCTCTTAAACTAATCAAATCATATGATAGACCTATGCAATTTAATTAAGTACATATGTACTATGTAAGTGTGGGGTACTCTCTTTATTGATTCTCCATCCATATAGTTCTAACTTGGTAGCTAAGTTTGTACTGAGAATATTCAGTAACGAGACGTGACTGCCTGTGATGTAACATTGAATGTACGCTTTTGACACACCCAATGGATCCACAGGATCGACTTGAATAGGTTGGTACTGAATAGGCTGAAGTTTGATGGCACTAATTGGGACCAGTTTGGTTTCAAAGACTCAGAAGATATTGGGTATATAAAATGTGCTGAAATGTAACATTTATGTTACAAAAACTGTTGATGTTGTTCCACTTTTTCTAGTAACTTTCTATTGAACATTAGATATGTAGGTATCTGCTTTATCTTTACATAGCTTAAAACAGAGTAGCTTTTTATTTCTCATACCCAGAAACTATGCTTGAAGTTACCTGATCCCTGTGGATAAAAACAGCACTTTTCGTCCCTGGGAAACAAATTTTCTTAATGTTAAAAATTTAAAAAGTATGCGAGCTATGTTTGTACTTTTTATAGCCACGTTTGACATAAATATGAGCCAATATTTACTACCTTTCATCGTCATCGGCATAAGCAGAATGCCACAGAAAAAGAAATTTACTACGTATCATATGTGTATGACGTGCATACTACGTATATAGATGACTTAGATATACATATAAAGCCTGATTCATTAAAGAAGTTTTGTTTTACAAACCAGTGTTTATTTACTTTCCTCATATTCGAAATGAAAAGCCGAATGTTAACCTCTTATGAAAAGGCTATTAAGGCCTTACTATATCCTTCTATTAATATGTAATTACAAGTTCAAACAAATCAATGCTGTCTCATATACTCATAATACGAATTTAAATAGGACTAATAATATAAATATTTTTTTAAAGTAAATATATAGTTATACATACTCAATATTACTGCTACGACCGACAAAGACCATGCATACCTGCAGTTTATTATCTTCCACATTTGGACTTCTTTTGTTTACTTTGTGATTAAATTTGTAATCAGAAAACAGCCCGTTGTGTATTGTAATCATTACGATAGTTATTAGCCAAGTGTAATTATTGTAAGTTCAGTCCACGAGTTATATTCTATTTGTACAATATATAGCAATGCCATAACGGAGGGGTGAGGCAGTCAAGCGATAACCACAAGCGTGGCAAGACATTCACAGGCATTCACGCACATTCGATAATCTATATAGTGACGGACTTTGCTCGTGTTATTGAATCGTGCATTACGTTTGTACAGGTTGTGTTCAGTTATATTTATACCTGTGTTATACGTGATTGTGTGGTTCTAACAAAATCTATAGTAATTCCAATGGCATTTTAATTCGAGTCCTGCAACTCGTAACAATACTATAAACTAAAAGAAAATCCAGGAGCAAGAGGAATATCGAAAACACTTGTTTGAATTTAATTTATAAGAATGAACTGTAAATAATAAATCATTAAAACGACAATTGCATACATAGAAGAAGAAAAAAATAATAAAATGTTAACGCATTCCCAAATATATCAAATTAAAATCAACGTAGTGTATGTAAATTGTAAGAGGGCTCGTTTAATTTTACATGCCAATTGCAATTAGCGGTCGCGACATAGTTTAGGCGTCTCCTACATTATCCATGTCAAAATTACCGTATTCAATTAACTCTCAAGATATTTAGAGGTGACGTAATGTGACAGCTAGGTGTTGGCGAAAGTTTCATTAAATCAGTTTGAACAGGTTAAACAGAAGTTTTCAAAGGGCTTTCCAGTCTACTTTGTGTAATTAATTTTTATACTAAATGAAATTTTGAAACCCAATTTAGTAAAATCTAATTTGTAAACCTAAATAATCACAGAGAGATTAATATTAACAATAATAAAAGACTTCATGTAAAATATAAAAATTCTCCAATGCAGCATTTATTCTTTAGCAAAAAATTTCATTTGTCTCTAAAAACTATATGTATAAAGCTATATATTTTATAGTTATTCTTATTTTTTTCAAAACCAGATTCCCAACCTGTCTGTCATTTTCTGCCGTAGTATCCGTATAGGAACGGAGAAAGAATACAATTTCCTGCGGCCGGGCGGCCTGTCGTAAGAGGCGACAAAACAACCCATAGCCAGGTGGTAGGGCATTTACCCGACTGAATGGCTACCACCCCTGGTCTAAACTTAGAGTTGTGTTCCGGCACTAGTAAACAGGGCCAGCCTCCCTTAAGAGAGCAGCAGCGCATTTTGAGCACTTATGGTGTTGCAAATGTTCATAGACAATGGCAACCGCTTTCCAATAACTGGGCCGTCTGTCTGTCTACTGAATTCCGGCAAAAAAAAAAGACTTATTAGTCTAGCCATCTCACCTAGTTTACATTCTATCTATGCTAAACAGTAAATATTTCATATAATAGACGACACAGAGCATTACCAGTCTTCAGTGACGGATTTGAAGTCTTGGCCGCCCTAGGCCCCAGGCCATGTTGTAAGTACCAGCCACCTCTTTCTAAGCACCCATCATATTGAGTACATAATTAATTAGCTTCTTTGCCAATTTTTATCGAGATCGATTCATGCGCGAGCCTTTAAAATATTTACGTATTTTGAGTTATTTGTTGTTATTATCAGTGAATTTTTTATCACGATTGCCAGCCCCTGATATCTAGCCGCCCTAGGCCCGGGCTTAATGGGCCTTAGGGCAAATCCGCCACTGCCGGTCTTAAAGTTTAATAGACTTCTTGCAGGTAGCAAACTGTGCCGGGCGTTTTTCGAAATAAAGAATTGTAATAATTATTCGTCATTAATTTAAAGCACTCCCGGGAAATGTTTGACATCAATCTCACTGTACTTGTGTCGAAATATTCGGGGTATTCGCTTACTGTTTCCAGAGGAATGCTTTTGTAAGTACTTTTAATAAGACAAAATAAACCCGCTACATTTGTGTTCATTTGTTAAATTTATTTCGTTTTTAATTGCACCTTCTATTTGATGTTAGCACAGAGGGCTACAAAATTGTTTGCGACAAACAGAACTTTTTCAATCATTACCACCTCATTTCATTACTACATAATATTATTATAAATCACTCACCTTACATTCGTCTAACATAAATAACGTAAATCTTATACCTAAATTATCTCTATTAATCTAAATACATAAAGGGCTGTAACACATAAAATATACGGACTGAAATCGAAAAAGACTTTAAATTTAATATATTAACAAAACAAAAATTAAAAATCAGTTGCAGTTGAAGCTGTCCGTAATGCTGGTGTTAGATAAATCAACCAAATTGAATCAATTAGATTGAAAGGCATACAACTAAAAGGACACGATGGTATTCAATGACATTGAATAGTTCAAGTTTATGCTTATATGCATTACTCTGGATGATTTGTCCAAATTTTAAACCAAAAACGTAATCATCTAATATCGCCTTAAGTATGTCTTGAATAGGCTCTAATATGGCGTAACAGAATTGAGTACAATTTCAGTCAATGTTTGAAGACGCCGTAACATAATAATATTAGTAATGATAAAAATCTAACAAAGAATGACGCTTTCAAAATCTTATAAATTCTAGAAACTAGATTGGGCAACACTTTGTAATCATTTTGCTTTTTGACATAATTTAAAATATATGTTTTCTGGACAAACACTGATTTAGGCAAAATATGTGTTTTTAAATAATAAAAATTCCGAGAAGTTATTTAAGGACGACCTATGGCATCATATACATACATAGAACTTAGGAGTTTACGAGACCTAGATTTTTAATTGTCCATTGCCATTATAAATATTATTCATCCACTGCGGTACATTGATATAATTATTACCACAGAAAAAGAACAACTTCTCGACGCGAAAACATCAATCTTCCGCCCCAAATCATTACGACGTAATAGATATTAATACGGACATCCGGACGTAGATTTATTGTCCCAACAATCCGGCAGAACACTGAGTGGCTAAGATCAATTCGCCGTGACTCAGGTGTGCCGTTACAATTTGTCCTGGATATTACCAACTTTGGATATTGCTTCCAGTACATCAAAATAATACTCATCTCGCTTGATTTATACAAGGTTTTAGGAGCCTAAGTTCTCTTTGTGTTATTATTTTAATTCACTCCTTCATACTATACTACACCTATAAAAGTATTTTACGTAAATGTTAAAGTAACTTTTTAGATTGTTTATTTGTTGTAGATTGGTTTTATATAATAATTATATAACAATACTAGCGGTCCCGGCAGACGACGTCCTGCCTTGAAAAAAAATTTTGAAACCGATTGTAATGCCACATACCGGGTCCAATTGTGAATCTAAGCCATCCTCGAATCCACTTAAACACACACAAAAAAATCATTCAAATTCACTGTCAACACACCTACAGAAGAATTATATATATAAAGATAAGGAATTATTGTTCAAATATTTAATTTCAGTTGCCCAACCATGGGAAAAATTTTGACAGTAGTTGTATGGAGCTTATGTTAAATATTGAACGATAGTAGGGCAATGGAACGGTCGGCTATTAATGCTTCAACTTTCTTAATAAAATGTCACCATTTTTCACATAATTTTATCGTAATCTTCTTGTATATAAAAATCAATTGCTGTTCGTTAGAGCGGCTAAAACTGTGTGTATGTGTATATGAATGAATGTGTCCCGGGATGAATTCACAATTGGTGATAAGTGGCGCTGAAATCAGTTTCCACGATTATTTCTGTGTTTTGAGTGGGTCCTTGGACGGTTTAAATTCACAAGTGGACCTGGTAGATGGCGCTTTAATCGCGATCTAGATTTTATTTTTTCAGGGCAGGACAACGTCTGCCCAGCCCACTCGTTTTACATAAATACTTCTTATCTATGGAGACTTATTTATTTCTGATAGTCAATTTTAATACAAAATTGAAAAGAAAATTGTTAAAATTGTTAGTTTTTTAATGATTTAATTTAAAAATAGATGTTTTTTGGATGATTACATCATGGTTGAATGTTGTATTATTGTTTTTTAACAAATAGATAGCAGTGATAGAATAAAGTCTTGCGGTGCTCTCTGGTTAGCATTAGAGGTATACAATTCTGGGTCTTTTTAGTAACTTACCAATAGTATAAAGTTGTAAGATCATCTGAAACAAATAAAATAAACCCATAAAATGTATTGTAACTGAGTTATTTCTTATATTTTAGAGTTGAAATAGTCCCTAATCTATAATAATAAAAAAATGTAGAGGGGTCAAATTAGAATTTAAAAATAGAAAATATTAGAGGCCTACTTCTCGGACTGGCAGATTCCAAAAATACAACAATTAGAATTTTTATGTCTGTTCGAGCTTCATGTGAAAACCACTAAACGGGTTTGAAGGAAACTCGACATAGAGCGAGCTTATATACTGGGTCAATACATAAGAGCCATTCTATCCCAATACATAACGTTGTGCCCGTGGGATAAAAATTAGAGCCAAAAAAGTGACGCTGTGGTCGTGTTTTTTTGGTGTCGTTGGAATTCACCATCAAATACGCCGTTATCATAGTATCGCGAACCACGTTTCGCTGGCCCATGCTAGTATAATAAAAATAACGTACCTTTGGTATATGGTGTACTATTGGTAGCTGGATAAAAAGAACGGTAAATGAACTATGTGTTGTCAGCTTCGACACCCAACTAGAGTTTACTCCTTAAACATTAAAAACATGTGCATGATAGAACGCGGCTGCAGCGGCTGAAAAATCAACTGCTGTCGTTAGTCTCGCTAAAACTCAAAAACGGCCTAACCGTTTTTCTTTATTATTTTCGTTTTAGATTAAATAACACTTTACAATACTTCTTGGCAAAATAACATGCGGTATTATCGCTAAAAGCGATCTCTTCCAGGCCAACGAACTTAAAAGAAATTCTTAAGTAATCTGGCCACGTAGGTAGAGCAGAGAAAGATAGGACTGTACACTTTACATATACATACTTACACTAATTTATAAATTTTATACATACATAAATCCAGACATGTTTATAGAATACTAATATATTTTATTTTATATGGCAAGCATTATATAATAATAATATTCATTTAATCCAGACTAGGTCTATAAAATGAAATTACATTATTGCTATTATAATATTAAATATGATTATGTCACGATGTAGTTCCATCCAATGTTCTATCGATGGTTCATTAACTTCAAGCAGAGCAGCGACTATTTTATTTTGTGAGTTAAAAAATCTTTTTCTTGTGTTCGCTACTCCTTGTCGTATTAGTGCCGCAAAATCGAGGAGTCTTATTTCTGTGAACATCTCTGAAGCCCTACAGAATTTAGGCAACAGTAACATTATGCGTAGGGCATTAATATATTTAATATATGACAATAGATAACTAAGTAAAAGACAGTATTTTCTAAGTGAATTCTAATAAATACCAGTTCAGTAAAGCTGGCCAGTGTACTTTAGCTCTCATTCTTGGGATACCGATGACTATCACTTGAGACTTTTGAGAAGTGTTTTTAATGTCGGGGTTGTTTAAAAGAAAGATAAAAACGTTACACTTTTGAGCCGCTCAAAAATATCACTTCTCATAAAATTTCCTTTCCGGTTTTTATGAACATAGATTCTCAAGGAATAAATTCTGAAAATATCCAGTAATCGATGTACCATTCCAAGTACAGAAGTGACATCATTAGTACATCTCATTTTCACATATACATTGGAAGCAGTCGTAAAAAGAATCTAAAAAGATTTCGCAGTAACCGGTCTTTTAAAATGCACTCGAATGTGAGAGACGTATTCAGAGCACACCTCGAGTGATGCAGCCGGCCTCATTGCAAATGGACGTGATATTACGATACTCACATTGACATACTTCTGGTGTTCCTGTCATTATTTTAATGACATAATTTTATAAGTTCTGTTTCTGCCTAGCAATTATTTATTTTTGCTGTTGACAGATTTTGCTTTCGCATAAATAAACCAACAAAGGTTTCTGCGACCATTGAACTTTTTTGCCTTTTTCATCAGAGTATACCTTATTTAGAGTGAATTAATCATTTATTTGATTATATTACAGCATTTTTAATGTTGTATTACAAGATATGGCCTAATCAATATTATTTTTTTACGAATAGATATTGGTTATAAAATCAAATAAAAATAAATTAGACAACATAAATGTTCCACTGCTGGGCTCGGGCCTCCTATAATAGGAGGAACGGACAGTATACCTATCACGCTTGTCCAAGGTATGGAATGACACATCGATTACATGCACGTGCAGGTTGCATCACAATGTTTTGCTTCGTCGTTCTCAGCACTTGGTAATTGTAACGATATTATAGATCCGAATATATATGTATGGATCAAACCCCGCCCTTTGAGTTTGGGACGCATGGGCTAGCTATTACGCTACCACCAATATTACCCATTTTATCTTAATATGGGTTATATAATATTTACGGGTTTTACTATGGTAACACTGGTATGACAATATTGTCATTAGTGTATATACATAAGTTATCCGTCATTTTTTATGACATGAACTATGTCACATCTCAAATAACGCATTAAACCCTTGGCTACATCTGTGTGATACAATCACTAACACTGATATTATCCAAGACACAGTAGGATCATAAGACGTTAAGCTCAGACTTGAATAAATATTCTTAAAATCTTATACTAATAAATAAAGCTGAAGAGTTTGTTTACTTGCTTGACCGCGCTAATCTCAGGAACTACTGGTCTGATTTAAAAAATTATTTCAATATTAGATAGCCCATTTATCAAGGATGGCTATAGGATATATCTTATCATGCTAAGACCAATAGGACTGCAGTACCAATGAAGAATGTTTCAAAATCGAGAGAGTTTTTATCAACTTACTTTTTTTACTATTCTACGCGGACGAAGTCACGGGAAGAAGCTAGTTAGTCAAATAACTGAAAAACGTATATATTCCTTTTACGTTTATTATACGAGTCAATCAGTAAAACAGTGCGATATTTTCAAGAGTACAGTATATCTTCATTAAAACTCTTCTAAATGAAGATATATATGTACACTTTCCAAACTTCTTAAAACCACTTCCATTAATGCAAAACAAGTGAATATTAATGGAAAACGCCCGACGACCCTTAAAGTCCTAACTGTCGCAAGTTTACTTTAGAAACCAGGCTGCAAGCGGATCAATAACTTCATACAAAGCACACTGGAGTTCGGTATTCAATAGGTTTATCAAATGGTTAACCATTAGCTTTGTGATGCTCTAATACTGTAGTGGTTTAATCTTACTAATTAGTTGCCAGCTCGGTTGGATTCATCCTCGTCAATATACTAATACGATTGCAACAGCATTCAAAGCAGGGATTCGGTACAGACTATTGCATCAATATAAATAGCATAATAGGTATAGACTGTTGATGTAGTAGATATGTAATATTGAGTGTCTGTCAGTGGTTACAAAACAAATAGCTAAATTTAAGTGAAGTGTTTTGTATGCAATGCTTAATCATAAGTGGTTGTTTTTAAGATTTTGTTTGTCAGTTTGTCCGAAAGTTTAACGGATATCAATGAAAATTGTAGAAAATAAAACAAATTTCTGTATTTCGATGAATATGAATATGAAATATCTAGTAATAATAAGTTGAAGTTTGTCGGGCAGTATGTATTCCTCTTAATCTTCTCTGCTTTCTGAGTTTCGTCCGTGAAGCAAGTCTGGGATGGTGCGTCAGGGCGAACCGCGGTAAGTGGTGATTGATACCTATTTAATTGCATAATAGTATTCTATCGCTTAGGGTGATTGCAGGGTCTGCTATGAAATCCTCCTTTTAAATTTTTTGACATAAATATGACGATTCAAATGTTGTGAATCTATCCCCGTTGGCTGATTTTTTCCATCACGTCTAGATTTTTTTATATGAATTTTTTTTATTTTTTTGCGCGTCATTGTTACAAACAGTGTAAATAGAAACAGTGTATGGAGCGTGTGTGTTCTAAGACAAATGAGCGGTTAGTTGACATGAGACAAATCAACCAAATTGAAACAATTTGGTTAAAAACCAAAAAACTGGAAGTACACAGAAGTATTCAATGATTTTTAATCCGTATAGGAATGAAAGAAGAATACGAATTCCTGCAGCTTGTCAACATACCAAAATCAAGATGCCAAAAGTCCACAGCCAAGTGGTACAATATTTGCCCGTCTGGATGGCTGTGGATGGCCTCTGGTCTAGAGTACTCTAGAGTATGCCGCCATAACAACTTTAATTGTGCTCCGAAACCAGTGGTCAGGTTTCAGTTTCCCTTCGAGACCGGCAGTACATTGGCGACATCTCTTGTATTGCTAATGTCCATAGACCACGATAACTACTTTCCAACATATCAACTGTCTTGTTTGCTGTGATTGAGGAATAAAAAAAAACAATAAATTATTAAAGTTATGTTTGGATCACTTTGATTGATTCATCCAAATTGAGAGACAGAAATGTCTAACATTGGGCTAAAATAATTATAGGAATCGATGAATAGTGATAAGTGTGCCGAAAGAAAAAGAAGTAGCAGCAGGTAAAGTTATAAGACTGTGTTAACTATAGTTATTAAAACTGTGACGTCTGTGACGCACTTTTTCTAGTAGGGGAGGCCAAGCGGGGATTTTGGGATTTACCTGAACGTGGCAGAATAACATAAGGGGAGAAACCTTGCACCCTATTATTTAGTCCCACCATATATTAACCCTTCATACAGGGTGGACATATTTTTTATGCTTCAAATTATTTTTCAAACCGTTAGGTTAAGGAAATTCCTCCACATGATTGTCAGATTATGGTTCAGCACGACAAGGACAACAAGCTGTACCGTCTGTACCTTAATCTGACGCGCTCGAGTACTTCAATGTAACTTTTTTTGCATTTTCTAAAATCCGCCATGGCTTTTGGTCGCATCCAAATCGTCAGTTTTTTGAATAAGAGTTCCTTTAGAATTTTCTTAACATCCCATTTGAATATCTGACACGCTTGAGTATTTCTGTGCGACTCCTTTAAAAAAAAAGCTCCCCTACCAGTGAAAGGGCATACATCATATATTATAACACTTTTTCTTTTTAGAATCTAATTTGCACAATCCAACAGGTCCTCGTGACGCTCGAGTAACTCCACATTTAACATCTTGGGCTCCCCTATTATTCTGTATTGCGAATACGAGTAGATATGTTATATTAGCCAAAATTCTTACTAACTTCATTCCTTTGTTTGATGTTGTTCAGATGATAAAATGTAAAACTGCTATAATGTCACCGCTTTAAGTTATAACAGGCTGTACATCTTCATTTATATTTTGCTAAAACGCTTGACGACCTTCTTTTTATTTTAATACTGATTAATGTGCTAGATTAACTATGTCTCTCTCTTTCGCCTTAAACGAGTTTACTGTGTTAAAATAACAGGCTTTTTGAATAAGATATACAAGCTTAAATGTTAATAACGTAATGTAACATTGGGTCTAAAAATTCGATAACTGTAATTTGTTTATTTGATCCCCTTCTTGAGTGCCTTGTCGAACCTTCACGAATGTAGTCTATTGTATACTGAATTTAATTATTTTAAAAGGCAGGTATTTTGTTTACAAAATTGATACGTATTTTTTCATTTTGATCTGTGCAAGAAAGGAGAAAGTATACATTGTCTTACCGCCTGTCGTAAGAGGCGAAACATCTACAGCCAGATGATAGGGAATTTGCCCGACTAGATGGCTACCCCCCTTGGTCTGAAAGTGTAAAGTATGTCGCCATAACAATCTAGAGTTGCGTTCCGGTATTACTGACTAGGTTCCAGTCTCCCTCAGGAGAACAGTAGCGCATTTTTAGAACCTTGGGTGTTGCAAATGTCCATAGGCAATGGTAACCGCTTTAGAAATAAAATAGAAATATGAAAAATGTCAAAGTAAAATAAACATTATTGTCGTACTTTAATATTGTGGGTGAGGTATTATTAGTGATGTTCTGTGCGTCATGTAACGCATAGACTATTAAACCGTCGATACTACTCGTATATGTAAATTAACTGAAAGTTATCGATTTGATAATAAAATAATTTTCTTATCTAAAGAAAAATAATACCGCAATTGTTATAAGTGCTTATAAAATGTTTTATTTAATATATGTAAAATATGGCCATTGAAATATGGGTATATTTATTATAAGATATAGTATTTTTACCAAAAATATAAAGTACAAGTTGCACTAATTAAAACTTATTTATAAATGAAGTCGATCTTTGTACCAAATTGTCTCGGTGACGTAGTAAAATAAATGCTTTGGAATTAGTATTTGAAAAAGTTATTAAACTTTACATAGACAATTATTATAACAGTAGAGGCATGGGCACTACAACATAACAATACTATGCGTCGAAATAGTATGTTGGTGCAGTTGATAAAAAATCTACCAACCGAGTAACACAGAGGAACGAAAACAAAAAAAAACTTTTATCGCATTCAGTTCTCTTTGAAGATAGGGGTCCGGAAACAAATAGAGAGCGCCTGTTTGAAGTAAAAAGAGATACTGATACTGGCTCCACGTTTGTGCTTACACTGGTTTTTCACGAAAAAATACTCAGATTTATTAACTGTCTTCATTGTTGACAGCACACATATTTTGCTGCTCTATTTATTTTAGCCAACATCGGCTGCGATTTTTTTGCGCTGAATACAGAAAATATATTTCAAACCAGCCTTAAATAATGGTATTAATATTTTTATGGCTTGTAACTGTATTGATGTTATTAATTACATTTATATTGATCAAAACTTTAACATAATATACATAGACTACTTCAACATACCTACTATATAGATACACTTTAATCCCTATTAATATTATTAACGCGAAAGTAACTCTATCTGTCTGTCTGTTCCGTTTTCACGGAAAAATTATTGGCCCGACTTGGCTGAAAGTCAATGTATATATTCGATGCCGAAGATGAATATAGGACACTTTTTATCCCAAAAAGTTGGATAGTTTCTGGAATAAAACTGTCTTCAAAAAAAAGTTGTTTCTGTTTGTTATGCTTTTACGGAGAAATTGCTTGACCGATTTGGCTGAAACTCGTTATATAAATAATTTTAATACCGACGGTGGACAAGGGATACTTTTCATCCAGTATAATGGGATAGTTTTGAGGATATAGTCACGTAAATGCTATCGCAGAAAGTAAGATAAGTTTTATTTTATGATTTACCACTTTAGTCATTTCGGTTAATTTGGTAATTTTAGTCGATTTGGTCATTTTGGTGTAGGTTCATCTGTAGTTTTGTGTGAGATGGGATAGTTTGCGATATAAAATGAAATAAATCTTCCGGGGCAAATAGCACTCAGATAAAAATTTAATACAATGTAACCTGTGTTGTAACCTCTTTAAACAAGAGACACGCAATAGAGGTTGACCCGTGGCATAGGCGCGGCGTAAACTCTAGTTTTCTATATATGTCACAATTGTAATGATTGATCCCACATGTACTGATCATAACAATCAACAAATTTTTAAAAGCCAACTAGGTTTATATACGGAATTTCCAAATATAGCTGTCAAATTAATCTTGTATATTTTGCTACATATTAGTATAAATGACATTAGTAAGGCAAATCCTTGAATAATCAATTTTCAAGTAACTTAGTATTTGATGTTCCTCGGACAAGATAGACAGTATATTGCGAAACTGAAATCAGGACGGGAAGTTCATATTTTAATCATAAGGAATATAGGCTTTGTTGTGGGTAGGCTATAGGTATGTAATAACGTGCGCACCGAGCGCACTGACCTGTCATGTGCGATTTCACGGTGTTCCAAGTTTAAAACAACGCCGAGGCGGGTTGGCCGGCCACGCAACCCTCTCGTTTACCTATCCAGGGACAACAAACATTACGCCTGGACTATGTTGATTTAAAAATTGGCTTTGGTTGCAAAAATATGTGTGAGTGAACCATCATTAGACCAGTTATTTTGTATGACCTACAGACTTAATATGCATTGCAGATTTAATATGTCATTTTTATTTAATATACATGTTGTGGGATAATAATTTAAAAGTAAGTATTTCAAAAACTAAACTAATGCATTTTCAATTCTACCAAAGATTTCAGATATGTATAACATTTCTTTATTTTAATGTTAAATACATATCAAACACCTAATTAAGAATAAACTAAATATTAAATAAATTAAACTAAAAATAAAGTAAACTATAAAATCAAATACTACTATAAACATATTTACAAGTAAAAAATGTTTAATTGTTTGTTGTTAAATACACGTAAATGAATTTTTATGATGCATCTTCGTCGGATGTCTGTATCTCACCAGGCTGAGCATTAACCAGAAATCAAATTTAGTACTTTTTTTAGGAATATTGTGTATTGTGTTATAATATACCTTTTTAATTTACTAACTACTACTACTACTTAACTACTGAAATAATCTTTACTATGACAGAACGGAGAAAGTTTAACGTAACGTTTCAAGGTCGGGTAAACGGAGCATTGTAAGAGTGAGTAGTAGTAAGAGTAAGTAGGTCGCTTGAAATATTTGAAATTATACTACTTTTATTTCTAGTTTCATATTATGATATAAACACATAATATTAGGTCTTTACCTATGAAATTGGAAATTTTTATGATAATTTTAAAATATAAACATTTTGGTAATTTTTTTATTTCAGCTAATCAAAGTACTGGCCCAAATTATCTACACAATTTTACCATTTTGATGGCAGTTTGTTTATCCCTTTACTGTAGAAGTCTGCCGGACGGGAGGCGATGAAGTCAGCGAAAGCGTTTTGTATTGCCTCTCGGGTGTTGAATTTTTTCCCACTTAAAAAATTGTCTAAGTTTTGAAAAAAGTAAAAATCTGTTGGGGCAAGGTCCGGTGAGTACGGTGGGTGATGAAGAGCTTCCAGCTGTAACTCTTGTAGCTTTGCGATGGTCTGTCGTGAAGTATGAGCTCGCGCGTTGTCGTGGAGCAGCAATGGGAAAGAGCGATTGACTAGTCTTGGTTGTTGAATTGCGAGCTTCTCCATCATTGTTTGCAATTCTTGGCAATAGACATCTGCCTTCATCGTTGTGCCATTTGGTAAGAAGCTGTGATGTACAAGTCCGGCACTGGTCCACCAGACAGTCACCATCATCTTCCTATGAGTAATTATTTTTTAGCGCACAGATTAGATGCTGTACCCGGGTCCACCCACTGAGACGAACGCTTACGGTTGTCGTACAGGATCCACTTTTCATCGCAGGTAACAATTCGATTAAGAATTCCCTCATTTCTATGCCGATTCAGTAGTGCTATGCATGCGTCGACGCGTAAATCTCGCTGTTGGTCGCTTAGTTCGTGTGGCACCCACTTATCTAGCTTTTTTATCTTTTCGATTTGACGCAAGTACTTCAATGTTGTTTTGACACTAACTCCAAGGCCCGCAGCAAGCCGTAGATTGAGTTGGATCCGCTTCCACTATCGCCTTCAATTCGTCGTTGTCGACAATGGTTACCGGCCGACCGCGAGGCTCGTTCTTCAACTCAAAATTTCCAGATTTAAAACGATTGAACCAATAACGGACCATATTTATGCAAGCAGTGTTAGGCCCGTACACATCATTAATGTTCGTGTTGTTTGCGCAGCGGTATTTCCACGTAGGAACTCATATTTTCAGTTTATCCATGGCGCCAAGAACTACCACAATCTCACAAAAACAATAAACTATCTAAAAACAAATGACTGAATTTGAAATTAGATTAACACATCTTTCAAATAAAATTTATTTGAATTTCGAAGTACGCGCCAATCCATAGATAATTAAATCTGAAAATGCTGGTTATAGAATCTCCAATTACATAGGTAAAGACCTATTATTATGTCACTACAATCTATTTTAGGGCTGATTTTTCCACCACCAGATAAAATTTATTCACAATTTAATCACATAAAATCATTAATAATAAAATATGTCGTGAAATATTAAAAACAAGTCACATTTGTGTGAAATAAACAGTTTACTTATTTCACTTTAACATTAAGTTAGATGATTAAAAATCGACACTTAGTGTTAGCTGGAACGGTGAGTGATATTGAAATAAAAGTTGTATATCCAATTTAAAAAAGAAAAAAAAAATGTGTGCGTGTACTAGTATACATACGTAAGAAGTGAAACTTCTTTAAATTGGTTAAATAAATAAAGGTAGGGGCAATCGCACGATTATCAAACTCGTATATTAATTAAAACACAATAAAGTAAAGAAATATTACAATGCTCGTCTCACAATCCATCTATTAAGAACTCGTTGCTAAGCAACCACCATCTTACACTCGGCCATCCTGCAAAATAATGTGACGCGTACCCGAAAAATGTGACGTGACGCGTAACCGAAAAATGTGACGGTATTTTTTTCAAACGCCAAAAAAGATGTTTAACTTCAATTAAAGATGTGTTAATTTTATTAAAAGAACCAATATCCTGCCAACATTGTTCACTTACAAATGTTTTACAAAAAATTGCCTGAGTGGTGCATACGTTTTAGTTTCCACCAGAATTCGAACCCACGTATATGGTTAAGACGCGAGTACGATAGCCACACAGCACTCGTGATATTAGAAGCCAATATTAAAATATTTTTAACAAAAACATCATATACACTGAATTCATACCTATAAACCATACACACATATAAAATACATCAATAAATATGTCTTACCTTAAATAAAAAATATAAATTACACAAGGTAAAACTAATTTTAAGTAAGTAACTTTATAAAAGTGGCAAAAACCTAAGAAAATATGAAGTGCAAGTCTGTCAAGAATGAAATTGCACTCTATCGTAGAAAATTGAAAATATACAGTTTATTAAAAGCATAAGGTAAAAAATTCATGAATATTAATAGAACAAGAGACAGGTTGGTGAACGTCACTTGTTAAACTTTATAATGTAAATACATTTTTCTTGGTATTGTTGTGACAACATTTCTTTTTAAAAACCCTCGGTGTCCTCAATTTATAGAGCTTCTCTACTTAGGGGCTTCCTTTTATGCTTTTTTATAATTTTCTTTTTTCCTATTAGTCTGTAAGTAGGCTATAGGCTCGTGTATCACACGAGTGACTCTCCTGCCACATGAAAGCGGTTGAGATAGCTATTGTTGATTGAAACTACTTCATTCTTCAAAATTGATTGATTCATATAACACTTTATTTATAAATGTTGATATGTTTGCATGTTCTCTTGCCAAATTTAACTGGTCTGTTTTGCTTATATTAACTGACTTTGATAGTACACTCGAGCTAGAATAACTTTTTATTTTTCTAACTTTGTAACATCTCTTGATATTAATGAATAATCTTACATTTATCTTTTTTTGTAATAATGGTTGTGAATTAATTTTGTATCCTTATTTTTACTTATTGTTGAATGTTTGTACCTCTTGTATTTTTTTAAATCTTGTAAATGTTTTCACTTGTGTCAAATGTTTTGGGCAAAACACCATTAATTTTATGTTACTATATATATAAATAATTATTTTTATTCATTGTTAAGTATAAAAAGTATCACATGTTCATCATCGTTAGGAAAGTAGCTTTATTTTACTTACGAAAAAGGAAAAGTCGCAACCAACCTGATTTGAAGAACTTAACTCGTATGAAGGACATGTGGGCAACCTGACAACGTATTTGTTACTGAATCACAGACATGTTTGTCTACATCGCGATTGCAGCGTCATCCTTTTTGACTGATTCGTCTATTCCATCGAGACGACGTGATTTTTTGGTATAAAAAATATCCTAAGAATTTACTCGGGTTATAAGTCAGGTCTGTAATGAGTTTTAATCATATATGTTTAGAAACTTCCAATAAAGATGCGACAGCAGCGCCACCCTTTTCGGTGTTTTCGGTTATCCCGTGGAAATGACGTCAATTATCGGGATAAAAATATCCAAGTTACAACTCGAAATATAAGCCAGCTCCGTTTCGAGTTTCATTTAAATCGGTCCAGTAGTCTTCCCGTGATGTTATAACAAAGAGACAGACAAAAATTCTAATAATTGCATTTTCGGAATCTGTTGGTCTAAATTAGCCACCCTAATTTTATTACATTTTTAAAAACTCGAACCACTTACAGCTTATTATAGTGTTGTTTTTTATTTTTTATTGCAGAAGTTCAGCAGATAGGTAGACGGTCCACTTGATGGAAAGCGGTTACCATCGCCTATAGACATTTGCAACACCAAAAGTGCTACAAATGCGCCGCTGCTCTCTTAAGGGAGACTGGAACCTGGTCACTAATGCCAGAACACAACGTAAGGTTGTTATGGCGACATATTTTAGCCAGGGGTGGTAGCCATCGGGTCAAGCAAATACGCTGCCACCTGGCTGCTGTGTTTTGTCGCCTCTTACGACAGGCCGCCCGGCCGCAGGAAATTATATTCTTTCTTTTTATTATTTTATTGTTAATAGTATAAATTACATAATAGTTGGATTTTATTAAGGCAGTAAAGAAAGAACAAACAAAAATATAACAATTCGAAAGTCTAAGTATAAATAAGCGATTATCAGTTTACTAACTTTACAAGAAAATAAATCTTAAAGATAGCGTGAATCTTAAAGAAATAAGACCAAGGTAACAAAAGGGGGTAAAGTGTTTCTCTCTAATCAGTGCGTCTTAACAAGCTAATACTTAATCGAGTTGAAGTACTTGTTTATACTTAATTAATGTACCAATCTAGTGTTACAAAATAGGCACCTGGCGGAGGCACCATGGCTAGACATTTGCTCTCCACGTATGTAGCGGGTTTCCGTAAAACATGGTCTTACCAATGTAGGCGACACTATGTCACAGATGTGAAGGCTGCCGCGGATGCGAGAGTTACTTACGCGGTAATTTTGCGTAACTCCACATCACCTCTATCCCATCATAAAGACTGGTGGTTACGTTTGGGTTCGTCCTTGGTGTTGCAAATGTCTACAGGGGACGGTAGCCGCTTTCCATTAGGTGGGCCGTCAGCCTGTTGCCAGCTTTGCAATGTAAAAAAAAAACTGAGAAATAAACAGCTTCAATTTTTCAACGCTCTTTTTTCTTGTAAGATTTAATTATTTACGTGTGCTAAGTATTTATCTTTTCAAAATTTATTATAGATAATATTTCAATGCTGGGCACGTGCCTCACACTATAGGGGAATAGATTGTATACCTGCTACGCTTCTCCAAGGCGGCTTGGCTTTGACTGATATCTCTCTTCTCTCTATATCTTTGGCGGTTATCTCGATGTACAGGTTTCATCACGACGTTTTCCTTTACCATTGTCAACAAGTGGTAATTGTAATAATACGCATACTAAGTCCGAAAGCTGCCTAAGTATTGTATTCATTCTGGCTAGGCTTCGAACCCGCGCGTTTTGAGATCGGGATGCGTGCGCTAGTAATAACTAAGTAATAACCTATCATCGTGGTAGCGACATTAGCTACCACGAAATTTAATTATATTTTAAAGATATTTTATAATAGAAATATACCTACCGTCATTTCTAACAAGTACATAACTACTAAATAATAAAGGATATTGTACTCCCAATTCTTCAAATTCAATTTCCTAAGTCGATAAATCTCTGTCGTAATATTGTACTAAATGAAATATTTGTAAATGATCTCATTATAAGTTTGGTAAACCACCTTGTAAACAGTAAAGATTTGTTTGCTTGAGTAGCGCCTACAAAATTCTACGGGTTCGAGAGTTCAGCTGTTTCAATAATAAGCGGAATAAATTGGGTGTTACAGCAAATAAGCGATTAAAAGCCGCCAGTTCGAAATTGGTTTTGAGTTTCAACTAATTAGGAAAAAATAATGGTCAATTATAAATGCAAATTAAGTTCAGTTATATGACGTAGGTTGAAAACTATGTAAATGTAATATGACAGCCGAAATCACTTGATGTACATGTATTATATTGTAAATTGGTTTCATACATTATAATGCGAATAGAACTCTCGAGGAGTATAAAATTAATACCTAAATGCTAACACCATACTGGTTTATTCTCATTTAGAATGTGAACTACTTAACAATTATACTACACTACTATACCCGAGGTAGACAACGCAAGTTGTTTGTACCGGTCAGATGGACTTATGTGCTTCTACAAGCTAGTCTAACTAGGACACTTCGGATATTGCGCTAGATTTGTGAAGTGAATACGGATTTAAATTTTCACACGTGTCCTTTGTGAAAACTCACAGGAACTGTACTGAAGTATATTACTAATACAATAGGCTATGATGCTTACAATGTCGCTTTAGTTGTATGACTGTTATAATATGGTAATTGAATGAAATAAACAAATAATGAATGAAATAAATAAATGAAAACTGAATATCCATCCGAGCATTAAGTCCCGGTTGACTCCGACCTCCAGGGTCCGCTTTCCTACTTTTTCTACTCTACTTCGGTCTTCAACATCCTCCATTATGAGACCATTGGCACGCATGTCATCCTTCACAACGTCAAGCTAACATTTCTTGGGTCTTCCCCTTTGACCGGGACCTGGCGGTGATATTTGTAAACTTAATAAATGATATTGAAAATCTGTATTTAATTTTTAGGCATTTATAAAAACGTCCGTCTGCGTTAATTTTATAGGTTATTTCATTTTACTCAAAGACTTATTGAAGATTGAGCAAAATAAACAATTATTCACCATTAAACGTTTCAAATTGGATCGTAATTAAACTGAGAGTATAATATTAAAGACTCCAGGTCAGTTGTAAATATTGATCGATCCGAAAAAAACACAATATAATATATTGTAATTTTAAATTGCGCAATTTTACTGAATTCATCTTTTATATTGCTGACTAGCTTCTGTCTTCGTTCGCGTGAAATAGTTAAAAAAAAGGAATTAAAAAAGCAATCCGTATCAAAAGTATCCTATATGTTGCCCAGGGATATAAGCTACCACCATACAAAATTTCATTTAAATCGTTCCAGTCGTTTCGAAGATTAGCCGGTACAAACAGACAGACAAACTGAGAAACAAAAAAAATGAAAAAAATCTAAATTAGTTCTATTTGACTTCTCACATCTCACAGATTCAGTTTTTAGCATTTTTTTCACTGTACAAAAATTTGATATTTACAATTTTATTATATGTATAGTGTTTGGGCCACTTCGTAATTCTCCCCTATTCAAGGACAAGCAGACAAACGTGCGCCGGTTTGTTCTCTCCCCGCCCCCACCGCATCGCACCCCGCGGACGCCGCACGCACAGGTTAAACGCACCTTGCACCCCCGCGACGCGATCAGTGTGGCTTTTATAACGTTCCCGCTAAAACCTGTGTCGCGTGCGCAGCCCTTATTTCACACAAACTACATTCGCGAGTGGTATCCAGCACCTACATATTATCGTACCAGGCCTGGTAAAGGCAACGTGGCGACGAGACAACCGTGAGTACTGTTTTGATCTGCTAATTTTTGAATCGTGGACAATCACGACGTGGCTACACTCTTTCACCGCCATTCCGCATTTCTTTTATTGAGGGCCTTTGGCCTCTTCGCCCCCACAGAAGCTGGTCCTTCGAACCCAGGATCCCCCTAGGGATTACAATCCTATAATATTTATAATTTTTATATATTTTATTTGCATATTTTCTACCTTACCGCACCTCATTTCTTTTAACCCGCATACATATTATATATATTTCTATATTTCTTTTTATCTTTATTCGTACCACTCGACAAACTGCATATTTCATTAACTGCCTATAATTTAAACCGCTATTTTCGCTAATCTGGCCACTCATAGTTAATATTTAATTTATACAACTGCATAATTAATTACCTACCTTCTTTCTAATTTTTATATTAAAGTTACTCATAAAAGTATTCATTAAAAATGAGTAAAACTGGCAAATATACCGCTGAGAAGGAGGTGGTTCCTGCAAAGATTAAACTGTTAGAAGCTCGTACGCAAGCATTCTTTAACCGCCTACAGAATATTTATGATTCTTCTCGTAATGTTTCTTCGGAAGAATTGTTAAATCGTTTTATGAATTCCGCGGCAAACATCGAACAATTGAGAATGGATTTTTTAAATTGTTGCGATGAACTCAACTTGCAAAAAATAGAACATGACCCGCATTTCACGCCAGACTATGATAGTTTTCTTGCTTTCGAAGAATTGTACTCTTCTGTAAAAAATACTGTTCAAAACTTTAAAGAAGAAAACGTACAACCCCATAAACATGAACGCCCTTCTTTGAAGCTACCCGCTATTAACTTACCCACTTTTGATGGTGATATAAAGAATTGGCCTACATTTTTTGAATGTTATAATAATGCCGTTCATTATAACTCCAACTTGACCTCATCGGACAAAGTGTTTTATTTAAAAGGTGTTTTGTCAAATTCCGCGTTAACATGTATTGCCGATATTCCTCCAACTGCAGATAACTATAATTTAATTTACACCACATTAGTCGATAAGTATCAAGATGTCCGTATGTTGGCGAGTACTTATTTGCAACAAATAGTTAACATGAAACCGCTGACATCAGCGTCAGCGGATAATTTAAATTATTTTATTGACAAGTTCTCCGCATCAGTTTGTGCCTTCAATAGATTAAAAATTGATGACAAAGTAGACTTCATATTTTTATTTTTGGCTTTGCAAACAATCGATAAAGATACCGCTCGACTGTTTGAAAACTCTGTTAGATCAGAGTCAGTGCCCACTTATGAAAGTCTTATTAAATTCATAAAGGAACAAGTTAAAATTAACGAACGGACAAACGGAAATAATTTTCCTTCCACATCGTCAAATAGAAAAATTCATAATAAATTACCTTTTATTCCAAAAATTAATAATAATATAAAACCAACTAAATCTTTTGTTACTTCCTCTAATTCTTCAAATATTAAACTCTGCCCACTATGTGCTAAATCTGGACACGAACAATTTTATCGTTGCCCAGAATTTCTGCAATTAAATCCAAAAGAAAGATATAATATTGTAAAAATGAATAATGGTTGCTGTAATTGCTTAAGCTTTAGTCATAAAACAATGTTGTGTAAATCTATAAAATCTTGTGCAAACTGTCAATCTAAATCGCATCATACGCTTTTACATTTTTCTAATAATACGCCTCCCGCATGTAGTACGACAGTCGAATCCGCAACCGCAACCGCTACCACTAGTGCACAAAACGCTTCACCCTTGACCGCTTTGAACAACGTCGTTCGCTCGCATGCTAGCGACTCGCAAACCGGTTTTGCTGTACCACACAAACAATTGTCGCTTCACTCACAATCATTTATTCAACCGATTTGTCAAAATAATACCGTCTTGCTTGCTACCGCACGCATTATTATTATGAGTCCCGATGGTTCGGTAAACACCGCGCGTGCACTAATCGATAATGGGTCGATGAATGATTTTGTTACACTCCAACTTTGTAAAAAATTATCTTTAAATATAGAATCATTGCCTCAAGATATAACTATAAATGGTTTTGGTGGTTCTACCAACATTGTTAAAGGTTATACAAATATTTCAATTTCTTCCCGCTTTAACCGCAACGTTTCATTTGAACTTCACCCGCTTATCGTAGATAATATTACTGACCGCCTACCCACATTGCCAATAAATAAATCAATGTTAAATTATCTTGCCCGCACTCCGCTCGCTGATGATACATTCTCCGATCCCAGCGAAGTGGATCTTTTGATTGGTGCCAAACTATTCACCCGTTTATTGTTACCTGGCCGCATTAGGGGTCCACCGGGATGTCCTGATGCCATTCAAACGTCATTTGGTTTTATTTTAATGGGCGATGCTCCAGTCGCAAACCCCCCTCCCCGCGCCTCTCGCTTACAATCTCATACCGTATGCGCTTTCACCGGTCAGCCGCTTGACACTTTATTGCGAAGTTTCTGGGAAACTGAGGAGGTTTTGACACCGAGCTCTGAGCTGCTAAGCCAAGAACAGCAGACTTGTGAAAATCTTTATAAGGCTACTACTACACGTGACTCCTCAGGTTCTTATGTTGTTGCGCTTCCGTTTAAAACTGACCCGGTCGCTTTAGGCAATTCTCTCGCTTATGCTAAAAATAGATTTTTTGCTTTGGAAAAACGATTACAAAAATCTTCTAGTTTTCGCTCCGCTTATAATGATATTTTACTAGATTATTGTGAAAAGGATTTCGTCGCTCCGCTACGCTCAGAATACTTACCATCGCAGCCAGAAGGTTACGTCATACCACATCATGGAGTTATCCGCGAAGATAAGTTAACCACTAAAATTCGCATGGTCTTAGATGCAAGCGCTTCCACAGATACAGGCTTATCACTTAATGATATTTTATACTCAGGGCCTAATTTACAGGTAGATTTATTCTTAATTTTACTGAACTTTCGTTTATTTCCTGTCGCGCTTTGTGCTGACGTCGAACAAATGTATTTAAGAATAAAAGTAAAGTCAGAGTTTCATAAATATCAACGCATTTTATTTCGTTTTAACGATTCAGACCCTTTACAAATTTTCGAATTTAAGCGTGTTTGTTTCGGGTTAACTTCAAGTCCATATCTGGCATTACGTACATTGCGTCAACTTGCAGAAGACGAGAAAAATGATTACCCTCTTGCTTCTAATGTAATTAATAATGGTTTTTGTTATATGGATGACGTTTGTTTCTCCGTCAATGACGTCACAGCTGCTAAAACCACCGCCTTACAATTAATAGATATGTTTTCCGCGGGTGGTTTTAAACTTCATAAATGGTCAAGTAATTCTACAGAATTACTTTCTTCTTTTCCAAAAGATCATTTACATCCACATAATATAATTTTTGATAACACTGACACACAGAAGGTGTTAGGCGTTAGCTGGGACCCGTCTAATGATTATTTCTATTTTGTAACCGCACTTCCAGTTAACGTTTCATGCACAAAACGTAATATGTTGTCCATCGTAGCCCGTCTATGGGATGTTATGGGTTTTGTCGCGCCATTGATATTTTACGCAAAATTAATAATAAAAACACTTTGGTTATTAAAATTAGATTGGGATGACGCACCTCCGCAAACTATAATTTCACAGTGGAATCAATTTCAAAATGAATTACCGCTTTTGTCCAACCTCACTATACCTCGTCACATTGGCATAACTTCCTCATGTACCGCATATCTTATTGCATTTTCGGACGCTTCCGAAAAAGGCTATGGAGCAGCACTGTACATTCGTTCAGAAACCCGTTCTGGAGTGTCTGTAAATTTATTATGTGCCAAATCTAAGGTTGCGCCGGTGCAAACTATTAGTCTCGCGCGCCTAGAATTGATGGGTGTTCATTTAATGACAAAATTAATACGCACTGTAACAAAAACTTATGATAATCGTTTTCAATTTAAGCAAACTTTTGCTTTTTGTGACTCCACTGTTGCGCTTAACTGGATCCACTCCAGCCCGCACCGCCTGAAAACCTTTGTGGCAAATAGGGTAACAAAAATCCAAGAAATAATTGAACCGCGTAATTTTTATCATATCGCAGGAAAGGATAATCCTAGTGATTGTTTGTCACGAGGACTTACTCCTGCGCAACTTATTAAACACTCTCTTTGGTTTCACGCTCCCTCGTGGCTACATCAGGATATATCTGATTGGCCAATCCAAGTTTTTAAAGCATCAGATAAGGATTTACCTGAACTCAAAACAGTATCCTTATGTAACGTGCTACCGCAACCACAAGTGAACTCACCCTTTAGCTACTTATTTGAAAAATTCTCTCGTTGGTCCAAGTTGCTTAGAGTAGTAGTTTACGTACTGCGCTTTTGTAAATGTCTAACTACTAGAGGAGATATTACTGCTGATGATTTGAATACAGCAGAAATAACGATAGTTAAACAAGTGCAAAAGGAACATTTTTCTGATTTAATTAACTTACTGCAGACAGGGAAGCAAATTCCACGATCTTTTCGGAAACTGAGGCCTTTTTTGGTCGATGGTGTTATTCGAATTGGAGGTCGGTTAGGAAATAGCGACCTGACTTTTGACCACAAACATCCTTTACTTATGCCTAAGGACACTAAAATAACAGATCTTCTAATTGATCACATTCACCGCACCGCTTGTCACGCTGGACCTCAACTTGTAATGTCATTATTAAAACAAAAATTTTGGATAATATCTGCACGTCGTCATGTAAGAGCGAAAATTCATTCCTGTATTCAATGTTTTAGGGCACGACCTAAATCGGCACAGCCCCCAGTTATGGCGAACTTGCCCGCATGTCGTTTACAAATATCTAAGCCATTTGCCCATTCTGGTCTTGACTACGGAGGACCGTTGTCTATTACTCTTACGCGAAGACGTGGCGTCAAAACCCAAAAAGCATATTTATGCGTATTTATTTGTTTAACCACTAGGGCAGTGCATATTGAACTTGCTCCTGACTTAACTACGGACTCTTTCTTGAACGCTTTTAAACGATTTATATCACGCAGAGGTCCAATTGAAAGGCTTTATTCTGATTATGGTACCAATTTTGTTGGCGCAAAAGCGTACTTAAGCGAAGTTCAACAGTTTTTAAGCTCTGAACCGTATAGTACTGAATTTAAATCAGAATTGGCTAAAAATCGCATTACGTGGGAGATGATCCCGCCTAATAGCCCGCATTTTGGTGGCGGCTGGGAAGCCACCATTAAATCCTTTAAAACTCACCTTTACCGCGTAATTGGATCTCAAATACTCACATACGAAGAACTTCTAACTGTTTTGTGTCAGATAGAGGCTATCCTCAATTCTAGACCACTTGGTGTGCTCAGTGAAGACCCTGCTGAGCCATTACCGCTTACTCCCGCACACTTTCTAAATACCAGGCCTCTAGCATATTTACCTTCAGTGAATGTATGCGAGATGAGTCAAAATCTTCTATCGCGATATATGTTGCTCGACAGACTTGTGCATTCATATTGGCGAAGGTGGAATGAGGAATATTTGCATACTCTTCAGGTTCGCGAAAAGTGGAATACTGATTCTCGACCAGTTAATGAAGGAATGGTAGTTTTAATTATGAAAGACAACACTCCACCACTGCACTGGCCGATAGGCATTATAACCCAAACCTTTGCCGGTTCAGATGGCAAAGTAAGGATCGCGTTAGTCAAAACTAAAACCGCCATATTTAAACGTCCAGTGGTACGTTTATGCCCTCTTCCTATTTATTAACCTCTTTGTTTATCCGCATATTTATTTTATTTTATTTATTCTGCTATTTATATATTTTTTTCATTACTCCTTTTTTATACAACCGCTTTTAATTGAATTTTGCCCCTGCATCCTTTTATATTTTATTTATTTTTCATTGAAAGACCTTCTGGTCTTTCAAGGCGGGGGAAGATGTTTGGGCCACTTCGTAATTCTCCCCTATTCAAGGACAAGCAGACAAACGTGCGCCGGTTTGTTCTCTCCCCGCCCCCACCGCATCGCACCCCGCGGACGCCGCACGCACAGGTTAAACGCACCTTGCACCCCCGCGACGCGATCAGTGTGGCTTTTATAACGTTCCCGCTAAAACCTGTGTCGCGTGCGCAGCCCTTATTTCACACAAACTACATTCGCGAGTGGTATCCAGCACCTCCATATTATCGTACCAGGCCTGGTAAAGGCAACGTGGCGACGAGACAACCGTGAGTACTGTTTTGATCTGCTAATTTTTGAATCGTGGACAATCACGACGTGGCTACACTCTTTCACCGCCATTCCGCATTTCTTTTATTGAGGGCCTTTGGCCTCTTCGCCCCCACATATAGATTTATAACGTTAATAAGCATTAAATAAAAAAATTCTCTTCTACTTGTTGGCCTCCAAATGAAAAGCTCCATAAATATTCCTTTTTTAAGTTTTTCTGTCTGGAATATCCACACATTAAATATCCACATAAGACTACGTTTTGTAATATTATTTAAAAATAAGACAATTTCATGTACAATGGGAATTACTTATCCTTGTGGCTAGTCCCTGAATATTTTAATATTTCATTTAATCATCAAATTTTATCGATGAAGCGTAGGAAGTCTTCAATGGAGAACCGTTTACTTTAATTGAGGATATATTTTAATATAATGAGTGTTACAACCTAGGCGGCGACAAAGACAAGTTCCACGTACAGATCTGTAGAAGCACATTTTATTATCTGTCGGCATTTGAACTAATTGAAATCCTTTCAAGATTGTCTTCTTTTGTTCACTTATTTATAGGCATGCGTTTCTAATTATTGTGGTTAATAGCCTATTGTCCTATTGCACTCGCTCATTAGCGCATTAGCCAGGTGTTGCGGATTCTTTTGCATTTGTGAACTATAAAACGACGGCCTGAGGGAAAGAGGAGGGCAGTTGAGCGCCGATTACGATACGGGCGTGACATGTGTACGTTTGGGAATCTAACACTGACGGACTTTGCCCGTTTTATTGAATTACGACCTTCCGCATAACGTTTGGATTTGTTGTGTTCGGTTATATTTGTACCTGTGTTATACGTGTTTGCGTTCTAATAAACTCTATAATAATTCTAACGGCATTTTAATGCGAGTCCCGCTAACTCGTAACAGTATTTTACAATAAAAACAAAATGGCATTCACTCGCAGATTTTTCGAATCTTGCCTTAGACTATGCGCGATTGTCACAGACAATTTTTGATACTGCCTGAACACACTCGTGCCAGCGTACTGATTTCATGCCCGAATGGACCGGTGTGTTCTTCCTTTAGTAAATCGTGCGGTTACAGCTATATAATTTAGAGATAAATGAATACTAAACCTTCTTCGTTGAGTGGTAAAATAATGTTACGAGCTATAGGACTCGAATTAAAATGCTGTTGGAATTACTATAAGTACAGTGCAAACTGCACGATTCAATAACACTCGCAAGTCCGTCACTATATAGCTTATCGAATGTAGTTTGTTCGTGGTTCTCGCTAGACTATCTCTTCTCTCCGTCCTGCCGTCGTTTTATAGTTCACAAATATAAATGTGCCCGCCCGTATCGTCGATGTAATTTCCTAGAAATCGTAATCCGCACACCTGCGGCTATAAACAAGTACCATAACAATGGGCTATTTTTAACTGTAAATTTTAAACACAAAGTAAACACAGAAGTACAAATGCGGGAAAGATAATACACCAGGTGTTCATTCACTTGGTCGGCATGTAACAATAATATTACTAGCTTAATATGTAATTTATCCTAAAGAGTAAATCAGCAATTAATAAAAAATGCAGACCAAATAAAGAACAAGGATGCGCTAGAATATTTGGTGTTCTATTGTTGTATGGTTGTATAATGAGAAGATTAACGCACCAATCTTATTCACGTGTAACTTGTGGTCTGTTAGACAGACGCATGTGGTGAAATGCGCCAATAGACTTTTGTCCCGAGCGAGCTCCCGACATTGGTTGCCCCCAACCTTAGAAACTACATATTATATTACCACATTTATCATGGCTTGTGAGTAATGGATTCACTGATGTTGCTATATTAAATTATTAATGTTTCTAGATGTAAAAAAACGGAATCCTTATTGTCTTGTTCGTCAGTCTATTGATCTGTCTTTGCATGTTACAGCTATTTTTGTTAGAAGCTATTGAATTTGGATATTTGCAATTTGACAGGGTGGTATAGTCTATTAGTAAAAGGTATAGTCTAGTAGTTCGAAATAACTACAAATATTAGCGGTGGTCGCCATACATATTTGGTTAATAATTTTTCTCAATATAATGATATACCTATGTACGGTTTGTACATTTCCAAACATGTTGGGGATTAAGTGTCGTTAACGATGGACCCCGGTTTAAAGGATGTTGACAAGCAAAACCACATTGAGTTGTCTTATGTTATTAGGTCGTTTGATATTTTGAGACGCACAACTTGTAGTGCACAAGTGTCGCACGTGATGGCGATGTTAATTCGTCCGTTTTAATATATTTTTTCTTGCGTATTTATATATAAAATACGCTTTACGAGCAACATTGGCTCGTACAACCTCGTTTTTTTCTTAATAGTTTTTTTTAGTCAAGTTAATTCATCAAATTATTAATATAAAACATTTTATAATGTAATATCTAACTTTAGGTGTAGCTTAAGTTGCCTAAAACATTGGAACATCATTCAATATTGTAATTTATTGTAAAAATCTTGTTTGTAATGTATTAAAATGTTCACATAGACTTAACTAGATTTAATAAATAGATATAATAATAATAAAAAAATAAAGTAGATATAAAAATGTATTAGAGATATAAGATTCATTGGAAAAGAAAAAACAAAAAGACTCCCCACATATTTCCCTTATATATAGCTTTAAAAGAGGCGAGACAAATAATATCTCTGTCTTGAAAAATGAGGAGAAGGCGATAAAAAAAGTATTTACTTAAGTTTTCCCGACTTTTAAGCCAATTTTACACTTTACAGATAACTTCGCTTTATACGTCACTGCGGCTGCCCATCACCAGAAGATGGTGCCTGGCCTTTTTGAATGCTTATTCGTTCATACGCACACGCGTCGTCGTTGATTGCTGCTGTACTCGCTGAGCAGGCGCACGTCAATAAAAAATAATATTTAAAAATTGATCGAATAACTACTATCTGGTGATTAAGAAATCGGCCCTTAATAAGATACATTAAGACTAATAAATGTTGCATCAAGAGGAAGGACTTGGAATAGGTTATAAGCCGATCAGCTTCCCCTTGTGTCTTACGTCGTGGTGAACTCATGGTGATCAACAACGTACTGTGATAATGTGAGTCGGCATATTTTCTAAGCCACTCTAGTGGCTGTCGTATGAGTTTACCTTGATTGCCCAGCATCGCATAATTTTGGTTTATATGACCGTAATTACATTTAGGGCCCGACGTTGGTTCATCATAGCCATATACTACGTGTTAGGGCATTGCAGGCCTTAACAGATATTATAAAAAATAAATTAAAAAACCGACTTCAAAAACTAAAAAACTAAAATGTATAAAATAACTTATTTCTAAAGCTATTATTATTAATATATATTATCTAAAACATCTTAAAGTTGGTGCTTAGTAATTTTCAAAATATAGTAATTTTTATGTTTTACTTTGCACCGACTTCAAGATGTTTTAGATAATATAGATTAATAATAATAGCTTTAGAAATAAGTTATTTTATACATTTTAGTTTTTTAGTTTTTGAAGTCGGTTTTTTTAAACGAAGTTTTTATTTTTTATTTGTTACTTTTTAGTGTCTAGCTATGTATGGGTGGACCTACGAATGGTGCCGCGCTTCTTAAAAAATATAATCCCAAGAACCGGGAACAAAAAAAATTCGTAAAATGAAAAGCACTGGGCCAAACTATGTCAAATTTTTAGAGGACCACATGGCAGCTATTCCGCGTCGAACAAAAAAAGAATCACGTAAATCGGATCATAAATCACGGAGTAATCGGCGAACATACATAAAAAAGGAACAAAAAAAAGATCCCGACGAATTGAGAATAGATATGAGATATTTTTTTACCTACATAGCAAATTAAACTCCAATGTGATGTGAAATACGAACGGATAGAAAGGTGGACTGGATATAATGACACGAAGTTTGCCTTATTGTATTATAAAAGAATCGTACATTCTACAATATAGTTACAGTGTAGTAAATAAATACTAACATTTAAAAAACAAATACAATAACAGACTAGTATTTTATAAAATGCATAAAGTAGAAACTACTCAGTCGTAATTAATGTTAGTTTAAAACATTTAATACATCATTAATCGTTCTTTGTACTGCTCATTTAATTATGCACAGCTATTTTAAGCTCTCTTGTTAATATTTAAATTGCAAAAGCTTCAACTTTATTTTTCCAGTTGTTTCTAGCTATTTTTAATATTGAACTTTCATTAACTTAGCTGTGCTTAAGTACAATGTACATAGAACTTTTATCAGTATCCTTTGATGCGCCGTTGGAGTTTTAATTTAAATAATGTCTCAATGCTGGTAGCAGTGTACGTTTGTTTTAATATTGAAAGAGAAACATCTCGAATATTCAGCATAAACTCTTATTGTTCATCTTTTATACGAAATGTTTTACTTTATGCCATTTGCATGTTCTAGGACAAATTTATATTACTAAGAAACAAAATATATTTAAATTATAATACTTTTAGGAACTTTAATTGACTCCCAAAGCTTACGCTACAGGTTGGCTCACGTAAGCTATTACTGAATATAACGAAGATGCTACTCAATTGCCTATAAAAAAATATTGTGTGGCCGAACGAATCTGAATCAGTTCATTCCGATTCGTTCTGCAAAAAATATATCCAATTTAAATTCAAAAATTTTAATTTAAAATAATTTCACAGGAAAAGACTTATCGAAGCTCATACATATAACTTAAAATTTTATTTTAAATCCTATTCTACGTAAACTGTATCGCAACGTGTTATTGCTGTTAAGAGAATTGTATCAGTAGTACAAAAATCTCCTAACGTATTCGGTTTGTAATATAACTTCTGTATAATACACAATACACCACTATAAGCCTATTTTCATCTGATTTATGTTAGTCATAATTACTCTTAAAGTTTGTAGTCCGTCCACTCGCATAATAAGAAGAGAACAATGGCCTACACCCCTCCGGCAATGAAATATTACAGCGAGTGCTACCACAACAAATTATTAACTTCTATATAATTCGCTCACGGCCGCCCTGTACTGGACCAACCCACAACATACCTAAATCTTGTATGGAGAATTATATAAATTCACATAGAGAATGTTTAAAGACAGCACCTATAGGTTTGTTGTATGAAGGGACCAGGGTCACGATTTTATTGCCCAACGGACGCCTAATAAAATTAAACCAGTAATGTAGCGTACATGAGAGGTGTTAAAGACTAATTTACGAGTTGATACGGAGGGGTTTTCGCTCGTACGAGGTTGTAAACTTGATGCAAATGTGTTTTTCGATTTCGCTTTCAGGTTATTTTATTTTCGTTGAGGTATTCTGTGTAAAAAATACTCTTATAAAAATACCTGATCCTTTTTCTTTTAACAAGCTTTTATTTAGCTTGTGTGTAAATATGTGTGTTCGGGTGGAATCTTGCAAGTTAAATTTGACCAACTTCCCGGTTTCCAATTGAGCTGAAATTTTGCGCACATGAGTGTGTCGCGTGACAATGTAATTATGTGGGCCATGGAGCTGATCTGATGACGGAGTCGTAAGGTACCATAAGAACTCCTGTACTAAACAAGATAGACCCGTAGTGTTTGGGCTCGTTTAACTTATCTTGGCTAGCACTCTGATGCTACATGACATCCAGGATCTCAAAAGCTTGATTTTAAAAACTCTTTAATTTTTTTTTGTAATACTAAAGTAGTTGTTTCGGGTCTTAACGTTTATTCCGCCGCTATAAGAGTAAATAATTATCAGTTTAGTTATTAAATCTATATTTTCCCCGCTACAATATTTAGTATAAGTCGTGGTTGCCTAATGCCTAACGCACGCGTCCGAAACTCAAAGGGCCCGGGTTCGATCCTGGCCGGAACGCATGCACCACTTAGTTAGTTTTCTGATCTAATGTGCATATTGTTACAATAACCACGTGCCAGCAAATGCGAAGGAAAACATCGTGATACGACCTGTACATCGAGATAACCGATGTATATAATCTGCCAAGCCACCCTGGACAAGGGTGGCGGGTATACTGTCCGTTCCCTCTATAATGGGATGCCCGAGCCCAGCAGTGGGACATTTATAGGCTGATATTGGTTTTTATATTTGTTCTAAAACAATATTTTGGAGTCGTGTTCCATTATGTAACGTTGATAAGAATGACATTTTCTAGACCGCAATTGCAACGTAGGTCAGTGAGTGAATAAAGACTGTTAGGTAATCGTCAGTTTTTAATATCGTAAAAACGTATCTTAGAAGGCGATAATGCGCTGGCAACGCCCCTGACGTTGCAAACGTACATAGGCAACGATCACCATTTCCATCAAGTGGGCTACATCTGTCACAATACATTAAATCTGTACAAGCATTCAATCTAAAATTGTAAATTATTTGGGAACACCCGAAAAATAGTCACTTAATCTTCTCTACCGTTCGAGTTAAGGTTTCCCCACTCTTGTCAAAGTGAATCTTGTGGCTTGTTTATACGGGTCAATTACTTTTCGATTATCGGATGCTGTTACAGGAAAGTTTCTCGTTTAAATGGACCGTAATATTTTTGCGGTAGATACAAGTTTTTGGGTCGTCCCCAAGTGTACGTGTGGCTTAAGTATCTATATTTTTGTTCAGCTATGTTTTGATTTGTATATTGTTTTGTAACTAATTATGTGAGATGGCCGTCGGAGGAAGTTTTTAAAAAACCAAGTATAATTGTTACACTTTAATTAAATTAATTATTACAATAATAACTTAATACTGATTGATCACGATGATTAGTTATGACCGGGTGCTACCGCGATTAGAGCCAGTCTGTCCCGTCCATCGGTCCGCAGGGTGGCTCCGAGGCTTCGCAGGAATCTCTCCACTCATCACTTTCCCACGCTTATGCATGAGTCACCCACATGTGGCTTGGATGAGGTGTTTTCTTTGAATTTGTTCTGTGAGAAACAACAGGGTTGCCTCATATGTGTGGAAAACCGTAGGGTTACCACATATAACACACTTAACCTTCATATGTAATACATAGGTATGCAATTAAATATATAAGTATACTAGGATATACTCGGGAATTCTTCCACGCTTGCCTTAAATTCCCGCGGAATTCTTGGAGTACAAAGTACCACAGCATTTTTTTTAAACGCTGTGGTACTTTGTATCCCAGGAATGTAACCTATCCTTTGAATGAAAACCGTGTCGGAATAAGCACATTTTTATGCTCCCGGACAATTTCAAACTGCTCCCAGGAAAATTCCTGTGGGATTCCCGGGATAAAATATCACATGTTTTATAACATAAAACTTGATATCGACCAGTGAAGAAATCGCATTACTCGAAATCTTTTGCAGTATGGCCACTTTGAATCATTCCCAGGAAAAATCTCGCGGAATTCCAGGGATAAAAGTAGCGCAGATTTCAAGCCTAAGAATTTTGCTGTCGATCAGTGAAAACTGCATCGAAATCGGTCAAGTAGCTTGTACGTGAATCCCGAACAAACAGAAGAGAAATCTAAAAAAATTGCATCGGGTTCTCCATCGTAATATGTATCGTCTAATTCCAGTTTTTTCTTATAGATTAAATGTACAAACACGGCATGTTTGGAGTTTTATAACAGTATATATTATACATTATTATGGTGTGTATATATTTAATATAGAATGATATGGTTAATATTTGACTCTAATATTCTTGCAAGACGTGATAGTTTGAAAAATATTTTTATGGATGTCAAGTTATGTGGAGGTGGACATTAAAAATCAGTGATGCGTCTACCTATTTAAGTCACAGTAATATTTACTGAGGACCTCATTTGTCAAATAATTACATAACTGCTACAGTGAGAAATGTCTCATTATCTTCATTATTTCTTATTATACGAGTATATGTCGCTTTTGGAAAATAAAAACCTTTTTTGTTCATTAATAAAACACAATTAAACCTAAAAATATTATCTACCTTGGAGTTTAAAATCATTCTAGGCGTAGATAATAATAACATAGGGCAGTTAATCAAGTTTTCAAAATCATAACGATGTTCTTGTTCTGCAATATTCAATTGGTGAAAACGGTGGAAACAATTAAACCTAAAAATATTATCTACCTTGGAGTTTAAAAACATTCTAGGCGTAAATAATAACATAAGGCAGTTAATCAAGTTTTCAAAATCATAACGGTGTCCTCTCTGTAATATTTTCTTGGTGGAAATGGTAGAAATATATATAATCGTCTCATAAGACGCAAAATTGCATTTTATGTGTATGTGAGACAGAGAGAGAGAGTCTGTGTGTGTGTGTGTACGTACATGTATGTGTTCCAGCACGCCTGTGTTAGTGACTTTGATTAAGTATTTATAGTATAAGTTATGTCAAACGACAAAAACACTATTCTAAGAAACTCTTTATATCTCAAAATATCTCACAAAACACTAATTTTAACCCTTAAAATGTTTATGTTTCAAAAAAGGTTTAAGTAGCATTAAAACGAATATATGAAGACACTTTTGTGAATTGGGTCATCAATACATCAAAGGAAAGATATTTTCGGGATGTAAAGCTCAAACATAATCTAATAGAAAGTAAGTATATTATATTTTTCGACATAAAGTACACTGTGGGCCCTTTCTTTGACCGATATCAGGTGCTCCGGGAAATACTTGTCATTTTCTTTTAACCTTGACAAGGGTACTCAAACTGCTCTTTGGAGTTTGATATGGTATTATTGTGTTACAGATTTTATACCATTTCTGTATTTATGCATATGTATCGAATTTTATTGCAAAACTAGCAAACAGGCAGATGCCCCCCCCCCTCTCTAAGCGCAAGTGGTTATCGTCACCTGTAGACGATTGCAACACCAGAGGCGAAGCCAACTTTTTGTCAATTTAGAGGGTTAGAGAGTATGGGATAGGTAAGAAGGGGAGGAGAACCAGGGCCATCAGAACCCTCACTCGTCGTACGAAACACGATTAGCTCAAGGGTAATCATATTCTGTGAGAGCGTGGTATCGCACCGATTGAGGTACAATCACGAAAACAGACCATATTTAATTTTTTTCTCGGCAATACAATGGGCGGCTTTATCGCTCAAAGCGATGTCTTCCAGGCAACCTAAATCAAAGAATTTTGAATCAGGCGATATAGGTGTTGTACGAAAAAGGTAATAGATACATAAATACTCAAACTAGTTTAAGAAATAAATATACAAATACGGATAAATATATAACATACATGATGATTATAGCAAGGCTCCATCGTGTCAAAATATTTCATCGACTCATACATACTTCATCGACACATATTTGCGGTGAATTCAGGTTGCGTTCGAATCATCCATTTTATAGCTCAGGGTCTGCTGTTCTATTTATTCTTCTCTTTCAACATTATTTGCGTGATCTTCGGATACATTTTTCGTTATACCATTTTTAGAATAAAATGTGTTCTTACTCGTATTTTCAATATATTAATGGGGATTGTTCACAAAAAATTACCCTCTGATTTTATATTTTTATTACGTAAAATAGGGTATTTTAAGATACTAATTTGAATATTTTTGTATTTTAAGCGTTAGTTTTTTTATGATTCGATTTTAAAATTATTTCTCCAATGACGTCATAAAGGACAAGTTTACATTGATTTCTTTGCCTAGAAAACAAAAATAATAAAAGTAAGTTTTATCTATATATAATCATAGTCATCTGTGCTACTATTTAAATGTCACTTATCATTACTCATTACGTATCGTGATCATTTTAGTGTTTTTTGTCGCTAGGCTTATAATTTTTCGTGTTCAACCATTATTATTTTCTGTAGTTATCGTTAATTTTTTTAAAGTGGTCTTTAGGGAAAATCCATGTTACAGAACTTAAATCAAATAATGTACAGCTAGATTTTTTTACACCTGAAGCAGGCAAACATGCAGACGGCCCCCCTGATTGGATTTAGTAAGGTCAAATAAAGGTCAAACGCATTTCTTAAAAAATAGAAGAAAATCGTACCTTTTTTGGAATTTTAACTAGACATAATTGATTAGGGACACTATTCTTCGAAATGGTTTTTCAAATAGATAGATTGAAAAAATGTGAACAAAAACTTCTTCCTTAAGGCAATGAAAAGTGGTCAAAAAAACAATGGGTGATTAAAAAAAATTGATCCATGATCAAAAGTTTCTGTTAGGTGCCGAAATACGCCTTGTAAAATATGAGCCTTTAATACTAATATTAAGGATTGTCGACGATCCCAAAATTACAGACGGCTTAGAGTCTCTCAGCCACAGAAGGGACGTTGGCGCTCTAAGCGTGTTCTACCGTCTGTACAACGGGGAGTGCTCTGATGAGCTGTTTGATCTGGTGCCTACGTCGCCATTCTACCATCGCACCGCTCGCCGGCGATTGGGAGTTCATCCACACTTCCTGGACACTTGGAAGTCCTCCACGGTACGTGGCGGACGTTCCTTCATGCCATATGTGTCCGGATTATGGAATGAGCTCCCTCCCGCGGTTTTCCCAGAGCGCTACAATATGGGGCTCTTCAAAAAGGGCCTGAACAGATACCTAAAGTCTCAACGAGGTAGGCAACGCATCGGCTCCCCTTGGGTTGCAGATGTCCATGGGCGACGGTAGCCACCTATCACAAGGTGGTCCGTTTGCCAGTTTGCCTACTAGCAAACATAAAAAAAAGGATGTCCACATCGCACTTTTCGATTTCCCATAGGAATAACACAGGAAAAATTGTTCTTTTGTTCTGCTGATATTAATACCTAATGAACGATTTATTGTACTTACTGTAAAGGTCTTGAAATATTTTCATTGAGAATTGAACACTCTACAAAAAGGTACGATTAATTTTCTGATAACTCAATTCCGACACAAATTTTCGAAGCGAAAGTCAAATTCACCAACAATCAAACCATATTTTCAAAGAAATCAAAATGACATTTTGCACTAATGACTCATATCAGGAATCTTTAAACGTGTTAAACAATCCTAAGTTGTTTAACACGTTTAAATTCACCAACCAAATCGCCCTTTTGTATGTGTATTTTTAAATATATACGTATAGTATACATGTCGCGTATTAAATTGCTAGTACCTAACATCAAATAATAAGTTACATCTGAATTTTATGTTTGCTAATTGAATTCTGAAGTTCAATATCGAACTGCAATATCCATGAGAAATTTAGCTGAAAATAAAGAGTGGAGTGGAAATATGCCCAGAATTTCACCGTTGCAATCAGACTATTCACAATGACAGGTAAAGTCTGATGGAAATAAAGGCCTTTGCCGAATAAAGATTTTGTATAACAGCGAGTTTTGATTTACGAATATGAAATTCCTTTTAATGTATGTGTTTGCACTCTTTTGATCGGACATTTAATTTTATATCTACATATAAAGTGACGAGATGTTATTAATGGAAAGTGGTATGTTATTTTAAAATTATTTATTTGTATAAGTATACAAATAATCTAACTAATCTAATACAATAAATAAAAATAGTTTTTCGCAATTTTCAGCAAAACGGTAAGTTTTATCATACAAGTACCTCAGACAAAAATTATAGATTAAATGTAGATAATTGTAAAAGTTTTATCGTCATAATATGCATCCACGTATACATCTCTAGAGTTTTTATATATTTTACAACTTTTTGAATCGATATATCACAGAAACGGGGCTCGTAGGAAAAAAGTATTCATACATTTTTTCTAGATAATTTTATGAACTAAAATATTTGTCTAGGGTTTTTTATGACAAAACTTACGGTTTTGTTGAATAAGCGAAAAACTATTTTTATTGACCTTTGACCTCGACTTAAAAAATTCATACACGGGAATGATGGGGAACTTGAAATTTTTGTTTATAATTATGTTTTGAACAATTTTACTGATTTTCAGCTTGTTGTGGTTTTATGCTACTTCATTCTCATTTTTTGGTCTAGATTGACTGGATTATAATGCCTACAAACAATTTTCTAATCGTCATTTTCGATTTGTAAGATTCATACATTTATCCGCACACGAACGAGAAAATAATATATAAAATTTTCTGCGGCAGCATGTCATGAGAGGCGATAAAACAACCCACAGCCAGGTGGTAGGGTATTTGCCCGTCTGGATTAGGGGTATAAAGTATGCCGCCATAACAACCTTGAGTTCAGTTCCGGCATTAGTGGCCAGGTTCCAGTCTCCGCTTAGAGAGCGGTAGCGCTTTTGGTGATACAAATGTTCAAAGGCGATGGTAACCGCTTTCCACCAGCTGGACCGCCTGCCTGTCTACTGAACTCATGTAATAAAAAAGTCAATGTTTGCTTATAAGTTAATATGTCTTTAGCCCGCTTTATACGCAGCGGGTGCGTGTAATCAACGATTAATATAAAAAAAAATCACACGACTGTCAATTATAACAGATCCAGTGCCCCTTAGGCATTAGAATGAAATGCCATAACTCACAAAGTTGATAGGATAAAATACTCGGAATGCCTCAATGAATTTCACTGGGCTACTTCCAAAGAATGGAATTCGAACAAATTTGCTATCAAACAAAAATCCTTTCGTTTTAATTAAAACATTTTTATACCCTTTGTATATCTATTTTGAAATCTTAATGAACTGTAAGAGATTTTTCGGAAGTTTCCGACTAAAGTCAAAATGTAAACTGACTCAATAAATGTTTGTTAGACTTGAGCATTTGCGTTGGCTACAAGTTAATTTTAAATTAGATACAGTCAACTCTCGATAATTTGACGTTAGTTAATTTGAATCTCTCGATAATTTGATTTTTTATCGATCCACTGATAAATACTCGATAAATTGAATAAATTCGATATTAATTGGATTCCTCGGTAATTTGAAGTTGAAGGAATAGTGTCTTGCCCGTATGCAATAATTTGAATCCCGGGCTTCTTTACTCTCTATAACTTGAAGAACTACCCTACGCTTCTACGCCCTCAGTACTGACACAACTGACGATTTCTCCTCAGCTCTTAACACTCTCGAAAATTCATTGGACAATGATAAATATATCAAGACTAATAAGTCTTATTATATTATATTGGTATGTCTTGGAAGACCACGGGCATAAAAATGTTTTAGAACGTTTAGAAAGAACTAGAAATTTCTGGAAGGAAAAGACAAGGAAGGATATATTTAGAAAAGGATAGACGAAGAACAAAGACAGAGATAGATATGTGTTAGAAAGAGATAGACAATAAACGAACGAAAGAGATAGATAGATGTTAGAAAGGGATAGGTGTATAAATGAAAGTTCCCGAACAGAAGGTTCGGGAAGGAAGAAACGGAGATAGATAGATGGGTTCTAGAAAATTCTTCCGGGTATATAAACAGCGTAAGGCGCGCCTATCGGGCAGTTTAGAGTTGAGTTTTAAGTTGAGTTCAGTCCAAAACGGTGAAACGATAAGTGCGCTACTAAAGAGTTGGAAGAGAAGGTTAACAGAAGGCAGAGACGAATCAAGTGGGGAATTTAGAGACAAGTTTGGTGGACAGATACGTGAAGGAGGTGTGTAGCGTAGTTCGAGAGGAGAACCAGAAGCGAGCTACACGTGATAATATCGGAGGTGTCTACGCAATATCGGCGACGGTATTGAGGGTGTGAGAAGTTATCGTCGGGACTGTGCATCGTTGGTCGTGCGTATAGGGGCAACCCTGCATAGAGGTACTGCATACGGCTTTGTGAGTCAATAAAAGCTTTTAAATTAAAAACTGGTGTTTTCTTCCAATCCATAAAAGCGTACCCCTGCTCGTACGTAACAATATTATATTATTATTATAAATAAATCTTTGATTTTCAATGGCTACGTACCTGCCCCGCAAGGACCTGGCGTGAAGTTATGTATGTATGTGTGTACGCACCTGCTGATTTGTCATGTATAGCTTGTAGCTATGAAATCTGAAGATTATTGAAAAATTCTTCGAGAAGTGTTTCTGAAATTATTTCCATTTCGCTGGAATGGCTCGTAAATATTTTAAGGGGTGGATTGGAAACGCAAATCTCGTTTGAAATGCTTAAAATTATTTCATGTACCATTACAAGTAAAATATTTATGAAATGTAGATATACACATTTATATTCTTTATTTCTGAAAGTTATAAACATTGTTTATCACTTTCAGAAATTTATTTCATTATTTGAATTTTTTAAGACATGTGTTCGAAAAATGCATTTACGAACCCTATATGCATAACAATATGGCGCGTACTTAACTTTCGATTACGAAAGTTGAAAATTACGCACGTTACCGTACTAATATCATAAATAACTATTAAGGTATCACAAAGAATCGAATTGATAACAGATATAATAATAATTAAATAGCTTCTTAATATTAAATGATGATCTTGCTTCGTTATATTTCTTTATGAATCTACCTGATTTTTCTCGCACCTCTTTTATCTCCATCTTTAAGTGTGGTATTAGTGAACTGCTGTTGTTGTGACGAGCCTCTCTCCCCTCTTTAACTTATAGATTTAAATTCGAATAGAGAAATACCTCGTAAAACAATCGATGTCAGAATTGTATCGGGCCGCCACATGTTGCGGCCAGCGGCTCCAGCTGACCAGGGATCTTGAATAAAGAGACTGGTTCGGGGAATATACTCTTTATATTTTTAATATCAAGACTGTTACATGTGTCCCGTGCGCGGCCCGATACAATCATTGAAAATTTTATAAAATTAAAACTGGTAAAGTATTGATAGTGGCAGAAATAAACCTGTAAAACATTTGCAATAACCTTTTAGATTAAATCCCTACTAATATTGTAAATGTGAATGAAAGTTTGTTTGTTACGCTTTCTCGCGAAAACTACTCAACCGATCATCATGAAACTTTGTTAATATTCTTGGAGGTATTAGAAGTAAAATAGGATAGTTTTTATGAAAAAAATTACACGCGGACGAAGTTGCGGGCAGAAGCTAGTGCTTAATAAATTCAAATTTTCACTGAACAAATAGTTTGCATTTTTTCAGAATATTTCAATAAATTGGAAGGGAAGAAGCAGTTTTTACGAATTTGAAAGAGAATATGTCCCCAGCTATGCAATTAATTATATTTTTTTTCACTTTATAGAAAATACGTAAATATTTGAGCTTAGTTAAGCATATTAAAATTTTACGAGAAAGACTAAGCCTTTTACTTTATTAAGTTTTATCATAATTTACCTACACTCACATTATTAGATTTTTGAAAAATAAATTTAAAAATGTGTTCAATGTTATTCAAGGCTATATCTAAATATCAATGCTATGATACAGAATCTACTACTAATGTATCAACATGTGCACATGAAGCAGGAACATCTACCGCAGTTCGTTCTTGACCTGATATGGGAAATGCATTAGTGGTACATAACTTGTTTAGTGCTCCTACCTTGACCTGATACCCTTGTCCCGCTTACATGCCCGGAGAGCATCCGAGCTGCGGACTATTTGTGGCGGATCCAATAATTAGATAAAAGCTAGCGTGTGCCTTTAAAATAATTTATTGCGTATGATACAGTTTGATGTGTTTAATAACATGTTGCATTAGTTCCGTTTCACGTGTATGGCGCTCTTAAATATTATACAGGTGACATCATGTAGGTATTATGATAAACCATGCTGAAAGTTACATTCGCGTTTTTTTTTTATTGGCGGCTGGCAAACAGGTATATAGCCTACCTAATGGAAAAAAGTCACCGCCTCCTATAGTCGTTTGAAAAACTAGGGGCGTTGCCAACATGTTGCCGACATCGAAGAAATTTTATAACGCCTTTCTTAATTGTCCCCATGTAGTACAGAGTAGCACAGAGCAAAAATCGCGGCAACAAGTTCCCTCCTAGTTGTTAGTATGCGGAATAAACGTTCTAGAGAACCGTTGCGTAGCTGAGCATGCAAGCTCAAGGACATAACTTTGAACAACGTGCCAATGGCAAGCGGTGAGGTGGACAAATTGTGACGTTGGGTGCAGATCAAACACTTCCTTAAACATTACACATTGTACAGACGGTAGAGTACTCAGAGAGGCGTAAAATTTCTCCGTAGGCTAAGCGATTCTAAGCCATCTGTTAGTACGAGACGATGGTCTATACTAACAGCGCGTCGTTAATGGAGTCGAGGCAGTCAGTCTGGTAAGCAGTAACCCGGGCCACAAGTGTAAGCAGTACTCTATGAGCGCCTGACTTGAGTTTTTTATAGCCCAAGTCTTTGTCGCTTCATGATGTACTGCTTGGGCCTGTTTAGTAGCCAGGCTCTGAAGAGGCAAGTTTGGTGTGGCCTTCCAAATGGATCCGAAATTGCACCTTGTTCGTTATGTCGTCACTAAGGACCCCCATATTATTGAAGATGGTAAGGGGTTTTCCTTGAAACTGTGGCACTGGAAAAATGGGTATTTTTGGTGAAAATGCGCAGACCTGTGTCATCGTGGTGTGGAACTCAATAAGATTTTGAGCCATTTTCCCCTTGTTTATTATTTATTTAAAACAAACAATCCACGTACACAAGGCTTGACTTCTTACAAAGATAATTGCTCCTTTCTTTTAGAAAATTGGCACACGGTAACGTAATTTAATGTTGCCTTGTATTCTTCATTCTGTACTCACAATGGATTATTCAGAATGTTATTTAATTGCTTGGTTTATTATGAACACTCTGTCTCTGTAGACCACGGGCCATAAAAATCGCTCGGACTTTTGGAGGGCTTGCGTGGGGGGGGGCCATGGGAAGGCTAACACGTAAAGGCCTTTGACAAATTTAAAGTAAATGTGGCGTGACACTGACCTGCGATTATTCATGTCTACATCATATAATAATGCACACAAGGACGTGTCCCGGTAAGTGTAGGAGTATTGTAGTAAAAGAAAACTAAAGTTACCAGGCTATTGGGATGAACTGCTAGTGGTACTAGGAATCTGGGAATATGGGGACTATGGCGTTGCACGTCGCAATGTTCGAGGAACATGGAAAATGGGCAGGCGGTGACTGTCACTCTCTGTATGTGCCCCAAAAATTACATAGAAGATAGGGGCAACATGGATGTGAAGTTGCTAAGGGTTGTAGACAGGTAGGCTGCAAGTTCACCGAAGCTTCTTCCGACGTTATGTCATTGCTCTTATTGTTTTAACTCCAGCGATCTCCACTCCGTGCCGGCTGGCTAAGGCAAGCACGGAGGCAGGCCTGGAGTCAGATCGGAGGTGTCACTACGCAACTAAGCCTTCGCCAAATAATAACCGCAATACCAAATACGCATGTAACAATAACAAGTTTCACGTATGCAGGTTTTTCTAGTTTACCCAGAATTGTGGAATTTTAAGCAAATATTTTTCGATATAATTCAACGATTTTTACTAAAGAACAGCTTGTAAAAATTAGTTTAGCTTCTTTTATAATCAAATAATTGTCTTGTTAACTATCACAAGGTGTTAAAGCTCTTTCTTAGAAAATTATAGTCATTATTATTAAAGTAAATATAGGCTATGTTGACAAAATGCGTACGTCGTAACTAAAGCAACGTAATTCTTCCACGATGTTGATGTCGTACTAAAAATCCATAATAAGTATATAAATTATTCTTGACCTAATACTGCAGTTGCTAGAGTTTAGACAAATTTGGAAGGTGGGGCGCGTCCCTATTATTTTCTTTTTTTTGCCACCTTGTATCTGTCTGAAAGAATTACAAAGTTTTAAAACAACATTTTGTGAAAGAAATCTCGACTTTGAGGTAAAGTCATAATTTTAAATAAGCTAAAAATAACGTCTTTTTAATTGAAAGGTACTAATTTATGCATCGAAAGTATGAAGCTTAACTTGATGAGAAAGTTTGACATCTAATAAAAAATACATTCTAAGTAAGTTTCGGTCCATTCAGAAAATCAATTTCGCTGAAGTGTGCTGAATCTGTGGTGGTTGCGAAACATGAATAATATATTTACTCAAGTCAACTTTCAATAATTCGATGGGTGAGAGGCGGCTTTTGCACTGTCCTATCGATCGGCGGTTTCGAAGAAAAACCGAAGCACACAAATTATGATGGCCGCCCGTCTCAACTAAGTACAATACAATTATTCAAACCTCTCAAGGCTTGAACGTCTTAAGATCGCCTTTGTTGTTGCATTGGTGTAACAAATTTAAATTTTATTTAACTTTATAAAATATTACGTGGTTGATTTTTTTTTTTTTTTTTTTTTTTTTTTTTTTTTTTTTTTTTTTTTTTTTTTTTTTTTTTTTTTTTTTTTTTTTTTTACGTGGTTGATTTATTTGTTCTCTCACAATTACGTCTGTTATGGGTAGGTATAATCTCAAAGAAGTTACTTATAAGAAAATCTGCTAACAAACAACACCGTGAAAAAGAAACTAAAGAAAAATATTCATTTTCACATTCCGTTCGTTTTCAGATTAGATAACAAAAACCTTTGTGTAAATAATTTTCTTTCGTATCATCTACATATATATGGTACAAAAATCAAAGCGTAGTAAATCATACGACACTCAAGATAAATAAAATCTATGTGCCCATTCCGTACCCATCGCCTTTTCGTATAATGGACAAAATGGATGGTATCGTTTGAATACTTAAGGGTTTCCGGAACCGATCTACTTCTGCCTACGCCGATTTATATTTCGGACGGGATTCCGAGCCATGTGATTTACTTTATTTTCAAGATTCTGGACATTGAACGTTAAAATATTTTACTAGCTGCGCCCCGCGGTTTTACCCACGCGGTGATGGAAAACCAACAAAACACAGTTTATAAATTAAAACCTATGTGTTTAGTTTATTCTGATGTGTAAGCTATATCTATCCAGCAGTTTTTGGGTGAAAGAATAAAAATATATACATTCATACATTCTTGCAAACTTTCGTGTTTGTTATATTAGTAGGATACATATTAGGTTCTGACGAAGAAATCATCGTTATTCTATTAAAGTCTATAACTGTTGTTACAATTAAGTTCGACCTTGAACCCAAGGTATTCATAGGAAGATAGAAAGACAGAAATATTTATTTCTAATAACGACACACAACACAAAATAGTACTAACATAGTAAAGTATAAATAAAACTATACAGAAGTTGTATGCCGTAGTTTGGAAATAAGGTTGGCATTCAGCATTTTGCTGTGCCGAAATACAGTCCGACAAATCGCTGATTGTCAGTGCCCGACTCCTAAATCACATACGGCATGAGACTCGTGCTAAACATGAAAAAAACAAATAATTATAAAAATAAGAAACTTCATAGATTTCCTTTACCTTTCATAGATCGCAACGCCACGTCATGATTGGGCGTTCTGTAATACGGAAAAGACACTGTCTCCACTCGTGAATTTATTCACATCATCGGTGGATGGTTCTCTAGCTGATGTTCCTAGTCTACTATCATTTCTGCTTGCTAATCGACCGGCATTGTAGTACACGCCAATGCCTAGAAATTGACAGTTCGGAACAGTGACAACTCAGGTCTCACTACGTCTTCCTGATACTCACTAAAAATCTCTTGTGTTAATCCTATTTTACAAGCTTTTGTTTTTAACTTCCAATGGATGTACCTATGTAAAAATGTAAGTTCGGGTGGGATCTTGCAAGGTAAATTTGACCTACTTCCCGGTTTCCGATTTAGCTGAAATTTTGCAAACATATGTATATTGCGTGGCAATGCAATAATATGGTACCATGGAGCTGATCTGATATTGGAGTCGGAAGGTGGCCATAGGAACTCCTGTACACAACAAGATAAACCCGTCGTGTTTGGGTTCGTTTTACTTGTCTTGGCTAGCACTCTGCTGCTACATAATATCCAGGATCTCAAAAGGTTGTATTTAAAAATCTTTTAAAAAAGCTTATTTGAGCTAGTTGCTGTATAATTTTAGCAGATCTAAATTGACCCATAGACACTAAATCCTAGGAAATGAAATTTCATTGTTTATTTGACTATTTCAATCGCTACAGTTATTCAATTATGAACAACACATTTTTAATGTTTTTTACGAACTGATGAAGCTGTTATAACTACCTATGGGGGTTAGTATATAGATAGTCTAATTTTAAAACCATATAACTATATACATAATTCAAATATGTTTGATTATTATTTAACACTCAACATTGCTACTTCAATCACAATGGTTTTTATTTAGAAAACTGGAATAATCGTCTCTCAAATTATTCATATAAAGCCGGCAGATTTTTTGAACCGTAATTATAGAAGGAAAATTAAATTACGCGGCGAATTTGATTTATGACGACTTAATTATAAATCCCCTTGACGCGGCCGGTCAAACTTAACGCTATAATAAAACGATTTTATGTATTTCATAAATGTTCCAAAAGTGTTTTCCTTGTATAATTTAAATTAAGACATATATTTGGCAATTAACACGTATTTTTATGTTACAGATGCCACTACTCTTCTTGCCAGGAGTATTGAAGAGTTCCAACCATAAGAACGGTCTGAGTTTTGTAAAGCTTCAGTACATTATAAAACGTGTATACTGTTCGATAAATTATATAGAAAAAATCAACACTCACAATTACCAGCTGTGCCCGCGACGTCGTCCGCGTAGAATTTGTTTTCAAGACCCCCCGATTTTGAGAAATTCTTCATTGGTTCTCGACTCCTATTGGTTTTAGCGTGATAAAAGACTATCTAATACTGAAAGAGTTTCAATCAGACCTGTAGTTCCTGAGATTAGCGCGTACAATCAAACAAACAATCTCTCCAGCTTTATATCTTATATATAAAATTCTCGTGTCGCGTTGTTTGTATTTAAACTCTTCCGAAACAGCTTGATCGATTCTCATGAAATTTTGTGTGCATATTGGGTAGGTCTGAGAATCGACAACATATATTTTTCATCCCCCTAAATGTTAAGGGTCCAGCCCTAATTTTTTTAGATATTTTTTAAAAAATTTTACGACACAGTATTAAAAAATACATACAACCCTAAATTTTCAACCCTCTAAATCAATCCCTATTTTTTATTCGTTAATTAGAAACTTAATGCTGTAGGCATATCAATGGGAGCTTTTCCGGGCAGGACGACGTCTGCTGGACAGCTAGTATAAGATGAGAAAGCCTTTTGACTCTATTGAAATTTGAACTAGTCTACAGACACTGACAGTATTATATATACAATATTATCACATTTATATCTACATACATATACAATAAAATAAGTCTAAAAAAATTGCGCCTTGTACTTCATTGTTTCTATAGTTTATCTTAGTTGTATTTGTTTAATAGCTTCAATGTACAGACACGGTTCCTTTACAGTTTTTTATAACATTATAGATTTGAAACGAACTGGATTATTAGGAGTCCGGTGAGCAAAACCAATGGCCACCGGGTACCCTGGTTCCATGGTCACGCTACTATGACAGGTTGTGTCGAGGCATCTCGGTGAAATACCTATGGCACGACCCTCATCAGGCCGCGAGTGGACTGTGGTAGAATTAATGGGTAATCTGGTGATACTGGTGATGGTGGTGGTATATGGGTGGTGGACATCTCACAACTCCTAGTGAAGAAGTGAAGTTTGCAGTGCCGGGCCCTAGGAGTCCATTATACTACTCCGCTCGGTTTAAAGCTTCCCGAGGCCAAGAGGAACCTTATAGACATTCTCCCAGCAATATGAAAAATGACAGTTTTTAAAGATTTTTAAAAAACTTATTTTTGTTAGCTCAAACTACATGTGAAAATTCGATTTAGATTTTGTACTTTATTGTGTAAGCTTCATGTGATTTTTTAAACTTTAATGACTTCAATGATTGATTTATTTAATTGTAGTATTCTCTTTACATCGTATATATACATAATTACATGCAATCTAATACATGAAAATGTTTTCTATCTACAATTAAAATTATTTTTACTTACCAATACACATTTTTATTAAAAGCTGATTAGTTGCATATCTGAAACAAAATAATCTAGATTAAAAGTTATATCAATTAAAATAAATTCTTCAATGCAGTAAAATATTTATAATCAATATTAGAATGCCCAGAGCAGACAAAGATAATAAATGAGTTCGATATCATTAATATCTTACAAACTTATTATCATTAACCCTTGCTTTTAGTCTTCTGTAAAAGTTGCGAATTCCAAAAATGCGGGGATTCTAAAAAATATGTTTTTTAATAAGAAATAAAAAAACAGATCACAGTTCTAGTTTGATAATTCTTCATTTTTCAAATATTAGACAAGGTTAGAACAAGGTTCATACAAATCCTAAGGTATGACGAAGTCGGGAGGATTAATGCCTGTTCTTTTATATAAACAAACATTCTATGTTTCCAACAAAACACACATTCCGAATCTCATAACAATCGGCTCACGTTCTCTTAAAAAAGTCTAAATATCTTAAAAACTTCATTTTCATTATTAGTATTAATTGTAATGTTTACATGAGAATTTCAAATACATTTGTCACAAAGTTGAGAATATAATTAAGGCCATAAAATTAGTTATGTTTTATAATTGCAAACTAATTACTGCAGACCCTTATTAAACATGACTGCCCCATTTCACCAAGTTTGCGCTTTATGAAAAACTCAATCAGCCAGTGGACTTATTGCTCCCTCGAAAGCACTCCTTGGCGATGTCCATTTTGACCCATGTCAAAACCATTGTTAGCGAGCCTTTTAAGAGAAAATTCAATATCCCTCAGCAAAACTTCAATTGATCTTTTTGCGGGGTCCTTTTTTGTTGTGAAATACATTTATGCTTGTTCTACGTTTGTTTCTCGAAACCTCGCGAAGGACTGCGTTGGTAACTTCAAAGTTTGGACCTTTATTACTTTGAATACACTCTCCGCTTTTTATTATTCTGTGGACAGAGTTGTTAAGAAAAGGAATTTATTAGTAATTGTAAAACAAGATCTTGTCTTGTATTAAAATTACTGACTACTAACTAAATAACCTTTTAATGTTATTAATTGATGCTAAATAGCTTTATGAAGACGCAATGTTTGAATTCGAAAATTTTTCGTCGTTTTTGAAGTGAAACTTCTTTATCGGCGTTGGGAAAAATTACCGTCATTTTTTTCGGTTACGCGCCATCTTGTTTTCTTGCCCCTACCACGGTCGATTCGACCGTGTTAGTGGCTTTATTTATTTAACCAATTTCTGTGAAGTTATATACTAGATCATTTTTAGAAAAATAAGGTCATAAAGAAGTTTCACTTCTTACGTGTGTACACAGTACACTCACACATTTTTTTATTTTTTATTGCTGAAGCAAAGCAGACAGGTTGACGGCCGAATTATGATTACCGTCATAGCGTTACCGTCGCATATGGATATTAGCAATACCAGAGAGGCTGCCAATGTGATGCCGGAACATAACTCAGATTTGTTATAGCTGCATACTATTACGACAGGCCGCCCGGCCGCAGGACGTACTATTCTTTTTCCGTTCCTGCACGGATAATATTCCCGGGAGCGATTTGTATTTATTCGGGTGCATAACATTAGCATATTCCATTACTTCTTCTCTTGCAAGCGGGCGGTTTCTGCAACTCGACGACAAAGCACCTCTTTTGCGTGCGAGGGTGGATGACGATTTACTCCATCCAGCCCAGCTCCTCCAGGAAGTCCACCAGCTCCTTGACGTCGCTGAAGACTTCTCGGAGGCTACCTGGGGTGTCCAGATACTTCGCCCTGTATTGGACCACCTCTCCGCATTCAAGCATGGGCGGCTGTTTTTTCTGCCTCCAGGCATGCTCTGCACAGGGGGCTCTTATTCCGTTTCAGTTTTCACTAGAACAATACCTTGCATTCTTATTTTAAATGCTGTGGTATTTTATATTTGGGAATCCCGCGGGAATTTCAAGTCACGCATGAACGAAGTTGTGGTCATATTCTAGTCATAAATAAGCTTTAAGGTTTAATAGGTTGGCACATGTATGTATACTGCCAATATTGGAAACATTCCTTAAATTTCATCGTTTAAATGCCTTACTGATCACTATTGGCTAATGGAAACCCAACCAGCCACGAGGGATACCGCACTATTGGATGGTTCAATTTGTCGATTTGGGTTTCAATTGGAATTTAATGTATTATTATTAACAGTGTTTATAATAAATTGATATTTATAAGTTCTTTAGAATTGTTTAATTAGAGTCCATCGGGTGTATTCGTATAATAGAGTAAGTTTGTAGGCTTCATTAAGAACCTCAAAGAAGCCTACAAACTTAATATAACTCAATACGAATAAGAACGAATGTGCCTTTCAAAAGTACTTTTTGTGTTTTGGTAGTTATTAAATTCAAATAAATTGATGCGTGATATGTTTCTTTTCATCTTAAATTTTACTTTACACACCTTTTGGTGTTAGTCCACGTCACAATTTTAATTAATAATGAAGTTTTAGATTAATGTTCAACGTAAAAGGTACCGAGTGTTATCCAGATTTGTATTACCTCACACTTCAGCTTTCACCGTATTCTAGACACGACTGACGCATACAACAACCAATCTGAAAACATTATCTTGTAACGCTCATGATTTTCCACTCAAACAAATAATTCTTGCATATTCAATATATATCATATTAAATATTTTTAAAGTTACTTCCTAAATCTTATTATGGATTACCCCTATCAGATCTCTGTCAAGAAGAAGAGCTGAAGAATCTATAAGGCTGGATGCATATAAGTTTGTTCATTTTCAATTATAAACTATATATCTTTGCAAAAATGCACATAAAACATCAGTTCTAAACATCCCGCATAACCCATAAATAACGTTATTATACTAAAGTAAATTTAATCTCTAATAATTTAATTAGTTTGAAAGAAAATACATAATAGAGAAACGATATACTTAAGTTCTTTAATATGATTAATACGCATGTATAAAGGTAAGAAAAATAGAAAATAACAACCAAAGAACAAACCTTTCGTGTTAAATTATAAGAGAATTTAATTAAGAGCTAATCTTATGGTACGTTGTTCTGAGGTGTGCCAGTTTCCAGTATAAAAGACCTCTTTTGCCGTTGATAATTCCCTTTGTTTCATTCAAATAATAGACTTCTGCGGGGTATGATTAAATTGGCCAACACGTCTCGCTTACTGATTTATTGTTGATAGTATAAGGCCGCCACCTGAGCAGATGACTTTTATTGGCCATTACAACAAAAAGTATCTCAATACCTTAGAGAATCAAGGTGAAATTATTTATAGAGGTATAAACGAGTGTTAAACTGATTAGAAACCTTGTATCCATGCCAATATTGTAAATCACGAATGCCTGGTTCCTGAGGTATGTTTAACTGTTGTTTATTTGTTCTTTAGCGCTATTGGTTCAATAACTTGTAAAATTACGTTTTTGAACACACCACAATTTAACTCGGATGGGACGCCGTCTCCTCCTTCGGCGAGCACATCATGTTTGCGAAGGAGGAGGCGGACCGGGAACGTGAGCGCACGTCTTTGCTCCGCTCTCACCAAAGGAGGACGCGCCGGCGCCGGAGGTCGGAATCAGACCTTCGGCCACCGTAAGCGGGCGGCGCGGGTGGGGCCCCTGGGGGTATAGGGGTTCTCACTCACCCGCATATGCCATCGAGATGAGAGCGCGAGTGTACCGCGCGCGCTCATCTCTCTTCCCGTGGGGCGCGTTACAGACCGCCCCACGCACGGAATACACTGAGTAGGGCCAGGGGAGTAGCTCCCCCGGCATTGGAAGAGGCCCAGTGTGTGGGGCTCACGCCTGCCAGGGCATGTGGAGTCGGGACACCCATTTCCGTAGCCCTGGCATAAGGCGCAGGACGGAACACCCAGGGGTTTTAGTGGGTATCCCTAACTGGGGAGTGGCAATAGCGTGGCTCAGATTCTGACTGGGTACGCTAGTGCCCATCCCACACACACATGGGTCGCGAACATCCTCCCAGGCTTCTGTGCCTGTCGCGGCTCAATCCTCGAACGGATTTCCCCTAGCCAAAAAAAAAGGTTCAACTTAACTAAACAATATTAGGCGTTTATCTATTCCATATCTTTTGTTTGACGTTTTTGTTTAAAAACCATATTAGAATCCGTAGCTTGTTCTCTATATGAATTATAAGTGTACGAAATTTCGTACTCCTCCGTCTGCGCAATTTTCGTAAAAAGGGGTACAAAGTTTTTGCTTCACGTATTAATATATCGATAGAAAAATACAGATTTGAATACTTGAAGTCGCTGTCCTGGAAAAAATAAGTCTTTGAGTTAATATCTTATTCATCCACTCCCGTAGTTGGAAATGATGTTTCCAAATACGACCACTGTTTTCAAAATAACTGTGTCACCATAACCCCCTTTGATACCAACAACAAACTTTAATAAATGATTAAAATTTCTCCCCAACATTTTAAGATTGCTTTGAAGTCCGTCAAGTAATTTTCGCGAAAGAAAACCTCCAGTTGGTGCTGTAACTTTGCGATGGCTCAGAATTAAAAGAGAAAGTTCAAAGTGTTCTAGCGGTCTTCAAAATAAGTCACTCAATCTGTTTTTTGATGGGCGTTCTCCTATGACTTTTAATAGACTTGAAAAAATATTGAGGGATAAAAATTATTATTATTAATGAGATTTTATATGTAGGCACATATATTATGTGTAGTGACACTACATTTTTTTTTAATATTCATTCTTGTCACTGTCTGAGGCAGAGCTTTTTGTGTTATTTTTAATTCCACTTCGCCATTTCACTTTTTCAATAAGAAATTGTTATCGCACTGTTTACCATTTTTCTCTTCTTGCTTAAATTTCTTAAAATACTTTGGGCCTTACTTATAATCGTTTGTTAAATTTTAATAAGCTGCTCAGCAACTGATAACGAAAATCTTACCCATAACTCCTCTTAAGGATAAGAGGTGGTGGTAAAGTAACTCGTAAATAACTGTAAAAAATAACCACCATCGAGAGGTAGTTCAAGTGACTGCTAAGAGGCAAGATGGCAAGTTTTATTTGAAACAGTCGTTGATTAGGGGCTTAAGAGTCTCTTATTTAAGATATGGCTAATCCTTTCTAACGAGATTATTATAAGTAAGGCCCCTTATATTTTATTTTGCCAACTAATTCGTATATTTTATATTATACATTTTTGTTACAAACTATATTTATATATTGCTGGTCAATATTGTTAGAATATCGGGTTTAATTCGCAGAATGCAATGTTACTATTATTTTATAACATCTCTTTTAATACCTAAAATTTTCATTCAAATCTTTTGTACCGTTTTGGAGCTTATTTAATACAAATTTTCAGACAGACAGATCGATACAATATCTAGATACAGTTAGTTATAGTTTCGAGACATCGTATTCATAATAATTTTTATTTGTATTTTGATATTTTAGGGGGCGTCAATTAATTACGTGAGTCGTTTTGGCGTTTTTCCGACCTCCCTCTCCCCTGATGAGATATTATGAGATTTTACTCAACCTCCTCCCAAGCTCCCAATCTCACGTAAGATTTTTATAATTGTGTGTTTCTAGTTTAAATGCATTCTGATTATTCTAAAAAAACATAATTCGCTAAATATTTTTACTTAAGGTTAAGACTAGTATTTAACATTGCGTTGAACGTAGACTAGAATCACAATGAGATAATTGAATAATAAATACTTGAATGGTGACTACTAAAAATCATATATACTAATATTATAAAGAGGTAAAGTTTGTGACGTTGTAGGGGTATCTCTGGATCTACTAAACCAATTTTAAAAATTCTTTTACTGTTGGAAAGCTACTTTAACAGGAGTATATATATAACATGACGCTATATACCACGGGAGCGGGACAGAGCGCGGGTGATACCGCGCCGGGCCGCTATTATAAGAATATTTATTCTAGTTCAGTCCACAGAGACTCGTACACGATCTCAAGAGTGACTATTGGAATCTATATGTCCATGTGATTTTCAGTAAATTCATCTGCTCCTTCAACCTTGCCCTGATTTAACCACTCTAAGCCATTGTCGCTTGCGTACAGACGCTCAGTAGCTCGTCTTGTGATAATACGTAGGAATCGCACTTTGCGTAGTGTGCGCGCTTGTGCATTGTGCAAAAAATTTCATGTTATTCGTCGTGATCCGCACTTAAATGTCTCACGAAATTAATGGACGCCAACTTATAGCGGTTATTACAGTAACGTCCCATTAGAGCCTGGATGACAGTTTTGTTACGTCATCTGGTGTATTGTTTTTATCAACATCATCTCCGTGATTTAATAAATACAAAATTATAAGCACACCGTCTATATCATCAGATTAGCTAAAAATATCTTTCAAGTCGGCTGAAAGTTATCGCATGCGATAAGCGATTGTTTTGTCTAAAAATATGTAAATGCTTATTTTGGCGAGCAATAAAATATAAACATATTAACAGCTGATCCCATTGTGATAGTCCTTATGTAATTTCTTAGCTGCTAGGTTCTTCAAATAAGAAATCAATTGCGTTGTTCCAAAGCAAAGTGATTATGTTTTGGGAGTACCATTTGGCGACCCATTTAGTGAGTACGTGCCTCAAACAAGCTTCGCAAGATAATATTTGTATTCCAACCCCTAATTCTCTCCCACATCAGTTCAGTGTCTGTGTTTCACAAACAAATAAACAACACCTTAAGGACAAGGACGTTTGCTTAATTGTTTTTTGAGTTCTTTTAAACTAGTATTAAATAAGTGTGGCTTCTGTGGCTGAGCGAGCTAAGGCTAAGCCAGCTGAACTTGGGGTGGGGGGAGGGGTATAAAATGTGTGTGTTTGTCTGCCGATTATTATTATATTCTTACAGCGTCATTTGTTATAAATACACAGACATGACAGAATAAAGAGATTTGTATAGAAATCATAATCTATCTATTGTCGACTGTTGTTTTTTTCCAATAAATATGTAGAAATATTTATATACATTTTGAACGTAGCGGTTAAAAAAAGTAAAACGACAAACTATGGCTTCGTACTAAAATATTCTAATTTTTAGTAGTTATTAGACACTTATTTCTAGCGTTTTTTGTAGAGAATCAATTATTACAAATAATTAATATTTTCTTTTAACATTCTATACGTTATAATTATTGTGATAGCTCTAAATTTATGTTTAATACAAATTCTCTAAAATGCTCAATACTAACACATTATGGGCCCAAGTCTGAGATAAATAAAGTTGTTATTATTATATATACAAACACATGACTGGCTCGGAATTAAAACTCTAATGTTCACAATATATAGCGGTCTCTGTAACCAAAAAACGGTTTTGACAGTATTAATTTTAATTTATTGGATAAGAAGAATTCTAAAAATTGGTTATCGGAATCTGATTGGCCGGTATTAGCCCCTGATGTTTTTAAATTCATTGTAACAACTTGCCCCCCCCCCCCCCGTCAATTAGATTGAAGCCAAAAACTGTAGTAGAAACATTGAGCATTGACACCTTAATACTGTAAAGTACGCCTTTTTCTGTTATTATCTACTTAAACATTACAAACTTTAGTTCTTACTTACTCTAGCTTTTAGTTCTATTAAACTTTTAATAACGGATTATATATGTGTATAAATAATATTTCACGCTAACGTAGCATAAATAAAGGTGATTCAGCTATTTACCTAATTTAAATTAAATGCAAAGTCGGTAAACCTCTTACTGCGCATACATTTTATTTGAATTAATATTTCAATAGTTACAGCCTCAGCGGGAAATTTTAGTGGATGTTTACACGACACTGAGCTCCGAGCAAACTGTTTATTAAATGGTTAGGGCTACAAGGGTGTCGAGTTTATATGGGGAGATACCAAATAGTTTACGAGTATAGTTATCGCGTTTAAATTTCAATGTTTTGCATTTGGCTAAAATGTTCCGCGTGGTTTGTTTTGGGTAAACTTTGGATGCTTATTTCTTTTAGATTTCTTTAGTACTGATCGATATCGCTGTTAGTTAAGTCGTCCAGGAAATAATACTACCCTGCTCCTTTTACTCTGACTGTGGTCTTGACACCTGAGGCAGAGTTCTCAGCACTCGAAAGGTCTTCAGACAGCATTGCGATGTGTTCTGTGCGCGTGTATCGATCTATTAGAGAAGGTAGATATATGGTATATAGCTATGCATATTAGATAAACCAGTTAGTGAACCAAGGTGCTATTTGGCAAGGTTGAGTATGTCATTAGAAATTATTATTAATTTTCATGAGTGGTGCGATGTTTATGGCGGATTATACCTTGATAAAAAAGGGACTTCAAGATTTTTGACAGCAATGCATAAAATAGGTGTCATACGGTTCCTGTCAAATAGTCGTACGTTTTCACTTACACTTTTTGTACCCGACTTCGTCCACGCTTGAATGAATATTCCCGCGGGATTCACGCAACACAAAGCACCGCAGCATTTATAAAAGAATGTAAGCTATCGTTTAAGGGAAAACTGTTTCGCAATAAGTTAATTTTTATGCACTCGAACAACTACAAACCGTTTCCGGGATAAAAAATATCACAGATTTTAAGTTAATGAATTTGCTGTCATTCAGTGAAAATCTTATCTAAATCGGCCCAGTAATTTTTACCCGAATTCCGAACGTTTGTTCGGAATTCAGGTAAAAATCGGACGGACCAACGGACAAGAATTTAAAAAAGGTATTATCGTGTTCTCCGTCGTTTATATAGTCTATTCCAGTTGTCTTTTAAATAGCAATAATGTACAGACGCCATATTTTATAATTTATATGTATATTATGAACTGAAGTTATAAAGGTACTAACCGTGTGAAAACCCTCAAGGAATAATACTAAAATAAAAGTGTTTGTCTCTAAAAGCCTCTAATCCTTTCAACAGACAATAATAGTTTGTACGCCATGCCGTGTTATCCTAAGACGGTATTACGAATAATGGAAGCAACTAATGTAGAATACCCGTTATAGACAGGCTTATCGTCCACTGCACTCTGTGCGAGTTACAGGGGATGCTTTTTTTAAAACGCTTTCCTTATATATTATCTAATTTTTATTACGGCATTGTAATAATATATAATATTGGCAAGGGCTATGTATTTGAATTATATAACGCTGACTGGTTCTCTAGTATTCTTAAAACATGCTAAAGCGACGAGACCTTTATAATATAGCTCAATAAACATTTTATCTGATGGAAAATATTTACCTATTATCTATCATATAACTCAGAGTGGTACGTAAGAATGCTGGTACTTTCTAAACCTAGCGTATTCAAATAAAGTTAAACCACATAATGCATAAACACAACATATACTTCTAATGTATTGTTTTTATTCAATTAGATTAGATTAGATAATACTTTAGTGCTCACCAAAATAAACAATTGTAAAATAGAATACATAATTATAATATTTTTTGGCAAAACAACAGGCGGCTCATCGCTAAAAGCGATATCTTTCAAGCAACCTAGTTTAGAAGAAATTCTTGACTGCACAATTGAAATATATATACTTACATCCATTTATAATTTAATACATACAAAAATCCAGACCCATTTATAGAATACCAATATATACGAACTATATTAACGTATATACAAAATTATCTGAATAAATATATCTATTAACATTATATATGACAAGCATATATATTAACGTGTATTGCAATAGATAAATAAATAAATTTATTATATTACACATATTTATTAAAGACATACTTCTCTGATAGTAACAACGCATTCCAGAGTTTGGCAGCCTGCAATGTATGAGCAGCAATTAGCTATTATATATTTATTAAAGTTCTTATCATCGGCTAAGTAGCGTAGATCGCCTATGAGGACTACTCCTAGCAGTGCATAATGATTGGCTGTCAACCAACATTTAGTTTGGTGATCTTATTAAAAAAAATATTTAGATTTCTAGTTTCTTGAAGTAAATAAAAAAATTTAATAGTGTCTGTTAATTTTCTAAGTAAATAATGTTTTTTATTACTATAAATTTTATTGCCATAAACAATTTTTTTTAGTATTTTAGAATAACCATTTTTTTGTCCATAGCAAGGAGCATAAATACTCGCAGCTATGTTTCAGTGGGTGATGGGCTTTATCTACTGACAGAGGCGTGCGGGCCTCCTGCTGATATGCTCTTAAAGGGATTTGTGGTAAACACAGCTAGCCCCGCTGTGATTCCCGGCTTCGGGGCCTGAGACAAAGTGGGTTTCACCGGTCACTCACCAATACTAATCCTGAGCTGAAAGGTTTTGTAAATGCCAGATTTCATTATTGGGTAACATTTTAATTTACACTGTAGTAAGCATTATAAGAAACAACTCTGGGACACCTGGTCTAGAGTACATAGTAGAAAGTACGTTATAAAGTTATACTTCTGGGAGTTACCCGGTAATTAATACAATCGGATGATTTTATATAATAAACTCGGCTAATTTGCTTTCCGTATAGGAAGAAATCGTTCCCTTTTTTAATATTTGACCACGAATCCATAAAAAAAATATTTAGTCGAAAATATTCTGTCTCCAAAAAACATGAAATATTGTTTAAACATAATTTTCATTACAAATATTTCTAAAGACTTTGAATTTCCCTTTTTTACCCGCTTATATATTTTTTTAAAATTTTTCCACTTCATTGTTTATAAGTTAAGAGGGAGTGGATAATAATTTTCACGACTTAATATTACCACCTACTGACATAATTAAAATCTTATAAGAAACTTAGTTTTATCAAGATCTGATTAATGACACATGACAAAACAACAAACCCTTACGTATATGTATGGTAGGCACACTTTCTCTTTCAGTCTTTATTTTTGTCGCAATTTCACATTACTTTATAGTGCTGCATGGATTTTCTTGTCAATTTCATCCATATTTATTCAATGGTGTTCCAAAACATTACTATAATATTCACGCAAAGCTGGATATGGCGATTAGACATGAATTCTATCCGTTTTTATCCGTGCAGGAATGAAGAAAGAAAACAATTTCCTGCGGCCGGACGGCTTGTCTTAAGAGGTGACAAAACAATCCACGGTCAGGTGGTAGAGCATTTGCCCGACTGGATGGCTACCACCCCTGGTCTGAAGTATGTCACCATAACAACCTTGAGTTGTATTCCGGAATTAGTGACCAAGTTCCAGTCTCTCTTAAGAGAGCAGCAGCCCATTTGTAGCACCTTTGGTGTGGCAAATGTCTATAGACGATGGCAACCGCTTTCCATCAAATGGGCCGTCTGCCTGTCTGCTGAGCTCCTGTAATAAAAAACAAAATCTATCTTTTATAAAATATTCAGGGAACCCTCTAATAGCACATATTACAAATATTTTGTAAAATGAACCAGTTTTGCGAAAATGTTTTATGTCTGATAGTACTCAGAAAAATTAGGCGTTCATTTGCTTAAGACTTTTTTTACGAAAATCAACTTTGCCAAATAAAATCTAGATTGTATTTTTGAGCATGTACTCTTGTTCTTAGCGGTAATATACTTTTAACATGATTTTACTAAAAGGTTACACTTTGTCTATCTAGTTGCTAGTATAAAATATTCCCATTCAAATTACAGATAGACTCATTTCATTTATAAAATAATATTCATTCTACCTACTGTTATGTATCTATTTACATATAAAGAGAAAATTTGTAAAAGCATTGCGCCTTTATGATTTCAGATATTTTTCAATTTAAAAGTTCCATTCGTTATCTGCTAGAGTCTGTTTCTTCGCTTTCATAACGCAAATTTTGGAATTATTCGGTGTAGAGACTATCCGAATGATTATATGTTCATTAAGGATACTAATTGTGGTATATGTAGTATCAAACTCAAGGAATTCTTTTTTATAATAGTTTACCATAGGTAATTTTGATGATTTTGTTTGTGTCGAAGTCGGGTTTTTTTATTGCTGGAGTACAGCAGACAGGCTAACGGTCCAACAATAAATTGTTACCGTCGCCTATGAACATTTTCAACACTAAAGATGCTACCAATATGTTGATGAATGCTGCCATCAGCGTGTGCTACACTAGGGGTGGTAGCTATCCAAACGGGCAAATTCCCTTAACCTAGCTGTTGGTTGTTTTGTCACCTCTTACTTCAGGCCGCCCGGCCGCAGGAATAAGTATTCTTTCTCCGTTCCTCCACGGATAACTGATGTATAGTTTAGATTCAAAATTAGACGCGCTCGGTGGTGCTGGAATCATGTATTAGGATTTTGATTAAATTTTTATGTGTGTTTAAGTGGGTGAAAGGTTTGGATTCACGATTCAGTGCAATTTTGAATCTAAACCATTCAATCACTGCAGGTGACGCTGCGATTTGGTTATAGTTTTTTAATTTTTTAAGGGCAGGTTAAGGTCTCCAGGGTCCGCTATTTAGCAAATAAAAACTCGTAACCCTGTTTCGTCTGTTCTGTTCAATGAAGTGAATTGAAGTATGCACGACTTAGCCAGTTTTTCTTACTAAACGTTCTTAGTCATTTTAATTACCATGTTCTGATTAAGAAAATCATCGTAAGTCAAGTAAAGAAAACTGAACAATGATATAATGTGTGAAACCAAACTGTCATCTGCTTTGGACGAGGTGGTAAGTATGCTATCAGTTTAAGAAACGGGAGATCCGTGGCCAGTGATTTCTGAGGCAAATAATATTGTTTATGGAAGGAGCTGGATAAAATATTTACTATTAAAAAATATGTTTTACATAACACTACTAATAAACTTCTGAAAGAAAATAGTCCATTGCAAGTCGATGTGCCTTACATAAAATTCTACGAAGGCAACCACTTTTTTTGTGGAAAACTTATAAATCTCTATCACGAAATGTAATTGGGAACGAAAATTGCAATATATTTCGCAACACATACTAACTTAAGTAATATTCGGTTAGTCACGTGTGTCCAAAGAGCGAGGGCGAGGGCTGGGGCGAGAAAGACCTTCAATAAAATACCGCGACCTTTTAAATATAGTGTAGGACGCTCTTGAATTCTGCGGATCAGGACTCCAAGAAACACGATCATAGAGACGCCTGTATCCAATCATGAAAGTCCTCAAGTCCGGTTGTCCGATGTTCTGAAGAGGGTCGAAGTTAGTAAGGACTGGATAATAATAGTGGAGTACTATAATAGAGATGTCTAGCTCTGAATAACGATAGGCTGAAAAACCAACGAGAGCACTAATTGGGTAGTTGACAGATAATCAATTAAGATACATTTAATCATCTTAAGAAATGGCAAGGACGTCTAGATTTTAGATAGATATAATAGCTCTTTATTGTATATCAAAGTTTATACAAACAAAAGTAGAAAACTCAATCTCTTCCAGACAATCTAACGCAGGGAATATTAATGCTAAAGATGATGCGATTTATAAATTATGATGAAAGTTAGGAAAATACAGTAAATACAAATGCAATAATTATATTCATATAGGGAGACCGGTTACAAAAGTAACAGCGGGTGAACGTAATAAACGCTTCATGGAATTGTCCAATGATCGAAATGACGTGGCCGATTGTTGGATGCTAGCTTGCGTTCCTAGCCATGCTTGCACTTTGCGGTACTGCTCGATTTTTAGAGGTCATGTGATTATAAGCACAAAAAGTAAGATTTTTAGTGGTTATATTTTTGTAGTAATATGATGATGATATTAATGTAACTATTATGCCTGTACTTGTATTATGTAATAAGGTTGTCTGTAACGTATTATTAATTATGTTTGTGTAGAAAAAACGTTTTGTGTATAACGCATGAAATAAAATTGGACGGGTACAAACAAATACAAATATGAAAAAAATAGCGATTTTCATATCACGCTATAGAGATCCATGAAAAAATTTAATTGTATTAATCTCTTTAAAATTGGCCTGATTATTACTACTACCTACGCCTAAGTAAATTATTAATTCCAAGAACAAAATATTTAATTATTTGTGAGAAAAATGCTTAGTTTCGTTTATTTGTTTTATTACTGTATAATCTTCGTTCCATTTTGTATTTATTTTTTACTATACTGTTACGAGTTAGCGGGACACGTATAACACAGGTACAAATATAACCGAACACAGAGAATCCAAACATAATGCAGAAGGCCGTAATTTAATAAAACGCGCAAAGTCCATCACTATTAGATTCCCGAATGTACACACGTCACGCTCGTATAGTAGTTGTAGTACAACTGACCCCTCTGTTAATCAGGCCGTCGTTTTATACTTCACATATGCAAATGTGCTCGCCCAGCAACGTCGACACAATTTCCTAGAATTATCTTGTAATTGTAACCCGCAACACCTGGCTAATGATGCAGCCTGCAAGTGGCCGTAAACGAGTACAATAGAACAATACGCTGTTTTACCAAATAAATAAGTGAACAAAAGAAGACGATCATAAAAAACAATTAAAATAAGTTCAAATGCCGACAGGTAATAACATGTGCTTTTACAGATCTGTACGTGGAATTTGTCTTTGTCCTGACAAAGGCCCTGGCCTAACTTGTAACAATACATATAATATTACGTAGATTCCGAACAGAGTTAATTTTGACCTACACAGTCTTACTTTTGTCCTTACGGTCAGGATGATAATAGCATTCGATATTTCTTTTTGAAATTTTCAGAAACGCAAGATATATCTAATAAAGTAATAATATAAATTTATAGGATAAGTATAGTAGTATCATAGTGTTATATTTATTTCATCAAAAACACTATGGTTGTTCCGAAATCTAGTTAAAAGTGAAAACTGTTACTTTTGTCCCCGGTCTCCCTTACTATGTTCAGTTTACTTTAGTGTGAACAAATCTTTGCAAAATACTAAGTATATGTTGCTACACATCTAATGTAAAAAATAGAGTATTTATTTGAATATAAATTAAAATATTTTGCATTTTATCATTATATTTTAAAAGCATAAAGATAACAAGAGATATTTTAATGAGCGTTCTTTTATAATGAATATTGCTTTAGAAATTATAATAGAATTTATCACCTACCCAATTATTGGACTTCAACTAAACTTCGGAGTATTGTATCAGCGATAATTTTAAACACATGTGCGTTAATTTTCCAGACCATTGAATATGGCGTGTTAATCCAATTTGCGATCGCGAATAATCCACGCGGGTATGTAAAGTGAATTACTGAGAACGGATTTCAACGCTCAATCCTATACTCGTATTAGCTTATCTTGCGTTGGTATTACCTGGACTTTCCTGGAGGCCAAGAAATGTATCTCAAATCAAATCAAATCAAAATAATTTATTGTATAAAAACATGGCTCATAAAATATATTAATTATTAGCATTATGCAATCGGAGTACTTAATATAAATATTAAAGGATGTTAACGTAATAATGACTTGGTATTTAGATCGTTAATAATTGGTGGTAGGGCAAATGCACGTCTGGATGGCTGAAACTTTGACGGCCTCTGTAGTTGAGCGGGCCAAGCCTTTACCGACTTACCTCATTAAACACAGGGGCTCCGGGTTTGATGCCCGGTATGGTAAATTTCAGAAAAAAACACCGTCATTTACTTTGCTCTGGGGGTCTGGCCCCGGGGTAGTCTGTTGTATATACGCAAGCGTAACTTGCTTAATTTGGGGATATACAGTATGTGTGTTCGTCAGCCGATTATTACTTCAGCTGAATTATCTTCCAGGATCAATAGCTATTCCAATTCCAATCTTCCATTTCCAGTTTGGCCATCAACTTCAATGCTATAGTCTAGCCATAAAAAAGTTCTCTATGCAAGATACGTAGGTAGAACCTGCGTGTCAAATTTGAATAAGTATGAATCTAATCATGTTTTATTATAGAAAGAAACATTTTTATGAGTGTATGCTCAAACAATCATATAGAACTGTGGTACATACAGTACATATATTTAATATATGATACACCAAGTCTCAAAACAAAATACACATTACATTAGACAGTATCCCTAAAATAAAAATGACTGATCTACGAACTTTGTTATCAAAAAGAAACTTATCATTATTAAGAGACGTCCACGGATCAAGAAGCTGGAGACCATAATGAATGAAAAACTCAGATTCTTATTAAACTGGAATCCTTAAGACTGTTGTGATATCACAATGACCGAGGTTTTCACCCTTGGCAACGTTTCTACTATAAATATAATACACGAACCTCTCACTCGTAAGAAGAAATCGATATAATCCCGTACAGAAACTGGTAATATCATTTCTTTTCTCTTATAAGTATTATAAAACAGTATGCAGTAGCTTTATTGATCTTTGCTATATTACTTTTTCTAGAAATAAAGTTCTGGGAAAGCAACAATAAATTTCAACCGGAAGAATTGAAACTTTTATTTAAGATAAAAAAACTTATAAAAACTGTCTAATGCCATATAATTGGCGCAAGAAAATCTGTGTTTACTCCTCACAGCAAAATATAAATAATACTAATGTCTCTTAAATAGATTTTACATTAACCTCTATCTAACGTTAACACACTTACTTATCTATATATACACTATGAATAAAGATCAGTATTCAGTTGGGTACATGTATGGCAACATCCTAATTTTTGGTTTTTTCGTAGATTTATTACACCTGTAATATATTTACGTTGCGTCATATGGATTACATCTCAAGCAAATTTCATTTTCTTCTCAATGGTTGTTGGCACGACTGTAGTGTGCTTTAAATTATTGGAAAAATATGTAGCAAATTTAAAAAGATAACGAAAAATTTAAAATAAGAAATGCTTACATTTCAAGGAAATTCTATTTTCTATTCAACGTGAAATATAACCGATAAATATTTCTACATTTTACTAAAGCTCTATAGTAGACACAGAATTATAGATTCGGTAGTTTTCGAGAAAAATATCTTTGACGTACAAAATCCTATGAACTGACGGACATGATGACTTTACAAGGAATTTGAGAAGTATATTTAAGGTTAGTGTAAGTGATATGATAAGAAACAGTGTGATAAGGGAGCGTTGTGGATCGAAAGAAGATCAAACAAGAATTGAAAAAGGAATGTTAAGGTGGTTTGGCCATGTAGAGAAAATGAATGAAAGCAGAATCACAAAACAAGTCTATGACAGCACTGTGACTGGTAGTCACTGGTAGTCGGTGCCGGTAGATCAAGACATACTATGATCAAATTGAAGATATTTTTAAGAAAGGTCAGATCAAAAGCAGTTTAAATAGGCGTGTATGTATGAAACGATTAATGAAAGTTGATGAAGCGAAAAGTATTTGTCAGGATCGTAGCAGGTGGAGATCCATCGTCTCTGCCTACCCTAATGGGAAACAGGCGTGATAATATGTATGTATGTATGTACAAGGAATTCATACTAAAATGAGTACAGAACCTTAAAAAATAATTTTGTTTATCGACCTTTACAAAAACACTGCAGCTGTTTATTCTAGCACTTCATTAGTGTTTTATGTACACATGAGAAACCAATTAAGAACTGTATTTACTTATCCCGAAACGAATAGGGACACGGCAGAATAATGGACACATAGCCCTTGATTAGGGTACATGGAATCTATTCGGATAAAAACATTTCACTTTGCCTTAATGTGGCTGCTATATTGAGTATTACTTGTAAGAGGATCTAGCTTTGAAGTAAATTTATAAAAGTGTTTATGTCAAGGCCATAAACTTTAAAAATAAAATAAAGGATTGTGTGACATTACAACTGTCACTTCAACATGAATTTGTATATGTCATTGTTTGTAAGTGTCACTTTACATCTTCTTCAATAAATGGTTAACTGGACACCGAGAAGTTTTTATTTTAAATCCAAAATTATCAAGTATAATCAGCGAAAATCAAATCAAGAGATCTCATTTATCAAATTACCAAACATTAATGGTCCATCGAGTCGGAGATATTTTCAAGAATATCAAAGAAACGAAAAAGTTCGCACGTCACATACACCACGGCACGGCGGACATTATCACCACGAGTTTGACCAAAAAGTACGAAGTCTATACAAATTACAAAAGAAAAATCAAATTCTACAATCGAAAATCGACGCACAGCGAGACAATTTCCGCGGTAAGGAATCCTTGCCTAGCGCTGCGAGGTACGACGAGCGACGGCAACGAGGCATCGTCGAGGTCATCGGCCGCCATCAGCTACAGCTGTACGAGACAACCGAAGCCCGAGTCTGCCGAGACTACTGCACCGCCACGTGTCGCGCCCGGCTTCAGATGTGAAATTAATTATACTTAAAATAAAAGGTATTCAAAGGTTATATATAAAAGTGCGTGTTCGTTGTAAAATTAATAATTTGAATAGACACTTCAAAAATAAGTATCATATTTTTACGAACTAAGATTATAGATTTACTGCTTATATATACTAAAAATGTCTGCATTGATAAAAAATCAATTAGGATCATGGGCGACGATATCAAAATCCTTTGAAAACTTTAAAAAGTCTCCTAAGGAGCGTTTATCAAAGGATTCATATTTAGTAACAAGATTAGAAGCACTGGAAGACCAGTGGAAGTTGGTAACAGAGACTCACCGACGTATAACGGCCGATGCTTCTGAAGCGTTGGCGGAACATAAATATTTTAAGGACAGTGTTTATGATGACATCTGTGAGTTGGTTATAAGTTATAAATCAGAAATAAAAGAACATTTAACAAAATTACAAGTAGGGTCAAGCCCAAATGTCAAATATATTTCACCAAAGGATAGTGTTAACGTTAAATTGCCTAAAATTTCAATACCAATCTTTTCGGGTTCGTACAAAGAATGGTCTACATTTAGAGATTTATACATGTCACTCATTCATAACAATGCTTCTTTGGATGCAGTACAAAAAATGCATTATTTAAAAGGGTATCTATCTGGAGAAGCAGAACAACTGCTTAGGCATGTACCAATCACTAAATCAAACTATGCAGAGGCTTGGGCAACTTTAAACAATAGATATAACAATAAAAAATATTTAGCAAATTGTTTACTAAAGCGTTTTATGGGTCAACCCAATATAGGAAATGAATCTTGTGTAGCTATAAGAGACATGTTAGATATAACAAATGAAACATTAAATGGTTTAAAAAATTTAGGCATAAGAACCGATGAGTGGGACACTATTGTCATTTACATAAATTGTTCAAAATTAGATCCAGAATCCCGTAAGGGCTGGGAAGCCAAGATTAGCAATGGGGATGAGTTGCCCTCATTGCAACAATTCTTGGAATTTCTCGAATCTCGTTTCCGTTCATTAGAATTTTTGGATACTAATAAAATAAAAAATAAACCTCATTTTTCAAACCAAAAACCAAAGGTTCTACATGCAGTTTCAAATAATGTAAACAATTTGAGTAACCAGGGTTGCCAATTTTGTAAAAAACATAATCACAAAATCTTTAATTGTAAAGAATTTTCTAGAATAAGCATTGACACTCGACGTGATTTTGTTCAAAAGAATGGTCTCTGTTTCAATTGTTTAGGTAAAAATCACTCTTCTAATACTTGTTTGTCTTCAACTAAATGCCGCATCTGCCAACACAAACATCACTCTTTACTTCACCCCAGATCAATTGACCCACAGTCGGTAGGGTCATATCAACCTAGTGGGCCAAGTGAAGTTAAAGCAGTTACATCAGATATAAATAACACATTAAATAATCAAGAATTTAATGCAAATATTCAAACTCATTTCTCAAAACAAGCAGTTCCTAGTCAGGTCCTGTTAGCAACTGCTATTATCAAGGTGGTAGCAAAAAATGGAATGATTTATTTATTCAGAGCCCTGTTAGACCAAGGCTCTCAAGCGTCATTCATTACTGAGTCAGCTGTGCAGTTGCTTAGACTTAATAAAATACCAACTAAGAGTATTATATCTGGTGTAGGGGACACCGGGGGTTCTGTGGCCTCCAGGTATGTGGTCATGTTAACCATTCAATCAAGACATGAGAAGGACTTTGAAGTTCAAGCACATGCTCATGTTTTAAGTACCATCACAAGCCTTCTTCCAGCAAGGAATGTTACACCTACCAGCTGGCCAGGGTTGAGGGATATTAATTTAGCAGATCCTGATTATCATATCCCCAACCAAATAGACATCTTGTTGGGAGCAGACATTTATGGTCAGGTTATCAAAGAAGGAATTATCAAGGGCCCTAATGGAACACCAATGGCCCAGTGTACTTCATTGGGATGGATCATATCAGGTCCGGTTCAAATTCCGGATAATAATCAACTTCCCTCATCACAGTGTCAACATAACATCATCACCAGCATGCATTGTCAAGTAGATGACAATGAACAACTCAAGCGCTTCTGGCAGCTTGAGTCTGATGTTGTTGCTACCAAGATACCAACTGATGAAGAGAAGCGTTGCGAAGAGATTTATCAACAGACCACTCGGAGAGACACCTCGGGTCGGTATATTGTCAGGCTGCCTTTTCGCGAGGAGGATCCACCATGCAAGTATGGCAATTCAAGAGCAATTGCTATCAAACGATTTGAGAAACTGGAAAATCGATTCAAGATCAACCCAGAGTTCAGGGCAAAATATTCTAAGGTCATTCAAGAATACCTGGATCTTGGGCATATGGAGCGTGTAAGTTCAACGGGCTGTAACACCAATCATCAATCTGAATCAGTATACTTATCACACCATGCAGTCACCCGAGAGGATAGTAGCACCACAAAGGTTCGAATTGTGTTTGATGCTTCCTGTAAAGGGGACAATGGGGCATCACTTAATGATTCGTTATTAGTGGGCCCAAGGCTTCAAAAAGACTTACGTCATATTATCATGAGGTGGCGTCTGCATCCTATCTGTATCAGTGCAGATATAGTAAAAATGTACAGACAAGTTCTGGTAACAAATCAAGATGCAGATTATCAACGCTTAGTATGGAGACAAAACCCACAGTCTGATTTAGAAGAATACAGATTGTTAAGGGTTACATTTGGCACAGCATCAGCTCCATACTTAGCAATCAAAACACTACAGCAAACTGCTATAGATGAAGGGAAGGATCACCCAGAAATAGCCACACGCATCCTATCAGACTTTTATGTTGACGACATGATGACGGGCTGTGAGACGGTAGAAGAAGGAATCCACATATATAAATGCATGAAAGAAATATTAATCAAGGGAGGTTTTGAATTACAAAAGTGGATAACAAACAACACCCAGTTAGCAGAAAAAATAGTGGATGGGCAAGTAAAACAAAGTATTGTTTTTAACCATAACATGGATGAACCTGTGAAGGTTCTGGGGCTTCACTGGAATAAAGAAACTGATTCTTTCTACTATTCTCTGCAACCTAGTATGTTGAACTCTCCCTACACTAAAAGAAAGGTGATTTCAGAAATCTCACGTTTGTTTGATCCATTAGGATGGCTAGCACCATGCATCATCATAGCCAAGGTCATGATCCAGAAGATATGGCTAGCTGGGATAGACTGGGATCAAGAGTTACCTGAAGAATTGCTGAAGGAATGGATGTGGTACAAATCACAACTAAATGAAGTCGGCAAATGTAGCATACCACGGTGGGTTAACACTAAATCATCAGATAAAATAAAAGAATTGCATGGGTTTAGTGACGCTTCCAGAACAGCATATGCTGCCGTGATTTATCTTAGAGTTATCAGCGAAGATGGAATAGTTCATGTGAAGCTAATTACAGCAAAAACTAAGGTGGCTCCAGTCCTGCAAGTTTCCATTCCGCGGCTGGAGTTGTTGGGAGCAGTTTTACTAGCCAATTTGATAACAGAAGTTGCTGAAATATTAAACATAAACAGTGCTGACCTGCACTGCTGGACAGACTCCACAATCGTGTTAGCGTGGCTTAGCAGTCATCCAAGCAGATGGTCAACATTTGTGGCGAATAGGACTTCTCACATCTTGTCAACCTTGGACAACCATCAATGGTGCCATGTGGACTCGTCTAACAATCCTGCAGATGTAGCATCGAGAGGCTGTACACCATCAGAGCTTGCAGACAACAAGTCATGGCTGCAGGGTCCAGATTGGTTAGGTGCTTTTCACATTGACTATCATCAGTCTAAATCACTAACAACCAATTTAGAAGAAAGAAAAATTAAAGTCCATTTAAGCATTGAACAACCAAATAATAATTTTCCTCTTTGGACAACATTTTCATCCTTACAAAAACTGATCAGGGTTGTGGCATACTGCAGAAGATTTATTAATTATAAAAGAAACCCAAGATGTGAACCTTATATCACTAGTGTTGAACTCAATGAAGCGTTAAATGTTTGTATAAGGAATTGCCAGAAAACTTTTCTCACTGAAAAGAATTTAAAACCATTATGTCCTTTCACGGATGGCCAGGGCATTCTTAGAGTTGGGGGTCGATTACAAAACGCAAATATATCAGAAGGCATGAAACATCCAATCATCCTTCCACATAAGAGTCACTTTACCAATTTAGTCATCGCCGAAGCTCATAAGAAGACAATGCATGGCGGTCCGGCCTTGATGATGAGCCACTTGCGTACAAGGTACTGGATTATGTCAGTGAAAAGTGCTGTCAAAACCTTTGTACACAAATGTGTGACTTGTGCTCGGTATGCTGCAGTAACCAAAACTCAATTAATGGGGCAGCTGCCCTCCAGCAGGGTCACACCAGCCAGACCATTTCTTCGCAGCGGATTGGATTTTTCGGGCCCAATCAACATACGAATGAGTAAAGGACGAGGAAATGCATCTTACAAGGGTTATATCTGTCTGTTTGTATGTATGGTCACAAAGGCCATACATATTGAAGTTATAAGTGACCTTTCTACTGAAAGTTTCCTTTCTGGGTTCAAAAGATTTGTAGCACGGAGGCGCCATGTTAGTGATATATGGAGTGATAATGGCACAAATTTTGTAGGGGCATCCAAGGAATTAATCAAACTGGTTGCCGCTGAAAACTCTACCATTGCAGCTGAAATCCGAGATAGTTTAAGCAATCAAGGAGTTTCTTGGCACTTCATCCCCCCCCACTCCCCTAATTTTGGGGGCCTATGGGAGGCTGGGGTAAAATCAACGAAATACCATTTAAAACGTGTAATAGGAGAGTCCACCCTTACTTATGAGGAGCTGACCACTGTCTTAACACAAGTGGAGGCATGCTTAAACTCCAGACCGTTAACTGCATTACCTGGAGACCACAGTGAGCCTGCAGCTCTTACTCCGGGACATTTTTTAGTTGGTGAACCTCTAGTAACTATACCAGAATATAACTATGAACAAAGCAAAGTTCAAGGCCTGAGGCGCTGGCAGCTGACTCAAAAAATGGTCCAAGAATTTTGGAAACGATGGTCTAATGAATATCTTGTACATTGTCTGCAACGATATAAATGGTCCAAGATAATACCGGAACCGAGTGTGGGTGATATTGTTCTGATAAAAGAAGACAACCTTCCTCCTGCGAGGTGGCTATTAGGTAGAATCATAACAAAGCATCCAGGTTTGGACAAAATCACAAGAGTAGTTTCTATAAAATGTAAGGGATCAGTCATTAAGAGACCTGTATCAAAATTGTGTTGTTTACCAATAACTCAATAACAAGCTGTTAGTTTAACCAAGTTACTGATCTTGTTTTCAGAGCTAAGATATGCATTATGCATAGTATTTAGTTTCATAGTTCTTAGTTACAATTATGTATAAATCATGTATTGCTCTTGTTCTTTAGTCATAATGTTTTGTTAATCATAAGGTTTGTTTTCTCATTTATATTGTTTGTGTTCATAGTTATAACTTAGAGATAGAGATAAGAACTTTGAATAAAGTTCTTGGCCGGCGGTATGTCAAGGCCATAAACTTTAAAAATAAAATAAAGGATTGTGTGACATTACAACTGTCACTTCAACATGAATTTGTATATGTCATTGTTTGTAAGTGTCACTTTACATCTTCTTCAATAAATGGTTAACTGGACACCGAGAAGTTTTTATTTTAAATCCAAAATTATCAAGTATAATCAGCGAAAATCAAATCAAGAGATCTCATTTATCAAATTACCAAACAGTTTATAAATTAAGTTTAGGTTAATTAATTGGTTAAGGTACCTCATATAATTTTCATGTCTATTCGTCCGTCTGTACATCTACATCAAAGTCATATTTCTGAAAAAATATTGAGTCTATAGGATTAAAATATAACAGAACAGTGTTGGGAATACCAAAACAACAAATTACCAGAACAAACAAAATTATATTGACATTTGTCATATAAATTTTCACTTTGTAATAGGATGGTTCAGTTTGTACCCTTTCTTTACTAGTTTTGATTGATCTATGTCCCGATCACAGGATCCTTCGAATTGGTTGAAAAAACAATACCAGTCCATCGGTAAGACATTTTTTCACACGTAAGGCACAATAGGTGCCTATAGGTTGGAGCAAAATTATTCTTCAACGTCCACCTACAAAAAGAAGTAACAGCCCGCGCATTATATTCCTATCATGTAGATTGTTGTAATAAAAAGCTATCATTTGACGAGTGAAGATAAAGACGGTGTATTTTATATGTTACTCAACAATTATAGAGTCAAATCAAGAAACCACTAAATATTAGGCGTGGTGGGATGATTCCCCCGCGTTCAATCGCGCGATTCATTCGCGGTAACCAGGTTTGCTTTTAAAAATATTATAGGTTTTTAAAAATCCGTTCCAACTGTTTTTATGAAAATAATAATCAGTTAATTGTAATCAAACATGCATGATCTAGCATTAGTTAAAAAAATCCTGGCTACGGCCAATGATACGCGTTGCCAATCGCTCGCCTGCTAACTAGAAATATATAGCTATAAAGTGAAAATTCAGTGTATGTATGTACCACAACTCAAGTGGGGGCATCAATTCACATGCGTCAAAAATTATTACTATGTTTCTTAGTATATTTTTTATTCATATTAATCTTTCTTATTTTTCTCCGTTTCCCGATAAGGGTAAAATATACAATATATGTTTGTCATCCATATCCTTCTCCATTTTCGCATACTTCCTCTTTCACACCATCTATCTCATTTTTGGCCTTCCTTTACATGTTAAATTCAGAATTTATAAATTTCGTGTAAAGAAGAACAATAGTATCCAGTTTTGTATTCGAAATATAAAGCAAGCCAGTGAGGGATCAAATTCTTTATTGTTCTCAGAACAAACGTTTTATTTTAATCAGTGTTAAATATCCCTCTTAGGACTTATCGCAAAGCTGATATGAAATAGAATTATGTGGAACATGTTTTAGTTAATTAATTAAATCGACAAGCCGTTTAGTGTCTAATTAATTGATTAATTAGTCAGCATTAAAATTATAATTTTAGATCATTTTCACTAATAGTTTCGTGTTTGTCCATTGAGGCCTACTGGTGCAAAGATTTCATACCCGATGGAACTAATTTCGTGAATTAATTTTCGATGTTTATTCTGGTCTGAAAGTCCACTTACTTACTGAGATGACCTCGAAAGTTGTAAGTTATAAGTTACTCATAACATCTTAACAAAAAATAAATTGGACAGGAGCATATAATCCACGCACTATGATATTATGTAGATATGATAAACCTCCATTGCTTTTATTAGTTACCGAACCATAAAAAGCATTTATACGAAATGTAGCGTACAATTTCACTTACATGAAAAAGTCATTATGGAAAATCATTATGTTTTCCAAGACCTTTGTCTAATGATATCGTATACGATTCCAACCAGCAAAAATATACCTTTTTTATTTTCTTTTTAGCCAGGGGAAATCCACTTGAGGACCATAAGCCGCGACAAGGGCAGAACCTTGGAGGGATAATTCCCGAATCCCCTGGTCGCGACCAGTGTGTGGGATTCGCCAGATCGGGGGTGCACCAGTATGCGCAGTCAGAACTGGTGCCATGGTGTTTTCACCCCCGGTTAGGGATACCCACTCAAACCCCTGGGTGTTCCGTCCTTCAGCTTATGCCATGGCTAAGGGGTTATACGACCTTGCCTCTCCGCAGCCCTGGCAGGCATGGGCCCCTCACGAGGCCTCTTCCATTGCCAGGGGACTTATCCCCCGGCATATTGTGGCCACACCTAATGTAACTTTTTAGATCGAAGTCTTTTATAAGGCTTACAGTGGACTGGCAGCAATCGTCACATAAGGAAAAAGAGTTATGCCTCCTCCAGGCGAGATAACGATACAATTACTAACTAACTTCAATGCAAACGTATAAGATCTAAAATAATACTAACAACTGTAACATTCAATGTTATATTTACTTATTATTTTACAATGTATTATGAGTCGCCGATCCCATGGTCACCAAGCCAGGATCTAAAAACTGGAACCCGAGAAAATGGAGAGTGATCCTTATTAAGGAACGCTGAGCGCCTATATTCATCGTAAAAAAAGCTTATATACGCGTGTCAATATTACATTTTCTGCAGGCACTTAATTTTTTTGTGTGTATGTTCGCGATGTTTCTGTCAATTGTGGACCGATTTTCGTAGTTGTTTTTTCATTTGAAGAGTATATTCTCAAATTGCCCCATAGTCAATTTAGGATCTAATAAGTGGATCGCAGAGAAATCAAGAGCAACCCTGGTTGACGAGCTTCTACGCCTAATAGTGAAATAGCAACTTTGTATACGTGTGCAATTTCTTCAGGCGCTTTATATATTATTTCCAAAGCTAATCAATAAATTTCGCGAACAAAAAGTAAATTTTTTTTTAACAAAAACAAACCGACTTCATACTTAATATATAACAGCAAAAATAAATATATATCCGACTTCTTTCTACATCTTGAATTTGGTGCCAAATAAAACATAAAAAAACAATAAGAAAATTGCAAGTTTAGTTTGAAGTCTTATCATGCACGGATAAAAATACGTATCTGATAGTTTTGGAAATAATTTAAGGAACATAAAATTGATGAGATATCACATATATAATGTTGAAATGCGATAGTTGCTAAAACAGGAACTGTAACATACAAAGAACGTTTTATCAAAAGTATAAGCATTCTAGTTTTGCCAAAATGGCTGCAAACATTTAAAATTGAAACGGAGAAAAGAAACTGTATTTCTTAATGTTAACAAAAGGCATAGATACGTCAGATGGCACCCCGACGCTCGATATAGTTAAGACGACCCTGTCTAAGGAGTCCTAATACACAAAATATTCAATAGAATTAAAGTTAAAACAAGGCGGCGTTTGCTATGAAAATAGTTACACAATATTTATTATTCATTTATCAGAACATCGATATACACTGAAATAACCTAAATATTTAAATAAGTGCCAATAAAAATAACAGTCGTGAAACCACGTATTTTTAAGCTTCGATATTGTTTACTTAACGTTATTGAATATTGGAAATTTCGTGATACTATTTATTATTAAACACTAGCCTTTTAAAGCATACATTCGTTAAAGAACGATATTGCTTTGTGCATTTTTATTTGTTTCTGACGAATATTGTTCATTTGACTTCCATTTTGAATTGGTATTCGATATAACAGGTTCTGAAGTTGAGTGTCTTTGTCCGCTTAAACGACTAAAATGAAGCGCTCCAGGTTCAATTCCTGATATGGTACATTTTGTAAAACAACTTTTTTATTTATTATATTAAATTGGATAATTACTGCATTGCGTGAGATTTAATATAGAGTCTAAATTACGATAATATTTTTTTTAACTTGATTTCACTACCACTTCGGTACCTTCCGGCGCTGATTATGTAAAAGAACCAGAACGCCAAATACACTAAATGTTTTTAGTATTTAAATAATTTAATATATGTTTTAATATTATAAGTTATAAATTTGGTTAGATATCCTTTGATTGATTAAAGGTAATATCCTATATTTATGTGTCAAAGAAGCAAGAGAGGTGTGTAAGAATAAGCCTAAATGGCGCTCTGTTGTTCGTGCCTACCCCGCAAGGGACCTGGCGTGAAGTTATGTATGTATGTATCCTATATTCACCCCGCAATAAAGTGCATAATTCGATTTCAACATTGAATTGAATTATTGAATTGAAAATAATTGTATTATTTAATCCTAAAGCCGTTGAAATGTAGCAAAGGATCATTCAGTGACTTATATTTATTTACACAGTAACAGAACAGTAAGTATATTTCCCACATTTCCCGAATTTGCTCAATTGAAACTAAAATATATTTATTTATATCTGTGTTCTTATAATATAACAAAACGATAATTCGAAATACTTCATAGATTTTATATTACGAAGAGCTGAATTACTCAAGCGGCGCAAATATTCAACCCTTTTTGAGAATTATATGTTTGTGTGGTTTTCTGTTGAAACGCTTGGACGCTTGAGTCATGAGACCCTATAAAGTTCTTTCAAAACGACTCTATGACTCTTTGGGTGATCAGACAGCTGATTGCTACCTCGATCAATGGATCAGTATGGCGAATAAGCGTGGTAAATTAGCCGGCCTTCTGAGAACCTTACTCATTAAATTCAATGACTAGGCTTTGTATTTTACTAGTTTAAAGTGATTATACATAGGTAGAATACGATTTAAGTTCAGTTTCCATCGTTGTGGTAGATTATGTTTTAGTTAATTTAGTGTTTTGTTTTTTCTATCTACGAGTATACTAATATTATAATGAGGAAAGATTTGCATTTGATAATTTTTGTAACGAATAAACTCAAAAGCTACTAAACCGATTTCAAAAATTCTTTCACGGTTAGAATGCTGCGTTATTCCAGATTAATATAAGCTATATTTATCACTAGAAAAAAATTAAGGATCCTACTAAAATTTCAATAATGCAACCCAAAGTGTAGAGAAATAGTATTTAAGCGAGTCTGGGGTGGTTTAAATTCACAAATTACACCTTGTAAGTGGCACTGATATTTTATTAGACAACATCTACCTCAACCGCTAGTGTTATATAATATTAGGAAAAATACTGTAATAAAAGGGTAAAAAGATTTCAATCTTGTACTTTTACAACGACTATTTCAAAACGGTATACATATTATACGACACAGTTTGGTGTTTGATCCTAAAACGTACATCCCTGTGGAATGTTCAATTCACAAATCCTTTTATCGATAGCTTAGAGCGTTTTGCAAACATGGCCTATTTAACCTGTATCGAGAATATTTATTTGTAGAACAAGGAGCTTATTTTCTCCTTCTTTATTTAATGTATCTTTATACAGTTTCTATATGTACACAGTATTATTTTTTGGTTATTGTGAATCAGGTACATTGCCCAAACACCAGAAGAGGTTTTAACGCATTGCCAGCCTTTAGGATGCGGTAGAAGAGATCAGAGACGATGAATGGCATAGAGGTGATGGGACAGAGAGATGTAATAAATAATGAAGATGGAACAGGGGAGAAAGTGGACTAACGGAACTGTCAACCATCGTACGAAACAAGATTGAATCAAGACTAGACGTTTCAGGCGAATACTCTATGAGAGTGTGGTATCACATCACACAGGTCGAGCCGGCCCTAAGAACTATAATCAAGACGACAATGATATCAGTATGGCTCCACCACGTCAATATTTAAATTTTAGAACAATCTTCAATCTTCTGTCAAAGTCGTGGTAGCGTAAAGGCTAGCTCTCGAGTCCCAAATTCAAAGGGTGCGGGTTCTAATGCTAGCCAGAAAGCATGCACCAACTACCCAGTTTTCTGACCTACTGTTCATATAAATATAATGCCACATGCTAACAACAGTGAAGGAAAACAGCGTGATTAAACCTCCATATCGAGATTACCGACCGCTGTGTCTAACCTGCCAATTCGCCTTGGACAAAGGTGGCGGGTATCCTGTCTGTTCCTCAATCGTGGGATGTTTATGAGCTGTTATTATTATTTTATTATAGAATAATCAAGCAAATAGGCAGCAGTAGAAAACTGTCCAGTTTTCTACTAGCCCAGTGGTAGTCAGATACTGAACGAGGTGGTTTCCAATTATCGTCTTGAAGAGTATACTCACTAAGTCCATCAGAACAATGGGCTGGTGATTTAGGTCCTGGAGACATATCCTGGATAAACATTTAAAATATTTTTTATCCCGAAAAACTGTTGTTTCCGTGGAATGCAATTTACTAGTTCATCATGCCAACGCAAGCGAAGTTCCACTGACACATGTTAAAGTATTAGAAGAGATATGATATTTGATTTATTTTAGTTAATCCACAACGACATTTATTTCTTTGAACAAAAGAACTTTGCCATTCATCTAGGGTTTGAAAATAAAATAATAGAAGCGTTTCCATCTGGAAATCACGTTTGTAAAGCGTCCCACACAATGGCCGAAGCAGAGATGCCACTTTAATTAACGATAAAGGAGAGCAAAGGTGACATAGGTAGGGTTGTCCCCGCAACGCCTAAAAACATTTTTAAATATACGACTCATAATTCCGCGTATAAAATAACACGGTTGCTGTCTCTTAGCCCTAACCCCAATGGTTAGTTTGGACCCCAGACCCCGCTGCGGGCGAACTGCAAGATTTTTTTATTATCTACAAGCTGACCCGGCGAACTTCGTAACGCCTATTTTTTGAATTCCTAAAAGACTTTGTTCCATGACACAGAAACAAATTCACCACAATCGGTCTAGGTGATTAGGAGGATTCTAGAACCCGATCTCAGCGCCACCTACCGGTTCTAATAGCGAATCTCAACCATCGGATTCGGAACGCACTCAAATACACAAAAACAAAATCACCAAAATCGCTCCAGGTGATTAGGAGGATTCTAGAATCCGATCTCAGCACCACATACCGGTTCCAATAGTACCTGTAAAACATCCCGGGACCCACTCAAACACACACAAAATTTCATCAAAATCGAATGTATAGTTTACGATTCTATAAAGGACATACAGACAGACATTCATGTTTATATAACAAGAGGACGTATTTTGTTAGTGATAAATGTTTACAAAAGTAGTGTTTTCTATTTTTTTTAACTGTTCATATATTTATAAAAAAAGTATATTTTTTTAAAATAAATCAATACACATTATATAATAATAAAGTCCGAGCCATTTATATGAGCCTTGGTCTTCCAGGACAAATATTATAGTAATAATATTTATTTATTTTAATTAAATAATAATAATGATTGTTAATATATTGATCTTGCTCACGAGGTTACTGCCATGTGCAATTTGAAGTTTACAAATTATAGTGCCGACAGTGGTGTCCGTGAACGGACTAATAGCGAAGAGCCTTGACCACCACCTTGAAAGGCTCTCGCGCGGTGTATGACTGATAGGACGAGTATAGAAAGCAGCTCTACCGGACACGGCCCGGATTGTGAGGAGAATCCAGTCTCTGGAGCCTTAACCATCGGTAGCTTGGACCCTTTTTTAAGAACCTTACTAGTTCAATAAATTCAAACAGGAATTGTATTATATTTCTATACAGTACAGAATACAGAAGGTACAATATATAATATGTAATGCCGCAAGTTAGTTATAAATAAATATGAAATCATTTCTTGAACATTTTTGCTCGCAACGTTATGAAATTACTCGGATGTTTGACAACCTTGCAACATTTACGGTCTCACTGATTCATAAAGCACAACGCGGCCTAAACATAGAAAGGAAGGTGAAAAGAACCAAAAAGGTTTCTGGATTTTTCCCCTTGTATTATTTAAAAGAGGCAAAGGCTGGAAAGGAGAACGAAATTAAACTCGGAGTAATTTTAACATCTTTTTCGCAATAAATATTACGCCGTAAATTAAAATGATGTAGTTCAATTTATTACACCGTATTACGATAAAGGAAATGTGTTACGAAATTGTTTTTTTTTATTTCATTAAATCGGATATTTGCGAGTCAGTCCCCGAGAAATGAAGAGTTATATAGCGATTATGAACATAAAGCCGGGTACTCATCTGCGGCTGTAACCCCTGCAAACTGTTCAAATGTGATTGGTAATGTATATGAATGTAAGCATATTGGATAATAATAATAAAAAAACCCTAACAAGATAGAACTGATATAGTAACGAGGTTCTAGTGTGTACGTGTGTACTGCAAACGTCTCAAGTGCCCTTGGATTAGTTGCATTCTGTCTTTTATGGCCGACTGCCGTGGCCTTTGATTTAAGGCGAAAACCGACAATCTCGTGGTGCGCTCGTGAGCCACTATGATTTTCAATTAAAGTGCAACGGTTAGAGTTATAAGTTACAAGTAAGAACGCAACGCGAGCCGCTCGCCTCGAGCCCGCGAACCAAGTACAGACTATGATTTATGGTTACAGTAATGTGTAACGGTTGAGGTTACGGCTCGTAGATGAGTACCCGGCTTTTTATGTTTGATTTTAACATTATACTGTACGAAGTCTTAAAAAGTATGTATAATAACTGTTATAATGTACTACATACATACATATTGTCACGCCTTTTTACCGTGGGGCAGGCAGAGAGTATAGATCTCCACTTGCGACGATCCTCATAAACAACTTTTGCTTCATCTACTTTCATTATCCTCTTGATACATGCACGTTGGTATGCTATGCTTTTTACCTGACCTCGTTTTAACACTTCTGTTCTTTGATCATGGTGTGTACGTCGTGGTCTATCAGTACCAACTTTACCATTGTAGGATGTATTATAGGATCTATATATAGGATATTATAGGATGTTATTATAATCGACACAATTTTTTAAGCTATAAAATGTTATTTTTTTCTAGATTTTTTCGCCATATAGTATGTATCTCTATAAGAAGAAAAATAGCGAGTCGTTCAAGTTTTATACACTACTGTAGTCACACGGACATGTTACTATCTAATCTACTAAATTTACTATCTTATTCCAAAGTCAGATCATTAATGTCAGTACTACAAAGCTGAAACTCAAATCTAATGTTATATATATATATCGCATAAGTAGCATTCAAAGTTGACTAGTAAATGAGAAAAGTTATGGCATTTGATGGCTTAAGGGCTACATGCGACACGTAAAGCGTAATACCAAGTTATTTATTTATGTAGTTCATAGTATAGTGAATTAGGATTTCCAAAACACTTAGCTCGCATAAGGATAATAATAGAGTTAAATTTTAAATGATATATATACATATAAAATTTCTGATTACAACATATCAACAGTTTTTTTATTAATTCAAATTGTATCATAAACCTTTATGCTCCTTGAATACAGCAGTTAAATTTACACGACATACAAACAAGGAATCTTTTTGATCTGATTTATAAAATAACCAGCAAAATAAACAGCAAATCTTTTATTCGTGTAATCATTTTTTCTCATCTCTCGACAGCAATCAGTGAAAGAAAAAGATTACCTCGACGAATTCTTTTTGATCATTCACCATTTGATGATATTTGCCGAAGTGCGCTCTATGAATTCAAATGAAAGCCGAGAAACGACCTATTGTACGGAAATCCTTTTATTAATTTCAGTTGACAACCGACTAAAATTTTAGTACGAGTATAACTATTTATTTATTATTATTATAGAATACATGTAAGTGACGGCGTGAAAAACTTGTACCAAGTGATGTAGTAAATATTATTAAAACTCACGTCCTGACAGAATCAAAATCCACTTGCATATCTGAAACAAAACACATTTTATTCCCTGTCGGCATTTAAACTAATTGTAATTCTTTTATGGTCGTCTTCTTTTGTTTACTTATTGATTGGCATACGTTTCTGGAAAACAGCCCATTGTTTTATTGCACTCTTTTATGGCCGTTTGCGGCCGAGTCATTAGCCAGGTGTGGCGGATTAAGTCAACTGCGATACAGGAACATTGCATTGGTGCAATATAAAACGATGACCTGATGGAGGGAGAAGCAGTCGAGCCACGATCAAGGCGAGACGTGTGTACATTCGGTATTATATTAGCTTAATTACTTTGCGCGTTTTATTGAATTACGACCTTCTGCATTACGTTTGGATTTGTTGTTTTGTATGTATAGAGTTCTAATAAACTCTATACTAATTCTTCTAACGGCATTTTAATTCGAGTACCCCTAAACTCGTAACAATATGATTTATAATGCGGTTTTCATATCTTAGTATTCATTCACTATCCGTACTATGGGTTAAATTTTTACCTTAATTGTATGGAGTTTATTAGTCTGTTCGCATAGTGTTGTGACGTAACAGTTTTACATTTTAAGAAGCCTCCGTTGCTATTATTCGTGTTCATAGGTCCCTAGATAAGCCACGAATTATGACAATTTCTGATAGTCCGGGACCTTTATTGGAACGAACCAATATTAATAAGTTTTGCAAGATAAGTTTGAGTAAGGCTTTTGTAATTATTTGTGATTGAGGCCAAGTTAACGTTAAATGCTTGTATCGTGTCGTTCTGTTGGGCGGCCGGCTAACGAAAATAAACTTAGGGATATCAAAACAGATTTTTCAATTTCTTTTCTTAATTACTTTCTTTTACGTGGTTATAAACTCATTTGCTTTAATCTTTATTATTAAGCTTAATTAGAAATAACAAAAATTAAATATATTAATAAACGACAAAGAAAAAAACTGTTCTTTGTTTTAGGACGTGGGTTTGAAATGGAATTCGACTCTAAAAAAATGTAAAAAGATAACGAAGATTTTAGAAGGAAGGAAGGAAGGAAGAAGAACACATAATGTTTAGGCAGATGTTAGTTTAATGTACGTATTACGACAATTATCACGTGTATATGGACATTATCTATACATATAATAAAACTGTAGAGTTCCAATTTCTGTACACGAAAAAAATTATAAAAACCGAGTCAGGGAGATGCAAGAAGTGGAATAGAACTAATTTAGTTTTTTTTTAATTACTTGTTTCTCTGCTTGTCTGTTTGTACCGGCTAATCTCCGAAACGACTGGACCGATTTAAATGAAATTCTATATGGTGGTAGCTTATATCCCTGGTCAACATATACGATACTTGATCCCGAAAAATTAAAGAGTTCCCGTGGGATAGTTAAAAAAACCACACCACGCGGACGAAGTCGCGGGCAGAAGCTAGTCAATGTATAAAACCTTCGAACTACATTAAACAAACAAACCAGATATACTATCTGTTCTGTGAAAATGAGGGAGGTTTATTGTAGCAGTAATATGTTTACGGACTGATATTAAATTATTAAATATTTTTAGCCAAATTATTTTACTGACATTGAATATACTCGTAAACTAGGTAACCTGGCCACGCTTCGCTGTGGCTAGTGTGGTATAAATTACAAGGTAGTAAAGCCATAGACTATTTTCAGTTTTGCGGAGACAATATACGGAAAATGAATTTAATATGTAAAGTTATACGCATAAAACAGTATAAAACATTGCAGCTTTTGGGGTCCAGACCCTGGTAACATTGAGGCCTGAGGCGTACAAGCTTTATTGAGACAGAGCCAAACGTCTGGTTGTTCCGGCTTGCGTGGAGACTCGAAAACTTCACAAAAACCACCCTTCTCCCATGTGTCCCGCGCTTATGGCAGGAAGAGCGTGAGACTTAGAACATAGTTACGCCCTCACAGATCCTAGCGCATCAGTGCTTGAGGAAGCCCCGGGAAAGGCAAACTCACTTCGTCAACAGGGCTGAAGACTCCTCTGCTCTCTGGATGCTAGAGGGCCCCTGCAGCGGTATTTACGGGAGGAGATGTTGCGCATATCTGCGCCTCCGGGACCGCGACTGACGTCGGTACCGTGAGACGCATGCGCAACCTCTCCCCTTTCTCGTTTCGTGACCAAGAGACTGGACTATACCTCGGGCAACGCATTAGCGTTGCCATTCAACTAGGCAGTATGACCAGTCTTTAGGGCACATTTTAACTAACACAATCGCTGTTTGTGTTCTAGATTTTATAGTTTAATTTTAGTTTGTATATATAGTTTATTTTTGGTTCAATTTATTTATAATTTACTTTATTTTTAACTGCACAAGTCATTTAGTAGTGTTTGTTTTTGTTTGATGTTTTTGAGCGTGAAAATATTTTTAATCATATAGTATAAGGAATATTTATAGACATGTCATTTAATTTGAATACTAAATACAAAAAAACATCGTCATTTAAACTGAGAAAAATTGGATACGAGATGCCCATAAATGCTTGCTAGGGCCGCTTCAAAAAATGTCTAAAGCAATGTAGTGATGAGATACATAAAATCTATTTCGCTTTACAAAGTTACACCAATATTATCAATCTTTTTATTCGAAAAGATTACACGATTGATACTTTGATCACTAAAATCAACAAACCCACAGAGGCTTAGAGGAAATGGACGAGCTATTCTATGAATAGATTCGCTTCAATCACTGAACGTTACCTGATGGATAGGGTTCGGGCTTTTGATCTTTAAGGCGTTTATTGTGAATATCTTTATTTATAATACATCTTGGGAGTTTAGTTACTTTAGTATCCGGTTTTGTGTCGAATACAGGAAACAAGTTTTATCAAATCGAAATCATTCAAAATCTCAAAAGAAAATATTTTGGGTTGTAGGCTGGCAGAGTCACATAACTTTTTGTAATGCAGAGTGAATATTTAATTAGTAGTTTTTTACACCGTTTTGTGGAAACACTTTTTAATATGGACACAGCGAGACAGCGGCTACTTCACAACACAGAAAAAACAGACCGACCATTGACACTGTCTTTTTCTTTTTAATTTATGGCATGGTAGCCAGATTAATATCTAACAAATTGGTATACAAGCGCCACTAATTTGGGAAACGTATTGAAATATTAGTACTATCAACTATAATACTGTGGTTGAAACATCCAAATCAGTCAATAAGAGACACTGAGCCAATTATTATTGTTGGGGCGTCTCAAGGATTTGATCCTCAAAACTAAACTAACCATAGTAATCTAGAGGTTTAAACGGATCACAGGATTTGAATACATTTCGCCGATATCTATCGACTTTGTTGTATTATGAATAACACACAATGTGTTATAAATATAAAAACTATCTTGTTTATGTCACGGTGCAGTGTTTTCTAAATATGCATAAACGCGGAACGAGAAAATTCAACCTTTTTAGTATTTAAAGTCTATAAATATGTTTTTTATCGTATAATAGCAAAACTTAAATCATCGGCAAGCTATCATTTAGCAAAACATTATCAATAAACAATACAATTACTTGCGTTAAATAATTGCGTCATATCAAAGAAATAATGTTCAATTCCAACGTCACGACTCACCTAAATTGTGATAAAAACACAATTAATTATTTAAATTTGAGATTAGTCTGCAAATATAACATACTAGCCGTTCCCGCCCGCTTCGCCCGGCGAATGACAAACCAAATTGAGAAAACATGGAAAAAAAAATATATATATAGCCTACAACCATCTACGATTAATTCCACGTCGAATGGTTGTGGTTTCATGTGGTCGATCCAGTAGTTTTCGAGTTTACCTCGGACAAAGAAAACAAACTTTGCTTATATATATATAGATATGATAATGATAATTAAAAATTATAAATCACCTGTTACGACATTGCTAAAAAATCACCACATTTAGTAATTTGTAAATAAAACCTCAGCTTAATAATATTAAAAGGCCATTACTACTACACTTTGCTAAATGTCAAGCAAAGGAAGTAAATCCATACAGCATGAATATCAATATTATTCAAGCAAACTGAAGATCTTAAAGTGACATGAAAATACGGAATTTTAAATTTTCCCATTATTGTGATTAAGATTATTATTATATTTTTGTTTATATAATTACCGACAACATACGATACCAATGTAAGCAAATCAAAGTATGGCTGTGAGGAGTGTTCGAAGGCCGTGATCAGTGACAAGGCCAGTGTGTTATGTTAGGTTAGTTAGTTATTTTTTTATAACCACCCAAAAGCCACTTTGTACAAATAATAACTAAAAGTGCCATATAACTATACCGTAACCTGATTTAATAAAACAAAAACTATAGTTTATCTCTGTTTTATTATATTGCCCAAGATAAGGTTGACATTATTTATATTGACCAGGAAAAGTGATTAATCATACAGGTTTATTTATATTGCCCACTTGATAAGGTCATCATATATACAGGCCGGTCATTATTCATAGTGACCGGATTTATCAAATTGCCCACAACATATATAGATACGTTATTTGTCAATATTTTACGTAGTTAACAATATGGCATCTCAAATACTGCTTATATGTCTAATATTATCTCAGATGAGGCCATAGGGATCGGCTGGGTTAATTAAACGACTTAAAATAAATAAATTAAACGTTTTAATAGTTTAGATATTAATTATTATAGGTTAAACTTTGAACACTGCTTAATAGAATTGTAAAAAATCATATATAAACAAGTTAGTTGTAGTCAAAATAATAAAATCTCCAAGCAAATTGTATCCCTAAAATAAACTATATCTATGCTAATGGACATAAATAAAAAATACCATTAAATAATATACACTACAATACTATAGACAAAAACCGGTCTAGCCCGACCTAACCGCTGTCGTAAGACAATCTACCTAGACTGTGCCTAATAAAGAAAAATAAAATATTGCCATTTTAAAAGTATTACGCTTACAAGGTTTTTGAATGCTCTTTATTTTATATAAACATTATTCTAAAAAAAATTTAAATACTTTTTTTTCTTTATATAAGGTATTTAGAAAGAAATACCTTATTACCATTACCATCTAATCTAAAAAGATTACGAAGTAATTTAAATATAATCTAAATTAACTAAAAGTATTCTTACTAAGAAAGTGTCCATTAACACTTTTCTTATTGTCTATATTAAGGCGAAGACACTTTGTTCATGTGTTCTTTATTAATAGCTAGCACATTACACTACACTTTTGTTTTGTTTATGTTTAGTTCAAATGGTTTTGTCCTTTTGAGCCTTCTCGTTATATCCGTGTTGTCAGGAGGTGGATCGCCTCGACATTCGCGTGATGATGAAGCCGATGCTCGTGCGCTTCCGCGTACTTCCTAATAATGTTGTTGACAAACTCCAGTTTCAGGTCCCGATGGAGGTCGGTCGGTTGATATCAATAATATCAATATTTGCAACACCAAAGGAGGCTACAAATGCGCTGCTATTCTTTATAGGGAGACTGGAACCTGGTCACTAATAACTGTCATCCTCTGAGTTTCCAACCTAGACTCGATTCTTATTTTCAAAGGTAGGATTTTGGTTTATGTCTAAGTTTTAAAATCACAGTTAACTTAAGCTTTCTTATAATTATGTAAAGTTCAATAACCTTTTCATATAACCTTTACTGAATGCTTGTGTAATGGTTTCTATCTGGAGGCACCTTTAGCAAATCCTCTTAACTCATTATTCGAACTTCTGCGTCCGTACCTCGATGAGTTTCCAATCCGATTTAATTTGTTAATATCTTACTGGTAGCATCGTTAAAGGTTCAACTATCAAATCTCTTTGAGGATGTTAAAATGATTAATTGTAAATTCTCTAACTAGCTTTATAATTAGAGACTTATTTTCCGAAAATAGTAATAAATCTATAGTGTTTTCACTGATTTTAAGACTAAAAGAAAACATATATTTAAATTGAAATTTTAACAAATTTACTGCCATCTAAATTTATGCTTCACCAACATTGACAGATTAGCTAAGAGTGTCCTGTTTGATAGATTCCCTGGAGGAGGTCGTTCCGCCAAATATTTGTTTAAAAATATTTTGGTGAGGAATAGACTATCTTTTTAACTATATTCCAATTTATTCTTAACGGTTTAATTTGAGTTTATATTTAAATTCATGTTCTTTTCCACAGTGTTCTGTAGAGATAAACGATGAAGGTCAAAAATTTAGATCTTGGTCATTTGACTACGGACCTTTAAAAAACCATCGAAAATAGCTTATATGTTTTTTTTTTTTTTTTATTGCAGGAGTTCAGCAGACAGGCAGACGGCGGTTACCATCGCCTATGGACATTTGCAACACCAAAGGTGCTACAAATGCGCTGCTGCTCTCTTAAGGGAGTCTGGAACCTGGTCAATAATGGCGGAACACAACTCAAGGTTGTTTTGGCGACATACTTTAGACAGGGGTGGTAGCCATCCAGTCGGGCAAATACCCTACCACCTGGCTGTGGGTTGTTTTGTCGCCTCTTACGACAGGCCGCCCGGCCGCAGGAAATTGTATTCTTTCTCCGTTCCTGCACGGATCAATCAATGTTAAAAACGTCATTGAATGTATTTTTTATTTCCAGATATTTTTCATAACTTCCACCTTATTAGACTTAATACATAATTCAAAGTCAAACGTGTATTTATGAAGAGATTAATGAAAGTAGATGAAGCGAAAATAGTTTGTCAGGATCGTAGCAAGTGGAAATCCATCATATTTCACTATTGCAATCAAAAACAGGTGTGACAATATGTATTATATGTGTGTACATAGGGGGCACTTTTTTTGTAAATTTGAAAGCGAATATCTTTAATTACTGAAACTTTAAAGTTATCAAGAAATATCCTTGATTTTCTAAGATTCTGATAATGATAATCCACACAACTCTACAGAAACGGAATAAGTATATTAATTCCTGTGGCTGGCATGACGTAAAAGGAAGACGAAATACATAGCCAGGTCATAGGATATCTATCCGTCTTCATGAATACCGCCCCTTCAATAGAGCATGTTGCCATAAAATATTGTTTTTTTTTAATATCAGAGACTAGGATTTCAGTACTCGCTTCGAGACCGGCAGTCCATGGGCAGCATATCGTTACATACAAAATAATACAGGCGGACGGACAAAGGTTTCGCTTTGGCCAAAATATGTACAAAACCCTAAAGAACATTATTTCAGAGTACTTATAAAAACTCATTGCGCTTTCCCCAATAAGCGACCTAGGCACCTACTAGAAAGCTAAGCACGCACCTTTTCCGTATCATGCGAATGGAGCCCATTCTGAATCGGATCGGACCAGTTATGTGGGTAAGAGTGGTCACAATCACTACAAGAGTGGGTCGGGATTTACCGCCAACGTAAAATCTGTACTTAAACGTGGATCGATCCAAACCCCTTTGACGTGATCAGAGTTAATGAACAACCTTTTTTAGGATTCCTTAGCCTTCATAGTCTACTTGACATACTAGAGCTGCGAAAGTGCGGAATACTAGCTGACCCGGCGAACTTCGTACCGCCTATTTTCTGAATTCCTAAAAGACCATTCCATGACACAAAAACAAATCACCAAAATCGCTCCCGGTGATTAGGAGGATTCTAGAACCCGGTCTCAGCGCCACCTACCGGTTCTAATTGCGAATCGAAACCATTCGGGAACCCACTCCAACACACAAAAACAAAATCACCAAAATCGCTCCCGGTGATTAGGAGGATTGTAGAACCCGATCTCAGCGCCACCTACTGGTTCCAACGGGATAAAAAGTATCCTATGTCCGTCTCCTGGTTCTAAGCTAACTCCCCAACAATTTTCAGCCAAACCGATACAGCCATTCTTGAGTCATAAATAGTGTAACTAACACAATTTCTTTTATATATATAGATAATAAAATCTAGGACCCGATCCCAGTGCCACCTACCGGTTTCAATTGTGGATTTAAACCATCCGGGGACCCAATCAAACACACAAAAAAAACACCAAAATCGGTTCAGGTGATTACGAGGGTCTAGAACACGGTCTCAGCGCCACCTACCGGTTCCAAGGGATAAAAAGTATCCTATCTTTTAAGTAGGATCAAACTGCACACGCTGTGCAATTTGATTGAAATTGGTTAAGTAGTTTTGAAGTTTATTGGCAACATCATCGTGACACAAATTTTTATATATATAAGATATCTATTGTGCTTTACGAAAGTCAGAGACCTGCAGTGTATGCTTACGTAGGTGATATACAGAACTATAGATTCTTCTTGTGAAGTTCTTACTACGATAACTTGTTATTAATGTACTCCGTCAGTTTGGGAGCAAATAGTCAACACACCGTCTCAAATCATGTACTTACCGTATATACACTGTATTACGTTGTGTGTAACATGTAATTATTGGTTAAACAATACTTTTACAATACAACTTTTTATTTAAACTCATAAAATTCTCACAATCTAAATCACAGACATATATGGTATAATATTCTTTAATGATTTATGGCCTTACTTATAATCGTTTGTTAAATTTTAAGTAACTTCTGACCAAGTGATTAATGAAAATGGTACCCATAAACTCCTCTTTAGACAATATTTTAGGTACAACCTACGTCAATCATTCAAATTTCGTGTGTCCATGCTCCTCTTAGGAAAATAACAGGTAATACACGTTTATAAGTGAAAAAAAAAGATATTTATTGATTAGGGACTGATTCTGATTCTCTTACTTAAGATATGCCTAATCTTTTCTTAACGAAATTATTATGAGTAAGGCCGTTATTGTTTAAGTTGGAGACACATCAGATTCATATATGTGTTGCATGATGATAGTGTTAAATATATTTATATTTTTTTTGGAACAAATCAAAGAAAGTAATGGACGTTTGAAATATCTAAGAAACCTTAACTATATCAGAATTGACACGCATATTACCCAATATTTCATCCTATCCATATGCGATAATTTAAACATACATTTCACGATTATTATGCCAGCTAAGTGTAGACCTTTTCAAATCATAAAAATCAAATCAGGACAAAAATTTAAATAATCAACTAAAATACCCTCGCAGTTTTCCAGTTCATAAAATACCATACAGAACCTTACAAAACAGGACAGAATGAACGTCGTTTACAATACCTTCTATTTTTCCCCCAACCCTCAGATTTTATTCAAACGCTGCGTTGCCGCTACGATGCATGAAAACAATGTTAATGTTAGCCTTTTGTGTATTTTACGTTTGATAAAATCGCCAGGAATTTTGAAGCGACAGCACAGTGTGGAATGTGTTTACTGTTGTGTTCTTTGTGCATACTTTTATCTGTAATTCGAAATAAAAACCAAAATTTAAGTGAAAATTTCTCAAAAAAATCCCCTAGTTTTTTGACAGTTTGTTCGAAAGAACTCGAAAGAGGGAATATAGTAATATTATCTTAAATTTTAGTGTGTGTGCCATTTCAAATCTTTTAGGGTTCCAAAGATAATAATAGCAGCAACTTGCCTTCCGAGACGGTCTTGTGGGAAACGGAGTTACCAGTAGGTACTCGCCGGAGCTAGTTATCGAAAATAGTCGTACCATACTCTACTGGGGTCGGTCAATTATCACAGACAGGAGTATTGTAGCCAATAAGCCTGATATCTGTTATAATAGAAAATCTGGCGACGAGCAATGCTTGTTGACATCAGTATTCCACATACCATAACCTTGTGAAGAAAGAAAAAGCATCTTGCTTACGAGGTTACCGAGGTAAACGAGCTCCGTGCCGTCCGTCGTCACCATCAACAGTCTTATCGCGAGAGCCGCGACCGTCTTCTAAAGAGGCTCTCGGTAGGAAGCTGGGTGGAGGGCCAGACACAGAAGCAGCACTCTTGGACACAGCACGAATTATGTGAAGGTTCTGTCTCTGGAGCCCTAATCACCGGTAGTTTGGACCCAAGGCCCCGCTGCCGCCGATATCGGTTTTTTTTAATTTTGTGTTTTTTATGAGGTGTTTAAAGAAAAATGCACATTACATGGGAAATAAAGAACGGTAGTTTCAAAAAAATTTAACCAAGGAAAGAATTCTGGAATGAAAGCACCTGTGCTTTGCATACCTATACACTTCGTCTAGGTGTTAGTTTCATTGATTTCGATTTAATTGCGTTTGATTCTGGTGTCAATTATTATCAATAGGTTTATTTTATTTTTATTTATATTATTCTTAAGCTATCTTCTATTATTTAGGGTTTTATTATATTTTTATTTATTTCATAAATATATTTTAGAGCAATTCATTAAAAATGTAATACGTTTTTCCCAGTAATTTATGATTTAAGAGACATCTAGATTTACATTTTTACTAAAAGTTTAGGTAAGCAAAGTATGTAGAAGGAAATAAAATGACTATATATGAAGGAATGTCGATGTACTAACATTAATTAGAAAATATATATATAGTATATATAGTAAATCAAACCAGTTTTGAAAATATTTACACCGCATTTCACAAATGAGGTTTGCATTCAGCTTATTGCTCTGCCGGAATTTTATCAACACAACGCTTTTTTCAATGAAAAGACTACAAATAAGTAAAATTTTAAACAATGAAAACATATTATATTGGTGTAATATTATATACATTACATATTACGAGTATGTAGAAATCAAAAGATATTTAGAAGTCGCGAGAAAAGCTCTAGCTAGATATATTAATTTAAACCATATTTTTAAATTAAAACATTGCGTTTTGCGTTTGTCCTTTGAACGGCTTTTTTTTTTTTTTTTTATTGCAGAGATCAGCAGACAGGCAGACGCCACTTGATGGACAGCGTTACATCGCCTATGGACATTTGCAACACAAAGGTGCTACGAATGCGCTGCTCTCTTTAGGAGCCTGGAACCTGGTCACTAATGCGTAACACAATCAAGTTTATGGCGACATACTCTAGACCAGGGTGTAGCCATCCATCGGCAAATGCCTACACCTGGCTGTGGTTGTTTTTGTCGCCTCTTACGACAGCCGCCGGCCGCAGGAATTGTATTCTTTCTCCGTTCTGCACGATGTACGGATGTGGATGGATGGCTTCTCGCTCCAATGACAATAAATAATACAATAACGATTTTTATTATTTGTTTCTTTGTAATATTTTGAGCAAAAGCTATGTTATGTAAGGATTAATAAGAATTGCATTAAAATAATGCTCTTTTAAGTCAAGATAATATTAAAAGGCTAATATATAAAAAAATATGTAATAAAATTGAAAAGGAATTAGATCCTTTGATGTCTTTGACAAAGTTAACATTATTTTAAGCTTCATGAATAAAATAACAGAAAATGGCATGGCGGATCACAGACTAGAAATTAATATCTAATATATAAAATTCTCGTGTCACAGTTTTCGTTGCCATAATCCTCCGAAACGGCTTGACCGATTTTGATGAAATTTTTTGTGCTTATCCGGTATCTATGAGAATCGGCCAACATCTATTTTTCATCCCCCTAAATGTTAGGGGTAGTCCACTCCTAAATTTATTTAATTATTTTTTAGACAAAATTTTTAATTTCTATTTTTTTATGATACAACATACAAAAATACATACAACCCTAGATTTTCAACCCTCTACGATCAACCCCTATTTTTTACCGGGCAGGACGACGTCTGCCGGGACAGCTAGTCATACTATAGATATTTATATTAAAGATGAATAATATGTATGTATGTATACAGTATAAGTATTAATTTTGTTAATTATATCAGATAGCAGCTAACGTGGCTTTTCATTATTCTAATGGCATCAGTTTGAATCTTGAAGGGAAACGTGTACTAGCTTTTCTTGCACAGCAGACATGTAACGCTTACCTCAAGCTGTTCGTGATGAAAAACATACAACTCTTTTGAGATTTGGTTCATATTAAATGGGAACCAGCTAATCTACATTGTTACTGTTTTAACCGACTTTAAAAAGGATATTCTCAATTCATCTATAATATGTTCGTTACTCGATTTCTCCGTCCATTGTGAACCGATTATCACATTATTTTAATCAAAAGGATAAAGCTATTCAAGTATATGCGCAAACAAAACGTAAAATATTTTTTATCAAAACCGAAAAAGTCGGTTCTAAGTAAAAGAAAAATTACTATATTTTGCAATTCTGTTGTTTTTTTTAATGTTTTACTTGGCGTAAACTTCAAGATGGTGTAGAAATAAGTAGGTTAAATATTTATTTTTTACTATTTAAGTCGAAGACAATTTTGTTTTATATTTTTTAATTAATTGATTTGAATAACGACTAACTTATATTTCTCGTAGTAAAATGAACACCTAGCAGTTGTCACAATGTCACAAAAATAAACTAAATAATCGCGCTTAAAACCGTTAAAACGTAGTTTTATTGAACACTTACCAGGTTACTTTATTGATAATTTGTTAACGAAAAACATTATAATTTAGTTTTAACCCTAACATTTCAATATAAAACAAACAAAGCGATTTGCGTTTACCTTCATTTTGTGCAACGCGCAAGTGAGTGTAACTCACTGCTGGAGTCTGTTTTTCTGAAACCTGCAACCTGGTAGTCTTTGTCTTGTCATCGGACGAGATTACGTTCAAATGCGAGCCTATACATCCATAAAAATATGTACCTTCGTTTTTAAGATAACAGCTGTTAGCCCCCCAAATACAACAATAAAATAAAAATAAAATAAAAGCAGTTTTGCAGCAGTACTTTAAGAAAATACACTAAAATTGAATGAGTATACATGAAAGCGTTGCCTTTGCTACATCGACACACAATTTCATTATACAATAACATCGAATCAAAAACCTCATTTGCTCGGAACACATTAATGGGAAGCACTTAATAGAAAGGCATTGTAAGCGCCACAGGTCATCGACAAAAGCTATATGTGTGTTGTTCAACAGATTTTGTGTTGCAGACGGCAGACAGCATTGACATAAAATAGTTGACGTTAGTTAATGTCTGATGTAGATGTTCCTAAGGTTACATATGTGAATCAAATAGCAAGTTTTAAAATGATAATTATTATGAACAAAGTAGATATAGTAACTTTATGAAGTGCTAACGGTCTCAGTAAACTTTGTCCTGCCCTGAAAAAAATAAATATCGAACCCGATTCCAATGTCACCTACCGGGTTTAATTGTAAATCTAAACCACTAAAATCCAAACACTCAAACACACATATTTCATCAGATCGTAGAATCCGATTCCAGCGCTGAGTATTTTTTTAGATTGACAGGTAACACTATTGAAAGTCCTAAAAACCATGTCACTCTTTTCGCTATATATCTATGAAACGTATGAAAAAGTGTTGCGGTGCTTTATATCCTGAGAATGCCTGTATATTTTTCTTGACGTTATTTATTCAGAATTTTGTGGGAATCATCGTAACATATATAAAGTATACGAGTAATTTGTCTACATAATTTATTGATTCGCGTGGAGATTCATTCATTATTAAAGCAATTTTTTTATGTTTGTTGTTAGGGTTGCCAGACGTGTTCGAAAAAAGTTAAGTGATCTTTTGTTATTATTTCTCTTGACATTACTTGTATTTTATCGATAATTGACTTTTTTAATTAGAATATTTATGTTGATTTAACGTTAAATTTGATTTCATTAATTTTGTACACCACTATGTGGTAGAATGTACTGTGCATCTACAATCATAGATAGATAGATAGATAACACTTTATTATACACCATTACAGAAAACACAAATTAACTAAAATCATGTAACACCTGTATAAACTACATCCTTACAAATAAAGATTGATTGATTGATTGATAAAAAAAAAGAAACAGTTTTATTTATAAAAAATGACATTAATAGTTCCGAAACCTGTTAGACATCACAACAAGCTTAAAAATGTAACTGCAAAACGACTTTCTTTAAGAAATAGTATTTCTTCCATTGATATATTATTTTTTAATAAATTGTCAAATGATTTAAAAACGACTGAACATATTAGTACATCAAAAAAAAACAGAGGTCTTTTGATCCAAAAATCTCATTATTCAGTAGACGAATATATGCATGATAAATTGTAATTATTATATGTATATAAATCCATTAAAATCTCCATCCATTTCCATTTGTTTTTGAGTTTATCCGATACAAACATACAAAATACAAATCTTTCCTCTTTATAATAGATTAAGTGGAATATTAAGGAAAAATTCAAGACGTGAGATTAAAATTATATTTTTCTAAAACATTCGTAGGAAAAGCTTCAGTATTCAGATTGGAAGCTCTTTGCAAAGGCTCATAGCCTCAGAACCACACAGTCCAAACGTTGAACAAAAAATAAACGTCACAAACAAGTAATTTGCACTGAAGGTTGCATATTTGCGCCGTTTGAGTGATGCCGATGTTTCCGCCGCCGAACCGGAAATTGTAATTTGAAGAAAATGTATTAATTAAATTATTTCTTGTTTGTTTAGAAAACGAACGAAGTTAAAAGCGCTGGGCTACAATTAGTCGCAGCTATCATCAGACGCACATCTGTTTGTGACAAGCACATTGTTACCAAGAGTGATCAATTAATAACATATATGTATGTTGTATAGGAGTGAACCTTGTTTGTGGGTCGGTCATACCTGCTCTTATGAGTCGTCAAATTTATACTATATACACCTACATCAAATATTTTACTACCTGTACAGTAGTTCTTGATAAGAGCGCTGTCTGAGTTCTTTATTGTCAGGGCGATATATTGCTATTCTAGTTTTGAATTATTTCAAATAAAATATTATGCTGAATAAAACATTCAACGTATGTTATTGGTCCAACTATATACTAAGGACCGCTTGCATAAATAAGGTTACTTAAATCTATTTAAGAAACACAAAACGTATTTAACACCCTTAAATACAATTAGCGTCATGCACAATACGTTTTGTGTAAAACGTATTTAGGCAGTTTGATATGATTAGCTAATTTTATTTAAAGGCGATCGTTATACAAGCGGCCCTAAAAGTTTGTTTCATATAGGACATTATGGGAGAAATTAAGTAAATAGTGAAATAAACTTTAAGCCGTGCAACTTCTTTTGTGGCGCGGACTCTACAGCAAATTCCCAGTCACATTTTTTTTTACTATCGCCTCTGAGGAGAGGCTATAGTAGACGGAGGCTTCATGTGGTAAGATGGTTTTCTTTTCTTTCAATCTTTTATTTGCCGTTAATAATTTGTTTTTATTTATTATATTTATTTATATCCATTATTTCGTACGTAGGTACGAAATAAAATAGATATAAATAAAATTCGTACACATAATATGCTGCTGTAGCTGCTACGTCATTTAACATAATTATTTAACGCTCACAGACACATGTTGCGCGTGACTCGAATAATTCACAAATTTATTGGAGAAACAAGACTAATCTAACTTTTTTCTTTACGGACTTACCTTGCTGGGCCATAACCTATTACACTGGAACAGTATTATGGAAAGGCACCAGTCCAACCATAAGAATTCTATGAATACTTTATTTCGCGTTAAAAGATCGTCTTAACACAATGACTCACAGCGGAGAAGGGAAGGGGGAAGGCAGCGCCACGAGCTAATAATGTAACATGTTTTTGTCTAAACAAGCTAGGGTATGAAATTCATGGTACCAACAAGAGAGATAAAATAAAAATTAATTCTCTCGGCATGAACCGGTTAATACAGGTTTATATAACACTATATATAAGAACCTCAGCCAGAAAGCCCAGCTTGCCATACACAACGCGGTGCTGGTACCTACGCTCACGTATGGAAGCTAGAGTTGGGTATGGAGCAGAGAGCATGAAAGTAGAGTAAGCGCGGTCGAGATGCGAGCACTGCGCAAAATCTGTGGAGTGACGCTCGCGGACCGCGTTCGTAATACCGAAGTAAGGAAGAGAGTTGGTCTGAAAGAGAGTGTCGGGGGGAAAGGAATGCTCCAGTGGTTCGGGCATGTGAAAAGAACGTATGATGAAAGAATGACTAAACAGATATACAATGCAAAAGTGGATGGATGCAGAAGTCGCGGAAGGCCACGACACACCTTCCATGATCAAATTGATCATGTATTAGCAGAAGGTGATGTCAGGAGCCTTAAGAACAGACGAGTGTGCATGACAAGAGCTATGAATGTCAAAGAAGCAAGTGAGGTGTGTAAGAATAAGCCTGTATGGTACTCTATTGTTCGTGCCTACCCCGCAAGGGACCTGGCGTGAAGTTATGTATGTATGTATGTATATATAAGGCTTAAACTCCGAATGAAATAATTGCCTAAAACCGGTTCTAGCCCTTGTGGAGTGGCATGCAGGTTAACAAATTCATAATAACAATAAATTTCATCCAAAAATGTCTGAGATACAAAGATAGATGATCGGACATGTCAGAAAGCACAAGGTCTCGGTCTATGCCAAACCGACCATGTATCCCTAAAAAGAATAATAAACTTATGGCTTCTTCACATTATTCCCCAAACTCTTTTTCTACGTAATCTTTTAAGTAATAGGCTTAATGTAACAGAAAGATAATAACTACAATCATAATAGAAAGAAAAACTGCAGAGACAACTGTTCTAACAATAAATGGGTATACAACATGTATTACAAGTTATAACCAGCTTTGCGCCTTGTTATTGCTTTCCATTTTAGTTATTGCATGCAAACCAAATCTGCATTTATGTACGTATCGAAGATTATCGGTTTTAGTTAGGGTTGCCAATGTATATTTCTATTATCCTATATTTATGTGTACACTGTACATAGACTAGGAGGGAAAATGAAATGTCAACTTGTATATATGACACTTCAAGAAGTGTTCTCCAAGGGATTTTATTTTGAATAAAAATATTTGAGTTTAATGTCAATAATAATAATCATCAGACAAACAGACACATTGTATATCCGGAAGATAAGCAAGTTACGCTTATGTTGTTGATAATATACAATGGACCACTCTGGGGCCGATCCCAGACACCCAGACCATCCATAGTAAATAACAGTTTTTTTTATCGGAATTAACCACGCTAGGAATCGAACACGGAGCCTCTGCGTTCTAGCGAGTTCAGCCGGCTAAGACTTGCTCGCTCAATCACATAGGCCGTCAAGATTATATAGATATTAGATAATATATCTATATAAAACAGAAGGTAGAATGGGAAGTACATTGTTTTTTTAACTTAGTATGTCTATTTAAAAAAATCAGTGAATCTTACTTAAAATAAATAATTCTGACTTATTACATACTCAATGGAAATCAAAAAGACTTAAGACCATTGATAAAGGATAAATACTAGTATTGAAAGTCGCCCACTAAACACATAAATACTTCTGAAAACCTCCTACGTGTTTAGGCAATTCGTATAATTTTTCTTGAGCTTCTTGATGTTATATTATATAAAATATACTTTTATAAGAAATTAATCACCCATATAAATTGTTTTCATTCTTTTGGGCGTTTTATTATTGAAAACATGTTTCTTAGAAAGGTATTATTAATATTTGACTTTTGGAGGAGCACTATCTAACTATATTACGTGTGTAGTGTATATTTTATAGGTATATATTATATTATGATTATATTTTTTACTTAGGTATTAGGTATTCAGCTGCAGGTCGGTGGTATATTTGCAATTAGATCTTGTCCATCCAATGGTTGCATGGAAAAGATTGCTTTAAACAATGAAGCATTGTATTACCTTATAGTATTTAAGTTTACCGTGATTTTTTTCTTGGGTGTTGGTTACAATAAAGTGTATGATATTTTCAAATTAGATAAGAATTGCCTGTGGGCCCAGACAATCGTGTAGAAATTACACTACTACCACTTTTTAATGAAGGCTGTTAAACTTATAAATTATGCCCAATTCTTACATTTTTAACTAATACAAATATATATTTTATAAATATGTATGTATATATATAATATAAAATGTATTTTAAGTAGGTATATTTAATCTATAAAATACTTTAATATGTATTTGATTTAGGTTCCATCTAATGTTTTGTAACACCGTTCTCCGTGCAGGAACGAAAAGATACTACTAATTACTGCCGCCAGGTGGCCTGTAGTAAGAGGCGATAAAACAATGGTCACCCCTGGTCTAGAGTATGCCGCAATAGCAACTTTGGTTTGTGTTCTGGCATCAGTAGCCAGATTCCAGTTTCTTCTTCAAGGGCGGCAGCACCTCTGGTATTGCAAATTTCCATAGGTGACGGTAACCATTTCCCATCACAGTTGGGCCGTCAGCCTGTCTGCTGTGCTTCAGCAATAAAAAAAGCACCTATATCGCCAGATTAGTTTAAAATATTCTTTAAGTTAGGTTGTCTGGAAGAGATTCCTTTGTGTGACAAGGCCGCCTATTGTTTTTACCATGACAATATTTTAATCGTACACTTATTATAATTGTTTATTTGGTGAAAATAAAGTGTTATTTATCTAACTAAACAAGGAAATTTACAGATTTTCAAGCCCTCTTATCGTATAACACCAACCGATCCGTCACTCATGTTCGATATTTCAGAACAATAGCATCCCTAAAATCGAGTACATAATATCACAATATGATAGACAATATTGGAACAGATTACATTGTGTAATTGGATGGAAATGGTTTTCAACATGAGGTGGGTTCCCGGACTTTAACTATGTGTATATGAAGTTATAACTCGCAATGCGTATAATATTAGTTTTGAATTGGACTTCGGAGGCAGCCGCACGTGATAATACCACAGAAACACTGAAATTCAATTTATGTAATTTCACTACAATTATCATGTAGTCATTGACATTGACACACGAAATATATTAAAGAAACCGTTAATAAAACTGCTTTAAGGTTATTTAAAAATTAACGATATGTATATACATTTTAAGTAAAAATGTTTCTGAAAAACCATTGAATTTTTAACAGAAATACAAAGCGTGTTTAAAACAGAAAATTTAGTGTCCAGAAGAAAATCAAATATAATAGTACTAAATCATAAACCAAAAGGTTCATAGTTGAAGTTTCACTAGGCTTGGATTTTTTTGGTCTTTTGGTTTTTTAGTCTATATATTTTATAAAACGTTTACTGCTAAGCAAAACAGTATAATTGCGGCCATTGCTAGCAGGGTACAAGAAGCAAAATAATTACATTTGGAGCAACTTTAGAATATATGCCGGCTAGACTTTACGGCTAACTTTTATCCGTGCACGAACGGAGAAAGAATACAAATTCCTGCATCCAAGCGGCCAGTCGTAAGAGGCAGTGGTGGATTTACACTAGGGGCAGTCGGGGCTAGTGCCCAGTGTGGCAAATTTTCTAGGGCGGCAAAATTTGGAAAGTGAGAAAAATAATTCTATACAATATATAACTAATTCTTTTAAATAAACATTTTATCTTTCAAGAAATATATTTTAAGTATTATGTATCAAATTAAAATTTTGTATATTATAATATAGGAAATTTAAGTAAAAACTGTTCAAATAGTTTAATTAATTTATGTCCATAAAGGTTTGAAAAAATTAAAGTTGATATTTTTATTTTCTGTAATTGATAAATTTATTTTTTTGAAGAATTAAAAACTTTCATTGATTAATGAATTTTTCTAAAATTGGAGAATTATCCAATATATAATATATTATTATAAATATAATATATATTAATCATATTTATTTATTTATTATGTATTATATATAATACATAATAAATTTCCTGCAATCAATTAGTTATTCTAATTCTTAAAAAATAAGATATCAAAACTATGAAAATAAAATTTAAGTCATAGGGCGGCATTTTCTTCAGTGCCCCAGGGCGGCACAAATTTAAATCCGGCCCTGGTAACAGACGACAACACAACCCACAGCAAGGTGGTAGGGTATTTGCTCAACTGGATGGCGACCACCCCTGGACTAGAGTATGCCGCCACAACAACCTAGGGTTGTGTTCCGGTATTAGTGACTAGGTTCCCGTCTCCTTTAAGAGAGCAGCAGCGCATTTGTAGCACCTTTGTTGTTACAAATATCCATAGGCGATGGTGACCGCTCATCTCTTGGCTCGATCAAGTGGGCCGTGTGCCTGTCTGCTGAACTCCTGCAATAAAAAATAGACACAAGTAGACACAAACTCAATCTTTTAAGACTTCTAGTTCAAAGATTATAAAAAATGTCTACATAAACATACTAAAACTTAACTGCGCGTATTGCATATGTTTCTTGTCAGTTATTCTTCTTAAGCCGCACTAACATTTTGTAGTGTATATCGATATGGAAATAAACTTACCTATGTAAAAATTAAAGGGTTTTTATGAAGATTATACATAGCGATACAATGTGGCAACGCCGCCAGATTTTTGGGAACGTTCGTGGTAAATGACAGTGGTTTGGAGACCAATATTTATCTTAAGCAAATTTTCCCTTATTTATTTAATTTTTAATATAATAAAATAATATAATAAAACTATACTAGTTTGTAATGTATTTGTACGTTTATATTGTATTTGTATAATATAGTTACTTTTTAAAGAATTACTTATTATACAGGTAAGTTAATGTGTGTGTGGTTTTTTTAAAACTCAAAAAAATGTGTCTAAATTTTAAGTTTTTTAGTGTTTAATTTAGGAGCTTCTCTCGTGCATTTTATAACTGCGTAATACAATATAATTCTCACACGTAGCAAGAATTTGTTATCAGTGAGACTAAAATACACAGTAGAAGAATATTGTGCCGGTAAATCGTCGACATACCATCTCTGGCTTTAAATAAAATACGAAGTTACTGTCTCAATAATGGCGACTGTAGCAAGGGACGAACTTAGGGCCGATTTGTAAATCAACCAGATAAAAGTTGTTCATAAAATATTTAATATCATATTAATGTAAATTTTCTGAAGTAAAGTAGTAAACTGTACTTCGGAAAAATTAAAATTGCAATTGCATTAATAAAACAGTTGAATGGTTACACTTTTGAATTCATTCAAGTTATAATTTATTTGACTTCAAAAACTAAAAAACTAAAATGTATAAAATATCTTATTTCTAAAGCTATTATTATTAATATATATTATCTAAAACATCTTAAAGTCGGTGCTTAGTAATTTGCAAAATATAGTAATTTTTATTATGTTTTACTTTGCACCGACTTCAAGATGTTTTAGATAATATATATTAATAATAATAGCTTTAGAAATAAGATATTTTATACATTTTAGTTTTTTAGTTTTTGAAGTCGGTTTTTTTAAACAAAGTTTTTATTTTTTATTTGTTACTTTTTATTGTCTAGCTATGTATTGGTGGACCTACGAATGGTGCCACGCTTGTTAAAAAATATAGGTCCCAAGAAACGGGAACAAAAAAAATGTTCGGAAAATGAAAACAACTGGGCCAAACTATGTCAAATTTTTAGGGGACCACATGGCAGCTATTCCGCGTCGAACAAAAAAAGAATCACTTAAATCGAATCATAAATCTCAGAGTAATCGGTGTACATATGGAACGAAAAGGAAATTTTTTTCATAAAAAATGTTCATAAAATGAAAAATACTGGGCCAAACTATGTAAAATTTTTAGGGGACCAATTGGAAGCTATTCCGCGTCGAAAAAAAAAGCATCACGTAAATCGGATCACAAATCACGGAGTAATCGGCGAACATACATAAAAAAAGCAAAAACAAAAAAAAGATCCCAACGAATTGAGAACCTCCTCCTTTTTTCAAAGTCGGTTAAAAAATCAATTTAGTCTATAAAATAGTAGGGATACCTAAATAAGCACAATAGTGAATTATAAAATAATTGCCGATCATACATATCCCGCCCATGGGATTGAATCTGTCGATTACAGGATACCGGACAATATATCGTTTACCTTGGGAGTCCAATGTGAAGTAGCAGTTCTTACACCATCAGTTTCATGTTATTGGGATGAATAAAATTGTCTGATTTCGATACGATTTGCGAACGAACAACCGCTTACATTCTTTTTTAATGCCATAGAACAATAACATTTTTGGAATTAAATCCTAAAATAGCACGAAAGTTTGCTCTGCTACTCTTATTACGGCTTAGCTTGTTGCTGTATCGGAATCATATTCGACACAACGCTGATTTTCACTGCAAATCTTCCTTCTGGCGTAAGACCTAACGAACCAATTTTGTTTAACTAATTCTACTTGTGTAGTATTTAATTAGTCAATCAAATAAAAAAATAAAATAAAACCAACAATAAAATATTTTGTTATTTCCATACAAAAAAATCCATTGCCCTGCTCGAAATAACTTTGATTATAATATTCGCAAAGTAACCTGTCCTACGTGGATGAAGTCGCGAACAAGTGCTAGTATCGTAGTAAATTTGTCTAATAAATTGTTACCTATCTAACACATTTTAATAGGCCAGACTAAACACAAACCGAAAAAAGTCAGAGATCCGTCTCTGGCACGGGAGGAAGCAACAGATTGTGACATAACCCGAAGCCCCCGTTGGACTGTATGAAATCGATATAACCGTATGATAATCGAGCCCATAAAGCTAGGGTTGTCATACGTCTGGCATCATAAATATTCAGTATGCAAAGACACGTTTGAACTGCCCGTAATTTCTACAACTCAAGGTCAAACCGGGCATGTGCGGAGCCGTGTACAAAGCATGAAGGGACACTTTTCTACAGCATCATAAAAATATAAAACAGTACCCAATATCTCCTAATAAAACTGGTTAATAGATATTGTTCAAACATTCTTTGGAAATATATTATTATCTATAATATTATAAAATTCTAAAGATGCCATGTTTGTATGATCGGCACAACTGATTTATGACCCACTCAATTTGTTTCATTGTACATTGAAGCTGTTTAAAAAAACAACTGGAATAGACTATAAAAACGATTGAGAATACTATGCAACTTTTTTTAGATTTCTTGTCTGTTTGTTCGGGATTTAGATAAAAACTACTCGGCCGATTTGGAAGCAGTTTTCGTTAGTCGACAGCTAATTGACTTAAACTCTGAGCTACTTTTAAAACTGGGAATCCAGGGGAAATTTATGTGGGATTGATTTAAAATGGCCAGGTTACAAAAAAATCGAAGTTTAATGACATTTTTTTACTGATTAATGACAAATTTTATGTAATAACATGTGTGATAATTTTAATCCCGGGAATCTCTCGGAAATTTTCCAGGGAGCAGTTTAAAGTTGTTCGGTTGCTTAAAATTTGGCTTATTCCCACACAATTATCACTGAAACGTTGGCTTACATTCTTTTTTAACTCTGCGGTATTTTGTGTCCTGGGTATCCCGCGGGAATTTCAAGTCAAGCGTCGACGAAGTTGGGAGCATATCGTAGTTTTATAATAAATGCAAGTAGATGGCAAAACTTTGTTGTTATAAAATACTCAAGTCTGTCTCGATATAAATTGAAAATCGTAAAATGATCGGAGCGTTATCTATTCGACTATGCCTCGGGAACATAAGTTTATCTCTGAATGAATGGTATCTCATATTGCCTTTTTTTATATCTGTGACAATGTGTATCCAAAATTTCATGATGATCTCTTGCATAGTTAAGGCGTGATAATACATATTAGTTAGAATAACATACATAAATGTAGAATAGGTGAGTTTACGTTCATATATGTTACTATTAGATAATTTGTTACCAAAATTTACTTAGCCGAGAATCGAACCCTAATCTTTCGCATTCATTCATATCAAGTCATTGTCAATTTATTTTTTTAAATCTGGTAACCCTACACAAAATTGAAAATACGAGTGACAACTCAGCCATCCTTCTCAACCGACTTTTATGGTCAGTCATTTATCTTTACATGATGCATGAATATGATAAAAAGCACACAATCAGTTAAATGTAAGAAGCGTGTCATCTCTATCTTTATTCCTTATTATTTTTATATTGAATTCATTTTTCCAAAATTTTTCGTAAATAAAATTTATAGTTTTCGAAATTGTAAGCTACTAATTCAAAAATGTTTTTGCTGACCTTGATACCTACTATTAAAATTATATGCCAAGCATTGCTATACAGCGTGGTAATGCAGCCAGCCTTCTGGACACGCTTCTAGCTGCTTTGCTTTGCTTTACATAGTTTTCATTATTAGTTATCAGTTAACTTATCTAGAACTTGGATTATTTTAGTATATAATTGTAATTTTTTAAGTAAGTATAGTTTTCTTGAAGTGAAACTTCTTTAAAATGTTTTTAATTTGATACTTGATGAAACGAAAAAGCCACACCAAAAAGCGATAAACACATAACTACACGACTGAGCCTACGAGAAAATGAGATACGACTTTTACATTATGCAGTTCAGATAAGAGGGTCCAATAAGACTGATGATTACACATAGGTCCAATGTTTATTTTAAATTGTAATGTGTTTTTTTATTGCAGGAGTTCAGCAGACAGGCAGACGGCCCACTTGATGGAAAGTTGTTACCGTCGCCTATGAACATTTGCAACACCAAATGTGCTACAAATGCGCTGCTGCCCTCTTAAGGGAGTCTGGAACCTGGTCACTAATGTCAGAACACAACACAAGGTTGTAATGGCGACATACTTTAGACCAGGGGTGGTAGTCATCCAGTCGGGCAAATGCCCTACCACCTGGCTGTGGGTTGTTTTGTCGCCTCTTACGACATCCGCCCGGCCGCAGGAAATTGTATTCTTTCTCCGTTCCTGCACGGATAAAATATGTTGATGGATGTAGGCTAAAGGAATTATATATATAAGAATAATAAAAGTTAGAGGAGAATTATCTGTGAGTATATTCTCTGAGTATAACTCAAAGGGCGCGGGTTCGATCCTGGTTGGAACGCATGCATCATTTAGGCTATTTTCTGACCTAATGTGCATATTGTTACAATTACTACGTGCTAATAACGGTGAAGGAAAAAACGTTGTGATGCAACCTGCACATCGAGATTACTAATGTGTCAAACCTACCAACCTATACATGGTAGAGCTATCCTCAAATCAGTATCATGATTACAGCTCTTAGGGTAAGCTCAGTCGGTGTGATACCACGCTCTCACAGAATATCGGCGTGAAAAAGTTAGCCTTATGCTAATCGTGTTTCGGCGATAAGAGAATTCCTATTGCCCACGTCTCTCTCCTCCTATGCCATTCTTCTTGTCTGATCCCTGATCTTATCCTCTTATCCGATCTTCTTTATCCCATCCTAATTCAACTATTCAAATAACTCTTCTTCAATAAGATTCTGAATGAAATGTTAGATCTGCCTTTCACTAAATTTAAAAACAAACCAAAAAGTATCTATGTCAAAAAGTATCTTATTTTGTATATTTTTTATCTTACTAAGTGTGTAAGGAATTTATGGAGGTACGTTGCAGTATAAAATTTTAGTTTGTGTATATTTTATTATAACTATAATAATATTTTTCTGTCTTTTATTCTTTCTTTATACTACTGAGTATGCACTGTTTGCTAAAACTTCATTAATTTTTCGAAAAGTAATTGTGTAACATATTTGTACATAAATATTTTACAAAAAAACGTTTGAGTTAACAAAATTTCAATTAGACGTGTTGCTGGGGAGTTTCTTTCCGCTCTTCTCCGTAACAACGATAATATGTTGCGAAGCGGTGTACATAGACTAGGAAGTAAAATTATATTTTTACTTTTATGACCTTCAAAAAGTGTTCTTCAGTGGAACTTATAAAAATAAATAAATACAATGTTTTGTCACTTTTGAACCTTTAATTTCTCAGTATATTAGATGTAACCTTGTTTATTGTTAGATCGTGTATTCCCTAGTTTAAATATAATTAAATACTACAAATAAATTAACTTATAAATGAGAAAATTGTATACAAATAAATAAACTAAATTATAAAAAAATTACACTACAAACAAAAAATTAGAAATTAAATACTACAAGTAAAAGATGTAGTCCAGATAGCTGTCGGAAAGAGCCAAAATGCTGGCCGCTTGTAGTATTTAATCATATTTAAACTATGGTATACACAATCTAATAATAAACAATCTTACATTTAATATATTGAGAAAACAAAAGGAATAAAAAAAAATTGTATTTGAATATGAATTTAAACATTCTTGGTGTTGCTAACGTCTATAGGCACCGGTAACCATTTACTAGAAAATGCTTATAATATCGAATAAGATTATCAAAGCTTTGAAATTGTACTAAGTAATGTACGAGTATAATGTAAGTCCAAAATTTGCGGTAATAAATATCAACTCTCTGCTTCAAGGAATTTGCAAATTTAACTGAGTAAAACAATCTGTTTTGAAATATGAAAATGATACTTTAGATAAATTTTAAATTAGATTGTAAAGTAATAAATTCAAATACATACATTAAATATAATTGTGTTAACAAACCGTCGAACTGCACTATTGCACCCAATGTTCGTTCAACCAGACGTTGTATAGGTATATTAATTTAGTTGACATACACGCTTAATTAGACTAAAGATACATTACACAGGCAATATTAGTTTAGAATTTTCGCAGAGCAATACTGCGGGAAACGTAGTTATGCAAACTAGAACTAACCCACAACTTTGGCAAACTTGACTAAGTATACAAAACTGTTCTAAATACTGTATTTTATTTATGCTAAAATATCTCCCACTTCCTATTCCCGGAAGGGTAAATTTCGTAAAAGAACTTTTTGTTATTTTACCTGTTTTGGATGTATGAGACCCCGCCCACAGTTGTCCGTTGTTATTTTCTCTACAATACAAGCGAAGCTTGCTTACCAGTCATGTATGATGATGTGTTGTTAGTCATAATAATTTTGTCAAGTTTTTCTTGTTACCGTTATGGAAAATCTTTGTGATTTTTTCCCTTTTCTTTATTTTCACATAAATCTCAAATATTTTAATTCATTTATTTTCGTAGATAATAATAATGTTCTTAAATTATTATTGTATTTTTTAAAGTTGCTATTTAATAGATCATGTACGAGTGTTGCGGCACGATTTACCAACGGAAGATACACACCGGCCCAGTCCAGTATGAAATCAGGACGCTCGCGCCGGTGTGTACACGCCATATCAAAAATTGCTCATGACAAACGCTCTATATAATTTACTAGAGGTTGCGACAGACGTTAACCGATAAATAAATATGACATACACAAACAGATGAACAATCGACATGGCAGTGGCTCCTATTTTTTTTTCAGTTCAACAACTTTGTGTCAAAATATAGTTTTATACAAATGCTCAATTAAAGCGTACTCGTTGAAGCGTAGGAAGTCTTCAATGAAGCACCTTTTGCTTGAAATATGCGTAATTTAATATATTACGATTTTACAATTGATTTTTCTTGCGCGTTCAAATCGACGTCGTTCCGTAGAGAATCTTTATATATTCAATGTACTCTTTGGTAGTGAATCGAATGTTGGCCGTAGACAAAGAGCGTTCGTCATAGCAATTTTTGATATGGCGTGTACACACCGGCGCGAGCGTACTGATTTCGTACTCGGCTGGACGGTGTGTACCTTCCTTTGGTAAATGGTGCCGCAACACTCGTACATGATCTATTAAATACCAACTTTAAAAAATACAATAATAATTTAAGTACATTGTCAACAAAAATATACTATTAAATTTATAAATTAGTGTAAGTATGTATATTTAAATTCTACAGTCCTATCATTTTTCTGCTCCACCTTTATCGCCAGATTAGTTAAGAATTTCTTTTATGCTAGGTTGCCTGGAAGAGACCGCTTTTAGCGATAAGGCTGCCTGTCTTTTTGCCAAGAAGTATTGTAATTATGCATTTTGTTTTTGTATTTGTTTGTTTTGGTGAGCAATAAAGTGTTATCTATCTATCTAGTATAACTATTATAAGTAATCGTGTTAGAGTGAGCCCTCCAAGAGCAAAGGTGTGATGTAGTGTGTGAAAGTAAGTTTGATTTGAAGTTTACAAGGATCAAGCCAACTGGGAAGATCCATTTTTCTATATACTTCATAAGGAACTAGGTCGAACCATCTAATGTAAAACACAATACACGTTAAAAGGTTGTTTCGATTAAATTAAAGGGTGAACGGGCCGCAGTACTTCGGCGCACATTTGCATCTAAACGAACAACGTTCGTTACCAGGCCACGCCTACCAATGTTTATTAAATTCAAGCTTACATTAACATCCCATTTGTTTAAAAGAGAACATTACTGAAATGAGGATTCTTTCTGCTTTTATATTGTGGATTTAAATATTTTTAGAATATTGTGCAACAAAACCAGGATTTTGAATTATATAGGTCAGGACCACACTGTGTATATAGTTTATGACACATTTCTGTCTCCATCCCAAGGTTGTTTGGAAGAAATCCCTGTCAGCGGGCCACGCTTTGTGCCTAATTCTGAGCTGTTCATGTAGATTGTTTATTTAATTTTCTATCCGTAATTTTCTTACTTTCTATCCGTGCTGGAACGGAGAAAGAATACAATTTCCTGCGGCCGGGCGGCTTGTCGTAAGAGAGGTGACATAACAACTCACAGCCAGGTGGTAGGGTATTTGCCCGATTGGATAGCCACCACCCCTAGTTTAGAGTATGCCGCTAAAACAACCTTGAGTTGTTCCGGCATTAGTGACCAGGTTCCAATCTCACATACGAGAACAGCAGCGCATTTGTAGCAACTTTGTTGTTGCAAATGTCCATAGGCGATGGCAACCGCTTTCCACCAAGTGGGTAGTCTGCCTGTCTGCTGAACTGCAATAAAAATATTGTACAATATTGTATTCAAAATTTTTACTCAGCTTAATTTTGCCTTTCCCGACGTTTATCGCAGTAACTAATATTGCAACCTCGACAATACTATCCAGAATTCTATAAGTAAAAATGACAATTGCGTGTCAATCCACAATCAATGAAGGTTTCCGTATGAGTAACGTCTATTTATTGTCATTTCACTCCAGAGGATTTACTCTCAAACGTACTTCGTCTTATTATTCGACTTAAACCTCCTTTTGCTAAATTTTTAGATATTTAAGCGCATTTCTCTACATTCCATTTATTTTTGTTTAATATAAACTTTTTCGTTGTAGTTGTAAATAAATCTTAATTATATCTTTTTTTTTTAAGTTTTATTGAACTTTTCGGTCCGGTTCGACGAAAAGGAAAGACGAAAGGTGTTTGAGAGTAAGCCCTCAAAACCTTGGAGAACATTAAAAGAAAATACCCCATAACAGAAAAACTTTTAATTGTACTTATCTATGTTTTTATGAAGAACTCGGTATTTTGCACGCGCATAGAACGTTTATTAAAATATAAATTCCTTGAATTTAGAGAGAGAGAGAGATAATTCTTTATTGCATACCAAATCATACAATTACAAAAACAGACCATATTTCAATATTTTCTAGGCAATACAATAGGCAGCCTTATCGCTCAAAGCGATCTCTTCGAGGCAACCTAAATCAAAAACAAATTTGAATCAGGCGACGTCACCTACATCGTCTGATTCAAAATTGCAGGAAAAATGCAATGGACACATAAATAGTCAAACTAATTTAACAAATAAATATACAAATACATACGTATATACATAACCATAAATATAATATATGTATACAATAATATATTACAAAATACATATGAATTTATTTACGATCTCAACTTCAAACAAGGTTTTATACATAAAATAGAATATATTTCTATTACCAAAAATGAATTTTACATGTAGCATATGGATTTAAATTAAATTTCTGTGTAACAGTCGTATAATAAGATTATTGTTGATAGCATACATGTAAGAAGATTCTAACAACTTATATCTTCAAAAATGTTGTGATGAGCGAGCGAGATATTGGTAAACCCCTCAAGCTTTCTTCTTCAGCCAATCTCAGTCCACTGCTGGACGTAAGCCTTTTTCCTCATCCAGTCCATGCCGGCGATCTTGCACAGGTCGCCTTAAGCTTTAGCACCTTGAAATTATGTTTTTTTCCATCTCAAATTTGAAACCATATACGTATTCCAATACATTCATGAGTTTTTATTTTAATTAAGAACAATCAAAAGTTCTAACCAGAGTTGTTTGGGCTACTGTCAAACTTTTTAAGTTTAACCCAAGTTTATTTCCTTGGGTCTGTCGTAGTTCTAACTTTATTGGTGTCGTAAAATAGTTTAGCAGTGTAGTTTACTTAAACCGTGTAATAACCGTTAAAGAGGTGTCCGATACCCAATGCTTCAGAACGTAATTTGCATCTAAACGAGAATAGGGATGCAACAAATGATATCGAAACAAATATTATATCAAAATTTTAATACATATCTCTAATCGATATATTGCTTATCCTATCTCGATATATCGATAAAAATCAGCTCACATTACATTTCTAAGTTTAAAATTGTAATTAAAAGAAAAAATATCGGTTTGTGACAATCTTAGTGAAAAAGTTAAAGTTATACTTATTAGGTATATCCCGATGGTAACGGTACAGATGGTATTATTCAATACGTCAATGTCGATAGTATGTAAGCTATTATATATATATTCGAAATTATATCGATATCGTGCCGACAGATAATGTCGGTATTTTGATATATCGATCCAACCCTAAACGAGAGCTAATAACTTAATTATGACCGCAACCAGTCATCCGACTACCGTTGGCATAAAATTGTAATACTATAAAAACTGGATGAGAAATATCTATTACTTAATCATTCCTACCTTATAGTGTTAGAGAGAGAAATGAGTCTCCACTTGTCCATTTACATAAACTTAACCAAACGCATTGGTTAGACCAAATTTTTTACCTCCCCGTTTCGTTTGCGTACCGCTGTCGAGTGGAACAATTTGCCGGAGTCCGTCTCCCTCGATTCATATAAATTAGAGGTCTTCAACTCACGAGGGTATATGAGTCTACTAGATAAGCGTGATCCAAACGCGAACCTATGCCATGATAAAAAAACCATTCATATACAGATCGGTTTAGAGTAATGTTTATCTAATGTATGTTTAAGCAAAATATTAGTGCATTTTTTACAGTAAATGTAATTTTTTATTGCTTCCTCTTTAAATGATGATTACCTGCACTTGAGGAATAATTCACTCTCTAGTTCGGAACAAAAATTTGTTTGTATTTCTTAGAACTATTATTATATCTCTACGTTTTTGGAAATAGAACTATGCAGCAAAATATTATCCTGCAAGTTCCTGCTAAAAACTCCTACTTAGGGATGTATTACAGCAATGCTGGAATCATTGTCTTTGCTACAGCTCCCTGAGCCGGTTGTACCGGTGTAAAACCACATTCTCACAGAATATGGGCAGCAAATGATTATTTCGAATAAATGTATTTTTTATGGATAGTGAGAGTTCCGGGGGCCAACTTTCTTCTCACCCCTACGACATCTCCTCTACCATATCTTCCACCTATCTTATCACCCTTTCGCATTCTAAAGCTGGTAACACGTTAGGAACGCGCCTTGTGATGCAAACGTCCATAGGAGACCGTAACCACTTTCCATCAAGTGGGCCTATTACTAGTTTGCCCTCTGCAGGAAATATTTTTTTAACCAACTTTCAACACGCCTTTTTTCCGTCAATTGTGGAACCGCCTTTCATTTTTTTTTCTTTATTAGAAAAAGTATGCATCTGAGGTAGTTCCATTGTCACCAAGTCATTGATGAGTGGGTTTCAGGGAAATCAAGAGAAACCCGGAACGTCAAGTGCTACACTCTTCGAAAGGTAAAATTTGTATTCGCGTTTCAGTAGTATAATTTCTACAGGTGCTTAAATATTATTTCTAAAGCTATTCAAGCAACTAAACAGTAGAATTAAAAAAAACTCACTTCAACCTAAAAAGCAAAATAGAAATATTTTCTACACCATCCACCATCTTGTAGTCGGTGTTAGGCAAAACATAAAAAAAACAAAATTGCAAGATGCACCGACTAAGATGTTGTAAAAATATTAATTATGCTTTTTACGGCATTACTTATAACAATCTCGTTAAGAAACTATGAGGCATCTCTCAAGTAAGAGAATCAGAATCCTTCCCTAATCAATGAATATCTCTTTTTTTCACTTATAAATGTGTACTGTGCTATGTGTATTAACGTAGGTTGTACCCAAAATATTCGACAAAAGAGGAGTTTATGGGTGAGATTTTCTTTAATCAGTTGCTGAGCAGTTTCTTTAAATTTAAGAAGCGATTATAAGTAAGGCTATTAGTTTTTAACAATAACATTTTATATCTATGTAAATCCGATCAAGATATATACTGTAAATAAATTCCATTGCAATCCCTAAAGTTTCCAACGGGGTCCGAACTTGAGAGCACAATTTCATTTCATGCTCAAGGGACCCGGACTGATAATTACACAAATTAATTTACATCAATTTCTTAACAAACTCCCCCGTTTAAGAGTGCTCTCTGAACAATTGGGGCAAAACTGTGTTGAGGATCATTTTAGTGAGGTTTCGGGGACAGTTGTGGTAATGTTAATACTACTTGTAGGCCTTTTATTCAAGGTTCTACTAATTAATATTGTGTACTAAAGTACTAAAACATAAGGTTCAATTTTGGATATTTTCGTATATGAACTTTGGAGTAAGTAGCTCCAGGGGAGATGTCAACGCGTTGTTAGCCTTTAGGATGGGATAAAAATGGTAGTGGGATGAGCAAGAGGGATCAGACAAGATATGACACAGGGGACTGATATGGGATTACAATAGGGGAAAAGAAGTAAGAGGAGAAATTGGATGTTGGAGCATGACCGGTTCTAATGTACTATGAGGGGAGCCGCAAACGCAGCAATCACCCGTCAGTCCTCCTTATAAAACCAGCGGCCCTGATACATACAATAAACTGTACATCGTTTTCTTTGTCGTGTATAAGCGTGTTGTGTTTTCAAATAAAGCTCATTCAATTAGGACAGTCCACTAAGTACTCCAAGAGCCCTATCACATCCGAGAGGACCCTAAACACTTGGCTATCGAAATTCTCACTCATCGTGTCGGATACAAATCCGGCACAGTAATATGCTGAGTGCAAACTTTGTTTTTTAAAAATGCGGGAACGAATTCTCAAAATTTGTGTATTTAATCATAATATGTATTGTGTCGCTATATCTTTAAATAGTTTTTTCTTTCTTTTCTCTTCTTTCGTCGAGCGAACACGACTAGCACAAGGCTAATTATTCACGCTGGTATTTTGAAACACATATAAGGCAAAAGCTGAAAATGTTATTTGTACGGTTCAGTCTAGTCCATTAGAAGTGGAGTAAGTAAAATAAAGTATTATTGGATTATCTTCGTAAGCCAATAGAAAGAAAGATACCAATTTAGCAAGAAGGGTGGAGTAAACCTTTTATTCGCCTGGATTTTTTATATTATTTTAGACGTAAACAAAAGAGCACAGCAGCGGAGAGAATAACGAGATTTTGACAGGAATTTGTTGTGATCTTTATGTGTTTGTATTGTATTTGTTCAAAATAAAGTATTGTAGCTTCTCAACAGGTCTAGTGAAATATAGCTAGCTGAGTATGCGAATACACACAACAACTCTATATTTTGACGTGACGATAAAAGTATATATAGTCAGTCGCGTTATTGAAAAAATACACTTACAATTAAGTTAATTCAGCAAACTCTGTTTGTGAAGAAAGATGTGCAAACTTATTGTTGGAATGTGCTGGGTATTAAAATAAAAGTTAGTTACTTATGAACAAACACAAATGAAGCAAAACAGATATAAGCATAATTCAGTGTCATGTCAGGGCCTACTTCGGAAGTAGCTTTTTTATAGCTCGAGTACGGCAAACAGGCTGACGGCCACATGGTGGAAAGCGGTTACCGTTGCCTATGGACGTTTGCAACATTAGAGATGTTACCAACGCGCTGCCGGCCTCGAAGAAGTTTTATGACACCCTTTTTGAAAACCTCTATATCGTAGCGCTGTGGGAAAACCTCGGCCGGGAGCTCATTCCAAATCCCCAAGGTACGCAAGAGAAATGTTCTACAGAACCGCTGCGTACATCAGCGAAGTGGCTCAAGGAAGTGGGGGTGAACTCCCAACCGATGGCGAGCAGTGCGATGGTAGTAAGGGGACTAAGGCACCATTCTAAACAGTTCTTCGGAACACTCCCCGTTATACAGTCGAAAAGCTAAAGATTTTATTCAATATTGTTCCTCACAAGTAATTTATTTAAATTTAATTCGGTTTTTTTTGTAATGTAGATGTATTTTATTTTGATTTAGAATATTTTGTTTAGACAACTAACATTTTAAATTGAACTTTCACACGTTGTAATTTATACAGGATAAGCTCCTAAGTAGATTGCCTAATAAACGACCCTTCAAGATTTGTTTTTACGTGTGCGGGCTGGTGTGTGGTTATATACATTTATATGGATGTAAATGTTGTAAGAACCACAGAGTATGACGTCATAGGGTCGTTCCAGGTAAAAGGTGCGCTTAAAAATTTATAATATGATAAACAATGGGTGAGATTCAAGCTTTAATTTGAGGTAGTATAAAGGTGAAAATATTATATTGCAGCCGAATGGAGTAATTTTATAACGTTGTAGACTTCAGATGAACAAGGTAGCTCTCATAGTGAAGCCGGCTAAAAAGACATGGATTTTGAAATAGGAAGCCGTAGAAGAATAATTAATCGAATTCGTATGGATAAAGATGGAATACTTTCCAGTAGCAAACATTTTAAAAAACTCCCCGATTTTGAAATATTCTTCATTGATGCTCCGCTCCTATTGGTCTTAGCGTGATCATATATAGCGTTCCTCGATATGTGGGCTATCTGACATTAAAATAAATTTTCAAATGACACCAGTAGTTCCTGAGATTAGCGCGTTCAAGCAAACAAATTTTTCAGCTTTATATATTAGTATATGTTTACGCACACAAGTTTGTTATTTTTTAAAATTTAAAACAAATACGACTTCAAAAGTAACTAAACAGCAAAAAATACAGTAGTACAATATATAAAAGTCTTGAGATACAACTATGGCTCATAACGACTTTTTTTTACAAATACTATATATTTTTTGACGAAATATTAGCCCCAAAGTTATGAGAATTGTGCCTCTCTCCTTCTACTTTTAAATTATGATCTGCATTTTTGAAAACGCTAAAAATAGTTTTATAAGTTCTTCTTTGTATACATTTTTTAAATAATCGTTTAGGGAGAGTTTGAGGTACAAGTTATTATTACGAAGCTAAAGGATGAAAATTTCACAAACTGAATGTTAAGTACCAGGCAAGCATTTTTCAAAAGAGTTGCAATATTAAACAACATATTCCAGTTGTTAGGTACTTATATATACTTACACACAATGAGCAGTCGAAACATTGATTGTGAGAATTTCCTCTCATCATAACAACTCTCATTAAAACAAAAGTAATGTACATTTACTATAGAATTGTTCAAGATACTAAAATTTCACATAAACTGGATTATTATGATAAATAATTTTCTAAATTGAAATATTATTTCAAATATAACTTAGGATGGTTTTAAGTTTTTATTTAGGTCGTTTAAACACTTTATGGAGGGAGGAAGACCGTACGTAATTGGTCCACTGTTATTGGAAAAACTTTCTCAATGTCCACAAAAAGCCTAAAGTTTTCTTAGAATCCATCATAGCGATGTTGTACAATGTACTTATGATAACGAGGTTTTCCGGAAACGCAACTAGGGCTATTCAGAAACCCTAATTATAATAAACAAGCTGTAAATCTCAGATTAATTCTCGTTTATGTTTTTAATTTCAAAATAGCCTAAAAACAACAGTAACCTTAAAACATATTATCTTATGTCTTTTAATGAGCCTAAAATAAATTTTCATATATTTAACTTGATAAATTATAGTTTGACGGCCCACCTGATAGAAAACAATTACCTTCGCCTATAGACGTTTGCAATATCAGAGATGTAACCAGCGCGTTGCCGGCGTCGAAGAAATTTTAAGACACTCTTTAAAAAAAATCTTCTATGAGAAAACCACGGCTGGAAGCTCATTTCAAATCCCCACGGCGCGGAAGAGAAACGTTCTGGAGAACCATTATGTACAAGAGGGAATCTGGTAACGGAACTGGGGACGAACGCCCAGCCGGTAGTTTGCGGTGCAGTGGTAAAAAAAAACGTAGGCACCGTTCTGAACAGTTCCTCGGAATACTGCCCACTGTACAGTCAGTAGAATACCCAGAGAGACGCAAAGTCTCTTCAAAGGACATACGTATCTAAATCGTCTGTGAGTATGGGATCGTCGATAATGCGAACAGCTCGTCATTGAGTACGGTAGACGGGTGCCCCAGCCCACAAGTGAAAATATGTTGAAGAGATATTAAGCTGTACGTCAAAATAGCTGATAAGGCACTTTCAAACAAAAACGTTAAATCTACTAAAATTTGAAGTAAAATGAAGAAAATTAAAACAAATAAAACTTGAATATTAATGAAAAACTGAACAGTTATCAGCTGTCAAATTTACAAATTCTTCAGAGCATACTGTAGATTCCAGAATGACTGAGTCCAGAATAAACTCAGACTGAGCGTCTTAAAATACGGACTTTTACATCCGATGGATCGCAAACACAAGTAAAAATAGTAATCATCTAAAAACGTTGTTAATTCCATTCGAGAACTTACCAATAGATTTCTTATATAATAAATAGGATCAGATGATTTTCCCCATTGACCTTTATGAGTTAGTGAGTCACAAACGACCAACGATTTTTCAGAACACAAAAGCCGTGTCCCGGATCAATATACATTAAGGAAATGAGACTCTAAAACGTGAGTAGACCTTGTTGATTTTTTACTGGTACTGCAGAAAAGGGACTTGTCAATTCATTGTGTTATCTGTACTAAGTATGATGTGTGTTTATAATCATTGGGTAAGTTTAGCTTACCTACTGCTGTATTCAAAACTTAAATTTTGATCATAAATACCAATATAAAATAATCTTCTAATGATTGAAATTTAACCAAACGAGTCTTAACCAATTGTTAAAAAAAATCAGTCCACAGCGTTTGATAACATTATATTTTTACTGGACTATATCTCGGTAATCTGAACTACACTTCCAAACTAAACTCATACTTACTTATTATGATACAATAAGGTTTACATCGTCTATGTAAAATAAAACCATTATATTTATTTGAAAATTTGTGATCAATAAAAAGTCGAACAAATCGTTGTTTATTTAGACTAGATCCAATTAGCTTAATCGTGTTGTTGTTTTTAAAGCAAAAACAGTATACCTGAAACGATTTTCTTATACTGCGAAATGTTGCTAAGTAATATTATATATTAAGCCTTTTATTTTCAGTAGACAATACTATTTTAGATAAAACTAGCTGTCCCGGCAGACGACGTCCTGCCCGGTAAAAAAAAAATTAGGGGTGGACTACCCCTAACATTTAGGGGGATGAAAAATAGATGTTGGCCGATTCTCAGACCTACCCAATGTGCACACAAAATTTCATGAGAATCGGTCCAGTCGTTTCGGAGGAGTATGGCAACGAAAACTGTGACACGAGAATTGTATATATTAGATAAGAAAAACAATTGAGTAGATTATAATTTAATACCTTAGTGACGATTATACCGTTACTTAATACCGTCTTATTCCTAAGAAGTTAGTTCTAATCCGAATCAGGGAGGCAAACAACGCTAAGTCATTGATTTCATTATAAATATAATCAACGCGAGGAGTCTTTCACTTTTAGATTACCATTAGTATGTATGTATGTTATCCACCATACCATCTTAAACAAATACGGAGGATGTGTTAATTGTTCCTGTTAGATCACAAGACATCGATCACGGCGTCAAAACCTGCATCTCAAGAACTTAGGCCTAGTGACACTTACAAAAACTAGATTATTATGTGTAATATCGAGCCTAAGCGATTCATTAACAAAGAAGAATTATAGTCTACTAGACTATATTTTTAAAACTAAACTATAGTGACACCGAACTAAATGTTCCACGTGTAAATTACAAAGTCTGTTTCCAAACAATTTCGAAAGTATCTGAAAGTAGCCTTATCTTTATTTTTGATAAATTAAGTATGGTGTATTTACATCCCGCTTCTCCGTCTGATACCGACAGAGGAAATTGAATAGCGATCTACTTAAATTTTCCCTTGGGGCACACTGTTACCTGCGCGTCGGTTTACATTACACTATCGCAATTTCAATATTATTTCGGGTACATATTTCTGTGAAATGTTGTTGTACAACTAATTCTCTGTATTAATTTGTTTTGTTAATATAACTTTGATTTGCTTGTTGTTACTGATATTTTCATTACAGTCTTGAGTTTAGAGATATTTTGGTGTTTTGGCAAATGCTAAATGTTAACATTCGAATATTCTTTGAAGTATGTGAGTTTTGGGTTTGAAAAGCATTTGGTTAAATGAACCGACAATCTGAACTATAAAGCGTTTTACGTAAATCTTTGCCTGTTGCTCCTATAATTTATTTTGATATTGAATTATATCCTGCGAGTAACTACGAAGCTGTATTCTGATACTAGAAGGTTTAACGTAAATAAAGCAGTGTTTCCGGACCGTACACATTAAAATATCCCGTAGACGTGATGACCGTCTGCTGTTTTTCACTCCACCTGACTTCACTAAAAGAATGTTCAACCCTTACCTACATGACAGGAAGCGCCTAATTTTTATGGCATTGTACAGCGACCCTTTTCATGGCACAGGGATAGATTATATAGCCTCGAATAGCACATAGGGCACCTTTTTGTCCTGGAGAAATATCCAATGTCCGTGAGTTAACATTAACGTAATCAAAGCCGCAAAAGTTAATCATCCATAATAAACTTAGTTAGTGGTTTCAAAGGAAAAAATATAAATGACTCACCTCCAACACAGACGAACAGATGCACAGATGTACATGACGTTATAAAAGTTCTTTGTGTCTTTAAATAACAAAAGAATCTTAAATAATACAGAAGAATAGTAGTAGGGGAGGCCAAGCGGGGATTTTGGGATTTACTCGAGCATGGCAGAATAACATAAGAGGAGAAACCTGGCACCCTATTATGTAGCCCCACCATATATTAACCCTTCATACAGGGTGGGGGTATTTTTTATTTTGTCTGTACATTAATCTGACGCGCTCGAGTATTTCAATGTAACTTTTTTTGGCATTTTCAAAAATCGGCCATGCTTTTGGTCGCGTCCAGATCGTCAGTCTTTTGAATAAGAGTTCCTTAAGGGTTTACTTAAGATCCCATTTGAATATCTGACGCGCTTGAGTATTTCTGTGCGACTTAAAAAAAATCTATACACGCTCCCCCCACCAGCGAAAAATGGCATACAGGGAAAAATGTTACATATATCATGAAACATTTTTTCTTTTTAGTATCTAATCTTCACAATCCAACAGGTCCCCGCGACGCTCGAGTAACTCCACATTTAGCATCTTGGGCTCCCCTACTATAGAGATATATATAGGTCATACATATTGAGTTAGAGTATGAAGGCTTCTTTATTGTTCTTAAAGAAACTCATTCTAACTCTAAATGTATAAAACCGATATAGAATAAGGTTTATTCAATGTGTATCCCTGACACAATAAAACCTTTCGTTTAGTCGGCCTTGCAAAATGAAGACGAGCAGCGTCAAGGGACGACACAATCGGAGTATAAAATAGGCAGCCCAGTCGCGGGGCCGATGGGGATTCGTTAGTCGAAGCCATTACCTACCGTGTTTTATCACTAATGAGTAGAGTTTATTGTTACTAATTGATAGGTTTATTGCTTTTCGACGAAGTCCTTATTGTTTCGGTATTTGTTACATACCAGTCACTAATTTGTGGTTTCATTTCCGATGAGGACAAAAAAAGAGTAAGCCCGTAGTAATTGTGTACATGTATTAAAGATGATATAAAGATTATTATATTATATATATATAGAGTTTTAGCAGTTTCTGATCAATTGTCACGTGCCTATATTGATATTCAAGAGATCGATCATTCATCAAACAGTTTTCTGGTAATAACTATAAAAAATTAAAACATATATTTTTAAAATTTATATATATTTTACACTAATAAAGGTCCTTTACATTGGATACCCAACTTTGTTATTGAAAATAATTTGGCCAAAACATGACAGGAATACGATTAGTACGTAATATGACTCATTGTTCATTTCTGTTTATTTATAATATATCTCAAGATTAATCCGATACTAGCATAGCACTATCCAAAAAGTGAACTTAATAGGATAGCAAAAACCGTTAAGCTATAACATTAGTATGATTACATTCATTATTATAATGCCTAGTAGATATTTATGTTACTTTCTATCCAGGATTAGTGTTATTACTATATTGTGCGATATATGGCATAAAAATGCTTAAGTAATATGCAGACCTACTGCACTCACATCAGGCTATTCGTGTGAGACTACGGCTTCTACGATCAAATCCACGGTAAAGCCATGGGTTTACCGGTGTCTCCTGTCATGGCTAACATTTTTATGGAAGACTTCGAACGCAAGGTACTGGATACCGCTCCAGTTAAATCAAAAAAGTATAAAAGTCCTCCCAAACGCAAACCATAAATTAGTTTTTTTGGATATACTCATTCTAAGGAACCCTGACAATACTTGGCCATACGGTGTATAGGAAACCAGTAGGTTTCCTATAGTATATATACATAAATATTTTAATGATTCGTCTCACCACCATCCTAGTCAGTTAGCTATCGTTGACAAATCTTTGTTTCAGAGGATGTAAAATCTGTGCCGAGAACTACGTGGCTGGAGAGCTTCAGCACGCCAAACGACTCCTACAACGCAATCAGCTGAAGACTTCACACCAACAACACAAAGGCCCCAAACCCCCTTCTGTTGACCGGTTCCCTGCTACCCTTCCCTACATCAAGGGGGTCACCGTCAGAATTGGTCATATACTCAGGCGAGCATCAATCAAAACATATTTCACGATGCATAAAAAGATTACCTAATTTTGAGACCTGTGTAATGCAATATCCCACTCCAGGATGCAGATGTCTGCAGCTTGTGCATTATTGGGCAAATAAAGAGGAACATAAAACACGGGCAAAAGAAAAGATTTCTGACTTGAAACACACAAGGTCAACGAAGTCTGCGATCAGTGAACACACGCTGGATAAAACCAACCACTACATCAAATTTGATAACCCACAAAACCTTGCGAAAGACAATCGTTCATACCTAGAATGATGCATCAGGCCCTTGAAATAAAAAAAAAAACCTAAATTTTAATAAACAAGATGGTTGGCAAGTACCACCTGTTTGGGATCCGATCATAAAAACTATTTAGATCCAAACCCAGCAACAACCAGCTGCCAGACCTCAAGACACGTGAGTTCTTTCTGGCACCGGAATACAAAGTAGCTTAATTGATAATTTCTTTTTTTCCTTCCACCCATTTTAATAAATTATACAAAATGACTAGAGCTAGGCATGTTTGCTGAAGAGTTTCTTGGTCCTCTTCTTCTTGTCAAGCCATAACATGTTGCGAAGCGGTGATAAATTAGATTTTAGGCTTACATAGAGTAAATAAATAATTAAAATGAACAAGTTGGGGGTAGGCTAAAAAATCTTTAACAATACTCGTTGACACTTTGACATCTTCGTTTTCAGTGATCATAACCACTGAAAAGTGGCCGAAACGTCGGAATAACACTAATCTAATAAACTACCGCGCTTAAAACAACGTAGTTTTATTATGATGATAAGGATGTTAAATGTTAATTTTACACATTTTTATATGACTACGAAATTAATTTGCTTGTAAAGCAAAAAAGCTTTCATGTTTTCGTTACCCTATTCATCGAAATTCTTGGAAAGTTCTACATTTATAAATTAATTAAATGAATATTTTTCAACGCAGCCTACTATTATTTTTTGTTTATAGCCGAGAAACTCAAAATTCTTTAATAGCAGCTATTTATAAGAATATAAATAGGCAGCTTGTTTATGTGTTCACATTACTAAACTTAAACTATTAATGTATGGGTTTAAACTGTACAGAAATAATGGTAAAAATTAAAAACATAATAAAATTATACTCAAGTGAAAGTAAACACGTAAACCATTTAATAATAGGTTTTTAATCTCTTCGCCATGTAAAGGAATATAGATCAAATTTAATAACACTGCTGAGTTATTTTATAATATTAAACAAAATTACAAATACTTTGTATACTTCAAGAAGCCAGGCATGTTTGAGACAAAGATATTCTATCTTCTGTATTTCAATATTGACAATATCAGTAGATTGATTCAGAATATTTTGATTAAAAAAATGGCTAAAATAAGTAATTCCTTATACAAATTTACACTTCAAAGTATAATATTTTCAATGCTAAGTAACTACAGATTTACTCGTTTAAAAGATACTGACCATTGAACAGGATGTATAATGGAACCATTGGTGATTGAAATGAAATTATTACTTTGAAGTTGTTGATGTTTAATTCATTAATATGCCATAGAAAGAAAGCCTTGTCAGACGTATCAGCTATCAGCTCAACCATTTTATAGGTTTTGACTGACGTCAAACAATTAAGTTAACACTTAATTACACAAATATCACAATGACACGTAATCCAAGTTCAAAATCGACCAGTGTCTTGCAAATATGCATTAAAGGATTCCGCAGTTATTTTCGCAAAAATTCAATACTAATGCTTTCCTTATGCCTGTCATACTATTTTTATGTCACAGATAATGATATAAAAAAATACTTAGTATTTATAGATAGATAGACAACGTTTTATTGTACACCAATAAAAAAATGAAGTTAAAAATAAAACTATATCTAATTATGAACAAACATAACATAATTGCTAAAAAGCAATATCTTCCAAACAACACCAGAAATGAATTGAGGTGATGATGGCGATGGTGATATAGTAATACAAAATATAGAGCTACTAATAGCTCATACTTATATATAAAGCTGAAGAGTTTGTTTGTGTGACTGAACACGCTAATCTCTGGAACTGGTCTAATTTCAACAATTATTTCAGTGTTAGATAGCCCATTTATCGAGGAAGGCAATAGGCTATATATCATCACGCTAAGACCAATAAGAGCGGAACACCAATGAAAAATGTTTCAAAATTGGGGAGTATTTTTACGTACTTTTTTTAAATATTCCACGGGGACGAAGTCGCGGGCAGAAGCTAGTTTTAGTAATAAATACATACACCAATATTATGTATGCAGACATAACATATATTAAATAGACTTAGACATAATTAACTTAACATTTATCCGTGCAGGAACGGAGAAAGAATACAATTTCCTGCGGCCCGGCGGCCTGTCGTAAGAGGCGACAAAACAACCCACAGCCAGGTGGTAGGGCATTTGCCCGACTGGATGGCTACCACCCCTGGTCTAGAGTATGTCGCCATAACAACCTTGAGTTCTGTTCCGGCATTAGTGACCAGGTTCCAGGCTCCCTAAAGAGAGCAGCAGCGCATTCGTAGCACCTTTGGTGTTGCAAATGTCCATAGGCGATGGTAACCGCTGTCCATCAAGTGGGCCGTCTGCCTGTCTGCTGATCTCCTGCAATAAAAAAAAAAAAAAAAAACATAATATAAATAGAATATACTTAATATGTATATACGATACAAATACATACCTATACAAAATATATAAATAATGAATACATAATTATGTCCCTTGATGAGTCTTTTATTTAAGTCAAGGGCGAAAAGAGGGAGATAACGTCGTCTGTTTTTAGTAATAAAGGATTATATTATAAGGCCTATAACAGGGTTAACTTTGCTTTAAAGTGATATTATTTTAATCAATTTCATCAAAATCTTGAAACATAAAACTGTTTACTGTCCCTCTAACTTTTAAACAATAAATTGAAGTCTGAAAAAATCAAGGTAAAGCTTAAAAATACTTTCCACAAACTTGTAATGAACAATGTCAATTGAGTAGTTACCGAAGTTTGTGGTAACTGAATTATTTTTAGCAGTGTTAGTGTCAATATTCTTTCAGTGTAATAAATAAACAAAATATCTGTTTGAAATAATTATTTGTAAACTGGTATCACTTAAATCTTCATACGGGCAACATGTTTTTCTCTGCTATCTCATTACGTGCTCTCTATAAATGATAGCAGTGCTTTGTTTGTTTATTTTGTGAAGTATATTAAATCAAGACAACCGTATTTATTTTTGCTCATAAAGCCGCGTTTTCACTGTAAGAGTTGGCTCGGACCGAGTGTACTCGGATGTCTACTCGGACGACACTCGTATTATGTAAACATCTAATCTGAGCGTACTCGGACGCCGGCATCTAATCCGAGTAGACTCGGACTCTGCTCTATTTATCGAGCTCACTCGGATCATTTAAAAAAAAAAATAGCGACAACTAAAAATTGTGCGTTGTTTAATCTAAAATGTTTTTTAAACGTATTTTTATCTTCCTCTTCGAGAAATTTATTTGAATTTTAAGACGTGACCAATTGGGTGCATTTGGTCACGTCTTAAAATCCATTTCCGTGTCAATTTTTTTTCTCTATTCGTTTTTTCCCCTTTCGTGATTTTGAACTTCCGCTTTTAATATATCCGCTACAATTTCTATACCACGCAGCAGCAGATCAGTCGATGACATCTTGATTGTGCAAGGAGACAAATGACCACGATACGAGTGCACTACTATCGGGTGTAAACCACTATCCGTGTACACACATATGAAGCCGACTCGTACGAGTGAACTCGGTCCGAGCCAACTCTTATTGTGAAAACGCGGCTTAACCCTTCAAGTAATTCCGTAGCAAAATGGATAATGATAATTAACATAAAAGTATTTTTGGCTATTGTTCGAATAAGTATTTTTAGTAACCTTATGAAAAATTTACACGCCTCGCAAAACACGTGAACCTTGTATCCTTATGTCATCTGGCATATGCTGTTACATACCGATAAAGAAATGCGCATCTGGTTTATTGCCCTTCCCGTATATGGAATTCTTTTGTTTACTTTGTGCTTAAAATTTGCAGTTAGTCAATAGCCCATTGAAATTGTTTTTGACTTTGTTGGCCGTTCGCGGGAATAATTAACCAGGTGTGCAAATTATGTTTTCTCAGAAACCTCAGTCAACGCGGTCCTTTGTTGTTTCATACAGTTTAGTATAAAACGATGCCAGAATGGGAGGGGTGGGGCAGTCAAGCGAGAATTACGACCAAGACGCAGATTCGATGACCGATATAGTGACAGAATTTGCGCGTGTTTTTGATTCTTGTAATTTGTACTAGAAGCGTCTAATGTTTATACTTTAGTTTAGTTCTATTAAATTCTATAGTAATTCAAACGACATTTTAATTTGAGTCCTGTGTAACTCGTAAGAATATGTACCAGGTTTTAAGTAAATATTCGAATTTTAATCATTATCGTAACTTCTGGTATCTATGAGCAACACAACCCTTTATAAATTCTCGTCATGTACAAGACTAAATCTAGCAAGGCCATACTCTGAAACAACTGTTTGCACATTTTTCTCAAAACACAGGTTACTTTGCGCAAGTATTTAATTTAACGCCAAACAAACTCCGGGCTCTTACGTGCTTAAAAAGTTCCCTTATAAAAGAGCCTAAACAATCTCCATTTTGTTAACCACAATACCTAATATTGTTTTACTTTCCCTTTTTTCTTCTGACAAAGGTGAAGTTAGACCCACGTCAAATCCGATCTCGGGGAAAATATTAATCATACCACACTACTCAGGAATGAAAGGTCTAGTAAAGTGTATAAAATAATGGTTAAGAAGCTAAATGAATTATGGGGTATGCGAATCTCATTTACGGCACGGATTGTTCGCTCTCTGCTGATTGTTCTATAGACGGTTGATTGCGGCCATGCATTTTATTAGTTTGTATAGATGCTTGCACCGTATATATATTTTTTATTTAATTTGTTGTTACTGTTAGAATTTTTTAGAATTTTTTTTTACAGACATTAGAGGCTACTTAATTTTTGTCTTTTTGTAGTAAATACTTCCTTCTTTATACGTCAATATTCATGATTTTACTTACAAATACTGTTTTGATGGTATATTAAATTTAAAGTCTGGTACGATTCTGGTATGTATATTTTATGATTTCACAACTATTTATATGGTTTTAGATTTTATATAGAGATATTAAGTATTGAGTATTATGACAACATTATGTAGTAATTAAATGAGGTTATAATGAATGAAAAGGTTCTGTTCATCGCAGACAAATACCAACAGCTAACATCAATAATACTTGCTTTACAATCCCACTACTATTAATTCTATGAAGCTATTTTTAGTTACGAAGTATCGATTTTAAAGTTGGAATCGATTTAAAGACGACCCGTGCATAATTATTACACTGCATTTAAAGCAACTCGATAAAATATTAATTATGAAATAAGAATTTATACAGATTTTGTTTGTATAGTGGCAGTAAGAATAGATATTTAATGTAACCTTTCTCATTATAAATAAGCTTTTTTAACAAGAAATTTATATACAATCTTTGAGGTCCTGGATATCATGTAGCAGAGTGATAGACAAGACAAGTAAAACGAGCCCAAATACGACGTGTCTATATTGTTTAGTACAGGAGAACTTTATCATTAGATCAGCTTCACGGTACCATATTATTGCATTGTCACGCGATATGCATATGTTTGCAAAATAACAGCTCAATCGGATATTTAACTTGCAAGATTCTACCCGAACTTACATACATACACATAGGTATGCAACATCATCCATTGCAAGTTAAACAACAGCTTGTATAAAATATATGTATGAGTGTTAATTTGCGGTTTTGTAACTTAACGTTTGACTACTTACGATTTTACCTGTTTTAAGTCCCGTCGAAATAACTATAGTATGAAATGGATATTTAAGCTTCGTCTTAATTGTTCGTTGGTCAGTAATATTACAATTTGTGCGACTGTTTTGAGTTTTGCTGGCTTGGTCATGTAGAGCGGATGGAAGAGGATCGGGGTGTGAAGAAAGCCTACTTGGGGGCGATCAATCGGTCGGCGCCCGGTTGGTCGTACCAAGTATCGCTGGAAAGATAGTGTAAGCTGACCTGACCGCACTACAATCCCACAATTGGCAAGACACTGCGCAGGACAGAAAGAAATGGCGTGCTCTCATTTCGAAGGCCAAGACTCGCTTTGGGTTGCTGAACCAACGGAGTTAGTTAGTTTAAAATTTTATCTTCTCCATTCTTAATTTATATACATTTCCTTTAACAAAACATTATGCTAAAGGTATCCCGTCTCAAGCGAGTGTCATCTGTCCAACATCCAACAGGTGGATATGACTGAAAATAGCTACTTCGAACGTCAGGCTCTCATAAAGGTTGTCTATATTTAATGGGCTTGACTTTGAGATTCGGTTTATAATGTTTATATGTTAAAAACGATTCTTTATTAACTTGGAGAATTTTGTAATCGCACTTTACATTATTTACAGTAGTCAGAGTATCTAGCATTGGTCCTAGAGTAGTCTGATGTATATTATTCATAACACAAGAGAAATTTGCTTAGCTTGGGGATACGAAAAAATACCCCAAAAACGCGGGTAACAGCTACGTTTGTTTTAGTATAACAGCATAAATATTGTTTTAAATTCTAGAAATACTCGAGCATCATCATCATCCGAGCGTTAAATCCCGGTTGCGTTCGAAGCTTTCACTCCGACGCCCAGGGTCCGCTTTCCTTTTTCTACTCCACTTGGCGTTTTGAGACCATCGGCACACATGTCATCCTTCACAACGTCAAGCCAACATTTTTTCGGCCTTCCCTTTCGACCGGGACCTAGCGGAGGCGGCTAGTCTCCGCAGAACAGGCCCGTACCAGCGTAAGCGACCTCTTGCAGTTTGTCTGCTATGTTACGGACATGAAGACTGCCGGATACGGAAGTTCATGACCCGGTTTTTTTTTTAATTAACTAACTACGGACTCTAATTCCGTACCCTTTTTATATCTTAATTATAGTTAGAGTTTTTTTTAATTTATACACGCTTATTGTTTATGTGTTATTATGTGTGACATTAATTTTATGATTTTTGTGTTGTGTTGTTTACTTAAGAATAACTTATATAATATTTTTTTTTCTAATTTTAATACTTAACTTATACTAATGTAGAGTGTATCTGTTACATGCTGGTGTTGTGAGAAAGTGCATGTGCAGTGTGTGCCTTATGTCTATACCTATATATATTATCTTAACTAGTGCCATGTATGCTGTTTCTTTCTGTGCTTAGAGGCACCCGGTCTTTTCGCTTCACTCCACACATCCATTGCGGAATATTCATCTCCATGACACGCAGTTCTTGCTTGTGTCGTTCAAGTACAGGCCTCGATTCACTCCCATACAAAAGGACAGGTCTAATGATGGATTTATAGACCTGTCCTTTTAATTTAACCGGCATTTCTCGGGGTCACAAATGAAACCTGTCACCTCATGCCACTTGGCCCAAGCTGCAGTGATACGGGCCTTGACGTCGTGGTCGATATTCCCGGATAGACTAAGTACAGATCCCAAGTACTCAAACTGATCCGTGCGCTCGACCGTGTCTTCGCCTATGCGCACGGATGTGGGATCTGTAGTGTTGCAGGCCATGTACTCAGTCTTCGCCACATTTAGTTTCAGACCGCCGCTCTCTAGCGACCTCTTCCACGCATTTACACGTCGCACCAGGCGTGCCCTGTGCGAAACTGTCAGTGCGATATCGTCAGCATACATGAGCAACTATGGAGGGCGCACTCGCTCATTTATATAAAAATGGTTTATTATTATCTTAAGCGTTTTATAAAAGCTACTTGGCTACCTTCTCTATTTAAAGAACTCAGGATTGTTTAAATAATTATATAGTACATTCAAATTAAATGACAGGCACAATTTAGCTTTCGAATATTCTTATAAAAGCATAAGTTATTATTCATACACCAGAGGGCGTAGATAGGAGCACAAGTCCATCGAACTTAAGGAGGTGGCACTGTTTAGTGACGTTCTATGATTAAAATATCGATAAAGTTTCTAAACTTATCCGCCCAGGACGGGAGAAAGAATACGATTTCCTGGGGCCGGGCGGCCTGTCGTAAGAAGCGACAAAACAACCCACAGCCAAGTGGTAAGACATTTGCCCGACTGGATGGCTAACACCCCTGGTCTAAAGTATGTCGTCATAACAACTTTGAGTTGTGTTCCAGCATTAGTGACCAGATTCCAGTGTCCCTTAAGAGAGCAGCAGTGCATTTGTAGCACCTTTGGTGTCGCAAATGTCTATAGGCTGAACTCCTGCATTAAAAAAATGTTATAACTTTTCTAGAGCGCCAAACTATAGTTCCAGTATTTTTTTATCTGTTTATTTAAAAAACATACTATAAGTTACTTACAGTTCTTTTAATTGCGTTGGCAAAGGGGAAGGTTATAACTGATTTAGCTCTTAATTTGATTGCACATACATTAAAATAGGTTTTTAAAAGATGGCCCACAGCAAAGGTTGAACAACCACTTTTACCTGCTAGTAAAGAAGGTTCGTATGCGTACAAGTCTGAGGTTTGTTTTTGCCTCGTTTGATTTGAGAACTGGAAATTTTATTTGGAAGAGTATAATTAAAAGAATAAATCATGCGTTGATAAATTTTATTTCGAAATAAGTCACCATGACACAGACATAAAAAAATCATTTTTTTCTTCTAACACATCTTTCTAATACTAGAACTTTCCTTAAGCTTTTAACAACTTGAAACATATTAGAGATGGTAAAGTATGGATTCGCTTACGCTTGACGATCGAAATGTCGACACTATGTTCAGAGTTTTTGTCGACGTATTTACTGCACTATGACGGTCATAGCTCCGAGCGGTACAACTGAAATAAAACAAAACTTTTCCATCCACAATGATTGGTAGTTGGTTACATTGCGTATTAACCTCAAGGGAGAATAAACTGTAATACACTGCTATGTTTACATTATACGTGACAAACAAGTTTTTCTTTATTTATTAGTTTTACTAATTTACTAACATAATCTATACTATAAAATTCTAAGCATGCTGTATTTATAATATTACATTGAAGCTTTTTTTTATTGCAGGAGTTCAGTAAACAGGCAGGCCACAGCCCACTTGATGGAAAGCGGTTACCATCGCCTATGGGCATTTGCAACACCAAAGGTGCTACAAATGACTGGACTGGAGACTGGAACCTGGTCACCAATGTTGGAACACAACTCAAAGTTGTTATGGCGACATACTTTAGACCAGGGGTGGTAGCCATGCAGTCGGGCAAATGCCCTATCACCTGGCTATGGGCTGTTTTGTCACCTCGTACGAGAGGCCGCCCAGCCGCGGGGAATGGGGATTGTTCACAAAAAATTACCCTCTAATTTTATATTTTTATTACGTAAAATAGGGTATTTTAAGATACTAATTTGAATATTTTTGTATTTTAAGCGTTAGTTTTTTTATAATCCGAGTTTAAAATTATTTCTCCGGTGACATCATAAGGTACAAGTTTACATTGGTTACTTTGCCTAGAAAACAAAATTAATAAAAGTAAGTTTTATCTATATATAATCATAGTAATCTGTGCTACTATTTAAATGTCACTGTAATTACACTGTAATGACTCATTACGTATCGTGATCATTTTAGTGTTTTTTGTCGCTAGGCTTATAATTTTTCGTGTTCAACAATTATTATTTTCTGTAGTTATCGTTAAATTTTTTAAAGCGGTCTTTAGGGAAAATCCATGTTACAGAACTTAAATCAAATAATGTACAGCTAGAATGTTTTTTACACCTGAAACAGGCAAACAGGCAGACGGCCCACCTGATTGGATTTAGTAAGGTCAAATAAAGGTCAAACGTATTTCTTACAAAATACAAGACAGAAGAGATTTTTTGGAATTTTAACTAGACAGAAATGATTAGGGACACTATTCCTCGAAATGGTTTTTCAAATAGCTAAATTGAAAAAAATTGAACAATCCCAATTGTATTCTTTCTCCGTTCCTGCACGGATAAGAAAAGTACTGGTATACTAAAATAAACTACTCGTATATATTTATAAAGGATGAATAACACGGTGTTTTTTTAGATTTCTTGTCTGTTTGTTCGGGATTCACGCAAAAACTACCAAGCCCGTTTTGATGCGGTTTTCTGTGATCACTTTTCAAGTTTTCACTAAAACCATGGCTTAAATTCTTCTTAAAATGCTGTGGTATTTTGTATCCCGGGAATCAAGCGGGAGTTTCAAGCCAAGCTTAAGACGAAATCGTGGGCATATCCTAGTATTACATAAAATGAAAATAAACAAACATGTAAAAATAACACCTATATTTATTTTAACTTACTTTATCAATTTAAGATATTACTTACATTTAACATTAAATTAATAATCTATACGAGTTTTTTTGAGGATTTTCTTTTAGGTTTTATTTTATCCTTAAATTTAGGTATTCCTAACATATTATTAATTGAAATGGCGAAAAGAGTCAAAAGAATTATGGTAAAATTTACAACTACACATGTATAATTATGATAAATGTATTCTGACTTTTCTTCCACCATATCCCAATTACTTGGGGTCGGCACAATATGTCTTTTCCTTTCAAACTCCTCTACTCTGACATACATCTTCTGTCACACCACGTATCATATCATCTTTTACACAATCCATCCATCTTTTTTTGGTCTACTTCTACATTTGTACCCATCTATCTTGTAGTTCAACATTCTTTTTGTCACCTGACTTTCATACCACCTCGTTACATGCCCATACCAACTTAATCTTCTTCCTCTCAATTTTTCAGTCAAGGATGCAACTTTAAAAGATCCCCTTATGTACTCATTTCTTACCTTATCCATATTTGTAAGACCACATATCCCTCTCGACATTCTCATATCAGCTGAGTGGAGACGTTTGTGGTTTATCACTTTAGTGGCCCAACATTCCAACCCGTATAACATGACAGGTCGTATGATAGATTTCTACTATAGACAAGTTATTTATTTATTTGTTCCAAAATTAATTCTGTCAATTATGAATTAATGAATGAAAAAAACTCTTTATTGTTCACCATAGACTTAAATCTAGACAATTATTTATACATTTGTATTAGAACAATTGGCGGCCTTATTGCTTATAGTGATCTCTTCCAGGCAACACAACATCTAAGAAGAATTAAAACGAAATTTAAATATAAGATATTTGGTGGTGTATTATAAAAAATAAAATACACATAAAGTACTATATAGTTATAAATACAGATATATATACTAGATAAACATATTTATATACATATATAATTAGATATATTTTATGATGATATTATAAATATATATACATTATTATACATTCAAACAACCGATAAATTAATTTAATACAACAATTTTTATTTAACGGACCAATAATGGTCAGTGACCATACGTTTAAATATAGCAATTGATTTAGTTTGTCTTTATGATATTGTGGCGAATGATGGTGGACCTATCTAGTTAGTTTTAGAACCTTAAAAAAAACTAGAATATTCTAGAAGGAAAAGACAAGGATGGATAGATTTTAGAAAGAGATAGACGATGAACGAAAGTCAGAGATAGATAGAACGAAAAAGTTATGAATACATTTTTGAACCGAAACTATTGCAGAAAGCTGAAACGTGTTCAATTTTCAACAATCAAGCAAATATTAGTTCCACGCTAGCCGTCGGTGGCTGAGTGAGCTACTAAAATAGCACCTCCAATTTGGTATCCTATAAAGTATAAACACGAAAGAGCACTTAAAACATTAAATATGGAAGCAGGCCGCGGCTCCGTCAACGCCGTCTGTTAATATCAAACGTCAACAGTGTTACACCGATATACTTAATTTAATACCTACTCATCGTCCACTCATGTAGAAATATATACTCCGAATTTGGTTTTATCGACAATAGGAAGTAGGCCTAATTATTAACTTATGCGTTAACTAAAATTTAAACAATGTATCAGAACTTGAATGAATGAATAAAAACTCTTTATTGTTCCATTTGAACAATGGGCGGCCTTATCGCTTATAGCGATATCTTCAAGCCAACGAAGGATCTCTCGAATCGAATCTCTCCAAGGAAATTAAAACTAATCTAATTTTAGTTAAAGGAAAAATACAAAATAAATACAATAATAAACTAATATAGATATATATAATTATAATAATATAAACCACATGTACTTACATGCGAAACAATAATAGAATTCCATTTACTGCAAAAAATTCAAACTTCATCAGTAGAACTTAGTTTGAATAAAAGGTCCTAAAAAGTTAAACTCAAAATCGGCTTGACCGATTTCTTTAATTTATTTGGTTTAAAAGAAAAAAAAATGGGAAAAAAATGGGAAAAAATGGAAAAAAATACCCATAAAAAATATTGCAGAAATTTTGTATGGGAATCGCTTTTTCGGATTATGAATCTATTTTTCTTTGTCATGTCAAAATGGTCATGCTTTTCTGGGCGATTGTGTATTTTTTTGTTTCTTAAATAGATTTGTATGGTTTTTTGCGTGGATCCATAGATGGTATAGATTGACAACTGTACTCGATAGGTGGCGCCGAAATCTGGTTTCAGAATTTTATTTTTTTAGAACAGGATAACGACTTAATGCTGTCTTCTTGTTAATGATATTTAATGTACAACAAGCGGGCTGATGAGATTTGTATCATCTATTTGACATCTAAACTAGACTGAACTACAAAGTCGTCAATGTATGCAAATAACACTCTATACCATAGAGGTCTGTTTGTGAAGGCTGGCTTATAATCCCGTTCGACGGTGTTAGTTGAACATAAAATAAATAGTGTAATCCGGGACCTACCTCTGTATTATAACATCTAATCGAAAGTTAAACAATAAGACAGTATGTAAAGTTGCATTAACTTTGTTCACAAATATTTTGTTCCAGACTCATCGTTCATTATATTGTTACAACTTAAGTCCTGACAAAGACAAACTCCACGTACAGATCTGTAAAAGCACATTTTATTACCTGTCGGCATTTGAACTAATTGTAATCCTTTTATGATCGTCTTCTTGTGTTCACTTATTTATTGGCATCTGTTTCTAGTTATTGTGGAGAACATCCTATTGTACTCGTTTACGGGCGTTTTCAGGCTGCACCATTAGCCGGGTGTTGCGCATTACAATTACAAGCTAATTCTAGGAAATTGTGTTGATGTTGCCGAGCGAACATATTTGCATTTGTGAAGTATAAAATGACGGCTTGCTTGATAGAGGAGTCAGTTTAGCTACAACTATGATACGGGCGTGACGTGTGTACATACATTTGGGAATCTTATAGTGACGGATTTTGTGCGTTTTAATAAATTACGACCTTTTGTATTACGTTTGGGATTTGTTGTCTTCCGTTATATTTGTACCTGTGTTATACGTGTTTGTTAAATTCTAATAAACTCTATAATAATTCTAACAGCATTTTAATTCGGATCCCGCTAAATTGTAACAATACCGTAAATCTTGCCTTAATATTTCATATCACCTACTCTCTTGTTAGCTTATCTTTACTTTCATATTTACCAGACTTCAAGTTTAACATTTATCTTTCCTTTTATTCCCAAATGACTCGCTAAGTCAATTAAGCTTATACGCCGTTGTCTTTACTGCGTTATACCGATGTGTGTCACCACTATTAGATTGGACACAAAAAATATCCGATTATTTACAACGTTGTATAGTTTCCGGCCCTTCTGTTAAACTTCAAGTTTAAGTTAGGTCTATGTTAACGACGGTCTCCTTGGTTTTTATAAACAACTGCGACTCCAAACTAGTATACTCCATACTTGTGTAAGAAAAGTGTTTTTTCTCTGCTATTAATTTATATACCTATAATTAAATTCCGCTGAGCCGTTTTCAGTAGAGTCAGTCTGGTGAAACAGGTATAAACACAAACTTACTAATGGAATTGTATAGAGAGTTCTTTCTAGGTTTTTGGCAGTAATTTGAAAGGTGTAGTTTTGCCGTACACTTTTATTTTTAAAAGTAGTATTTATTAGTCGGATGCTTATTGCTTTTAAGCGGAAGAGTGCTGGTATGAACAGTTTCAATTATTTCGTGTGTTTAGTCTCAGATTAAGTCTGCTGACTCTTTACTTAAATATTATTCTGAAACTTAAATATTCATAACATTCACACTTATTTAGGCTTATTTTTTATAATTTTATATATAAACAACAAAAATTTTAACGTAAGATGTAAATATACTCTTGGCTATTTATACATTATACACCAAATTTCTGCCAGAGAGAAATGTGTCCATGATGTTGATTTGTTCGAAATATGAACCAGCCCTCTGGTCAATGGTAAAGAAACTCTTTGCAGATTTTAACAAAAAAGTACAAATGTAAAGTAATGTAATGTAAAGTCTATCTAAGGTTTCATCTACTCTAGCTTGATCCACAACTACTGATAGGCATTGACGTATTCCTGGGCTTATTGTATAAATCTACATCGCCTCTTAATTGTCCAACGCTTTGTTCCTACATATCAAAGCTTCACTTCTGGTAATGAACTTTAATATGCCGTCAATGTCTGACCAAAATATCAATGCTGACTAAGCCCCACCCCTTTCTTTATTGTATCGAAATAAATAAACAATATCAAACTTAGCCCCAGGTCTATTTTACTAGTCTCTGGATTGGATCATTTAATATTAGTTGCGAAGTTGTGTTATTTGTTCGATATACAAATATAAAGTTTGTACTCATATATCTATTGACTTAGAATACATAATTGCTGTTAACTATGTATTATAAGTCACTAGATACTCGTATATATGAGTACAAACTTAAGAGGATATGGATTCCGCTAGTTATAAATTTGTATAGGTAGAAAAGCAAAATTTCTCCTAGATGAGTAAGAGAGCGAGAGAGAGAGAGCGTAATAGTTGATTCCTATCATCAGTACAAAGTAGTAGCGTTACATTTACTGTAGAATATGTATATAAATGTGAGTTAAGAGCAATTATAATGGTTTTCATGTTTTCTGCAAAAGTAAAGAAATAAAGATCAGAAAGTGTTACCTATTGAGTTTAGAGCAGGATCCAATAACACACTTATTGTTTTAAGTATTAAAAACGAATTTAATGTGAGACCGGGCAGTATAAAAGTAGTAGATATGTAATGAGAAGAAAGTTAAGAGCCAATAACTGGCGTTGTTTTTACATAGATAGTAAGTGTTAACGCGGCAGCCTAGTGTTAGGAACTGAATGCACATCCAAAATGGCGGTGGTAGGATTGTGAGTAATATATAGAAGGGAGACTAATCTGCGTGCCTTTGGTCTACACTGTTTATGCGTGCTAATCACCAAGTCGTTAGCCTTGCAGCAAATCTTCTGGCTTATCTCCTTCTTGCAGCCTTCGATATTACATGGACACATGCAGTGTGGTATAATTGCACCTTGGGTGGCGGAAAGATATGCGGGTTGTCGTATAATCTTCGGCAGCAGACTGATTCGTAAAGACGAGCATCACTACTGGGGTAAGTAGGAGACTGTTTTAGTCGTGATGGAACGGAAGATAGTAGTTATAAAAGGTGTTTAGACAAGTTGGTTCGGAAAAGTGGGTAGTTACGGAAATTATTTGAAAGGACAGGATTTTAAACTAAGCGGCGTAAACAGAGACTAAACAGAAGAAAAAAAATATACGGACTTGAACACAACATTATAATTAGAAAATTGTTAATAGGCATATTATTTAAAACTTAATTCTAAGTAGGCTCAGCAAATACTGGTTGGTGAAAATCAGCGATGGTTTTTCGGTAGAGCCTAGCAGTAACGTAACATTTATAGAAAAACTATATAAATACTATTTATACTAGGTAGAACTGACACAGACTAATATTATTATGGGATGAAAATTTTCATCCCATATTTTGACCTGTTCAAGGTTGGTACTGAGTCAAATGATAGGCTGTATTTTTCTCCACGATATTGTCTATCTCCTTGACGAATTTCATTCTACAGCCTTTGTAATTAAAGCATGGATTTTGTTCTGCCCTGATCTTTACTAACAAACAAACCACCGTCATTTAAAAGACGAAATTAAAAAATATTCTTATCACAGAATGGTTAAATTTTAAAACCAAATGTAAAATGTTTAAAATTCTAAATTAATGGACACAGCTCTTTTATTACTTATATTTTTTTTATTTGAACTGACTTGGTTATTCTTCAGTAGCTGTAATCAGACGATATGTCAAAAGTCAATATTGAATTATTTTAGTCTACTCTGAACTTGTTTTGTTTTAATTATTCGCTCGGCAAACCGAAGCAAAACGTATCAAACATTTGTTTTCCGACTGGTAAATAAAAGATAGTGTAAAATAATTGAAATTTTCATAAAATTATATAGCTTCAATTTTTCTAAATACGACTCTCACATATTGCTGTTATGTTAATAAAATTTGGGACAGGATTACAAAGGAAAGCACTTTCGAACTGAATTTTGAAAAGGGTGTAAGGTCACGCTTCCTGCGATATTTCCAAGTGTGAAAGCAAAATGATATAATATTACAAAAAAATGATAAAAGCCTTACTTTCTTGACTCATAATTCGTTTTGAGAAAAATAATAGTTGTCACAAACATCATAAAATATGTATGCAATAAGATTCTTTCTGCTCTAGATACATTTTGAACCAAATTCAATGTTGTCTTTTATAGAATCGTATTTAATGATATATGTGTGTGTATACAGATAGAACATGAACAATTTTCAATTTATACAATTGGCCGTGTGCGAGTCCGGTTGGCGCATACATATTTAAGATGTCTAACAATAGCTCTGCATAAAATTTAACACTAGTCTGTGTCATGACGACATCTGTGTCCTCATGACTCATACCCATATAAAAGACTTATTACGGGAAAAACTTTGCTTTATAGTTTTCGTCTATATATAATTAATCTAATAATTAAAGAAAATCCACGACAGCGGCCAGGTGGTAAATATTCAAAATGACACAATTTTTCTAAAATGCATTCAATATGTAAACATGAGACTTTTAATAGATATTTGTTACTTTTACGTGTGTGATGTAAATCCTCACATCTAATCATACTTTATGGCTTAATATGTATATTACTACAATTACCATGACAAGGTGAAGGAAAACACCAGAATATATCCTGCAATGAACTATACACAAGCATAACGTGTATATGTCAGTTCCCTAGAAATGATGAAGGAAAACATCATAAAAAATTGTGCAAGGGGCCTTAGACAAACATGACGTACATATATCATTCATTCATTCAATGGAGAAGCGTGTACTAAGCAGTGTGCTGTATATGCTCAGAAAATACAATGCTGTTTTCGAATTACTTCTTTTTAAAATGTTGCCAATTTATCTAAATGCTGAAAAGAGTCTTTTTGATAAATGTTTTTAGTATCAAACAATGTTAAAATATTTCTCAAAATACGAACATTACCAACTTCAATCAAAGTTCAAAATACTTATTTTCAATGCGAAATACTTTATTATTAGGCGTCGTGTTTACAATTTACAAAGGTTTCAATTACAAATTATGGATGAAAATACTGAATATCATTAAAGACAAAGGATAAATAGAAACTTTTCATTAGTTTTGGGCGAATTGGTGGTATTGAAAATTGACCTGTTATTTAAAAAAGGTTTATTATTAAATATCATGCAGATTACTGTTTACTCTTTATTAGGCATCGCCAAATTATCATCTCCACTGAGGTACAACAAGTCGTTATGGTAGTGGGCTCCGTCGGGAAGATGTTCACTATGTTCTATTCAATGAAATCTGTCCTATTTCGGCTTCGAAATTTTTGACGACGATGTAGCTATTTGCATGACGAAAACACGAATCTTTCCAACTTCGCGACATATGTGAATATCTATATCAGTCAATAAAATCTGTATCTATGGCTTTTAATTTACGATATTACACAGTACATCCATCAGAGCACGAGTCGAAGTAAAGAGTTATATTACGTACACGGCGGTAAAAGTATGGTTATCCAACTATCCTAACATAAAACATTTTTGATAATTAGTGACTACCCTGGTATTTTAGTTTTCTATAACAGTAACATACTTTAAGAATGATTAAAATTCAAACCTGAGACTTTTAACATTCTAAGTAAAGATATGGTCCGCTTATATTTCACTGTGTCCACGAAGTCATCCGCGTGGAATTTGTTTTCAAAACCCCCCCGATTTTGAAACATTATTAAGTGGTGCTCCGCTCCTATTGGTCTTAACGTAATGATATATAGTCTATAGCCTTCCTTGATAAATAGGCTTTCTAACACTGAAATAATTTTTCAAATCAGTCCAGTAGTTCCTGAGATTAGCGCGGTCAATCAAACAAACAAACAAACTCTTCAACTTGATATATTAGTAGTAAATAAAATCATTATTATACACCGACATCTTTCAGTGGTACTTCTTTTATGTACAGGTTAGTTATGGACGTTATATTTTCTAACACTAGAACATTTTCAGTTTATCAATTAGTCTGCTCAGAAATTCTGTTCCGAATTTACTAAAATACTTTCATGATTTTATATTTGCACGTAATCCCGAAGCCAATTTTTTGTCTCGTAAACAGCTTAAAGCACCTTCAGGAAAAGTTATCTATAGAAATCCCGAGGCGTGTATACAATAGCTACCTACTTCACCCGAATTGGCAAATCGTGTAAAATTCACCTGAGTCACTATTATCGATGAGCGACGCTGGATAAAATGAGATATGCGCGTCAAACTTTTTTGATCATTTCAAGCCTATAAGTAGAACATCAAATAACGGACACTTAGGTAGGGCCAATTCAAATTATAATTACGTACCTATATCAGTGCCACGCTGGCCTTCACAGGATGGAGAAGCGTCCCCGGGTGGCTGATGGGAGTATGGCCGGTAGTGCAGCCTAGCTAGGACCAATTGACAGTGATCCATCAACGATTTAGCGGATGTGCAGCGGGTTACCACTCCGCTCACGAAACAGTAGGTTGTTTTAGGCCGAAAAGTAGAGAAAAACTGCCTACTCTCATTTCGGAGGTCGACTTGCTTTGAGTCACTGAGCGAACGGATTTTGGTACGTACCTCAGCCAATGTGATTTTGGCTTGCCTAACGATATCACACACGCCTACACAATACGGTCATCCCTAATTTTTAGGCACAATGTACTTTGCCAAATCTCGTACGTAGGGGAAAGGCGTACATAATGACACATCCTTAGCAAATCTGGTCGTAATTCTTTATTTATTAAATATTTTCTACGTAAAATTCCGTCTTATTATACCTTGGTTTGTTGTTTATCAATAATAATGAGATCAAATCACTAAAACTTGTTTTCATTTAAAAAAATAGAATCTTCCAAATTTTGTACAAAATCCGTTTTGTCCGTCCTAGGTGGGTAAAATGACATACAGTGTGTGGGTAAAATAACATATCATAATTGTACTGTTAAATTATTCTTTATGTACATAATTCGGAAATAAAATATTTCATCTTCTTTGGAACATCTGCGCATGTTGCATGGGCTCATTATCCACACGTCATGCATTTTAACCAAGCCAGAGGTGGCTTGGATCTAGAGTACAAATAATTGCAATAAATACAGGTGGAATTTCTACAGCAGTAGTATTTACTTCAATTTGGGAACTTGACAGAGTGTTTAATGTTTCTACAACTAGTGTGCTTTCTGTAGCTTGAGAGTCCAATATAGCTACATTTTCTGCTCCCAAATTTTGTTATAGGGGAATGTTCTTCGTTTCAGCTGCCTCAAATAAATAATCAGGAAACACGTTAGGATCAACAGGCCATAGACCTGTTTTCTGAAACCCATTGACAGCATATTGAATGGTGGCAGCTCTGCAATAGGCTTTGTTGAATATCAGGCCCACTTAAAAGTGGGTGACAACTCCGCCTGGATGGTGTTTTAGCCAACTGGTGACCTCTTAATCAAACGACATAGTATGTCATTTTGCCCGCTCGAGCGATATACCATTTTGTCCACCCTAGAAGCTTATAACCGTCAAACGAAAAACCAAAGCATTTGAGATTTCAATACATTCCTGTACTTATTTAGTCCAATCAGAACATACTAACAGAAACATATCTATAAAAAAGTCAAAATTCACTTACTTTAAGGCTAAAACCAAATCCGCTGAGAGAGAACTCGCAATTGCATAAAAGTTTATTTTCGCCGTCTGTGCCGAACCGTTGCGTGTACGATACTGGCGAAATTACAGGATTCCTTCGGTAACAAACCGGCCCTCTAGCGATTATTATGGGAACTTAAGCATTTCTAATACGTTTTTATTAGCTTCACCTGTATGTATGTATGTATGGTTATATCGCGTGACAATGCAATAATATGGTAACCATGGAGCTGATCTGATGATGGAGTGGGAAGGTGGCCATAGGAACTCCTGTACTAAACAAGATAGACCCGTCGTGTTTGGGCTCGTTTTACTTGTCTTGGCTAGCACTCTGCTTCCACATGATATGCATCTTAAAAAGCGCTTTGAATACACCCCACTCTTTTTTTAAGACCCCATTCATCAGAAATCAAATTTATTAAATTTTATTTTCTGTTTTTTAGTTGGATTTTTTATGAAAATGTGTTTTTTTAGTTTTTTTTAAACTATTATTTTTGGTTTAAGAGAAAAGGCTGGTGTGTCGTTCTGTCCACCTATCTCATTTTGAACGCCTTTCCCGTACATTAGAGAACAATATTTTTTCATGTGAAGAATTATGAGTGTTCCGTTTTTGCCATTTCGCTACAGTACCTTAAAAAGGGAAATTCAACGGGCAGTATTTACATTTCAATTTGATTAATTATATTATCGAGTTTTAAAACCAGCGATGGAGTTTAAAAAACGCTAAATTTCATCATCAACTTACTCATTCTAAATTCTTTGTGCGGTATTCAATTTTTAACCATTAATAAAAGCCACAAGTAATGTGTGTATTCCCTAATTTTCTTATCCGCCCCACAAAACTGTACTGTGTTATATTATTTCAGATAGTAAGTGACACCACCACTTCATATAATGAATGTAATGGTGATTACAACACTCGTAGCACTTCGTGAAACATGAACGCGGTTTCAGAATACAAATTTGTAAAATTAATGTTTAATAGTATATTTCAGTGAATTGTAATTTAGTACCTACAGAATTCTTGTTGATTTATTTAGGTTTTTGAGATTTATAAGTAGAGAAAGAGAAAGAGTTAACACTTTATTGCGCCCCAAAATATACAATTACAAAAACAGACCATATTTACGATATTTTCTAGGCAATAGGTCTTATCATTCAAGCGATCTCTTCCAGGCAACCTAAATAAATTTTTGTCAGGCGATGTATTAGGTGGTAAATGACGTCATTTATTGGGATAAAAAGTATCCTAAGTTACGCCCTGGGATATGAGCTTGCTATGTGTCGATTTTCATTCAAATCCGTTTAGTAGTTTTCAGGTGCTGCTCTAAAAGCAGACAGACAAAAATTCTAAAAATGTATTTTCGGGATCTCCTGGTCAGAATTATCCTTTCTGTTTTTTCCATATTTTTAAACACATTGTAAAAACTTGAACCACTTACATATTTATTATAGTATACTCGTAGACTCCTATTAATCTGCTGAGGGTGATTTCCGATTTATAAAATCCACCACTCCGCTTTGAACAATCATGATGAGTGTACCATTCATCTCCTGACACAGGGAAAAAAAATTCCACCAGTAGAACGTTTTTAAACTTTTCTTACGGCTTCGCTAAAATTCGAAATTAATCGAATCCCTATGTCATGAAAACTGGTGGCTTTGAAAGGATAAAAATGATTGCCTTGTATTTGAACGTAACGTTATACTAAATTTTATGTTAGTTTGTTTTGTAAAATAAAAATCTAGAACCCGATCGCGGCCTCACCTACTGGGTCCAGTTGTAGACAGACATAAACCATTCGGCCTGAGTGGTTGAGCAGGCTAAGCCTTTGACGGCTTACCTCACTGTAACGCAGAGTCTCCGGGTTCGATTCCTGTTATATTAAATTTCGGGAATGAGAGTAGTCCGTTATGTTACCCGCAATACAAGCATAACTTGCTTAATTTGGGGATATACATTATGTGAGATTGTCTAACGATAACTTTAATTTTATTTTTATCCCGGCACCCACTCAAACAATCACACAAAATTTCATCGAAATTGTTCAAGCTGTTCTCGAGTTTTAGCGAGACTAGGGAATAGCAATTTATTTTTATATACATATAAAGGAGGTGAAGATATCGATATTTAATCAAGGCTGTTAAGGAAAACCAACATGCAAATGTTCAAACAATCTTTTACATACATACTATTTTGTACGAAATATTTCGTTAAACTGAATGCAAACTTATTTTTCTAAAACGAGACTTTGATTAATAGCCTGAAGGTCTTGAAAAGTGCGTTAAGAAGTAGATGAAAAATATTTTTCTCCGCAGCGCCGTCGAGGGACTGTTGTGCAAAACATTACACTCGGTTATTTCTTACCTTATCGTTGAACAAACAAAAATATTACAAAGTAATACGAGAGGGAAAAAATTAAATATATTTTATTGACATTATTCTTTTTCTGTTTTTTCACATTCCCTCAATTAGTTACGGTCGGCATAGTACTCGTATGTCTTTTTCTGGCATAAGTCCTCTGCACATCACAAATTATAATGTCAGCCTTCATACAATATATTCATCTCTTATTTGTTCTACATTTACATTTGTACCACTCAGTCATCAAGTTCATTCGATGCCGAACAACTGCGTTGCAGTTTGGTAATGTAATGTAAATCTTGTAAATTTATTGAAGATAAATAAATTCAAAATAAGATTAACATTATTTTGGTCCATACCTTCGTCTCCTTCCTCTCAATTTTACAGTCACAGATGCAGCTTCTAAAGATAAAAGAAATAAACTATATTAAACTAAAATATTATTAAATAGTATACAATAAACAAATATTAAATAAACGACAGGTACTTGTTTGACTAAAAGGCTTAGTTATTCGTTGAATGATCGGTTGTGATAATAAACAGGTAGGTATTGCATTGAGCAATATTATTATTGAAAGCATATTTAAAAAAAAATCAATTTTTATTGCAGGAGTTCAGCAGACAGGCAGACAGCCCGCTTGATGGAAAGCGGTTACCATCGCCTATAATCATTTGCAACACCAAAGGTGCTAAGCCTGGGCACCACTTATCAACCTACTGCTCAGACCATAATGTGTCCAAACCAACACAGGAGATGCTATGAAAGATTATCCTCTACTTCACCGTATGCATGCCTACATTTCATCGATATCTTTCTCCCTGTGACGAGAAGATCTTCAGTATCTCTGACTAGGGTCGCCCAGCATTTGCTGTCATATAAAAGGACAATAAGATAATGTTTTATTATACAGGACGAAGGCATCAGGGAAGTCGTCGCGTTGCTCATCGCCACCTGCCTTCATAGAATTGGAGCGCTGTAGAGCCAAGAAGATCGAGACTTTTCCCTTTCAGTAAACTCCCATGCGTAAATGGTGAGACAGGATGTAATGGACATCGAATTAGAGGTCCTCTGACTCTTCTTCAAGATGCTGACGATCATTCCCAAATTTTGTTTGGTAAGCTGGGCAGCTTTTTAACGTACGTTACTGTATTATTACAAGGCTAAAAATCTATTATTGGTCAAAATCTGAGTGCACTAGATATCACGTCAAAAATGTAACCTAGTCTTAAATGACAGGCACTTGAGTTAACATATTACATCCGGAAAACTCATGAATAATAATTGTAGCCATACCACCGTTTTGCAACATTTGTTATAATTTATTCATAACCTTAATGTACTTGTGACCTTCTTGTCACGTAGTATGGGTAAAATTATAAAGGAAGGCCCATTAACGCTTCGTGGCGTACAAGGTAGAAGATCTTTGGATACATTCTCTTTTACAAGGTAACAGTATTTGTACGATATTTATATGAACTGACCTATGTATTTGTTCAGTTGTTTAGCAATATACGAAGATCTATAAACACAAACGCTAAATAATAAGACTGTATAATGTACTTGTAAATAGAATATCTTTTAATTTAGTCTTGGTGTTTAATGATGTATTTTGCTAAACAACTGAACGAATATATAGGTCAGTTAGTAAAAATATCGCTTGCACAACGTATTTTTATTTAGTTTATGCATGATATTTAATTAATTTGATTTTGTTAAAAGTTTTACGGCTATCAAGCAGTGAGCACTGGTTCTGTTTGAGTAGTTGAAGTGGACTGCATTTGTTTCGAATTAATAAGCACTAGTTACCTTTAATTACACCTCCAGTGGGGTGGCTACGTCAGCTTTTAAACAGGATGGATACAAAAAGGTCTCTGGGTTGAAATTCCTAGCTTCTGTTTTAAACTCAACTTAAATACAAGACAAACCACGACTATATAACCGCTCGCCAGCAGGGGGATGATCAACCCTTTATTTTTGAGCTCCCATGATCAATTATGCAACGATTTTGTAAAACATTTATTCCGGGTACAACAATGATCTAGAGGGAACTTCCTTCTACATTTTATTGCTCACTAAAATTACAGAGAAAAACTTCAGTTATAATATTTTAAACAAAACAACAGGAGGCCCTATCGCTCAAAGCGGTCTCATCCAGACAACCTAAGTAGAATAATTTACCATACTATTTAGATATTAACAGAGGTGTTTTATTCGATAGATCCAAGCATGTTTTCGAAAGTCCAACATTACCGTATTTAACACCTAGAAGTAACCATTATGAATTACACAAATAAAAATTGAGCTACAAAGTCATGTCCAACTTAGAAAACAATAGTGGTTTTATATCGATCTAAGCCAGCACTGTAGACCAATATGCTGTATTTTTGGCTGAAGGTTAGAAATTAATTTCCGCGAAATTTGATGAATAGTCTTGTCAATGTTGTTTGCTCAATTGATTGCTGCTTACTTTGTTACTGACAGTGTTTAATGTTAGACGACATTAATAAGCAAGCTTTACAGGTATCGTCTTATGATGCAATAAAGATTTACCTAACTTAAGTTATTAAACAACTAGGATCCAGTTAATGTTGCCTTTTAACATTGTTGAATACTGAAAACTTTAAACACTCTCATCGACATTAAAATGGTAAGCAGATTATATTTTGTGAAGTATAAAGTACTAGCTTTGCCCGCGAAGTTGTCCGCGTGGAATTTGTTTTCAAAATCCCTCGATTTTAAAACATTCTTCATTAGTGCTCCACTCCTATTGGTCTTAGCGTGATGATGTATAGCCTATAGCCTTCCTCTATAAATGGACTATTTAACACTGACAGAATTTTTCAAATCAGATCAGTAGCTCTTGAGATTAATGCGTTCAATCAAACAAACAAACGATTCGGGTTTATATATTAGTATAAAGTATTCGTACTTTTATTAACTTCTATATTATTTCGTGATATGATATGAGCACACTTTTCTAGGTGGAAATGCTAATTTTTCATTAAATATTTGCTCTTGATATTCATACGCCTGGCCTGGATATAGAATTTTCTTTTATATTTGTAAATTTGAATAAAACGAATCACCAGCTGATAACCTAAATAATAAAATGATTTGTAGTTGAAATTAAAGAAGTCGAAATGCCACTTTACTTTACACCCACATGCAAACAGTAAAACAGCGAGGATAATGGGCACCAAACGATTTTCACAAAATGTTATGTCTATAAACCGGACATAATAAATAAAGGCTTTTATAAATTAAAGCCATATTTGAATTGTACACACACTTTATTATAAATACTAAGATAGGCTAAAAATAAATCTGTCGATTTTAATACGCATTAAGTCAATAGAGATGACAATTATTTAAATAAATTACTTTCATTCTTCTTTAAATTCCAACTTCTTCCTTGAGATTAACAAGTCGACTCGACTCGAGTTATAATTTCCAATTTCCGGTACAGAAATCAGTCGATCCTCTTACTTGTTATTTAAAAACAAAATAAACTTCCAATGTATTCGTGAAGTCGAGACGAAGAAAAAAATATTTCGTAGGCAGCTTATTGCGCCAACAAATTAATCGACCGCGACTGTGGCAGAATTATAATACGACTGGCGGCTTAATTAAAATATAATATTCCTTAGAAATTATTAATATTTCTTACAAAGTAACCTTTTATTTGGTTAATAAATAACGATTGTAATCAAGAAATGGAACTGAACTCCGTTTTAGTATCTATCTTTCATTTAAGTAAATATTTTTGTTTTGTGGTAGTATGTGGGTAAAGTAATGGTATGGCCCAGTGGGCAGACTTAGCTTGTACCACCTCTATTATGTTGTAGTACCTTGTATCATGTTGTAGCTGTCATTTTATGTTTGTACTTGAATGCTTAGCGTCATTTTAACGTTGATAGTCGTCGTCCTGTCCTCATTTAACCTCACCAGGTGACTCGCTTTTGTCTTTGTCATTTATAAAAACCAATTATACTAAAAATTCGTTTTTATACCGTACTCACTAGCAAAACAATGATCTATTCAATGATGTCGATCCTTTTATAGGCAATTTATTTGAGTTCCGAACTTAAATTAAAAATTAAAAAAATATTAAATGGCGTTCTACTAATTTCATATATTTTTTATTATATTGACTTTGATTTTTTATTATTTCATTTTGGAATATAATGATTAATATATTTGACATGTATCTTGGTTTTTTTTTTATAATTATGACTTAATGATGATCTTGTATTAATTAATTTTTTTTAAATCTAGTATTTCAATATTGTATACAAATATGTTAAAATTTTCTTACAGTTTTATGAGCTAAATATGTAATATGAATATTTTTTTAGTGGAAACTTAGCTGATATGTGAATTAATTATGTATTTTATACTTTAAGAATAATATTTATTGTATGTTTTCCAAATAAATAAAATAAATATATAGTCAAGGTGTTGAGTCTGACAATCACAACAAACTAAAAAGTTATTTATGTTAAATGTATATACAACAAATTTCTCTACGTTCTGTAATGTTTATAAAAAATAGTTTTATACCTTCTAATATTAATACAATTTAAAACCATCAGCAAACTGCCAGACATACACGTATACTAGTACAGTTTACTACGGCCATACGTCCACCCGTTTTCTGACAGTTTTCTCTGATAGTCTTGTGATATTTTTTCGATTTGCTAGAGAAACTAATTCTTTCCCGTCACTCAAAGTAAAAGTAATATTCATGGATACTTATATCCAGCTACATCTACAAACCGTACCCAGCCTTATTTAAAAATAGAAGAAGAATACATTAAAATTGCTTTTTTAATGTCAAAGAAATATTTTCCGAGCTTAATATGTCACCTCACATAAAAGATTAAGGCGTGCAGAGGCGTGTTATGAACTGCCAGTCATTATTATTTGAAATTGTTGCTTGCAAATGTACGCCTTGGCAGATCCACACTCCGCGCCTCCTCCAAGGTGCATGGTCCATAAACGTATTTACTCACGTTAAAGAAGTGTCTCTGGATGGTTTAGATTAGGTTGGCATGACATCGTGATTATTCAGAGTGGCATAGGGTGGGTACCTTTGTTCCCGAGGGATGTAAGAAAACCTGAGCGGATTGACGAGGCCTACAATAATGCGAACGAAGCCGTGGGTAAAAAAAAATACCATATAAATATTTACAGGTATAATAAGCATCTAGCAAAATTAATTTCAAATAGAAGACAGTACAAGTGTTGTGAGTTAAGGAGTTTTATTACAAGCTTTATCAACAAAGTTGTAACGACTCAAATTTGATTTCATATAATTAAAAGTCCTTCATATTAGCTTTACAAGCATAAATTAAGTTACGATTAAAAACTTGTAAGGTTTAATTTAATAACGTTGGTTTTAATCAGATTGTAATTTGTTTATTAGCTTTACGGTACCATGCTGGCACTTATTTTCACCCCTTACTTTAACAAATATTTTTGGCGTTTATTATGTACAAGTATATACATATCATAACGTAGGTGAGTAGATACATTATAGTCTATAAATGCGGACTGAGAAATTGTTTCCGGAACATGAAGATTTTAATTTTCAAAACTGGCCCTGAAAAAATTAAATCTAGGTCCCGATCCAGCGCCACGTATCGGTTCCAATTTAAACAACCCGGGAATCAACTCAAATATACACAAAAAAATTCTTCAAAATCGGTAATGTCCTTTTGAGGTTATACGCGTATTATCCCCGCAAAATGTTAATGCAATGTAAATTAACCTAACATTCATGTGACGGTTTCAGGAACTCGATATGTACGCGTACTCAGTGACCAGTGATGCTTACAGTACTGAGTCTTCGGCTGCGGTTACGTCACCAAAATGGCGGCCAGGCGCATTATCAATTTGCGGGGATAATACATACATTTCTAGAAATAGTTAAAAATGAATAGTAAGTGCAGGATGTAGATTGGTTTTTATGCACAAAAAAGTATATTTATTTCCTGTAAAAACTCTTAATTGGTTTATTTACCAATCTGATGGCACACTCCCTTCTCCCCTTCGGTATTCCATCACATTCCCTGTTTGATCCTTTTATGTCATCCCTTTAGTCCATCCTAAAGGCTGGCAACACCTTTGCTTCGCCTCTGGTTTTGCAAACGTCTCTAAGTGACGGTAACCACTTTTCATTGGATGAGCCGTCTGCTAGTTTACCAGTTTTGCAATAAAAAAAACTCCCTCTATTGTTTTAAATGTCAAGGAACGAGAAGTACAATTTTCATACCTGAGATCAGGCAAATCAAAACTTACTTTCAGAATATGAAAAATGAAAAAGTATAATTATATATAGTATATAATATTTTCTGAAATTTTCGCGATTTTTTTTTGACAACAATTTTTTCTTCTTACCCATTTTAATATTATATATAAATTTTAGAACTAGGTATGTTTTCTGAAGAGTTTCTTACGCCGCTTCTTCTCTTCCAGCCACAACATGTTGTGAAGCGGTGGTAAATTAGATTAGGCTGCCATAGAGTCAATAATAACTATAAATAAACTTAAAACTAAATAATTAAAATGAACAAGTTGGCGGTAGGCTAAATAAAACTAACAATACTTGTTGGACAAATGTCACCTTTGGCGTCCGTGACCACGGCTTCTGAAAAGCGGCCGAAACGTCGGATAAACCAAAATCCAATAAATTACCGCGCTTAAAACCGTTAAAACGTAGTTTGACTATGAAAAAGTATATTTAATAAGAAGACGGTGAACTGTTCTCTATAATGTTTACCGTAAACAGTACGGGTAATGGAAGAACATAGCATGTATATATTTTTTCACATCATTATATTTCCATGTCTTTTTCGTACTCATTCAACTCCAAATGATTATTTCCAATAAATTAGGTAGAAAAATCTTATAGAATAAAACATTTTTCCTACACGAAGAGATTTCAATCAGCCGGCTGTTCCCCTGCGAAAGGGAATTTTTACCAAGCTAATTTTCCCACACAAGAAATCCGAGCACTTCAACCAATTTTCACATTCGTAGAATCCTATTTATACGTATTTATACATTACATTATAGATGTATCTCATCCTATTTTCCAGTATACGAAAATCAACATTTAAATTATAATAAATAGATTTGAATAATGCTCGCAAATAAATAAGATTTTATATATGTAAATGAAGTAGATGAAAAGATTTTTTAGTATCTGACAAGTATTGCATCAATTACGTATTAAACGTGGTGTTTTTATAGGACATGAGTTCAGCAGACACAAAGACGACCCACCTGATGGAAAGCGGTTACTATCGCCTATGGACATTTGAAATACTAACAGTTTTACCAATGTGCTGCCGCTCTCTAAAGGCAGACTGGAACCTAGCCATTAACGCCGGAACACAACTCAATGTTGTTATGACGGTATACTTTAGACTAGGAGTGGAAGCCATCCAGAGGGGCAAATACCTACCTCACTTGTGGGTTGTTTTGTCGCCTCTTACAAAAGGCCGCCCGGCAGTATGAAATTGTATTTTGTCTCCGTTCCTGCACGGATAAACGAATAGGAGATGAGACTTTTTAGGGTAATATGGAACGTAATCCTTGCATACGACGCAGTGAGTATATTGATAAATTATTAACAATGAACTCTCGATAGAAATTGTATTTATTTTCATTCAAAAATACAATCATTTTGATGCTTAACAAAAGTTAAATTAACCATGTAGCACACTAAGGGCCGCTTGCATAACGTTCTTTAAATTTATTTAAAAAACACTAAACGCATTTAACATCATTTAATACGATTTGCGTCTTGTACAACGTAAGATGTTCCTGTAAATATGTTTAAAGAACTGTCAATACGTTATGTGTAAAAGTTATTTAGGTAGTGTAATATGATTAACTAATTTTATTTAACGGCGATTGTTATGCAAATGGCCCTAAAACTGCTACTCGACCATAGATAGTAGTGTGCATTTATTAAACGCGATAATCTTTACTCAGTTCAGTAGTATGAGAGTGGCATGTATTTAAGTAGAAAATAAGCTCCTAAGGTTTCTAGGCTATGCTTTCACTGCGTGAGACACACTTCGGGACCGTAACTTGTAAAATGTTAAGCTAAAGCCTAAACTCATACACATTACGGGACGTTTGTGCTTTGAAAATTATCATTATGTTTTGTTGTAACTTTTACATGAACAAAACCGTCCGCACAAGTGAAACACATAAACCTTGGACTTTACTTTTCCCGATCTTACAATCATATCTTAATACCTTAAATAAAGAAAAGTAAAAAAAAATACCTTAAAATAAATTAAATATCAAATATTATATACAAATTAATATAGAAAATTCAATGATAGAGTAGTTGGGAACGTGCCCAAAAGACTGGCCACATTCTCTTTTTGAATAGAAACGCACAAACGAACTTCTCTTTCGGGGTTCATTTTCTAATGTCCACTTTTTTATAATCACAGGTAGGTAATTTACCTTAATTGTTCCTGCCTACCCAGCAAGGGACCTGGCGTTAAGTTATGTATGTATGTAAATTAGTAGACGGATCATTTGATGGTAAATGGTTTCCGATGCTTATGTTCACCTGCAACATCAAGCCAGCCGATGTGTTACCTTGTTGAAACTTTAAAATCTGTTTGTACTCTTTTCATATTAGAATCGTTTAAATAATGACAGGGCTGAAATGCCCCAGTAATTAGTTTTTAAAATTTTAATTTTTAATGTACGAGTAGGCATATGTTTTTAATTGTATACGAAAACGTATGAAATAAAGGGACTATTATTATATCACTGAGATAATTGTGGAGAAAGCTCATGCAGACTAATGGTATAAAACAGTGAACGCCGCGTACACTATATAATAGATATTGCTAAGTGTGGAGGAAGTGTAGATGTATTTCCAATAGCTCGCTTAATCAGCTATTAATTGCACTCCATAGTAACTATACAGATGACAGAACACATTTAGAGTCGACGTCACTTCTAAGGGACAAGGGATCTACACTGCAGGTCTATATAAAATTATTCCCACATATTCGACAATAAACATCATATAATATGTGACGCACATAAGTAGGTAAGGCCGTGAAAGAAGAATAGTAATTATTGCAATTGGCCAATAAGCAGGTAAAGCTGAGGGACCAACCAGGTCGGGCGGCATCGCACCTCAAATATTATCTTCAATACTACATATAGCTGTGATGACTGAAGTGGAACAAGATGCTGCGCTTCTAGTCGTTTCTTAGAAAATAATAACAAACATAATTTCTGTGCCTGGTGGACGTCAAGGCGAACTCTGTAAAACTTTTACATTATATATAAGACGACAGGTTATACTTATTACGCTTAGTAAAGTATTTAGTGTTAACAAATCTTTCAATGTTTACTGATTTAGATGAAAAAATGATAATGATGAACAATGATCTATATCTATAGTTACGTAAGATTTGTTCTTAGAAAGCAGAGTAGTAGTAGTTCTTGCAATAAACTCTTAGACCTACAGACAGACTACGAATTGAACCCATAAAACCATATAAGGGTTTAATAATTTATTTATTTTATTATTAATTTGACTCTATTCCAAAATACCTGATAAGTAGTGTTAAATAACACGACGTAGAACTTGATGGAGAAGAAAAATTTGTTTGAAGACTTAGATACCCACGCATTATTGTGAGTAGTTTATTGCGAATTTGCCTCCCAATTTATTATACGGTATTGAGTTTTCGTAACGTAGAAGGGTATCAATTACCTGTCATGAGAGCATAGCATTTATTGGGCCTGAATACGAGAGCTCGTGTCTATTGTTTGTTAAATGGCCGGGAGCATAGAGTTAATGATACTTGGTTGGATCGATATAATACTTATTCTATATATATGTTTTGTCTGTTTTATTTTTAAAGCACTGCAAATATCGGAACCATAGACGAGATTTCTACGGCGCCCCCCTTTTTACTCTCCATTTAACACATAAAAAATTGAAGAAGAATAAGAAGCAGCAGGCAGCTAAAGCTTCGGAGCGTTGGGCTTAAATAAAACATCTTCCTCTTGATGCGGTTTGTATTCAAAGTGAAAATCGTGGAGGGGTGTCCAAGGCGTTCCTTCAGACGTCCTCTTATGTCTTGCGTCTTTGAGCGGTTGATTAACTGTGCTTTGCCTTAATACCGCTACTTATTTTTACTAATTATGAAGTCAACAATCTAATAAGTCAAATAGAGAACAGTAATGAAAATTATCTTCTCAAAGCTCCGAGACTAAGCGTCCATGTTTTTTGTTCTTTAATGCTCTTAATAAAATAATTTAATATAATATTTTTACACGCAGCCGGTCTCATATAGTAATGTGTTCGTTGGGTGTGCCCGAATATGGAACATTAGAGTGACCTTTTTCATGCTCGTAAATGTAACAAATAAAGATATTTGAGTAAACATTGAAATACTCGAAACATTTGGAAAGAAAATAATTAAAATAGCTTACGGAATCAGTCTAAATTTTACACCTATTTACATGTAGAGGTTTCTTATTTGGTTAGAATGTTATTCATAATATATTATATTGCAGGCTCAAAAATTATTACTGTACATTAACCATTAATTCAATTAAAATTATTAAACTAAAAAAAATAATATGTAAATAAAACTAATTATAAATGAATATAACAATATAAATATAACTATACGTATAGTATAGTTATATTTATATAACAATATATATATAACTATACTTACAAAATACCAATCTATAATTAAAAAATAGACTCCAGGTCGCTGTCGGCGGGGAGAGTGCCCAGAGTGCCAGTGTCCCACCCCTTAGTACGGGACGCAACTTGTGTTGATACTTTGGCGGCTTCCCATCTCCCAGTTATAGCCGTGACAGCCGGGGCTGCTGCCGCAAACCAGGAGGCCCTAAAATGCCGCAAATATGTGTCCATTGGTAGTGGGTACATATTTGTGACTTTCGGGGTTGAAACCCTGGCGCCGTGGGGGCCGTGAGGGCCTGGAGCTCATCGCCTCTAGGCGTCATCGCCTCATCGCGTCTAATTGCGGTCTCGCACGACCAAGGGTAACGCACATCCAACGTGGAAATGCACGGTTTTCTAAATTTTAATTAAATTTAGAAAAGTTCGACCAGGCACAGTTAAAAGTTCAGTGGAGGCGAAGCGCATACACTATTTCCCTCATTTGAACGGTTTACTAAAAAGAGTTTAATGATCTATACAACAGATCTTGTGTAAAGAAAAAAATATACATCTATATCGATGCTATAGACAGAAATGAGCATAGGGTACTTATTATATCAAGGAAATACATTAAAGATTTATATTACGCGGAGATATCTCTAGTAGGTATGTGTTATAGTTATGACTTGAAATTTATTCGATGAACATTTATCAAACAACAAAATAATAGTATTTATTTACGATTTGTATTTAATTTGGTTTACTTGTTATGTTTAAGCTTTGAACCCCTCTTATCTAAACCCTTATGAGTCTCTGACGTTACATTAACGTCACTAAAGTCTTCTGACAGAGCTCTAGGGAGGCTTTAGTCTTTAAAATATCTCAGTTCAGACGGGCTAGTAGACAGGCGGAGATATCGAAATTTATTAAGAAAATAACGGTACAATTATTTTGTTTATTTAATGGGCACCATATTTTATCATATAATTATAAATCAAGTAACAGTTGGATACATTATAAATTTTTGCTAGGGTTCATCCGCGGTGAATGTTTAGCAATGATCACAGATTTTATGATAGAGAATTTATTATTAATCAGTGCAAGTCATAAATTAATTATAGGAATTAATATAATGAAACAAAATGATGGGTTTTATGTCCTGACAATGTTTATGTTTTCCTGTTTAGAGCATTTAGGTAATAGCTTGTTTTAAAATATGTTTTTATTATTATATTAATTTATGAACACATCATTATATGAACTATTACTATATACGACACACCTTCCATGATCAAATTGATCGTGTACTAGCAGAAGGTGATGTCAGGAGCCTTAAGAACAGACGAGCGTGCATGACAAAAGCTATGAATGTCAAAGAAGCAAGTGAGGTGTGTAAGAATAAGCCTAAATGGCGCTCTGTTGTTCGTGCCTACCCCGCAAGGAACCTGGCGTGAAGTTATGTATGTATGTATGTATGTATTACTAAATATCTTTTAATATACGATAAAGCATATCCATTTAATCATTTTGCTTAGATTTTATTATATAAATAGTACCTAAGGGACTTCTGTATACAACAGTAATTAGTTATAATCGTACAGCTTATAATTTGGCCCTTGGGAGTAACCCCTTGACAACTTTAATAAATAGTTGCCCAACCGTTTAACCCAAAATTAATGCCTGATTTCAAAGTTCTAATAAAATTACGTTGTTTCCTTTTAAGTACAATTATTATACTTAATGTTTGTACTCGCAAAATATAATGGTCATTTAAAGCTAACATTGCTAATTAAAGCATAACTATAATTAATAATACTAATATAGACTATCTTAAAATATAACAGCATTTTACTACAAATAATTAATAAAAATTATTTAAACAAAAATAACTTTCGAGCTTTTTCACAGCTTCGCTGTGATAAATTTTGAATATTTTCGAGGTATAAAGTATCCCATGGCCTTCTGCTCTATTCTTCTTGATTACACTTCAATGGTTACAAATTAAATCAAATGTTGTCTTGTGGATACGATTCCATTTTAATCCTGTTTTCATCTCCGTTATGGAAAGTATATGTCTCAAAATTTCATGACCTATTCATTCCAAATACAATGAAGGAGAAACGTATAAACAAAGTCGCTTTCACACTTATATATCATTATCGATTTTTATAACTCGTGGTAGCGTAGTAGCTATAAAGCCGCGTCTTAGTTTTAATATATCTGCCCATAAATGTCCCACAGCAGGGTTCGGGCCTCCCATTGTAGGGGGACTGGTCAGTATACCCGCCACGCTTGTCCAAGGCGGCTTGGGAGATTTGACACATCGGTTATATCGATGTGTAGGTAGCATCACGATGTTTTCCTTCACCGTTATTAGCACGTGGTAATTATAACAATATGCACATAAGTTCAGAAAACTGACTAAGTGGTGCATGCGTTCCGGCCAGGATCGAACCCGCGCCCTTTGAGTTCGGGACGCGTGCGCTAGCCATTACGCTACCACGACTTAGTTTTGATAATACGCATTTAAATCCGGGAATTATGCACAGCTTAGACAGTTTTCTATCCTAATTTTTACATTATTAGATATACAATCACCATGTGCTGACGGTGAAGTAGAACATCGTCATGTAACCTGTATATTGAGATTAATGGATTGTGACACCCGCTAATCCTTCTTGGACAAGAGGCTGAAAGACACAACATGAATAAGCTGATACTATTAAATGGACTAGATGTTGCGAAGATGGCACACAGGCAAACAGCCCACGTAGTGGAAAGCTATTACAGTCGCCTATACTAGATGGCTACCACTCCTGGTCTAAAGTATGTCGCCATAATAACCTTGAGTTGTGTTCCGGCACAGTGACCAGGTTCCAGTCTCCCTTAAGAGAGCAGCAGCGAATTTGTAGCACCTTTAATGTTGCAAATGTCCACAGGCGATGGTAACCGCTTTCCATCAAGTGGGATGCCTGTGTGCTGAACTTTTGCAATAAAAAAATAAATATTTAGCTCTAGTTTTTTATATAGTAGTCTGTAATTTATTTTTAAGGTTATTGTATTTTTAAATAAATAACTTTTTTTATATAAATGTTGTTATATACCATAAAAATATTTTTTACACATTTTCACAGTAATACAAAAATAATTTACATCGAAAATCAAACACAAGACCCAAAAATGTCTACAAATTGTATTGAATAACTGAACGTTTTTATTCCAAGAAACCTTATTCTTTAACTTTATTAATATAAAGAGGCTTCGTATTCCAGGCGTTATAGAGTTCGCTTTACTCGACCGAACACTAAATCAGTAAATAAGACGCAAAGGGAAAAAACACGTACTCAAGAAAAAGTTACGACAGGCCAAGCAAAAGTTGGTTATGTACTAAAATTTCGTATCTGTTTATAAAATATAATATGTTTTGGCAGACGCTGTCCTGCCCAGAAAACAAAAATAATACAATCTACCACCCGATTCCTGCACCACCTACCGGGTCTGATTGTGAATCTAAACCACTCCGGGACCTACTCAAATATATTTTATAAAATTTTATCAAAATCGTAAAACCCGATTCCAGCGCCAAGTATTCTGTTTAGATTAATGGCTTACATTATTGAAGTTTAAGTGGAGACCCCTAATTTTATATAGCCTATATTAATCAGGGATAATGTAGTATTCGAATTTTTGAAATCGGTCCAGCAGTTTTTTAGTTTATTCGTTACAAACATTAAAATCTTTCCTGTTTATAATATAAGTAATTAGTATAGATATGGCCAAAAAGCAGTTTGTAGAAGTGTGAGTCACGATAATAAATTAATTAATAAAGCGCATCGAACTTACATATTTAATTTGGCAAAAGCGGAATTATTATAAGATTAACACGGCTATTGCCCTTTGTCTATTTATGACATAGTTATATATTAGGGCCCGTTCATTTGCCTTACTATCAGTTAAAATTTGACTTAAGCTATACGTATTCATCGTGATACCTGTATGCCTTAAGGTATAATAATATATTACTCAAGTACTTATCGAGAATATTGCTTAGTATGGTTTTTAATATTATCGTTGTGCCCCAGCATATTGGCGGCATCAACAAACAATTGATTAGACTTTGTCACATAAAAAATTTCCTCATAGATGTAATATAATAATACATTAATATTATCTATCACATGGTGCAATTTATTTTCAAATTCAAAAGTTTTTATGCAAAATAAGTTCCGCTGGAGAACACTTTTAAAGGTCATACATGTAATAAGTCAACATTTAAATCTACTTCCTATTATATACTATACACACTGCTTAGCGACGTATTATCGTTGTTTAAAGGAGAAGAAGCGGCAAGAAACTCCCTAGCAAGACGCCTAGCTAAAAAAAAATTTTTCATCATAATTATTTATATATCTGAAAGTGGAGTTTGTTATTAGCATTATCAGAAAGTACGCGGAAGCTCACGAGCTTCGCTCCACCATCATGTGAATGTCGAGACGAACCAGCTGCTCGACAATATAGATACAACGAGAAGGCTCAAAAGGACATAACCGTTTGAAGTAGTGCTATAAACAAAACTAAAGTGTAGTGTACTGTGCTTAACTTAAAGAACACATGAACAAAGTGTCTTCCCCTTAATAGAGACAATAAGAAAAGTGCCAATGGACACTTTCTTGGTTAGAGTACTTTTAATTAATTTAGGTTACATGTAAATTACTTATTAATCTTTTTAAATTGGATTGTAATATTAATGTGGTATTTCAAAATACAACATTTATGAAAAAAAATATGCTTATGTATATTTTCACCCCTCTTTATGAGTTTTGAGTAGATTATATACATGTTATGTGAAAATTCAACCGGTAGTAGGGCAAGTGAATGAATAATAAGACCGGCCATAAGTATATGTAGGTGAGTAACAAGTTTACTATCCGTTCATTTGCCTTATAATGACAGCCCATAAATGTCCCACTGCTGGCCTTGAGCCTCCCCATTTTAAGGGGCGCGTACTGTATACCCGCCACGCTTCTCCAAGGCGGCGAGCCGATTTGAGACTTCGGTTATCTCAATGAGCATGTTTCATCACATTGTTTTCTTTTAACATCAGCAAGTGGCAATTATAGAAATACACACATCAGATAAAAAAAACTGCCTATTTTGAGTATGGTTTTTGGATACCTACAATTCGAATCAGCGTTGTTTGATGCGTTAGTACCTTATCTACTTGCAGCTTCCTTCATTCATTTGTCTTACCACTTGTTCTTTGATAGAAACCCCAGTTATGTAATATACTAATACAAAGTTGAAAAGTAATCATTAAGCCAATATGACATGATTATTTTCTTATTTTAATTTGGATGAACTAAAAGACAAATAAAGCAAGAAAAGGAAAAAAGAAAGAAACTAGACACAGATAAAACATAAAATTTACGAAACAGAATCTACCAAAGTGATCTGTGTAAACATAAACTTGGATCATTCAATCTCATTAAATACAGTCGTATCTTTTCAGTTCCACTAAACAAGCAACAATCAATTTCTTGGAAATGAACACATTTCATCTGTATTGATTCAATTTGGTTGATCCATCTAATATCAGCAGATTAGATACATAACTTTAGTAATAAATAAATTGTCACAAAAACCAAACCATTTTACCAAGTCGCTTAATTTCAAACTCAATTTAAATTCCAAAATAATCCAACATAACAAATGACAAATCATTCGAATTGCAAATGAGATATAAATAGTCTTATATAAGTATAAAATAATAAAAATGCAGAACATTTTGTACATATGCCTTCAATGAATCCAGTCAGAATTTAATTACCCTCGCAGGCCTCGTATCTGGAGTACTGGCATTTGCTGTGGAATTTTATTACCACCATACACGGATCCCGATTCGACGTTTTTATTTTGTTTATTTGTTGTACTCTATGAATATTGTATCAATTTCTGAGCTTACACGATTCCTGTTCACATATTAATTAGTAGATACTGGCTAGGCTTCGTTGTGGCTCCGTTTGATATTAATTATTATTAATCCCTCTATTTTTTGAGTTTTGCGGATACAAATATACGAAATAAATGAATGGAAACTCATTAAGTTAAACTTTATTAAAACTTTTTGAGTGCGGTTTTTTATCCAGGAATGCATTTTTAATTGGATTTTTTGGTACATGAAATTGTAAATATATTTTGTTCTTTATATTTTTAATTGCCGGTTTCTATATCTGAATATTCATTCATCTGCCTTACCATTAGTTGAATTTTGACATTACTTGCATGGAGCTTATGTAAAATTGTAACCGAATAAATGGTTGGTAAGATACACCAACGGGCCTTTAATCTACAAAAACAAAAATAACTCAGCCTATTTCAGATTATTTATCCTTTTGTAGTACGACGCAATTGTTTTCCGATCAGCAAAACAAAGTCGCACTAATAAATCACTGTTGTAATAAAACACAATAAATTTTAATGCAAGATAAAAGCCAAATCAAATCCCCTCATTACCGTTCAACAATCTCATTCAAACAAGTTCGTAGTCATTAATTCATTTCCATCACACTGGGAACTGACAGAAAGTAAAATGAGCCCCCGATCAGATTAAACTGGCAAGACGTTTAAATTGTAATACCAGCGGATTTAGCTACAAGGATTTCACTTAGAAAATTGTCCCAAGAAGAAAATTAGCACCACTCTTAGATAGTACTCACAATTACTAATCCCAATTAGTTTACAAATCTTTTGTTAGAAATAGAATGTCTACAAGTAGAAAGATTACGATTAAAATTTGAACATCTTGAAACATTATATATAACAAAAGTAGGTTTTAATGGTTTCAAGCGCAGTAATTTATTGATTTATATTTTACCTCCCTCCTTATATAAAATTATTAGAGCTAAGAATGTTTGCTGAAATGTTTCTTGCGCCTCTTCTCTTCAAGCACACAACATCTTGTGAAGTTCTCACAACATTTTGTGAAGCGGTGGTAAATTACGTTAGGCTCCCATAGATAATTAAAATGAACAATTTGACGGTAGGCTAAATAAAACTTTAGCAGTACTCATTGACACGGGTACTGACAAGTGGCCGGAACGTCGGAATAATAAAAACCAAATAAATTACTGCGCTTAAAACCGTTAAAACATAGTTTCATTTTGTTTACTTAAGAAAATTTGTTTTTATTAATTTATATTTGTGTTTATATTGGATAGATAAAACAGATACTTAGTATTTTATTTTTCTTAAAAATATATTTTTCCATCTTTCATGTTCAGTTATAAAAAAATGAAACAGGACGGTAATTCTCGCGGCAGAGCGACTTATCGTGTGTGACGACAAAACACCCCATAGCCAGGTGACGAGCTGGTAGGGCATTTGTCTGTCTAGATAGTTACCACCTCTGATCTAGGGTACGCTGCCATAACAACTTTGAGTTGTGTACTAGCATCAGTGGCCGACAGCACATAAGTAGCGCCTTTGCAAATATCTATAAGCGAACTTAACCACTTTCCATAAGGGGATGGTATCTTTTCTATTGTACTCCAATTAGGAAAAAATGGTGTCTGGATGTTAATAATAATATATGATTTTTCACTATTTCACTATTAAACACAGGGACTAAATTGTCAGTTTGCAAATGTCAAACTTAAAAATAATGTGAACATTTTGACATAAATTTGATATTTGTAATTCCCAAATACAGCGCGTACCATTAGTAGCTCACAACGCCCAAAATGTTCCGTTAGGTGTTTCACATGGCGACCGCGGTCGTTGTGGTCAAGAGGTGGGTCGAATAATCGTTTCACCTGGGTTTACGATTGTAACGCCGCCAAGCAAGTGGAAGGGCAAAAATCACGGTCTTGAACGTGGTCTTTGTGAATCTCTAATGAATCGTCGCCATAGTTTAAAGCTCAAATACAGAGTATACATTGTATATATAATATAAATAAAGAGTCCCAAAAACAAGGTTTACCCATAGATAATACTTGTATATACATGTAGAAGTAAACCATCATAGCAATAATAACAATAGAAAGTGTCACGCCACATTTAGATTAAATTTGTCAAGGGGCTTCTACATGTTGGCCTTTCTATGGCCCCATGCAAGCGCCCCAAAAGTACAGGACGTTTTAATGGCCCGTGGTCTTGAAACACATACTATAAAAATAATAATAATTCATTTATTTCAGAAATTGAGTATTTCCTAATTGTACAGTTTTATATTATAAATTATAAAGTGGAAAGAATATACGATGAAAGAATGACTAAACAGATATACAATGCAAAAGTGAATGGATGCAGAAGTCGCGGAAGGCCACGACACACCTTCCATGATCAAATTGATCATGTATTAGCAGAAGGTGATGTCAGGAGCCTTAAGAAAAGACGAGCGTGCATGACAAGAGCTATGAATTTCAAAGAAGCAAGTGAGGTGTGTAAGAATAAGCCTGTATGTCGCTCTGTTGTTCGTGCCTACCCAGCAAGGGACCTGGCGTTAAGTTATGTATGTATATTATAAATTATTTCTGACATTTTAAAATCATAAGACCTGGTCGTAAAATTATCCCTGAAAGCAATTTTAACTGATTTTGCACCAGGTACAACGAAATGGAAGTATTGATTTTAATATAAGTTTGAAGTGTTTTATAGCCTCTAGCGTTCATACTCAAACTTTTAAGCCAAGACCCAAAGTTTAAGACTGACATTTAAAACAGTTAACCTACTAGTGGTTAATGGTAATAGCAGTATTAGTGATCTTGAAGCTGGAAGGTTTATTGGAGTAATTACAATTTGCAGAGCACTTCACAACGACCTTAGAGTTAAAGTAACAGTTTTAAATGGTTTTGATGTTTCTAGTCAAGTATTAAGAGTTAGATATATATATATGTGTGTGTATGTCTATGTGTGTGTGTGTGTGTGTGTGTGTGTGTGTGTGTGTGTGTGTGTGTGTGTGTGTGTGTGTGTGCGTGTGCGTGTGTGTGTGTGCGTGTGTGTGTGTATGTATGTATATGTATTTTATATATGTATATACTAGGTATTTATCGATATATGTGTATGTATATCTATCTGTATGTAGTTTATAATGTAATATTTATTTTCAATAAGTACTTTTATGTAATAATAAGTTTCATGTACACAACCCTGCCTCTTGTCTTCCCACTTTCACTAGACCCATAGGTTTGCTGGAAGAAAACTCTTTTTAGGGTTAAGCTCGCCTTTGTACATCACCATTATTTTATACTTTTATTTGTAACTATTTTGTGTACAATAAAGAATAAAGAATACAAAAATACATTTTTCGTGAGACGTGGTGGTATATGAATTAATCAAATGCAATACTTTCTGCGCGATAATTTAAATTACAACAATATCTATGATGTGTGCCATAACAACCCTGAGCTGTGTTCAGACATTAGTAACCAGGTTTCAGTCTCCCATAAGAGACCAGTCTTTATAATACCTTTAGTGTTATAAATCTCCATAGGCGACGGTAGCCGCTTTCTATCAGTTGGTCGCACGAGTTCAGCAGACAGGCACACGGCCTACTTGATGGAAAGAGGTTACCATCGCCTATGGACATTTGCAGCACCAAAGGTGCTACAAATGCGCTACTGTTCTCTTAAGGAAGACTGGAACCTGATCACTAATACCGGAACATAACTCAAGGTTGATATGGCGGCATACTCTAGACCAGGGGCGGTCGTCATCCAGTCGAGCAAATACTGTACCACCTGGCTGTGGGTTGTTATGTCCCCTTTTACAACTAGCCGCCCGGCCGCAGGAAATTGTATTATTTCTCTGTTGCTGCACGGAGCTTACGCTATTGCTTACGGGCTTATATTAAAACATTTAACTGGCTGGGATTATGCAAGAAAATATGTCTAGAATATCTTGTACGGTGAGTGAGAAAACTGAAGATCGACCAGATTAAAAATTTATGAAATATTCACGCATCGTTTTTACTCCATACGTAAATACAGAGTTAAAAGGTTAATTCATATTAATGATCCTTACATTTAGGCCAAGGTGTGAATATGTGCTGTATGAAAAGCTTAAACAGTTCCCTTTGAATTAAGATTGATTATTTTTACCATTTAAAAACATGTTCAGGTGTAATTATAATAGCCGAATATAACTGAGTATAATTATTACCAGATGGTAAAATCAAGGTACTTCCTAACAAACTCTTTTCTAAATAAATAGTAAACGTGATAAATATTTCTAAGCAAAACTTAAAAATAAACTAAATTATAAATAGATTAATTAGTATAAAGAATGTAGCAAATCGCTGCCAGAGGGAAGCGTGCCCAGAAGGCTGGCTGCATTGCCACGCTGTATGGCAATGCTGATTCGTTGCGCGAAATACGAACCAGCCTTCTGATCATGGGTAGTATCAAAGAGTTTCTTACAAATTTCTTTGAAGAAACCCTTTGCCGATGGACTCCACGGACCTAAAGTTTAAACTCCAAACGGCACAAATATGTAACCCCTTCCTAGGGTTCCATATTTGCGTCGTTTGAGATCTTCAGCTGTTTCTTAGCTAAATCTAAATATTAAACTAAATAATCTTTATCTTCACAATCATTATAACACATGTTAGCTAGAAGTATACATTTAATTCCCCCACGCCTTTATTACAATAAAATTATCCATCCGTCGTCTCTCTATCTCTCTCTCGCCCTTTTACCTTCTTCCAATTATTTTGGCTTGGCACAATACGTCTTTTCCTTCCACACTCCACTATTCTGACATACGTCCTCTGTCAAATCACAAATTATCAAAAATATAAATAAAATAAGATAAAAGGAATGCCTGAATGGAGGGGTGAGGCAGTCAAGCGACGATTACGATACGAGCAACAAGTGGATACATACGGTAATATTATCACAAACAAAGTCGCACCATTAAGGTGTACTTTTCTTATGTCGCCTAACTTAGAGACATAAAAAGCTTTAATTGTAGAAAATACTTGGACTAACAACATCAAGTAAATATAAAGACAAATGTTTGTTCAAATTGAGATTGATTGTTTTTACTGTTCCTATCTGTTGGGATTATGGATATTTATTCAATGTGCCGTGTGTTTGTATTTGGATATTGTAGCAAGTTTTATTTTGCAATATTCTTCTTTCACGGTGTTGTTAATTTTATACAATACAAAAAACGATTATAGGTACACTTTTATTAAAAAAATCAACTGTATATTAATTTAAATAAAAATATAAATTTAATTGAATACGTTTATTTCAATGCTGGTATGTGTTTTTTCTTTCCACGTGAGATTTTTTATAAATGGTCCTATTTATTTTACAAAGTCAAAAATTTGTATAGTCTTGGGATTTGATATGAGCCCAGCCGAGGTTTTCCCACAGCGCTACGATATGGAGTTTTTCAAAAAGGATGTCATAAAATTTCTTCGAGGCCGGCAGCGCGTTGATAACATCTCTGGTGTTGCAAACGTCCATAGGCGACGGTAACCGTTTTCCATCAAGTGGGTCGTCAGCCTGTCTACTGTACACCACCTATAAAAAAATAAGGCCACACTCAGAGACTTGTAAAAGTCTTCCTTATATTACATAATAATACATACTTTTTTTATTATTTCAGCACTCATAACCCCTATCATGTCTTAAGAAAGGGAATATTAATGCTCTAGATCACTATTACATTTATAGCATACAAATACAAATATATAAAAATTATTTTGAACTGGCATTACATATTATTACTCACTCAACACTTATTTTTCATCAACTTATTTTTGACTAATTTTGACAAGAATAGTTTACAGTTGTTATACTCCTGATATTTTATTTATTATACACTATTATTTATATTTATTGATAGGAATTTATTTTATTATACTTATAAGCAAACATGGCATCTAAAATAATTGAAATAAATTAATCTTTTCGGGTTTGATGTTTCCTTTTTTAACCTGTGCTCCCAAAAAGACAGATGCCATAGGAATCTCTTAGACAGTAGCTTAGGTGTTCCATAAAAATTTATCTTTTGGAAAATTATCTGAAATTATATTGAAATAGGCTTATAAAATTACTAGCTACTAATGCCCGCGACATCGTCCGCGTCACGATGGCGATGTAAAATACTATCAGCTTCATTTAGTTTAATTAATATACTTATGATGATGAAATACGCTGATAGACACTGTTTTTGTAAGGTTTTACTTTTTCGAGAATCTCGTCTGTTTAATGTATAAATTGTTTTATTGTATGATGATACCGGCAATATCAATACTAAATTAGGTATATAAGTTGTATTAATAAGCTGATTTAGTAATTAAAGCGTTTTTTAACTACGAGAACTCTTTAATTTTTCGGGATCAAAATTATCCTATATCAAATTCAAGGTCAAATTTCTGTACAATGAAAACCGAGTCAGGGATATGTAAGAAGTGAAATAAAACTAATTTAGATTTTTTCAAAGTTTTGTTTCTCCGTTTGCCTTTCTGTTTGTACCGACTAATCTCCGAAACGACTGAACCGATTTAAATGAAATTTTGTATCGTGGTAGCTTATATCCCTGGTTAACATATGGGATACTTTTGATCCCGAAAATTTAAAGGTTTACCATGGGATAGTTAAAAAACCGCACCACGCAGTCGAAGTCGGGGTCAGCTAGTATTATAATGTAGTTCCAGTGGTTTCTAAAGTTCGGCCATTCTGTAAAACCGCATTTGGTATATTTTTTTCATTTTTGTTATTGCAGGAGTTCAGCAGAAACCCACTAGATTGAAAGCGGTTACCATCGCCTATGAACATTTGCAACACCAAAGGTGCTAAAAATACACTGCTGCTCTCTTAAGGGACTGGAACCTGGTCAGTAATGCCGGAACATAACTCAAGGTTGCTATGGCGGCATACTCTAGACCAGGGGTGGTAGCCATCCAGTCGGGCAAATACCCTACCAGCTGGATGTGGGTTGTTTTGTTGTCTCTTACGACAAGCCGCCGGGTCGCAGGAAGTTGTATTTTCCTTCGTTCCTGCACGGATAAGATTTAGGACTTCAGTTTAAGTCGTAATGAAATATATAAACTATAAATTGAAACAAAACTTAAGTAATTACGTTTTAATTTGTTAATATTAAGAACACTTAATATTCGAAATCAAAAGTTCTATAACCCAAATAAATTATTATATTCCTCGGTTATTAAATACTTAGCTGCATTACGATTAAAATTTATTACTTAACCCAAAGGTCTTAAAAGGTTAAATAAAAGGTCTCAAGGGTCTTCAAAGGTGAATACATCTCAAATTTCAATTTAGTAGTTTAATTGCAATTTTCTAATGTTTATTTTAAATAGAATTTATCTCGATTCTGAAGTTTTAAAAATAGTCACTTATAGTCTTTTTCAACATTGATAGGAAGAAGAATAAGGTAATGTAGGCATGTAATGAGGAGGTATGAAAGTCACGTGATAAATATAATGTTAAACTGCGAGATTGATGGTGGAGAAGCATAAAGGTAGACCAAAAAAAGATGGATGGATTGTGTGAAGGCTGATATGATGATTTACGGTATATCAGAGGACGTATATCAAAATAGAGGAGTGTGGAAGGATAGACATATTATTCCGACCCTATATAATTGGTGAAAGGGAAGAAAGTCTTTTCCAAATAGGACGGTATGAGAGAAATTACGTAAACAGAAAAATAAACGTCGTTATTCTAAGAATATTATTAAATAGTAACAGAATTAGAAATATTTTTATATAATCAAAATTAATACTTATTTAACTTCACGCCAGGTCCCTTGCGGGGTAGGCACGAACAACAGAGCGCCATTCAGGCTAATTCTTACACACCTCACTTGCTTCTTTGACATTCATAGGTTATTTATTGTATGTATAATATATGGAAGTTTGCGATAACGCTACAAGTAACGTTTAAAGATGTATCAGCCATACCGTTCTATTTGAAATAAACTTTATCAAATGACTTTTAAAATAATCAGAATTCCATAGAGTAAATATTAACCATAAACAAAATTAAAACTAAATAATTAAATTAATTAAATGAACAAGTTGGCGGTAGGCTAAATAAAACATTAATAACACTCATTGACACTTGTCAACTTTGTGTTTCGTGATCACGGCCACTGAAAAGTGGCCGAAACGTCGGAATAATTAAAACCAAATAAATTACTCCGCTTAAAACGTACTTTTACAATTTAGTATAATTAAATATCAGCATGTTTTTTCCAGTCAAACTCAGCGTCTGCATTATAAGTCTAAAGAAACAGACACGCTGTCAGCATTGCAAATTTCGGTTTCGGTAACTATTATAGGATCTAAATGTTTTGGTTTATATTATATTCAGAACATACAATATCATAAGTTAAAGTAATATGTATTTACTGCTTTTACTTATTTATTTTACTTTTACTATTTTAACACACATTAAATTGCTTAATAAATAACATTGACACGCTAGGAAGTTGGTTTTTAATGATATTGAATATTCTTCGTTCAAATAAGGTTATTCTTATCAAAATTTTCGTTGACATTTTTAAGCATTTGTACTTGCATGTACTTAGCCCTGTACTAAATAATCATAATTCCCTTAGACTCTACTTTTTTATTGCAGGGCTTAGCAGACAGGCAGATGACCCAGTTGATGGAAAGCGGTTACCATAGCCTATATAAATTTGCAACACCGAAGATGCTATAAATGAGCTGGTCCTCTCCTAACGGAGACTGGAACCTGGCCACTATTGCCGGTAATACAATTCAAGGTTGTTATGGCAGCATACTCGAGACCAGGGGTGGCAGCTATCCAGTCGGGTAAATGCCTTACCACCTGGCTGTGAGAGCTCTTCAAGTGTAATTTTGACTTTGAATCTATTGTTTTAATCATTTTTTAAAAATAAATTTAATTATCTACAGACTCGAGTTCTTTTTTACAACTTAATTGTTATGAAAGTTTTTTGAGTGCATACACGCTTATTCTTTACTTTTGTTACTGTGTGTGATATTATTTTTTTTATTTTTATGTTGTGTTGTGTGTACCTTAAGAATAACTTATAATATAATCTTTTTCTTACTTTAATACTAAACTTATACTAATGTAGAGTGTATCTGTTACATGCTGGTGTAGTGAGGAACTGCCTTAGCAGTGTGTGCCTTATGCCGATACCTATATATACTATCTTAACTAGTGCCATGTGTGTGTTTTTCCTTTTTGTGCCTAGGTTATTAATTTTTAGGCGTTTGTGTGTCTTGGTTTATGGTGGAGGTTTGCGTACCTATGTGTATAAGTTTTGTTGTTTGTTGTGTGTTTGTGACTTTGTGTGGTGTTATTTATAATTTATTGTTGAACTGTTGTGACATGTGACATCATTTATGCGGGTGATAGACATGTGAGCCGGTTGCCTGTGAAAGTTCTCGCACTTAAGGTGACACACAGGTAAAAGAAGTCGTCAACCTATAAATACATATACTTAGTTGCATGTCTATTGCCAGTTTAAAGCCAGTTTTAATCTTGAACATCTCTGTTATGAATATCGTTATCGATACTAATGACTTTACAATAAAAGGTATAAATCCGATTAAAACCGTTCTTACATATCAAAAGCTAGTTTTAATTTTCAGCAGCAATAGTTGCAATAGTTTAAAAAGATATTTTCAATTGTAGGTCCAAAGAAGACCAACGTTTTGTAAGAGACAGACGACTTCCAGTAGGGAATCCATTCGATGATTATCAAGGAACACAAGTACAAAAGTAATATCCAATTATTAATAGCACGCTGGAGAAGGGTTCGCTTTGTTTCGGACATGTGACAATGTGTTGTGGGTAGTTGTACAATAGTTGTAAGCACACTAGGTTCTGTGTTCAGTTAATTTATTTCATAACTTGTGTAACTATGTGTTTTTATACTTAGATTATAGACAAATATTTAAGTTCGAAATGTTCTTTTGTTTTTAATTTTCTCAAAGCTCTGTTAAATAAATCATATGACAAATGTTATTCTAAAATCCTATTCAGTTTCTGATTTTAATAAAAAAAATATATAATAAAAAAAATCGGGATATAGAGAATAATACGTGTAAAATAACATAGTAATAGCGTTCATACAAAATATGAATAAAAAACAAATATAGACGTAATTTAACAGTAAGAATTGTTTTATACAATATATGAAAATAAAGATATTAAATTATACTAACGTATAGAAATGGTAAAAAAAGAAATACGAACAGGTTCAACGAAACGCAGACAGTTGGACGGAGGTGGAATACCTATGTTTTAAATAATAAATTTATAAAATGAATTTTTTATTGGATGAGTTCAGCAGACCATCGCCTATGGACATTTGTAACACCAAAGGTGCTTCCAATGCGCTGCCGCTCTGTAAAGGGAAACTGGAACCTGTCCAGTAATGCCGAAACACAAATCAAAATTGATGGCGGCATACTCCAGACCAGGGGTGGTAGCCATCCAAACGGGCAAGCACCCTACCACTTCGCTGTAAGTTGTTTTGTCGCTTCTTACTACAGGCCGCTCGGCTGCAAAAAATTGTATTCTTTCTCCTTTATTACAGCGAGTTCCTAGTCTTCTTCTTCTATGCTTGTACAAATAATATGTATTCTTAATTACCAAATTAAAGTTATAGTGGATCTATCGCACGTCGTCTGTCACCGGACCAATGGCCGACGTAGCAAACGAGTCCTAGTAGTTTCGGACGCCCGATGGACTGATGAGCTACGCAAAGTTGCCCGGAGGCGCTGGACGGCAGCGGACTGGCCTGATTGGCGCCGATCTGGTCCAGCAGTGGACTTTGATCGGCTGACAACTATAACTAAATTAATAGTTGCGCACATTATTCCTTACAAGTGTACTTTACAAATAATATTTTTTTATAGCTCGAATACAACAGACATGCATACGGCCCACCTGATGAAAAACTGTTATCATCGCCTATGGACGTTTGCAACTCCAGAGATGTCACCAATCCGCTGCCGGCCTCGAACAAATTTCACGACACTCCTTTTAATAGGCCCCATATCGTAGCGCTGCGTGAAACCCTTAGTCGCGAGCTCATTCTAAATCCCCACGGTGAGCAAGAGAAACTTTCTTGAGAAACGCTACGTACATGAGCGAAGCGGCTTAGGGAGAAGTGAGGATGAGCACTCAGCCAACAGTAAGCAGTATGAGAGTGGAAAGAAGAGGAAGGCACCATCTTGAACAGTTTTTTGGAACACTCCGCATCGTTCGGTAGAACCATTAAAAATTCATTCATAAAAAGCATTATGTTCAGCCTAACCGTTTAAAAAAAAGTTATACTTAATCAGAGACGAAAAAGAGTATGTATATGTATATGATAGCATTTGTATCATCAATTCATCATATTATGTCATTGCCAGTATGTGGAAATAAAGCCCTGAATTTTATGCGTCCGCATGACAGCATACGTGAATGAAGATAAAATCCATTTATTTCATGCTCCCGTGCCAAACGGTTACCAATGGTATCTTTATTCATAATTTACCGGTTAGGTGTTGATTTTTGTTCGAGAAGTAGGCCAATGATCTGTCCGATGGTAAATGGTCGCCATTGGCCAGAGCTGCTTCCAATTTCAATAACTGAAGAAATCCTATGACGATGGACTTACTCTATATCCCTTTGTTATTAGTGTACAATAAATAACTTTCTAGTTTTTATCATAGCATAGCATGAAAATCTTTGCAAGATGTTCCCCTAGAACATTGATATTTATACCTATTTCTTATGACGGATGTTCTACATTTTTGTGGGGCAGATATACTTTCTAGACAGCGTCTAAGCACTTATGATGAGTGGTGTGTTAATGGAAATGAATCACTACCCTTGTATTATATTTAATAGTATTTTCGATATCTTTTCCCTAACTCCTAACGATTTAGCCAATTTAACAAGAAAAACAGTGAACGGGGTTTTTATATAGGTATAATACATAATTGCCTCAAGAAGTATATCACTGTAAGTTTTCAAAGAATTCATGATTAAGTGTGGGTAGATAACTAATATATTATTTTTTTATTTTTTGAAGGTACAAAAAAGATTTTAAAATACATTATTATGATTTCTTCCAACTAGTAAAAGTGAGATAGAATATTATTGGCGAAATACTCTACAAAGCCACTCTAAGACCTCAAACAACTCAAAATTTTAATTTCAGTACAGTTTAAACCTTAGCAAATATATATACTTGCTTACTAACTAAACTATACTTAGTAGTTTGATCTCTTTGTCAAATTAAACTTCAGTTTTCAAATTAGTCAAGTCTAGCTCTCGTTGTAGTTTCATTGAGTCTGTCCTTAAATTATTATTAATAATTCACCTTCGCATACTTCCTCCTGTATGTGAGAGACAATGTAGTATGTGTGTTTGGTGTATTATTTAACCGAATTAAAAAATAAAACCTCTTTGTTTTTAAGCTTCCGTGGCTATTTTGCAAGAACAAAACCGCTATGAAATCGTCATGTCAAAACTGTTCGTTTGTTACATGTTACTATAGTTAGTTTCAAAAGCAATTCGTGTTTTACATGAATAAATTTTGACAGAAAATTTAAAAACATTTTCTTAAAATGAATTATTTAAAGAATACCCGTTCAGTAGTTTTTGAGATATTTTCGAATGCGCGCTTCTTTACGTCTCAGTAGGTTAATGACGGAAATAGGAGACATATGTTACTTCTTCGGAACGTAAGGTTCTTAGAAGGTTGGTTACATTAGCTTGGTGGATCAATATATAACATCGGATTCAAATAAATTAAAACTCTTTTAAGTACCTTTTTCGAACCATATGCGATTTTTGAGATTTTGATATAAAAATGTAATACTTATATCTTTTAATATGCGGAATCGAGCATTAGGACCCGTGTCGGTGATGCAATTGACCAATGAAAATATATATAATATTATAAATGAATGAATGTAACTCTATCTGTCCGTCTGTATGTACACACACACATATATATTATATATATATACATATTTTCGATGCCGAGGATGAACATAGGATACTTTATATCCCAAAAACTACTGGACCGATTTGACTGAAATTCGGTAAACATGTAATTTTAATACCGAGGGTGGACAACGGATACTTTTCATCCCAGATAATGGGATAAGTTCGGGAATGGATTTATGTAAAGATTAAAAGATGGATTATATTGATTCACTATAGATTATATTTATTTATTATTAATAGATCAGAGATTTAAAAAGCAGAACAAAGTAGATTTTTATTTTGTGATTTGCCATTTTCGTGATTTTAGTAAATTTGGTAATTTTGGTCGATGTGGTCGATTTGGTTATTTGGGTGTACATAATGTAGTTTTAATACCAAAAATTGGCATAGATACTCTTCATCCGGGAGATGGGATAGTTTGTAATATAAAATAAAGTGATGAAGCTTTCGGGGCAAATAGCGGTAACATAAAATTTTAGCACAATGTAACCGGTGTTGTAACCTCTTTTAAACAAGAGGCACGCACTAGAAGTTGACCCGTGGTACTCTAACTCTAGCGGTAACTCTAGTAGACTATGTACGATGGAGAAAGCGATGCAGTTTCTTTTAGATTTCTTGTCTGTTTGTTCAGGATTCATTTAAGCACTACTGAGCTGATTTCGATATGGTTTTTGCTGATCGACATCAAATTCTTAGACTCAAAATTTGATATTTAAAATAACCACATTTAAAAAATTGAATTCTAATATGGTTTTTCCCTGATCGATAGCAAATATTATACCATATGTGATCACTTCTATCCCGGAAATCCCGAGGGAATGTCCCCAGGAGCGATTTGTAGTTGTTCGGGTGCATAAAAATTAGCTTATTCTGACGCCATTTTCACTAAAACGTAAATAAATTTCTTTTCTAATCTGCGGTACTTTGTGTTACGGGAATCCCGCGAGAATTTTAAGTCAAGCATGGTTGAAGTCGCGGGCATACCGGCCAAGTTATTTTATATTTTTATAGAATAGATTTTTTGCATTCTTTTATATAAAGCTTTCACGGTGAAAATTACGCACATATGTATACATGATATATATATATATATATATATATATATAAATGGCAAAAGACACATAGGTATACTGTGACTAAACTAACGTCTGTCCTAACTAGCTTACACCAAGTTTGTACGCAATATATGAATTGACTACCTACCTGTTGCGAAAAGAACCACACTTTTCTCTGAATTTCCTTCCGTTCGTTGAAAACCTAATAATCCAGGATAAATAGTATTTATTGTTAATGTATAAAATTAACGATTATTTTATTTATTCCAAACTTGTATCTGTAAATTGGTTTCATAAAACTAGGCACTTACCTGGCTCCAAGTCTTCTTCATAGAACTCTAGCATTTAATTTGTTTACAGCGACGATTAATATATTTATTTAAATTTGAAAAGGAATAATTATATCATTTTTAAGTAGTAGTCAACAGGTAACACAGATACGAGTATTTAACAACAGTTCTAAATATTTCAAAAGTTACAACAAGTTATACGCGGACTCGCATAATCACGTTACTATAAGGACTGTCCGTAACAATAATAACACTAGCTGGAAGACCAAATCAAGGGGTTGTGGAAATAAAACGTGAAGAAAGAGAAAACGAAGAGTAAGCATCACAGGTTGCACCAAATCAATTGTCTGAAATATAATAAATTAAATAAACAATAAAAAAAAGTTGGAGAAGACAAAACGGACACTAAAACGTGCCGAGATCGCGCGCGACGTGACTTGAGCGAGTTCAGATATTGTGTGAAAAGTATACTTGATTCAACAAGTGGTTCGAGAAGGCGGGCGGCGCAGGCCCTATGGCTGGAGGTCCTCGCGGCGGGAAGGCTCGCCCGCCAGTGATGCGGCAAGGCACCCGCCTCACCGCTGCTAATGCGCGTGTGTGCAGAGACCTCGCTACACCCTTCATTGTTACCCCTGAGCCTGTGTGCGTTTTCGCCCTATACACATATGTCTGGGGGTGCGTGTGTGTGTGCCTTTATCGCTGTGTGCGTCGTGACGTGCCAGCGGGTCTAGCGCACAGGTGAGCCCGGGCCGGCCCCAGCCAGCTCGTCCCTGTCCTATCTATACCGCGTTCACAATGAAGTGCCTCGGTGAGCACAAACTACCTGCGTGCTACATCAACGTACGCATGTACATCCCCCGAGAGTGCGAGCTTTCGTCTTTTGTTCGCCCCGGTGCAGGCTTTTGTGTTAATATAGAGCTGTGCAAACTGTAGTCTGAGGCGGTTGGCGGGTGACGTCCCGAACACTTGTCGAGTGTACCAACGAAACTTTCGTATGCCTACCCGGGCTTCTACATATATTTATTTAGTTGGCCTCCTCGGCTCAAATATCACGCATAGTTTAACGTTGCGATGTAGGAAATAATTTTATATTAATTTGGCTTGTTTAATTAAACAGACGCCAAGTTAATTACATTGTTAGGTGCCTGTCGGTGAATTTAAGGCCTTTGATACAAAATTGTATTTCGCAGGTAACTTGCGTATTGTTTTATAGGTAAACTTTGCGTCGTTAAGAGTGGGAATATATTTACAAGTTAATTAAGGTACTATGTTAAACACAATTTGAATGCTACGAAAACGCTTGTGGGTTGAATAACATTAGCTCGCAGCGCTAAGTGGTTGCCACATTGAAATAGTTCATTAGCGTAGCTCATAAAGTGGTAGCGGTACTTTGCTACGATTGTAGCGGTGTTACGTTACTGCCTACGCGACTGCCTGCTACGACGTACGCTACTTACACTCGCGATGCTTTCCACAATATTCCGCATTAATGTAACATTTTAGACCGTACCATATTTTTTTTTTAATTTTCATAGAATATTTATTGAGGACGCACAAGTGCTGAATGTATGAAGATTTTTATTAGAATAAAAACTGACCTTGAACTTATTTAAACCAACAAAAATACTATACTAGTATTTTACAAAAATACTATGCTAGTATTTTTGTTTATTTTCAATAATTTTATTTTCAAGCTGTAAGCAAAACGTGTAAGAACTAATCACCCATATACATTCTGTTAAAAAAGTTTCGGAAATTGATGATTTGTTTATGGTTCGAATTTCAATTTTTTGTTGATTGGCACAACTGTTTTTCGTTTTGGCGCGGCATTTAGGTTGTATCGGTTATTTAGATTAAGTATCGTGCTGTTTTAGTTAGATCATATCTAATGTGTATTGCGAATTTCATAATAGACAAAAACATCGAACGAAGACTTTGTCTTAAATTTTACCTCACCAATGGAATTTTGTGTTTGAAGGCACTGAAAATGTTACAGAAGGCTTACGGTGAATCGACTTTATGAAAAACAAGTGCTAATGAGTGGCACAAGGCGTTCAAAAGTGGTTGAGATGTGCTGTAGATTCGCCATGCCCTGGTAGGCCAGCAACGTCTTCAACTGAAGTTAACATCGCAAAGATGAAGGAAGCAATGTCTGAAAATCTTCATTCAAGTCCCTGTCTCACGAGGCAATCCGTATCATTTTAAATAATTACTTGGGTATGAAACATGTTGCCGCGTGGCTAGTCCCAAAAGACTTTCTCCATAATAAAATAATTTTCTCCAAAAACTAAAATCTAGAGCGAGTCGATTCCGACCCAACACTCATGAAATGCATTGTTACTGGTGGTGGGACGTGGATTTGTTTGTTGACTAATAAACCGAAACCGAAAAAACTACGCCAGTCTATCAAAATTTAAAGGCATGTTAACCTTCAACCTTAGTCATGTTTCCTTTGACTTTCACTGTGTTGAGCATTCGGAATTCTTACCGAAAGGTCAAACAGTAAATCTAATATATAAAATTCTCGTGTCACAGTTTTCTTTGCCATACTCCTCCGGAACGGCTTGACCGATTCTCATGAAATTTTGTATGCATATTGGGTAGGTCTGAGAATCGGCCAACATCTATTTTTCATCCCCCTAAATGTTAGGGGTAGTCCACCCCTAAATATTTTTATTTTTATTTTTACCGGGCAGGACGACGTCTGCCGGGACATCTAGTAATGTATATAATTTGATCGTTTAAGAGAACAAATTCGACGAAAAAGTGCAGATTTGTGGAAAGAAAATTCTTGGATTTTGCACCACGATACGCCTTCGCACAAGGCCATCATAGTGAAGGAATTTTTGACCAAACATTCAACAAATACCATCGACCACCTTACACACCAGATATGGCTCCAGCTGATTCCTTTCTTTTTCCTAAACTCAAATTACCACGTGGCACCTGTTTTCATTCGGTAGAAGACATAAATAAAATTCGCAACGAGAACAAACTCAATTCCGGAAAAAGCGTTTAAAAATTGTTTTGATGATTGGATTATTCATTGGCGCAAGTGTATCGTTTCTGAAGGAGCATACTTTGCAGGTAATAAGATAAATTTTAATGAATAACTAACATTTTGTGTACTATTGACCTTTTCCCGGTACTTTTTTGACAGAGTAGTAATTTGACATTTATCTGCTGAAAAATTAAATTATTATAAGGTACTAGCTGACCCGCCAAACGTTGTTTTGCCTTTTAAATGATTACAGTACTAATATCGCTATTAAAAAATAGGTGTTGATCGGAGAGTATTTTTTAATATTGTTATTTTTTAATCTAAAAATTTAAAAACATTAGGAGTGAACTACCCTTAACATTTAGGGAGATAAAAAACAAATGTCCGATTCTGAGACCTACCCAATATGCACACAAAATTTTGGAGGAATTTAACTGCAAACACCGCGACACGAGAATTTTATATATTAGATAGATATTTCAATTTTTAAAAGCTGTTGAATTAATTTAGTAGTTTGTTGAATTTAGACGGGAAAATATAGCTGTAATTAAAAATCTAGCTATAAGCACTATGCTTAACAAGTATCAGGCCAATATACCGCGTAAACTACTACACATTTTTTTATACTCAACTAGCTATTCCGGCAGACGTCGTCCTGCCCGGAAAAAGCTTCAATCGATACGCCGACAGCAGCGCCACCTACCGGGTCCAATTGTGAACCAAATCAGATACCTTCTTTGGCTCATGGACAACAACTTTGCTAAAGATCATCACATGATCAAATGTATATAGTTTACGATTCTATAAAGGACAAACATTCATTTTTATATATCAAGACAAGAAGATTTTATGGAGTTTCGTATTGTGAAGTGAATATGTAGTTGTACTTATATACAAATAACGGCTGTTCATTTGTTGTTTGTGTATACAACGTTTGTATATATGTGAACACCGGCCCACAAAAAAAGTGCACAGTAATTTGACGAGGTCCATCAATTATTACTTATTTCGAGTTGCTGAATCGGAATCTCGAACCGATTTGGCCCATAAGCTCTCGAAAATTCATGTAAATTACGAAAAAACCCGGAAAATCTCATTTTTGTCATTCATAATAACTATAATTTTTCGTAACTTTTAGCAACCTTCAGGGGTCTTTTGCAGTGTAGTTAGTTATATTTTCGATGGTTTACGGGCCAAATTAATTTGAAATTCACATTTTGCAGATGAAAATACATTAAAATCATATTTGATTTACTTCCATAAAACATTTTAAGCACCAAAACTGCAATTATTTGCCATTTTTGCTGTGCAATTTACTGTTCAGTGTTTTGAGGGTGTAATGTTGATCAAACTTTTTGTCAGGGAGTTACGTAAAAACTAATAGGCCGATTTCGGTGCGGTTTTCGCTGACGAACAAGAAAATTTTAAACTTAAAAACCTTGCAACTGTAATTCAGGGAATCCAGCGGGAATTTTCCTGGGATTGATTTAAATGACCAGATTGAAAAAAAAAATATTCCAATACGATCTTTCCACTGATCAATAGCGAATACGTAACAAAATGTGTGATATTATTATCAATCAATCAATCAATCTTTATTTGCAAAAACAGGTACATGAATAGCTGTTACATAATATAAGTTTCCAGTATGTTTTGTCATTTACATGACGTGCAAATACACTAACATAACCCTAAACTAATGTTTACAAATTAATTTAATTAAATATACATGTCAAAAAAATAAAAATGAATTGTTAAACATTTTAAAACAAAATTTAAAATTAGTGAAAATATTAAACTTAAAATGTCAATGTTATTATCTTATTTTATTGTATTTCTCATCTAGGTCTTGTTCCAACTAAAATACTCATGCACCGAGTAAAAACACCTCTCCAATAACCAATTGTGAAGACTGACTCTAAATAAATGCAAATTAGCATTTTTTACTTTTTATTTATCAGGGGAACCCCGCGAAAATTTCCCTTGGAGCGGTTTGAAGTTGTTCGGGTATATTAAAATTAGCTTAATTCGACACGGTTAGTCACGGTTTTCAATAAAATGAAATCTTGCATTTTTTTTAAATGCTACGATAGTCTGTGCTCCGGGAATTTCGCGGGAATTTCAAGCCAAGCGTGGACGATGTCGCGGGTGTAAACGTAAGTAGTACACATGTGTATATAATATGTTACAGCCAAAGTAATACATCCGGATATTATATATATTAGCTAGCCATTATGTATAATGTCTACTCAATTTAGATACAGTGATAATTGACACAGAATTAATCACAGTAACCAGCAATTTTATATAATATCTTCAAAGACTTGGATAGTGTAATAAAACAAGTAGGTATAGGTAAAGATTATAAAAGTATGGTTATGACGGCTCATTTGTTTATTATGCACAAATCCGAACTTTTTTATATAGCTTAGAAGGCTAAGGTGCGAAGAGAAGCGGAGCCTTCGTGGTTATTTTTATATAACCATCCAAAATTAATTTTAGTAATAAAAACCGCACCAAAAAAATATTTCAATTTGCCTAAGAATTAAAATAACATGGTCATAGATAATAATTCTACGTTAATTAACATTGTTGTAAAGTTGTATAACTTTAATTTATAAAGTAAATTTAAATCTCACTAGCCATAAAACAAAATAATAAAAAACACAGAGATCAATACAAGTATTTAGTATCACTCTTTAAAGACTATAATAATAAAATATTCCATTTAATACTTTGGCAAACTTCGACCCGCTATTATGAATAATAGCCGGATAAAGTGATTAATTTATCACATTGTCTTGTCAATTTTGTTATTATATATAATGACCAGTCATTATACATAATAGCCATTTAATCACTATGAATGTAACACATACACCCATAAAATGTCACACACACGAACAAAGAATAATAATCAAAGCGTGTAATTTTCAACACTCTTCAAATTAAATTTAAACTTAAAAAAGGAACGGAAATACATACAGAACACTGGTCCGTAGAATCTGTTTATAAATTTTAAAAAAATCATGGAAGACGTATACTAGGTAGGTACTATAACTTTTGAACTGTGAAGTGGAAAATTCTTTAAAAAAGGGCTTGAGGCTGTATAAAAATAATTTAATTGAAAATTGATTTGAAACAATATCAGTTAGGAGGCCCATTCATTATCCTGCGTTGCAGTCCTGCGGTGGGCGGAGCTTGTAGGATTCATGGTGCATCCCGCTCGGTGTTGCCGGACGCAATGCTGATTGCAATAGAATATATAATCCTGCATTACGCGGCGGACGGCTAGGCAGACTACAATACAGGATAATGGATTAAAGGATGTGAGATAGAAGAGAATTGACCCCTCTTTGATATTATAAAGTATTGCCATTAAATGTTCTTTTTATGGTTTTGTAGCCAAATTTTGAAAACAGAGGACCTTGGTCAATACTCCGGAGCTGTCACAGTTTCATAAATTTGCCCTATTTATTTGAAAATTAAACTACAAAACTAATAAATATTTTAGATCTCGTTTTATCAGAATTTTGACGACATCTTATAGTAGATAGTTGCAACAATAATTGTCTACTTGATTGTTACGAAAGTTACACCAACAGATGTAACAGTCCTTCTATCATACCAATATTATTATGATAAGAACCAGTTTTGTGGTTACTTACGTAACTTAATAGATGGCAGTTGTTCTTTGTTTGGGATTATGGCTCCAACACTTTCAGCATTAATTATGTCAATGTCAAAAGTAGTCGTTCTATCATTGACGCTTAAGCGTGACTTTAGATCTGTCAATGTCGATTTAATGTTATTGACAACGACATTTATATACGTTTGTAGTCTTAAGTCAAACTGTCTTAGGTTCAGGGTTTCCAGATAGCAGATAGTACCCCACTTTTTAGTTTTGTATGAGACGTTTGATATAATGATTTTACAAGATACAAAAATTGTAGGAGATTTATGATAATTATATAAATTTCTGAAACGTAACGAATTCAAGGCGTTTTACAACTGTATGTCACTTGATGCATCTTTACCTACGACTATAAGTCAGTGGATGCATCTACAACCCGTCCAACGATATTTTACTTTTGATGTTTGCATGTGTCAAATTTTTCATACTTCATTGCTCCAGGTGACGTAATAGCAACGTTCTGTGAGTCATCTACTTTTTATAAATAAATAAAAATATAAATTATAAACTATCGCCATCTCTCGCCGCGTCTTATTAAACCTAGTATCGGATGCCCTTTAGCCAGATGGACTGACGAACTGCGCGCCGCAAGGTCATCGGTAGGCGCTGCATGAGGAAGGCAGAGGACGGTGATGAATGGCGCCGACCTGGGGAGGGCTACGACGTCTTTCTTAAGTGTCAGATTGGACTTTTTATAAAAAAGTATACAAATAAATCACTTAGCTACCCATAGCATGCGTAATGTGCTAGTTATGAAAATTTCTGGACATCATTACAAATTATCGTACAAATGAATTATAATGTAAATTACTGTTTGTATTATATAAAAGAGTGTGCGTCTCGGGACGTTTCTAAAAATCAAATTATAAATGACTAGCTGTGCCCGAGACGTCGTCTGCGTGGAATTTGTTTTCCAAAGTCCCCGATTTTTTCATTGGTGCTCCGCTTCTATTGGTCTTAGCGTGATGATTGGTTTATCTCGGTAAATAGGCTATCTAAAACTGAAATAATTTTTCAAATCAGACTATTAGTTCCTGAGGTTAGCGTGTTAAATCAAAGAAACAAACTCTTTAGCTTTACATATTAGGATAAGATATTTGGGAATACTAATGTTTGACCAATGGTTGGGCAGTTTTCAAAACTCAGTCTGGAGACCCTGATGAGCACAGAGTACTTTATATATACGGGTATAGAGTCTACAGTCATAATATATATACTAACGCACTCTATCGGTATACGACACTATTCAACGGCAAAAACCGTCCAGTAGGGGTCTAGTATTATTTTGGTTTTTATATTATACATTTGGAAATTGCTGGAGTTAATAATTTAACTCCTGCAAAAAAAAGTTTATTTGTTAGTAAATAAAACAACAATTTAGTGGTAGCGTGATTTACTATGTTTCCTTTTATTAAAATATTCAAAGGCATACATTTTCATAACATCATTTGTATCCACATCTAATCTGTTGCCGTTAGGATGATTTACTTACCAGTTTTACCGCATCTGAGCACAGAACAACCTTTTTCAGAAGAAACCATAATTCAAGTCATCCGAGAACAAATTGTTAGGCAAATTGGTTTTCAGGGTACATGCGTAAGTCCAACGTGATCACAGAACACTAGTAAACGTGATAAGCGTCTTCGGAGTCCAGGAATCAAACAAAGTTTTCGAAAAATAATCTAAACACAAACAAAGTACATACATTTACGAGTGTAACTCGTATCGATCGGAATGTCTTTTTGGTTTTTGATATAATTGACATCTTTGAAATAAGTTTTTGTAAATCGACAATTCATCAAAAATCCAGTAATTAAAGTTAAAAAGAGCTTTATAATTTGAAAAAGGTGAGGAATAGAATTTACACACTTTAAAATATATTTATTAGCTGACATGGCTTGCAAAAACACAAAAACATATCAAATATTTCTTAAGCAAGTATTAAAACAACTGCGTATAATGAAACATTATTTTCTTTCATTTGGTGTTCAATTTGAGAACAGTGACATCTACTGCAATACGTACCTACTAATAGAATGCAAAAAATCTCTAAGAAAAAATAATTGTACTGACTGTTATGACACTGGTTTGCTTTCGTCAATCGTCATTCACTGATTCACTCGTTCATTACATTGATTCCAATCCAATCCAATATTCTTTTCACACCTCAAGTTCCGTTTTTCTAATAAATTATATCATGAAGTGCCGTATAATGTGTAATCGACAGTCGTAGAAACGACTGTTTCGCGAGTACACATATCTAAGTTAAAAAGCAAAAGTGGCCGAGTATAAAATGCATTTCGTTAATATAAAGAAACAATATTTAGCTTTCGGAATGTTAGTTTTCGTTGTTCTGTTTTTATTTAATAGTAAACCTGCATTTCAATGTCAGTTTAATCCAGAAGTGAGCTCGTTCCTTCCGACAATATATGGGATAACGCCAACGTATGCAAGATTGGCTCAAAAAGCAGATTTGACGAGGTATGATTTGTTTACCCATGTTAAATTTATCTATGATAGGTATTACTACATATATTTGATGAGCTTTGGCAATGATCTTAGATAAGCTGTGTTTTCAATCTTTTATCCCACTCTAATTTTTATAAATAGAAGTATGATATAAAATATAAGCTCTGATATTTGCTGGGGTATCCCCATTGACATTGGATTAAAATTCATCAACACTCACACTGGAGAGTTTATATATCGACGTTAAAAGTAATAGGTATAAGCGACAAAACTAAATTGTTCAGAGAGCAGTTTAAAGTTTAAAATTTCAGAAAATTGAGATAATTTTTCATTTCTTGTCATATCTGTGAAAATGGAAACAGCTCTGGAATAAAAAAAATAAAAGCATTAATGGTAGTTTTATTTATTTGATTCAATTGTTTTATATGTTTAATGTCGCTTAAATCAATTGCTCTTATTTTCTTTATGGAGTAATTGGCATAAGTTACATCTACATAGAAAAAACGAAGGTAGAGTAGACTTAGCTACATTGACATCCTTATATCAGAGGTAATAGGGCATAAGTCACATGACTGCAGAATAACATAAAAGGGTAAAAAGTATAAGTGGTAATTCTCATTATTATACCAAAAGGTAATGGAGCATAAGAAACAGTGTTTAGCAAACAAATCAGTAGGATGTTTGTAAACTTGAACTTGTAAATGGTAGTAGGGTATAACCGACGCTTAATGTCTTTGACGACAATGGTAAAGAGGCATTAGTTCCAGCTTTCAAAACAGGTACTAATGGTAAAAAGTAATATACGCCTGGAGCCTTTACGGCAGTAAAAAGTAAAATTGTATTACCGACTATAACCCAAAAGTGATGCCATTTTTAGAGGTACAAGCGCCTTTAGAGTAAAAAAGGCCCAAAATTCGGTCGGTTAAATGAAATGACACTTCAAAAGTCATCGTAGAGCCATGGGAGTGAGCGCATTCGAAAGAGCGAAAATTTTTAAGTAGGATGGCATTCATAACTCATTTTCGACCAAAATGTCGCTTATGCCCTATTACCTTTTAACCGTCGATATACTGACTATAATCAAAATTACATATACTGAGTTTCAGGATATTTTGTTTGTTGTCAAGACCATGAGGTAACAAACTTATTACTTTAGGATATAGACATGGATTTGACACCAATATGTATTTATTTATAGACCCATTTATGTATTTAATTTTGTATTTCTTGGCAAGGAAGTTCTGTGGATAAGTTCATACATGTTAATATACATTAGAATGTATTAACAAATATTAACTTAGAAAATACTTGAAAGACAAAAAATATTTAAATTTTAAAATTATCTGTGAATTTGTAATTGTAATGGTTCCACAGTCAGGCTAAGGTATAATCTCACACTAGAAATTTTATTTGACTTTTATATACCTCTTTATAGTATTGTTGTAGTGAATCTATGTATAAATTATTTCCAGCTGTATTATTTTTATATACATTGTATCCCAACAATGTCTATTTTATCTCTATTTATATAAACATAGAGATAAATAATTATCTTGAAATATTAAACAGTACATAAGAATATAAATATTGAACAAGGAAATAAAATGAATTTATAATTAAATATCTAGCTATAATAGTTTCATTTATTTTAATTCTATTCTATTTAAAATCTATTTATTTATCTTTTTTCTGCACAATGAGCGCTGTTGATTCTATACAATAAAAATAAACACAACACAAATTAAGACTCACCTCCTTTTGGAAGTTGGTTAACAAGAGCTTTAAACACTTATAAACACTTTAATTTGTTTCTAGATTGATTCTAATACAAGTGAAACCATATTTCACAATGAGATTATTGCACCCTGAAATATTTGCATATATTAAATAATTCACATATATCTATGTAGAGAAATCTCTGAAAGCTAAAAATTAGAGATTAGGATTAAGATGCAAATGCTGTAACTACTATGCTCATCTTTAGAGCTTGTAAATAATAACAATGTGTTAATTATATCCAGTGAAAATTATTTGAGTGGTGCATGTTCCTTGGCCAGGCTTTCTATCAATTAATTCAAAGTTCTAAACAAGTCATGTTGAAGCTATTAAAAAAATCAACTGAAATACACTATATGGATGGAGAACACAATGCATTTTTTTAGATTTCTTGTGTGATTTTCTGTTTCTTTGGGACCCACATAGAAACTACTAGGCCAATTGCGATGTGGTTTTCGCTGATCGAGGGCAAATTCTTAGACTTAAAATCTCTGCTGCTGTTAATCCCGGGTTTTGATTTGATTTGAATGTGTGTGATATTTTTATTCCGAGAACCCCATGGGGTTTAGTTATTTAGATGCATTAAAATTATTTTATTCCAGTACAATTTTCACTTAAACAATAGCTTACATTCTTTTTGAGTGGGAATTTTAAGTCAATGGTACATGAAGTTTATATTATAATTAGTTAATTAATGGTTTTTTGTGCAGATTATCCCAGACTTTGATGCTGGTGAAGAATTTTCATTGGATTGTCATAGAGGATTCACCGAGCAAAACAAAGCTTGTTGAAAATCTATTGAAGGAGTCTACACTTAAATACACACATCTCAATGTGAAGACTACAAAAGCGAAGCATTCTACAGTATGTATTTTTATTTTATTTTATAGACAAGTATTCATGGTGTGGGTTCTATAGTCATTTTGGTAAACATGGAACCCTTGGAATATTGTCATGTCCAAATGTATATATACTATTCTGTTATATAACTGGGTCATCCGGGATAATGTTATAGCTATTGACCTTCTCACAGAGATAGGTTTAATGCATTATTTGTGATGCAATATTGTTGTTAATTACCTTAATATTGGCAGATAACATATACATACACTGATGTAGAATTTAGTGGCGTTAATTTTATTCTAGAAGTTAGATATGTTTGGCCACAAACAATATCTATGTCATTATTTGCGAAGCATAAGTTTCTATGAATAAAGAAAAAACAAAAGGCTTAGTAAATCTTCTTGTCTTAATAATATTAACTAATTATAAACAGGCAGGCAAACATACACATTGTATCCCCAAGTTAAGTATCCGTCCAGGAACAGAGAAAGAATAACATTTCCTGTGGCAGGGTGGCCTGTCATAAGAGATGACAAAACAACCCACAGCCAGGTGGTAGCGCATTTGCTCGACTGGATGGCTACCACCACTTGTCTAGAGTATGTCATCATAACAACCTTGAGTTGTGTTCCGGCATTAGTGGCCAGGTTCCAGTCTCCCTTAAGAGTGTAGCAGTGCATTTGTGGCACCTTTGATGTTGCAAATGTCTATAGGCAATAGTAACCGCTTTCCATTAAGGTGGCCTTCTGCCTGTCAGCTAAACTCCTGCAATGAAAATAAAAAATAAATTTAGACTTGTGTTATGGATATTATTCGACCAACCACTATGAGTTCCAATCCCAGACACCCAGACCACAGTAAATAACAGAAAATTCTTCTTTCATTCATATGGACACCTATACTGCTGTATACTGGTGTGTGAAACCACAAGAAAACGACATGTTGTGTGACCTTCATAGTCATAACTGAATGATGAATAACTTTTTCAGTGTTTATGGGCATGTTTTCTATATTGCATGGTTATATTTTCATTTAAGGCAATAATTTGCAAGATATTTTATTCATTCCAATTTTACCCATTCTAACCTTTGAACTATAAAGTGGAAAAAATAATAATCGAAGTAGCACAAGTAAAAAAAATATTTAATCGAAAATTTGTTTATCAAGCATTATAGGTCAAACTTGAAATTTTTTGAAAAACTTCTGTTGTATTTTTACAATTTTTTATACATAGTGAATAACGATTTTTTATGTTCACTTTATAAATTTCTATTTTCAATTGAAATAAGTAATTAAAATGTAAAATTACTTACCTGTTAAGAATACAGGTAGTTAATTTATATGACTATTTGTAAATGTTGAACAAAAGAAATAAGATCTATTGAGTAGTTTTTAACATTAAACTTTTTCCATTACAAATCGTGGCAAAGAGGGCAGACGACCCACGTACTGGACAATGGTTATGGTCGCCTAAAGACCTTTGCAACATGATGTGCGAAGCCAACGTATTGCCTTTAGCAAGGATTATAGGGCATAGGATTGAAAGGATGGAATGGGGGGGACCAGAGAGGAGAAATTGGATTTAGAATAGATAGTGGTGGAATAGGGGAAGGAGAGGTGGGCCGTTGGAACTCTCATTTACCGTATGAAACATGATTAGCTCAAGGCTAAAGCTGTTGTCAGACGACACGCGCCCGCTACATGCATGCAACGCGCGTCAGCACCTCGCTTTAAAGTTTGTTGCATATAATTTGAGTCTTATGACAGGTCAATAAGTCTCAAATTGCATTTAACGATCTCCAAACGCGTGTGCGTTGTGCGCTGCACCCGCCCCGCTACGCCTACTAAGCTGCTTGCACTAGTTTTATATACGTGGGCGATGCGTGCGTTGACTGCGCGTGGCGAGCGAAAAGAAAAATAACGCATCTGAAAAACGAGTTTGAAATCTCCGCTATAGCCAGCAAAATCCTCAAGGTCGTTGGCGTTGCCACATGCCTTAAAGCAATAAACGCTTGTGTAGACACACCGCTGACACATCGCCTCTTTGGTGGCGCAGCGGCGCGTACACGCGCTCTAAATGTTATATTATCTACGATTTATTTCCTAGAGATGCAGGTTCAGATTCTGATTGTAGTACAATAACATTTCAGATACTGGATATCAATATTTGCGTGTTTAGTACAAAGAAATACAACACCACTTGGTATTGTGTATGTATAAAATGTCCAAATGTTTTAAAACTTATAAACTGGGATCCTAAAAACTCTAAGTGTCTAATTTTTGTAACTACTTGTTTACCCTGTCTATTAGTATATATTGAAATGTTTAAAACAAGTTATGTAAAGTGAAGTGTTTAGATAACACAGTTCTACACGATAGAACATTTAACTGTAAATAATACTTAACTTTTCGATGTCATCTGTAGTTAAAAACAAATACGGCACCGTACTTACTGCTTAAAAATAAAGTATCTTCACCAATGTCATTGAAATTACATTCTCTACTAGTCCAAGCCCAACTGCATGTCCTCTCAAGGCAAGTATCATTACCGTTAAACCATTGGAATGAAAAGGTATGATATAAATAATACTTAGCTTAACGATATATCTGTCCAATAATTTCTAATCATAATTTCTACTCTATTTGTTAGCACTTTAGAGATACTGGTAGTACACGTTTCCAGGACCAAATTAGCCATAGAATACAGTGCAATCCTCACTTATTATACTAAAATGATCCATTGCGCAGGTAGTTGTTGCTAAAAATACATAAAGACAGCTATCAAGGTTACTGAAACTATAATAACATTAAGCCCGTGCCAGAGATGTGAGCTTTGTAAATATGTGCAATGAATCAAATACCTCATGCTCGAGTGCCCCCATATATGATCGACTCAAGTGCGGTCTCGAGATCGCCACACGTTTGAAGATCACCAAGGAGACTATTTTTGATTTGTTCTCGGGCATGGACTCGAGAGTTTGGATACGGCGGCTGGTCAAGGAGGCCATTGAACGTAATAAGACGAGGTGATGGGTAGTCTCATCGCTTCTGCTGGAAAGAATTGAAAAAGATCATTGTAAATTCATAAGATGTAGATATTAGTTTTAAATTATAATAAGCTAATAGCTAAGGTCTGACTACATATTAATAATTATAGAAATTAGAGCATAATATACAAAAACGTTACGTTACGTTAGGGGGCCTCATGGCTTGAAGGGCCATAAAATCTGCTTTCATAACCCACCGGCATTCTATCTAATCCCGGTTTTGTCCAAAGCTTTCGCTTCGACCTCCAGGGTCCGCTTCCCTGCTTTTCCTTGATTAATTCCCTCCCGAAATGACCCATTAAATTCAAGAATATTTTCTTGGTCGCAGACTATCTTGCAAGACTATTGTGAATGAAAAAGATCGCATCACTTTCTGACACACACGTCACTGAATTACTGGAATTTCTGTACCAGCTTACGCACATATTTGGACTGGAACGTTTGATATGCCTTAGAATCCAACAAGCGACGGCGAAGTGCTAATGTTTTTCAAATTTGATCACATACACCGTGCTACACACATCGCGATTTCGTAGGTATTTGCGTATTTAAAGCTTTGTCTCCTTTACTGCGCCCTGTTTTTGGAGGCTTTTTATACTAAATCTACAAACCAAGAGTGTTCAGAATATGACATTTTCGATCTGCTTATATATTCGCATATTCATACGAATTTTATTATACCAGTTTCAGTTACGGTATGGGTATAAATTCTTTCAGATTATCCGCTAATTTCGGATCATCTTATTTACGGATATTAGATTTTTTAGGAATTGTAAAAGAAAAAAAAACAGGCTCCGATTTCAATCAACAGCTGTCATATAAGCCCACATTCTGCAAATGAAAAACTATCATAACATCTCATATTTAGCGTTTTTCTCTAATGTCCCTGTTACACCTGGGATTATATTAGAGACTATCACGCAGATGCAGCTAAAGGTTTAATGCGTTATTTGAGATGCGACATTGTTATTAATTGTTAATGGTGAATATGTATACCCTAATGTAGCTAATCTCTAATGGCGTAATTTTTAATGCTATAAACAGGACCCATGTGGCCACATCACTGACACTAACATTATCCCAGATGGCGGGCTCTGCTGGGTTTGATCAATTATCACTGACAGGCTATTGTAGCCAATAAGCCTGATAGCGCGATAGTAGTTCAGTATCCCGCATGGCGATAACCTGGTGAAGAGAGAAAAGTAAATACTTAGATCTTACTCACAAGGTTACCGCTATATGGCATCTGGAATCAACGATCATTGTGCAGACAATTGTCACCGTCAACGGTCTTATAGCGAAGAGCCTCGACCATCACTTAGAGAGGCTCGCGCTAGGAGGCTGGGTTAAGGGCCAGATACAAAGGCACTCTTGGTTACGGCACGGATTGTGAGGAGGTTCCTGTCCTAAGCACAGTAGTTGGACCCCAGGTCCCGCTGCTGGCGGACTATAAGATTTTTAAAAATGAAATATTGTATCTCGGATGGTTTTTTTATGAAAAACTTAAAAAAAAATAAGATTTTTGTCATTGAAAATTCAGGGAAGTAATAACTATTACAATCCACCCCTGTCCTAAATTATTCGAAACCTTTATATCAAATTCGGTTGGATTTTTATTACGGATATTCGATAGTTTCGTGTACTGTTAAGGATCTGCATACCGTCCCTGCTGCAATCAAACGCATAATTGTGTAATCCTAAGCTTAGCAAGTTATATTTCTGCATATGGATTCGGGTCGGTATAAATTATAGACATATTGGAAATTCACACCCTTAAAATACAACTTATTCTAATGAAGTTCTAAAGAGTTAAACTAATGCTCAGATCATTATACCGCAGAAGCTATATTTATATACTGTGTATAATATATTGTAGGTGGTTTTATCATACATGTAATAAGTTTGCCTATTTCATTTTAGCTCGAACTGGCTCGCGCTGGTGTTATTATGGTATGTTACTTAAATACCCTGGGCGATAGACAAAGTGTGATTGATATTCTTAAATGTTTTTGAGGGTGTGTTCCTAGCTATTACTAACATATTCGTTGAAAATTAGTTTGTAAAAAATGTCAAGTATTTAAAAATATAATTAATAAATGTTCATTTCCTCCCTTTTTATTCCACACGGGCTCCTAAATATCAAAATTGCTTGAATGAATTTGACGAACAGTTTGATTTTAGAATAAAAAAGAGATGGATGGAATGTCTGAAGAATGACAATGACATGGTAATTTGTGATGTGACAGCGGTTGTACTCCAGGATAGAGGAAGGAGTATGGATTCATCTATGGATACCTGTCTGTGGATAAGCATGTAAAGATCAACCAAAAAAGAGATGGATGGTTTGTGTGAACGGACAACGGATGTTTTTTTAATGATAAATAGGTTCGCGTTTGAACACGATAACGCCTAATATTGGACGATGATGCGGTCGAAGATAGCCCTCACTTAGATAATACCTATTTACACTAGACTTGACAATACCCGGATTATATTTTTCGGAAAACACGAACGCTGGTAGTGCATTCTGAACTATGCTGTATTCAGAAGGAAACTCGAGGCGAACAGTAGAGGACGTATTCCAGAATAAAGGTGTATTTAATGAAAACACATATTATGTCCACTTCAAATGATTGGGATGAGATAAATGGAAAAAATACATCCCTAGTTATTATTTGTAAGAACATAAATGTAAATATTATTTGAAATGATGATTGCGTGTCAGTGGCTTAAAGTAATTCAATTCTTATCCACTTTCTACATACGAGTTATTACTAAATCGTAGTAAAATTAAATTAAATGACTTTGTTTAGTTGACAGTTGCTCGACTACTCAAATAACATGAAGTAGTTGTTTAACAATAACTTGACGGACTTTAACTGAAACATTATTTTCATCATCATCATCATTAACTGAGATGAATGTTATTTTTTTAATTATTTGAGTGAAGTTTTGATCGAAATATCCGATGCGTATGATGTATAATAATATGCTGTTTATATTTTAACTAGCCCAATTTTTCAAAAAATTCTCCGGTATATTTTTTTTTGTTTAATTTGCCCTATTGCACAATGATTAATTATGCTGATGTGCACCGACATTCAATCGACGGTTAAAATATAATCGCTGTTTATGCATAAAATTTCATGGATTATTTTATTTTAAACATCCGTTTAATGTCGGTGCACACCAGCCTTAATACATAGATAGATAATTGTTTATTAGACATCACACGGCACTATCTTAGGCTTCCATGAGGCCATGTCAATTGGGCACAGAGGTTAATAATATACATAATTAAACAACTCAAAGCACTAAAAAAGTGGTTTTAAATATTTTTCCTTACCTAACAGTAAATCTATTTAACGTTTAGTCATATATTATCACAATTTATAAAAAGTTTATTTTTTAGTTGTACCTACTAACTGGTTTTTATTTCTTTAACTGATAACAGTGGCTGTGATTCTTTAAAAAAATATTATTTTAAAAAAGGCCAGTTGCGTTCATGTTTTTAATTAAAGCTATTGTTTTGCATTTACCTTGTGTATTTGATAGCCGGTTTCTATGTCCTACTACTCATTCACTTGCCTTCGAATCGGCAAATAAAAGGTAAGATATAGGAACCGGCCATTAACGTACGGATGTGACGAAGCGTGACGGATAACTGTCTAGTAATAACTATTATATGACATAAAATTTCACGAACAATACCAAAAATATTTAAGCCAGGGCCAAGAACTGACAGTTATTTCCTACATTTTATAAACATAATATTGAATCCAAGATATATCTACAAAAGTATAATGCGTATGGGTATAATTAGAGACAGCTACGTAGTTTGTCTGACAAAAGAGGTTCTTAGAAATAACCAAAAGCTTTCAGAAAGACATCGGAGCTCGGAGTTAGACAAATAATCGAAGGACAGTTGAGACCATCAAAAAGACAGTAACACAGAGAGACCAGACACTTCATTCTATATTAATATAATATGAGATAATATTGGTCAAGAAGCAGTTAAAATAATAATTTAAGCTGTAAGTTTTATAGTTACTTATTTTTTTTTTTTTTTTTTTTATTTATATAATTTTTTTAATTTGTTTCTGTTAAGTCTTTTATATTATAAATTCGCATTTCTCTAACGCAACTGGCACTGAAAGTAATAAGGCAACTAGTTAACTATTACCTTATAATAATTTCTAAATTTGACTAACAGGCAAGTGGAGTTGAGCAGCGTAACGTGGCTCTAGACTGGCTAAGAGGGCATCTGGAGACGGCAGAAGATAAGCGTGGTGTCGTATATTTCATGGATGATGATAACACGTATTCGATGAAGGTTTTTGACGAGGTATGTTTAATAGAGTATAACTCTTATTGTACACCGTTACAGATAACTAACGAGGCTAGAATTATATTGTAATTGTGATGTGATCTCTGGCAAAGAAATCGAAGTAAGATAAGACGAATTAACATTAAAACAGTCGTTACAAAAGATTCATCTGTATTATAAACTCAGTTAGACAGTTGAGTTGAGGGGAATTAAATGAACCAATTACTATGACATTTAGTAATCTTGTCTACATTCAATAACATACTATTGATAATAAGATTTAACGTTGATGCAATATAAGGTAAATTGTTGGTTAAATGAAATTTTTAATGAAAAATAAGCACGTTATACTATGTAACTGCCGACATGAAATATCTAATAAGACGCTAATGAGATTAGAGTTTTGCGTGTGCTAATTGTATTAAAGTCAATGCTATTATCTGAACGAACACCTAATAATAATACAGGATTTATGGTTTTACTCCAGCCTTATCATGAAAAGACCATTTTTTACGCATTTCAAGGTTATTTTCATCTATTTTTGAGTTATAATAAAAATGTGTAAAAAGTTAAAGCCCACGCATCAACCATTTAGTTTGATGAAGTAAATTGGCAAAAATCTAAGAAATATCGTTTTAAATGATTATAATTATTATTAATAAGAAATTATTCCAGCTATGCAGGTAAAATAAACTCATATTATTTTAAGCAATTGGTAAGTATTATGATTCATATTATTATACAATCAATTGAATAATAAAGAACGGAAGTTAAAACACAAACTCCGTTTAATCTTAAAATGTTAGGATAAAAATAATTTAAATACTATTGAGACTTTAAAATTTAATTTAATAAGCTACTTGATTTCTTTGAATTTAAATTAAGTGAAATGATATTCATTTCTATATTAATATTCGCACCCGCCTTCGTCTACGATAGGCAAGCAGAAGTTATTTTGCCAATGTCCATTTCAAATGGGATATGATGGGTCTTAGAGGATTTGAGAAACCGTGGGGTATGTACTGCGTCGAAGGTCAGAATTCAGGTGTAAACGGGTATATATAAAAATAAATAAACCACTTCATTTTACACTTCGTTTAGTAGCCTTTTAAGTCTCATGATTAGGTTTCAAAAATACTAAAATTAAATAACTAAATATAATGCAAAATATATCGTAGAGCAGCGGTCGGTAACATGCGGCCCACGAGATGCCTCCATGCGGCCCATGACTGTTTTACAAATAAAACTTTTGTAGGATCCTACTAAAATAAATAATTTTATACTTATAACGTAATTATTAAGTAGGACGGAAAGCGTGCATTGAGTGTACCACGCTAATATGCGAATTGAAAAGTTTGCTCAGCAGCTAATTACAATTCGTGAATTTATTTATGAGAGCTAACGTTATCACTATGCTTACAACAAATATGCTCTCCATTTCACAGATAAGCATTTAAGAGCCATTTTTCGAATTGCAACTACTAACATAAAAGTTAACATACGCAGGTGCGGGCTGGCCCGCCTTTACTAAATTTTGTCACTTTATGGCCCCCGCCTACGGACTCTACCTCATAGGTGGCGGGGAAAACAGGGGACCTTTTCTACCTGCTAAACATGCGATAAGTTAAATTTGGTAAGTTCTATGGTAAAGAAAAGTTAGGAATGAATAAAAAAATCTCATTTTTGCTTATAACTAACTTCTTTAATTTTAATTTAGGTCAAAAGTTATATAAACACATTTGTAGGCAAAACAATTTGCTACAAATTGTTTGTAAGACGGATAGTTTCCGAGATATCGCGAAAAAAGTGTTTTCACCCCTTTTTCCAGTATGGCGACCGGGGGACAAGGGTGGCGACCCCACAAACTTGAGGTTAAGCTTCTATTGAACCCCACACATGTCCCAAAAATAAAATTGCGTTCTCCAAGAAATGCAATATTCGGTCCTTAAATTGTAAGATTTCAATGGATTAATATCCGTAATACGAACCTGTGAAGGAGGCCGCTTTAGGCCTTCTGGTCTTAAATTATAATTAATTCGAAATGCCATTATCTATAGGGTGTACTTGGTATTTTATATTATTTCTTAGGCCGAGAATTTTTCAGTCCACCTTTGTAATATTCAATTTCCTGGTGCATTCATAACTTCATAATAATACCATACTACTATAACCATTTATTGCTACATCAATGACTATAACTACATCAAAATACCAACCGGCATCTACAGAGAATTATTTAAATACAATATATAACGGTTGTTTAATTACGTTGTGTTTATTAATTCTAATAATGAATATAAACAATTTTGTTATGAAAAAATATCATTTACTGTAATCACAAACAACGCATTCCATTAACGATTAAACAAATGTGCCTCTCTGGAATGAGCTACCTATTGCTATAAGACAGACAAAATCCTTAAATGGTTTCAAAATTCAGGTTCAGAGGCATTACTTTTCAATAGCGTATGGCAATTCCTAACCTTTTATATAATTATATTTGTGTGTATATTGTCATATGTATGTAGTTATATTGTTTTTGTAACTTTTATGGATTGTGACTGATCTAAGTGTTGAGCATTTGGCTTACTCGTTGGTCGCGTTGTATGTTAGTCGTGTTACAGTGTTATTATACTATATATATTTGCCAGGTGGTAGGCATTTTCCCGACTGGATGACTACCACCCCTGGTCTAAATTATGTCGCCATAACAACCTTGAGCTGTGTTTCGGCATTAGTGACCAGGTTCCAATCTACCTTAAGAGAGCAGAAGCGCATTTGCAGCACCTTTGGTGTTGCAAATGTCCATAGGCGATGGTAACCGCTTTCCAACAAGTGGGCCGTCTGCCTGTCTGCTGAACTCCTGAAATAAAATAAAAAATATACGAATTATATAGCGCGTATTTGCCTGTGGTGTTCGAAATAACTACAATAGATTATTTTGTACTTTTGGTGGTAGTGTTTGGCTCTCTGCGTGGTAGCAGAAAATATTACAGGTATTTCATGTTTGTTAATTTAACAAATAGATTGCGTGATTCATGCCTAATGAGTTACTTACCGATTCACGTACATTGGCATGATTGCGACGTGACGTCAGACCATTTCTGACCCGATAAATAAAATTTACTACCCATCGAGCTCTCAATAGGCCATTCGTGTTTGCCAGGCCCTTAAGCTTCTTATCTTGACCCAAAAACCGCCTGTCAATGTAACAACCTATATTGCTAAACTTATTGACCTAAGTAATCAAGTAAGCTGTGTGGTGGTCCAATAATAGCTTTGAAGTCGGCAACGAGTGGTTGCAGGTCCATATTAAAAAAAAAATGTTGACAAATTAGCGTTTGAAATGACAGTCCGTACAAATTAAAGCACCACCACAAGCTGCGTCACAATTCAATTATGGTCCGCGTTCCTTTAGTATCTCACAACGCCCAAAGTGCTCTATCTGCCGTTCCACATGGGGACCACGGTCGTCATGGTCGTGGCAAAAACGTCACTAATGGCGAAATTATTTTTGATCACACAGCAATCACAACGCCCATGTCAAGACCTGGATCGAAGTGAGCGTTGACCACAGAGCATTAATTCTCTGTATCGATTGACTGTGAACAAGGCGCGATTTTCGAATCAACCAATGACATTTGTGTATTTCGTCGTTAATGATATCAGCGCTCCATAATCTGTTCCACTAGAGTTTACGATTGTAACGCCCGCAAGCAAGTGGAACGCAACAAAATCGCGGTCATGACCGTGGTCGTTATTAGTTTCTTGTGGAACGTAGCCTAAGTATACCGATTATTTGCTTAGAAGGTTTATTTTACATTTCAGTTTCGTTATAGAATATCTATCATCTCTTATCTCATTTCCCTCATCCCATTCCCTTAATTCCATCCTAAAGCCTGGCAACTCCTTGGTTTAGTCCCTCGTGTTGCAAGCATTTAAGGGCGTCTGTAATATTGATATTGGGTGGGCCGGCTGCCAGTTTGCAAGCTTCGCAAGAAAAAGAATACTAACCTGCTATTCTAAGGTTGTCTGGAAGAAATTGCTTTTAGTGTAATCACTAGTGTTAGTGTAATTAATACTAACTAACTGTTGCGGCTCAACGACCCAAAATGGGTCCTGGCCTCCGATATGAGAATACTCCACTCCTTTCTGTTCAGCGCTGTCTACTGCCAGACCTAGGCTTAAAGCTCGCGCTCGGCTTAAAGATCAGCCTCCACAACGTCACTCCAGTGATATCTGGGCCGACCAACTGGTCGCCGTCCCGTTGGCCTGCCCTGATAGGCTCTTTTCAGTGCGCGATCCTCCCCTATTCTATGTAGGTGGCCAAGCCAGCGCAAGCAATGTGCCTGACTCGCCTATTATCTTGGGCTCATCCACTATTGTATTCTGAACTTAAACTTCTTGAATTGTATCTTAATGTGATGCAATAAAGTATATTATACTTGCTCAGCTATATATAAATAGATGATAACACTTTATTGCTCACCAAAAATACAATTTCAAAAATACACAATTACATTATTGTCATGGTACGAGTAGAAGCAATAAGCGGCTTTATCGCTTAAAGCAATCTCTTCTAGGCAACCTAACTTAAGGAATAATTTAACCTAATCTGGCGATGTAGGTGGTGCAGATCATTAAGTATATCATAAATAAATATACTTAAACTATATAATTTACAAATTAAATACATACCATATATTGTATTCTCTTAAATGAACAACGGTTTAATAGCTTTTTTCATTGTTGTATTAGTCATTGAATAACAAAAAGTCGTTTCTGGTTATCCTGTTTCACATTCGTTAATTAGCAAGTTCACGTAAATAAACTAACGTGTGTTGAACGATGTGATTATGGGACTGTAAACCGCATTTCGTTTGCATTGAGTATTTAATTAACTAAAACGGTTTCTGAGATATGCTCGTCTGTTCTATTACCTTTTAATTAAGATATGCATAGAACAACGATAGCGTTTTCAATTTGGAGGATGGCCTAGTCACGTTTTTTGATAAGGCGTGACCCTTCAATGCCATAGATGTGTACATCAAGACCGTATTTGTTAATAACGGAAGATCTACTCGTATAATTTACGGATTGGTTTTGGACACTTACCATAGACAATGTTTCTATTTAAATGAGTAAACCATTGTCTATGGTAAGTGTTAGCTATTTAGGCAAATTGTAAATTGTTTCGCTATCATAATAAAAGCTTTTTTTAGCAGAATATAGACCGAATGTCAGAGTTGATACTCTGACTTTCGAACACTCACTTGTCTTTGGTGATTCCAACAGATCTCGAGTATGTGGCTATAGTATTGTGATTTGTTTAATGCTTATGCCGGTCCACATAGATCGATTTCCTAGACTAGACAGAGACCTGGGCCTTTCACATAGTGTGGTATTCAATTGCTCTTGCCGGGGAATCGGATGATACAGAGGATGTGCATTATTTATTACTGATATGCATTGGTACAAGTGTGACAAGATATAAACAACCGTGATGTTCGTCCGACATGAATGTGTAAATGACATACAAATTACAATAGATAGACGGATAGCATTGTACCTACTGTTCGCTACAATAATATAATCAATCACAATAATACATGTTTAGAATACTATACCTTCGAGTTAATTTTGTTATTAACACATTGTTCTTGCGAAATTATAGAACAGTAAGTAGCAAGATATTTAGTTCACCTGCTGTATGTTATTTTTCGGAAGTTTAAAAATAAACCACCAAGTGCATTGTTTCCTGTTGCTGTGACTCAGCGAACGTATCAATAAACTATCTAACATACATTTTTACCCTATATAAACGCTATAGTTCCAAATCTTTAAAAATAAATGTTAAGCTTCATGTCAAAGGATTCGAAAACTTTGAGAGACTTGTCTTGCAGCTCGTTGTGTAATATCTACTCAATTATTTTTGGCTTAAATATGCTTCAACCATATTAATTATTCTAATTTCATGTAGCTGGTTTAATAATAATAACAGTAAATAAATGATACGAATCGTGAATTCCTTTTCTGGAGCATTAATTCCGGTAGCTTTGACCCTAGCCCTAGGCCATAGAGGACTGAGCTATAAATATTCTTCAATCTGGTATATTTTTGCCAAGTGCGCGAGGATCAAGAAAAACCTATTGATAGTGGGCAATGAGATAGGTTGTGTTTTCTAATATTAGCCCACAAATGCCTCACTATTCGAATAGAGCCACCCCATTTATTAGGGGAATGGATCGTGGTCCTGACACCATTGCCCAAGGCAGATTAAGGCGATTCATCATAATGTTTTCACCGTCAGCACATAGGTGTTGTAAAAATGTGTGAATTGGATCAGAGAAGATTGCCTAATCTCAATACGTTTCTTAGCTAGAACTTAAGTGCACGTCATAGGAGCATTATGCACTCTCCTTCATATCACAGCAAACTGAAATGTACTCCCTCCTAAGGTTTTCGCAGAGCGCTATATGGTGGGGCTCTTTAAAAGAGCGTAAATAGATATCTAGGACCAGGTAGACAACGCGCCGGCTCCCTTGGTGTTGCAGATGACCATGGACGCCAAAAACTTGCCGTCAAGGAAAACCGTTTGCCAGTTTGCCTACAAGCAAACATAAGAAAAAAAATTGCCACTTAGCGTCCACGTCGTTGGAATGTATATTCAAAATTAGTCCATGAAATAGCTGGGCCGAACTCGGTTATGAATATTTGTTATCAAAATTGAAACTATACTATGCTAAACATATCCTCATACCGTGTTTACAGATGCGTAAAATACAAAAAGTGGGAGTGTGGCCAGTCGGCATAGTCGGCGGTATGCGCGTAGAGATGCCACTCGTCACCGATGGGAAGGTCTCTGGATATAACGCTGTCTGGAAGCCGTTTCGACCGTTCCCGATCGACATGGCTGGATTCGCGATCAACGCGACGCTCTTCCTGGACTTCCCCAATGCGAAGTTCTCTAGAAAAGTGCAATCAGGATTTCAGGTATAACAACCTTTACCTGTTAATGTAGATATAAATAGATGAAGCGGATGTGTTTTTTTTAATATTTTCACAAATTGCGATTTCTAAAAGTAGGGCGAACAGCGTTTAAAGATCTAATATCGTTTGTATGGACATCATGAATGAAATATTTATTAATAATAATATAGTGCGACGTAAAACAAGAAATTTTAATGTAACAATAACTCTGTCATGTCTTGAAGTATTTTTAACTGTTTATAAAATCAGCCGCAACGAGTCTGCATATTATTGTAAGTTTAAAAGCATTATATTGAGGAAAATATGAAATAAAACTACGGCGATTTGGTAGAGTCTGCAATCAGTAAACACACGCTGGAAACCCAGCAACTACATAAGATATTTAACCCACAAATCCTCGCGAAGCAGAATCGTTTCATATCTAGAATAATGCGTGAGGCTATTGAAATCAAAAACACCAAAATTTCAATAGAGAAGATGGTTGGCAAATGCCACCGTTTGGGATCCGATCATGAAAACTATTAAGACCCGAACCCAGCAAAAACCAACTGCCAGATCTCAAGGCACTGTGAGTTCTTTCTGTGTGCATCGGAACACAAACCAACTTGAGTGATAATTTATTTTATCTGCCTTCCACCCATTTTAATATTATATAAAATTATTAGAGCTGGGCATGTTTGCTAAAGAGTTTCTTGCGCCGCTTCTTCTCTTCAAGCCATAACATGTTGCGAAGCGGTGGTAAATTGATTAGGCTCCCATAGAGTAAATAATATCCAGAAACAAAATTAAAACTAAATAATGAAAATTAATACGTTAGCGTAGGCTATTAAAACTTTAACAATACTCGTTGATACTTGACATCTTTGTCTTCCGTGATCACGGCCACCAAAAGTGGCCAAAAAGTCTGAATGACCAAACATTCCTGATCTTTTTGTTGACATATAAGAGATATGGTGTAAGTAATTCTGTCAATTAACTCACTAGCGAACTCAATTTAGGTAGCTCCTAAAATTTACATACATACATCGGAGAACAAATTAATCTTTTGTGCAATATATCTCGCTATACGTACATACATTCTATTGACATTGGTGTCATGTGCCAATAACCTCCAATTTCATGAATTTAACACACGTTAACCAATACGTAAGTGTGCTCGATTGATTATAAGTAGCTTTATATTACTTTGTGCTTATTTTACAATAAGCTTAGCTTTATATGACTTTCTTGGTTTGTGTAATTCAATACCTTCCTTTTTTTGGACCGGAATGTATTATTAATTTTTCTATACTTATACTATACTCTATCCCTGTCTTTTTTAAAGACACTCTTATTTAAAGCTAGAAACAAAAACACAATAAAACTAAACGAAAGGCTCTCCATTTTTTGGTTAGGATTTAAAGGTCTTCACTACTAAGGCATTATTGTCTAAAAAAAATTTTCCGTGTCAAGTCTATATCGTGACTTTGCACGCTTCTAGTACACGCTTCTACACTAGATTTGAAATGAGTTTTAATTTTTAAATAAAGAAGTTTGCAGGAAGTATAACAATTACAAAATTAGAAGCCCGATTTGACACTTAAGAAAGTCAATAGTACGTAAATTTGAATGAAATTAACGGTACTGAAAGCTAATAACAATAAATTTATTTGGTTGATAATATACATTTTTCTTTACTATTGTATAATGTTAGAAATTTCAATTAGTATTTTCATTCAATTGCCGGAATAACATGCAATATTATGAATTTTGTAATGTCGTATTAATCTATGGCGAATTCCCAAAAAACAATTATGTTCTAAAGCGTCTTATTTTTAATATTGCTATCAATGGGTTGTTACATTTCATTAACTCAATCCGATTCCGTAAAAAAGTTTCTTTTTTAGTTTTTTGGAGTCAATATGTTACGTGCATAGTAATGTACGTATCCAAGACCCCGGCCATAAAATGTAGTTATTATTATAAAACTAGTAGAAGTATATTATAAAACTAAAAAGTAAATAGATGTAAACGTAAACTAAATAACCAAAACAATATACATAATTGTACATATAAAAAGTATTGAAAACTAAAACAATTGAATCAATATGATACGGGTGAAACAATAAAAATTGTAATAGATCACAATGCGTAATAAATGCATGCGGTATGCGAAGAGCGATTGAAGACGAAACTTTCGGCTCCATTTTGTGAGGTATTTCTGTGATCGAAAAATTAATCAAGCTAACGTAATGATCAAGCGATAACAAAGTCCTAAAACTTTAAACCGATTTCTCCTGATTAGTTAGATCAGTCAGTTGGTTAACAATTTGGAGGTTTAAATCCCTTAATATGTTGTAATGAAAACTGTCAAATCAGGCTTTTATTCTGTGATTAGAATAAATATATTTTTCTTTATAACTTGTGAGTGCTTATTTACTTATTTAATTTCCTTTCCTGCTACTTTCTTGTAGGTATAACTTTTGGCCTGTCTTAAGTTTACACACTATATGATATTAAAGGATCAAGCTTTTGGTTGCATGTTTAGGCTTGCAAACCAAATACCTACGCTGGCTTTCGTTCCAAATCTTTGTTACCGTCTCGAGACTACAAATAAAGCCAAGTGCATGTTTGTTCAGATGCTCCGAAGTCGCATTGCACAAATTCCGATTGTTATGTACATTATATTTATGAAGACAAAAAGAAACAATAGTTAAAACTGGCGCTGTTAGAATAAATTGCTAACGTGCATTATAATAATGTATACTGGTTAGCTTGTATCTTGTTTCTATTTTATTTATTTATTTGTTAAACATACAATAATAACACTGGACTGAAAATGGCGTTGAATCCCAATCTGGGGTTAATTTGGTCCAATCACCAAATTGAATCCAGATTCAGAGCATCGAAATAGATAAGAATTACGACACATACATTCGAGAATCGAGTTCATTTGCAGTTTAAAAAGTCAAAGAGCACTATCTAGCTTAAATTATCCTTATATGTTTATATTTTACATTAATGTAAAGTATAATGTATCTTAAGTGTATCTTGTATAAATTTATTTTTGTAATCTGTTTATATTCTATGTTATATAGTTAAATCGTAAAAAGTTTTTGCTTCTCCCCTTTTCACTAGAGTCATAGGTTTGTCAGAAGGAAATTCTTTTAGGGTAAAGCTTGCCTTTGTACAACACCATTATTCTTTGATGTTGTATGTAACTTTTTGTGTATAATAAAGCATAAAGAATAAGAATAAATGTCTGATCAAAAGCGCAGGCCACTTTTTGTGGGCCGGTTTGATCATTCTTACAATATATAAATTCACAATTAATAATACACACATCAACTAAGTTTCTACTAGTGAGTTTTAAATTTAATGACAATGTGATAATACATATCATCCTTAAATATCGAGAGACTAACACAATCATCAGTTGGCAGCACTAGTTTATAAGGATAGTAATATTACATTTAATTTTTTGGTCAAAAAATTGATTCTGAATACCAAGTCGATTTTATCAAGTTTGTCGATAAAAATAATGCGTACCGTTACAGTTGTTATCTAACTTTCCAATGTATTTTTTAACATGTACATTGGCCATTATCGTCCGTGTCCTGTACTGATATTGACTACTACTAGTTTTTAAGCGCAATACAAACAGCGTTGTTTTAGAATTATTTTTGAAGTGATAACTTCTTATGGGAGGGTAAACTGCTAAGTTACGTAACGCGTTACGGCGCCACTCTGTCTGGCTTTCCTTTTTCTTGCGCATACGGCAGCGGTAGGCAAGCTCTGCTCTCCTCTCACTTTAACCCACAGCGCCTAGCTGTGTTTCGGAAAGCTAGACGGCTTCTCCCTCTCTCTACTCCGTGGTTAGTGAGCGATAGACATATACTGTTGAAAGTGAGTTGATTGTAAATAGTTCAACTCAGATAAGTTTAAGTTATAACTTTTGTCGGACGTCCCGAATCGAACTTTTTATTCAAAATAATATTGGCCCATACTAGACTTGTGCGGCGCGCTGAAGATTTTCATTCGGCGACATGACAATATCGGACTTTGTAAGCTAGCGCATTTAAATCTGCGTCATCATTTTTAAAATTATTATTATTGGTTCAGCAGGCAGATGGCCCACTTGATGGAAAGCGGTTACCATCGCCTATGGACATTTGCAACACCAAAGGTGCTACAAATGCGCTGTAAGGGAGACTGGAACCAGATCACTAATGTCGGAGCACAACTCAAGTTTTTATGGCGAAATACTTTAGACAAGTTGTTGTAGCCATCCAATCGGGCAAATGACTGACTGTGGCTTTTTGTCGCCTTTTACGACAGGCCGCCCGGCCGCAGTAAATTGTATTCTTTCTCCGTTCCTGCACGGATAATCTATGTTTACTTCGAAGAATCGTCACGTACGAAACTCAAGTACCTAATAACTATTGGATTTAGAGAGCTGTCATTTTTAAATATTAAATTTCATAAATAAATAATCGGCATAGAAACACACGTACGTTGTATATCCAAGCTAAGTATGTTACGCTTGTGACCATTCTGGGGGCCGATAAACACCACAGTAAATAACAGAAAGTTTATAGGTTCAAAATGCAAGTGCATTCATTCATCGCTTTTGGTGTGAACTTTTTTTACATGCCCTGTACTAGGGTAATAAGTCTCTATCGTTGAGGTTTTAGATACTTTCTCGTATAACAAATACAAGTCCAGACACGCAGTGCAGACTAGAAACGAAGTATTTGCAGAAGCTGCAAATATTTTAATTTTTATTATTTGTTACTTTAATAACATTAATATTCGTATTATTGTATACCCATTAATATAATTTTGAAATAACCATAAAAAAGTTGTATAAACTCCCAAATTTCACTTAAATGCTTTGAATGTACCAAAAATATGTGGTTATAAAAGTGGGACTCGGTTAATATAATTTGTAGACAGAATTATCAAAAATGTATACAACTTTGAGTTGTCTAAGACTCGGCCGATTTCGCTGCAGCACATATTCCTGGTTCGATTCCTGGAATGCTTTTCGTTAACAAACGGACTGGCCCCAAAGTGATTTGTCATATATAACCATAGCATGTGTGACTTGCTTAACTTGAAGATATGAATACAGTGTGTTTTTGATTTTTTAAATTATTTTTTCTTCGATTTCCAGGAAAGTGAGATATTAAAATATTTCACGAAAAGAGAAGAGCTGGAGCCGTTAGCCGATAACTGTACAAAAGTATACGTATGGCATACGAGGACACAGAAGCCAGCGATCATAAACCCGAAGAAATTGAAAAATCCACCGATCCCAGACGACCACATCGAGGTTTGATTTCTCGAAATTACTGCATTTAAATGTATTTATGAGAGAAATGTGACAAATAAGCCTCAAGTGGCATATAGTTGTATACTTTGCGCCAGTTCATGGCGCCTCCAGATTAGCAGTAAACAGCTGAGCAGTAACGGGTTTTTATGATCAACGTACTGTTGCTTATATATAATGGTCATAAATTTGGCGTGTTATTGTATGTGGTGAGTATAACGTATTGTTTCTTTTGATGAGCATGGTATTATCTAAAAAAAACGATTTTATCTCCAATAAATTTATAACAATAGTAACAAATAAATAGTATGATTATGAAATAATTTTATATATAAATGAAATTAACCGAAATTAAATAATTATAGAAATAGAAAAAATCTATTGGAAAACTTAGTAACGCTTCTCTGGAAAATTACTTTTTGGAATTAATACCCTGTGCATCTAGACAGATGATATGTCATAAATACGACATATGTCTAACGTTATTCATGTCTTTACCAGTTCTGTCATATCATATTATTCATTAATATGTTTTGATCATAAAATTAAGTATAGTTCTCGGCACGTATCTTGAGCGGTCGCCGTATAGAGATCGCTTTGCCTATTCAACGTGGACAATGTGATGCGACTTATCGTCATGTGGATAACATTACGTTTTTGTATTTTATTCGAAGAGGATAAAACTCGTACTTGAAAGAAGAAAAACACGAAATTTACTTGTGTGGAGGCCAAGTGTAATACTTGCAACAAATCACAATACTTTCCAATCAGAGAACCTTACGTTTTAGCATATATTATACATTAACTTTTAACTCGACAAGCATTTTTAGAACACCTCGCCATCCCTCCAATAATTTTACAGTCTAAGAAACTTAGCAAATTAGCACAACCGATGGCGGATTGAAGTCATTGATAACCTATTCATTAACGAAAAGAATCTAATACATTATTGTCTGGAAATTCTAGACAACATTTTATACAAGATAATATATAAAATATTATATTCAAAATTTTACATGTAACAAAACAAACCGAACACAGTATAAATCTACCGCGTCTGCCATTATGAAAATAAAATGTTTTTAAAAAATTTATTTTCAATAAAAATAAAGTAAAAAATAATAATTATTACAAAATTAATTATTAACTTTAAAAACAAACATGACAAGAACAACTATATTCCCTAATAACTGTAACACAAGGCAACTGCTCGTCAATCGTGCTGGAAACTATATATAATTACTTGAAAAAACTGAGTTTCCAATAAGATAAGCAATAAAGGAGAATTAGACATATTTATGATTCATAAATTTTCGTGGTTTTATTCATAATCATTAATGTTAGTGGATATGTCTGTATCGGTATTTTAATATCAACGACTATGGTGCCATTGTTTTAATTAATTTAAAACAAAATACTGTACTCGACATTTGGAGTTAATAGTATTTGGTATGCAATATTGGTAGTGTTTTAAATTTATTCAAGCTGGGTTTCATCTATATACCTTGCTAGCTATTCATTAATCTTACCTTTGAAAGAAAATTCATATTATGTTTGCTCTTTGGTTCAATGTTAATAAAAAAACAGACGGTGTGCGTCTCGGGACACCCGACAGAAGTGATAACTTAAACTAATCTAACGTGAGAGAAAGGAAAGCCAGACAGATTAGCACCGTAACGCGTTACGTAACGAAGCGGTAAACCGCTTTGGGTAAACCCTTCCATAAGAAGTTATCACTTAAAAAAACGTGTGCGTCTCGGGACGCTTGATTAAAGTGATAACTTGCGCGAGAGAAAGGTAAGCTAGACAGACCAACGCCGTAACGCGTTACGTAACGAAACGGTTTAAACTCCCATAAGAAGTTATCACTTTAAAATTTGAGCACAATTTGTATAGAAATTGGAAGGACACAAAAGGAACCCACCGGATCTCTTTCAAATGGTTTGTATGCCACAGTTCTTCTATATTATTATACCTCATGGCCACTATTATTGAGTTTGATAAATTTTTAAAGTATTTGTTTCACTACACAATTTAATTGAAGCATTTTTTTAGACTACCTCCTTTTGATTTCGTCGATTTCTTCTCACCCAATGAACAAGGTATATGTGGCTTAAATATAGAGAATTATGTAGGAAAGAAAAGGATGGACAATTACACGTCATGCACTCAAGCGGTGCTATTTTAATTAAATAAGGAGGCGAAAGTTTATTTATTGTACTACCACGATTGCACATGTCGTTTTTATTAATTACGGATTTTAAATATTAATTTAGTCGGTGAATAACGTATTATTTTATGAATTTACGGCAAATTTTACGCTTTAGTACGCACATGAATGGCTTGCAAGGTACAGAAACTTGGTATGGGAAAAATATTACCGTTTGTCGTTGAACTATTAAAAGTACCGTACACGATTTTTAATATTTAAAAAAACCTCAAATAATAGGTAAAGATAATAATGATAGCAATATTAATTATAGATAGTTTTAATCCGATCTAAGTAAATATTTAGTTAGCAACAGTCATTTGAAACTAATTTATCTATTGTAGACGACTATGGTCTAGCTTAGATGGTTCTAATGTCTATATTCTTGAACGGTACTTATAAAACGATACTCAAGAATCTCTTTTGTATCTATTTGGCCTTTGAAATCTTGTATATTTCAAAATACATTTTAATTTCACTGAATTATAATTTCATAAAATTACAAATGAGTAAAGTTCATGAATACAGACTTTAGAATTGATGTGAATGTTAAATAATAATTTATATGAGAATACTCAATGTACGTATGCCTTTGTGATTCTTTTGTATATTTTTTTATATGTCGAAGTACTTTTCCAAAATAATATAGTTATTTTAAGAGTAAGACTTTTTCGTTTGTATCACATCTGTAGCAATAATAAATATCATCGCGAATTTATCAAGATTTCTTGAATTTCTTAAATACTAGATTTTTACTAATCACTTCCATGAAACTCAGTATTATAATAAACATAGAATAATAAATTATAATGCCTAAATCACACGAAGAAAGTGTATATTTAATGGTTAAACTTAGTTTAAGCAAATAATATTAGTTGAGTTGACCTTTCGACTTTGTATCTCTCTGTCTATCTACGTTTGAACAATGATATTATCCGCAATTGCTATTGCTCCTGGCCGCCATTTTGGTGACGTAACCGTAGCGAACACTCAATACTGTTAGGATATGGACTGGCCGGCGAGTGCGCGTACATATCGAGTTGCGGATGAAGTCACGTGAATGTTAATTTGACAAGGTTCCAGCGCATTACCAATTTGCGGGGATAATTCAGGGAAGTATTTCTAAGCATGATTCGATCTGGTGCCAACACCTCATTTAGCCAGGTGGTAGGGCATTAGCTGGTCTTTAGATGGCAGCCATCCTTGTTTTTTAATAGCTGGAATACAGCATACAGGTTATCAACCCACCTGATGGAAAGCGGTTACCTTTGCCTATGGACGTTTGCGACACCAGAGATGTCACCAAAGCACTGCCGGTCTCCAAGCAATGTTATGACATGCTTTAAAAGAAACTCCATATCCTAGTGCTGTGGGAAAGCTGGGAGCTTAATCCAAATCCTCACGTTGATCTAGAGCAAGTATATGGGCATGACAACCTTGATTGGTATTCCAGTCTCTCCTTTGAGGAAGATAGCACATTGATATGATAGCACTGTTGTTATAAAAATGTCCTTAGGCAAGGGTTAACATTTTTGATCAGATGTACTGTGTATCTATTGGCTACAGGGAATGAAAAGTATTTAATGAACCCTCGTTAATCCGACAAACATTCAGGCGCTGTCAGACAATCGAGTTTGTCGGAGTATAGAGTACTACTGCCTCGGACCGCTTTAGAACGGTTTATTTTTAAAAAGTACATATATAATAATTTATAATAGCTGTGTGGAGTGATGGGCAGCATAGCATAGCTAAAATAATTAATAATTCTATCCACTCCCCCATACATACACCGGCACTGTCAAGTAGTGAAATGACATGTAATGAAAATTATTTGTATCAAATATGGTCTTATGCTATGGTGAGAACATATTTTGCCTTTTTCTTTCATACAATATTTTCTTTAAAACTAACATGGTTAAGGTTAAGTATTATTTATTTTTATTTATTAGTCTTTCATTATATTATAGAAGATTGGAATTTTTCACCTTTTGTCGGTAGAATACAGTTATGTACTGTTACTTTTATAACTATATACCAGTGCTGTCCAGAGTCGAACACTTGGAAGTAGCTCTATCTTCTTTACATAAGATTATTATCAACCTCATTAAGTTTTTGTGTAAGTAAAACTTAATTTATATGTATATAAACTTATTTAAATGATGGTGAAAACCGCTTAAAAGTTCGTTAGTAATTTAGGAGCAGTTAGAGGATATATAGGCAGACGCGGGAAGCGACTTTGTTTTGTACTATTTAAAGAAGATTTCCTTCGTGTGATGTAGCCCTTATACTAAATAAGTCGTATTAGTATTAAATTGTATAAACATATGTTATTTGTACGAGAGCATTTGATGTATTTAACGGATTCTATAAACAGTGACATTCTATTTGAAATTTCTGAACAATGTTTTTGGGAATTTGAACAGTTTGCATTTGTTCCCCGGTGATTTTTTATTTTAAATTTGGTTTTTGCTGAAGTATAAAATATTAATTATTTCTTATTTAATACTTGGTACATGATTTAGGTTGGTGTGCACCGACTTTTAACCGACGGTTAACTAAAAATAATCACTGTTTTTCCATACATTTTTGGCGATTATTGTATTTAAACTATCGGTTAAAAGTCGGTGCACATCAGCCTTAGGCTGGTGTGCACCAACATTTAACCGATGGTTAATATAAAATAAACGCTGTTTATGCATACATTTTGATCGATTATTTTACTTTAACCATCGGTTATATTTCGGTGCACACCAGCCTTAGTATATAACCGACAGCAGCTATAACGCCGCATATTTAATTTGCTTCATGAAAATATACATTTATATTAAATAGAAAGCTAATATACTTTGAGCAAAAAAACAATTGAGATATCATTCCAGTTTCCATGAATTTTGCTCTAGTAAACAACTGAATATTTAACACAAACGATAAACTTATCGTAACATGTTTTTTGAATGAAAATGTATTGTTGCTACTTCGTACATCAGAGAAAATACTATGTTTTTATTTTGTTGCAATATAGAAAATTTCCTGCTAATATCATCCTTTCATGAAAGTGAGTTTGAAATAATTACAAAACTATTAAAACTAACGAGAATGCTTAAAGCCATTTGAATTAAGAGATGTATGGTAATAATCCCATTTAATGGCTCATTCCCATATCTTCCAACCGTTCATTTGCTTTACTTTGACACAAGCTAAGCTATACACGTAATGTCTAAAATCAACCAATGGTAAGGCAAGTGAATAAATTAATAAGTTATAGGAACTGGCCACAAATAGATTTTCATTATATTGGCAAGTATAATATGTGCAGCTTTATTTTTCAAAAATAGGTCGTATTTTAGATTAGTAAAATATTTTCTTTTTTACAAAATATTTTTTTTTGTTTATTTAAACTCTGCTCCGCATTTTTCACTTTTATCTGTAACTCTGCACTTATGTGTGAAAGCACACCTGAGAAAAGAAATCAGCCTGTATAGCGTCAATATTATCATGGCTATTAGCAGAATTGATATTTTACACTTCATAATTATATAATGTTGATGCTAGATAAGGGGAATACATTCTATTATGATTTTAAGATAATTTGTATGGAACTTTTGACGTCAGGCATCCTTGCAGATTTTAGTCTACATAAAGAAATGTATGTGAAAGCGAAATAACACGGTTCAACCGAATATAATCAATTTGGCTGAAAGGCACGAAAATAATGAGACGACGATTATCAATGACATTGAATGATTCAATTTTGTGTTCATAGGAATTTCAACCACATTGAAAGATAGAAGTGAACCGCGTGTATAAGCGTCCGTTATGGTGTATGAATTTAATATTTTTGGATTACAACTATTAGTAGGTGTCATATATGCATTTTTTTTTATAAATAATTTTGTGTCATTTTCATTCACTGTTAAGTTCTTCATTTGTCTATTTTGATTGCAAAACTTAAAATGGACAAGTGACTTTTGTTATTTTTCTTTTCAATTTAATGTAGTAGGACCTGAATGACCTTGAATTGTGAAATTATAATAAGTCACGTTTGAGTCTTTTTATTTAAATTTGATGTCTTTTTTGTTTAAATCAGTGCTACTTAAAGCTACTGATTGTTGTTTCTTACATCCATGAGAAACGACACAACCAGAATATTTAAAGTAATATCCACTATATGACCGTCACACAATATTTGATGTCCAGTCAGCATCTACAAATTCAATTATATCAGAATTGGACCTACTTATGCATAATGGAACCAACCTACATGCTGACAGTTTTAAGAAAAAGCAGTTTCCTATTAAAAATTTTCAAAAAAAATGTTTGGCATATTCTAATGTACAATATTCTAAAATTTTGTTTTCCTAAATACAGACACATTATTTGTATGCAAATTTTAATATAAACGACTTTTTCTCAAAACTGTCAGTATGTGGGTTAATTCTATTTGCATAAGTAGATCCAATTGGGATTGTTCACTTTTTTCAGTTTAGCTTTTTGAAAAACCATTTCGAGGAATAGTGTCCCTAATCATTTTTGTCTAGTTAAAATTCCAAAAAACGTACGATCTTCTTGTATTTTGTAAGAAATACGTTTGACCTTTATTTGACCTTACTAAATCCAATCAGGTGGGCCGTCTGCCTGTTTGCCTGCTTCAGGTGTAAAAAAAAATCTAGCTGTACATTATTTGATTTAAGTTCAAAGAAGCAACTGTTGTTCGTGCCTACCCCGCAAGGGACCTGGCGTGAAGTTATGTATGTATGTTTTCTAGGCAAAGAAATCAATGTAAACTTGTCCCTTATGACGTTATCGGAGAAATAATTTTAAAACCGAATTATAAAAAAACTAACGCTTAAAATACAAAAATATTCAAATTAGTATCTTAAAATACCCTATTTTACGTAATAAAAATGTAAAATCACAGGGTAGTTTTTTGTGAACAATCCCCATTATCCTTTTTATACGGTGTTCGGTTCTTGCCTAGTACGATGTAGGTAGAATATCGCTCCATCAATTTTACTGTCTACCCTCTGTCTGAGTAAGGCGACGGCCAATGCACGGAGCGTCAAGGCAGTCATATTTTGAATACTCACTTTTTTAATCTGAACATGTTTTGTTATTTTTTAATTTTAACTGTTTCTTACTGACAGTGCTAAGAACATGTGCAAAACTAGTCAAAAGAAAGTGATCACTCCATAGTGTAGTTAGCCAGGTGGTAGGGAATTTGCCCGACTGGATGGCTACCACCCTGGTCTAAAGTACGTCGCCATAACAACCTTGAGTTTTGTTCCGGCATTAGTGAACAGGTTCCTGTCTCCCTTAAGAGAGCAGCAGCGCATTTGTAGCACCTTTGGTGTGCAAATGTCCATAGGCGATGGTAACCGCATTCCAAGTGGCCCGTCTGCCTGTCTGCTGAGCTACTGCAATAAAAAAGTTAGTGCCTTAAACCATGCCAGGAGAGGATCTCAAGGTTGGTGGAGCTTCTGCTTTTCTAGTGAAAGGATCAGGTTCATATATCTCCCAATACAGTCCATAACTATCGAATCATAACTGTAAACCAATGGATTTTGTGCGTTTCAAATATCTCAATACCCGTTTTGCACGATGTCACTGTGTTTGATTGGAACTAATATTAAATTAACATAAATATCTAACACAATATGATATATCTGGCGTTGTTAGGATAGAGGGGTACATTTAACTTCATATCTATTGCTGATAAGGATATCTTTTATCAATCATATCAGATTTTACAAGTTTTAAATTAACTTCCATAGGAGTATTAATACTTTTACAATTACTCATTGTTAAACTTTAATAATACTTTTTATGAATTGTTCCTGGTCAATAGTTATTTTGTCTTTTTTTAAATATTGATTGACATACCTAAACGTTGTTTCAGTTGAGCTAGGTCTTTCAACTTGGTACTTAAGTTCAATCTCTCAAAACGTTACTGTTTGAAAATACAAAAAAGTCATCGACAAATAATGAAAGAATTGTTTTGAAGTTTTCAAACAATTCAAAAATAGACTTTTTATAACCTAATTTTTGTCAAGATTCATCTACTCTCTGGTACCAAGCCCTAATTGATTGTTTCAGCCCAGTTATGTGCTGTATATGGGAATGAAGCGTGAAAAAACAAGCAGTGTCGAAATTAGTTTGACATGTTTCGCTCTGGTGAAAAATGCTTAACGATCTGGCTGCCCAGAAGCCGTTGAGACCCATATCAAGGTCATAATCAATTCAGATCATAAGCAAAACACGTAATATTGCAGAGACACTGAATATATAGCATGAAACCAATTAGTTATTAAGGGCCGAATAACTATTTAAGGGCTTTCAACCATCAAATAAAACTTATCAGTCGAATAAATTATAACTTTTCATCCGTGCAGGAACGGAGAAATAATAACAATTTCCTGCGTCCGGGCGGCCTGTCGTAAGAGGCGACAAAACAATCCACAGCCAGGTGGTAGGGCATTTGCACGACTGGATGGCTACCACCCCTGGTCTAAAGTATGTCGCCATAACAACCTTGAGTTGTGTTCCGGCATTAGTGACCAGGTTCCAGTCTCCCTCCCATAAGAGAGCAGCAGCGCATTTGTATCACTTTTGGTGTTGCAAATGTCCATAGGCGATGGTAACCACTTTCCATGAAGTGGGCCGTCTGCCTGTCTGCTGAACTCATGGAATAAAAAAAAACCTGACTAAATTCCAATTTTGAACGATTTGATTGTTTTATTAATGTGACTGATATTTTTAATTTGTCCAAGTTATATTCTATCCGATAAATAATTTCTATCTGCTGATTGAAAAATCGCCCCTAAGCAAAAGATTTTGAATTTTTATTCTCATCTGGAATCCGCAATGACTTAGTTAGCGACCCAATATATTTTTCCGCGTCGCAATAATGATCATATCGAGGGTTTCATAGCATAGGCATATACGCAAAAATGTCATTTATTGTTGTGTTTCATGTTTCATTTAGTAGTGGACCTAAAAAGAAGGATATTCCAATCTTACACAATCAACTAGTTTTGTTTCATTCACAATTTTCTCCCTTGTGTAAAACTGCACTTTTGCCTGTACGCCCATTTGTTGCGAGGCCCTCGATATATATTGCAATACTGTGTGTAGTTATAAACTTAGATAATTAATTATAGTCGTTGTAAGCATAATATTTCATAGTAGATATCCTAAATAAAAAAGTGCTCAAATCTTCTTATCGGTCTAATACACGATTCCTTTTAATTTTAATGATATATTGTACTTATACAGTACTTGTTTATATTAATAGTTCGCAATAAGTAGATAATATTAGATGTCTGTATTTTTTATTTATATGATATTATTAATTTTATTTTGAATGTTGTGTGTTTTCGAAAGCTTTCTAAATAATTAAAGTCTATAATGATGTTCTAATTAGATATAATCTAATGTTAAGGAAACATTGAAAAAATACGCATATTTTAGTAAATTTCAATGGCGGCGCCGAAAAGACGCGACCGCGACGCCATATTTTTCGCTATATTCGTCTATCCCACGAAAATGACGTCATGTTTTGGGATAAATAATATCCTTAGTGTTCACGGGATATAAACTAGTATGTTTTGAGTTTCCTTAAATACGTTCAGTGGTTTTCACTTGATGCTCTGTCTGTCTGTCAATAGACAAAAATATATTACAATAAAATTATTAAAGGAGACGGTATCGCTTCCATACATTCTTGGGCCCAAACTGTAAAAGAATGAGTGATTTTAAGATTCTTGGTGTTATTATTTTATATTTTTATATATATTGTTATATTTTTATAATTGAAGTAGTTATTTTGAATGAATTAATGGTGTGGTGTGTTTTTATATTAATTGTTTAAATTCATTCACACAAATGGATTATGGTAATTGATATCTTATTTTATTTGTAACCTTATTTTTAAAATTTCTCGATTTTCAGGTGGAGTTTAGGGCTGATGTTTTCTATTTTGCAATAGAAAATATAAAACTTTTTTAAACCATATCTCAACTCTTTACATTTTTTGGCCCAAAAGTTCCCGTCTCCTTTATAATAAAGCCCTATTTTTTTAATTTGCTGGTCCGAATTAGCTCCCCTGAATTTTTCTCTCTTTTTATATTATTTAATGAATGAATTGTAAAACACTGCGAAGGTGAGTCTGGGCTTCGCCTTTTCTTTGGATATTGGTCAACCCTCGTTAAGAGTCCACCTTATTAATATGACATTCTCATATATTGATACTAATTGCAAATTTGAATGGGGCAACACCATCTATATGTCGCTACATACAATTAAAACAGAGAGTGCAATAATAACATTAAAATTATTCAAATAAATAATCGTCCTTATATCAATATGGGAAGAGAATTCAAATATATTATCGTCTATTTTGTAGTGTATAAATTGATTTAAAAACCCATTGCGTTCTAACGATTTTGAGCATAAAGGGGTAAGAGAGGATTTTAGGAAGATAAAATAACATTTTAATTGGTAGAATCAGTAAAACTAAACTATGTAGTGTTTAGTTTTACTGATATTAAAAAAGTGGCCGTCGGAATGATAAAAAAATTCTGCGCTTAAAATCGTTAAACCGTAGTTTTATTACAAAAGTAGCTGTCCCGGAAGACGACGTTCTGCCAGATAATCTTCCTTCTTTGACTCGTGCACAACAACTTTGCTAAAGATCATCACATTATCATCATATATAAAGTTTACGATTCTATAAAGGACATACAGACACACATTCACTTTTATATAAAAGAAAGAAGAGATATATTTTTTAAACAATTTTTACCTTTAAACAATTCAAGGATAACGTACGTATGCAATTCTTTTAGTGTTAATATATTTGAAGTGGATTAAACATTACTATTATTGCATAAGGTGTACTCTTAACAGTATTGTGCCTCACGTCGCGAATCGATTGTTTTCATAAACAAGCAGTCAAACTTTAAATTAATGCAGGATGTAGGGGAAATAAATTACTAAATAATTAAAATTAATTATATGCACCGTACGTTATTATGATATTACTGATAATAGGTAATTTTTAAATGATCAAAAGTATTCTAGACAACTCATAGCTACTACGCTGTAGTAATAAGTATAGGATCAAACTCTTTATGTGATGGTTTTATAGATTTCTATAATTTTGTAAATATTATCAGATTATAATTTTACACTGCAATAAACATATGCGAATGTTTTGAGTGTTTTATTTCCTCTATATAAGAAAATAAAATTATTTTATAGTGTTTAGCGGATGGGTATCACACATATACTAAACTCAATGTGCAGCTTTCATCACACTATTTTTTATTATTTTAACTAGGGAAATGAAATGCGTTGAATAAATTCCACAATATTTATATATAAAAACCTGTTTTTATGCTGCACACTATACTTTGATTGTCAAAGATATGTACTTGTACGAAAATGCAGCTTCGATTGATTTTTTTCATGTTGCAAGCTTGGAGCATAGAGTTGAATCCTATATATTTTCTATAGGTTTCAACTCGCATACCTCGCTAATGAATAAGCCATACTACAATGGGTTCTATATTTACATACATACATAACTTCAAACCAGGGCCCTTGCGGGGTAGGCACGAACAACAGAGCGCCATACAGGTTTATTCTTACACAACTCACTTGCTTCTTTGACATTCATAGTTCTTGTCATGCACACTCGTCTGGTCTTAAGGCTCCTGACATCACCTTCTGCTAATACACAATCAATTTGATCATGGAAGGTGTGTCGCGGCTTTCCGCGACTTCTGCATCTATCCAATTTTGCATTGTTTAGAGGTCTTCAGGTACAAGTGAAACAATGTTGTGTGTTTGAATTGCAGTTCAGGAATGCATGATGTAGGCTCGCTCCGCGCTTACTAAAGTACTACAAAAATGCAGACGCTTAGCAGCTAACGGAGCGAGCTATGTCCCCGCGGTAGGCGGGGCATGGTCGCACGGGCTTTACGGGGGTGAGGTCAGCGGAGTGATTCTGTCCGCACATTGTGAGCGGCCGTGTGATCGACGTCTGCCTACATTGTATATCTTTAGTCATTCTTTCCATATGCCTGAACCACCGGAGCATTCCTTTCCTTACCTTCACCCCAACACTCTTTCAGACCAACTCTCTTCCTTACTTCGGTATTACGAACGCGGTCCGCGAGCGTCACTGCAGATTTTTCGCATCTCGCATCTATATTTACAAAATCACATAATATCTTTGTTACCGCACATGTGTCCTGTCGCCCACTGTCTATGTACCAATAGTATTTTAAATGTGTTGAAAGTGCTGTCAATAGTACTTGAGATTAATCCTTTTTAGATTTGTTGTTTGTCTTAGTAACTTTATGACATCTTTAAAAAATGACCAATACTATGCTCCAAGTTTGCAACATAAAACAAGGCCAACCCAACTGTCATTTTAGTACGAGTAGTTAAAAATCAGAGCATAGTGACACCTGCTTTAATACCTTGATCCTGTTGTAGGTACTTTTTTATTTGATCACCGTTTCCGATCGAGTTCCGTTGCCATTTTGACTAAAAATCATCATATCTAAGTTTGTATGTCAGAAACTACTGACTACATATGAGTCTGTATGTATGTTTAGTAGGAATACGTAATGTTTACGCCGATACACAATGCTATAGTGAAATCGCTAGAAAATTAAGATTACCTAAAGTTTGCCGCTATACCTACATGTAAAGTTGAAAACATTGTTATAGTATGCGTATGTATGTCATTAGCTGGGTAGGTATCATTAGTTAGGTCTTGAAAAATCATGATTTTTTATTTAACTCAATAGATAGCGAAATATATATTACAAAGTCTAAAATTGTTTCCGCTCTCACTTGAATTAATAAGTGGTAAATTCTAAATAAATCAAACTGGTAGAACTTGAAAAGCAAAAATAAAATTTTCAACGTGATTTGTTGAGGAGTTTTTGAGATATAGGATATCGATAATTGCGATTTAATTTATATGTTTCCGTAACCAAATGACGAAAACATGGACATTTGTCACTCTTACATATTTATTAGGTTACATAGTTTTTACAGGAAAGTGAAATTTACCCCAAAAGTCCTAGATTTTAATTTTTTGCTCTGGTAACTTGAATCATACGAAACCTTTCGTTGTGCGCGGTCCAATACACTGGCCTATTTTATAAATTCTAATATATGTTTCAAATAGGTATTAAAAATATGATGCTACCTCAAAGTAAGACAGATTTAATACACAAAGTAACTAATTAAAGTTATTCAACTCTTTTAATAAGATTTTATGTGACTAATTAATTATGGAAGCAAACGAGTTTGAGAGGCGCTTAAAAGACTTGCTAATATTTTTCAGGCCATTTTGAAGGTAATAAAAGTTTCTAGTAAAACTTTTAGAACACGTCTCTTGGATTTAACTTCACAGTCGTAAGGTTTATAATTGGCTTTAATTGTTCTTTGAAAAGATAAATTGGTACTTTTCGGCTCTGTTAAAACGTAAGTTCATTTTAACCTACATTAGTTACTTAGAAGAAATCTATACTCGTCCAGAGTCGCTTTGGAGGAGATTGAAGCCGTAGTATGGGTGATTGACTTTGAATAGACACAGATAGATACAGATGGGGGCGGTAAACCAGTAAGTGGAAAATGCCGAGCCGATAAACAATGCAGGCCAACATTGGTTTCAACAATAGCTAAGTCATAATCAAAGCCAGCCTCTTTCGGGTAATTGGAGAAACACGGAGTGTTTCATTGTGGGGGTCGCCAGTACATTTTAATTGATCTCGAGTAGTGGTCTATATAGTATACAAGGTAGGTAGAATCGTATTTCCTATGTAAGACTTTATCAATTTACACACGACCCGCGTGGTAGTAAATAATGGGTACGCTGACGCTACATCATACAGATAGAACGGCAGAGTGTATGTATGAAACGTTCCCTATAGCAAGCATGGAATTGAGTTTAGCAGAGTTTTTAATGTAGATGTAATGTATGCGGGTAGTAAAAAATAATTCGTTCCATATAAGTCACAGGTAAATTTGTGGTGAGTTAGTTGACCGACATCAGCGAGGGCGGAAGTAAATAATTATTCGTTGTCACGACGATCCAAGGACAGAACGGTAGGTACATTGTATTAATACATTCTGAGGATAAACGGGCGTATCTTATAGTAGATCAAATTTATCATCTATTAATAAATCAGAAATTTCATCCAGTAGCTAATCATCTGTATTTAAAGTTGACTTTATAAACAATATAAAAAATATGAAGTAGGTAAGTATCAGAATATAATTGGGATTTCCTTTCAATCTTGTGTTGCTCTTAGGCACTGTTAGTTAATTAGCTGCTGCGGAAGTTTCTGGAGCGCGTAATAGCATGATGAGAGTTTAAACGATCCTAGACTAGACCAGGGGTAATGCCGTGTTTATGTTTGCTAGATGCTATATAGATAGTAGTTCAAGTTATTAGCGTTACGGACTGTTATCGACTGATTTATTTACATACTTAGATATTACGACTTGGAATAGTCTTACCATTATTCCTTTCAGTTAGTCCTTCTTATACTTCATCTACTTTAAGTATCTGGAAGAAATTGTCGTGGACGCTAAGACCGCCGATTTTACTTGTATATTTAATTTTACATACATACATAACTTCACGCCAGGTCCCTTGCGGGGTAGGCACGAACAACAGAGCGCCATTTAGGCTTATTCTTACACACCTCACTTGCTTCTTTGACATTCATAGTTCTTGTCATGCACGCGGTTCTTAAGGCTCCTGACATCACCTTCTGCTAGTACACGATCAATTTGATCATGGAAGGTGTGTCGGGAAGGCCACGACACACCTTCTTCACGACGCGACTTCTGCATCCATCCAATTTTGCATTGTATATCTGTTTAGTCATACTTTCATCATACATTCTTTCCACATGCCCGAACCACCAGAGCATTCTTTCCTTACCTTCACCCCGACACTCTCTTTCAGACAAAATCTCTTTCTTACTTACTCATTTAATTTCTTCATTATATGTAGCATTTTTGTACAATAAAGTAAATTCTAATATATTTTACAGTTACTACTTTTATTCGCATCAAAGACCTCTTACTTTTCTCTTACACAGATGATTCTATCTATACTCAATGAACTTAGAGTGCAAAGGCAGATAAGTTGTTTGTGTATATATTGCGAGAACACAATACATCCTTGACACAGTAAAATCACGAACCTATGATTAAAATATAATATTAATTATGTAGGTCGGCAATTCAAATAGGTAATAAATATTTAATTTGCATTTGTTTTGTTATTAGTTAATATCTTATTTCATAAGAGGAGATAAATTACTACTGTAATTTACGTCTTTTCAATTAACTTTTGAACTACGTGGTTGAAAATTTGGAAAAATAAGGCGGCAGAGCTTCAAAAATACTTTCATAAAAAGTTGGTTTAAACAACGTTCATTGCGTAGTTTTTGCGATAGGTATGAGATGTCTTTTTGTTACGAACTTTTGAGTGTCTCGACAGCTGTTTTTTTTTAATATAGAATTGTAATTTTATATCTGACTTTGTCTATAAGACTGCATTAAAAATATTAATTATGCTTAGTCTTCACCTGATATAAAGTTATTGATTATAACCAAATATGTCTTATTAATAATCTAATAACAATATTAACGCTTATAGCGTTAAAAATAATGCCTACCGATATATAGATAGATATTCCTTTATTACCTGATTTTATAGATTTATACAGAGCATTAGGGTTGTTTACTTTATCCGAGATTTGCTTCTATTCCCTTTGGGGGTGAACAGGCCATTTATCTTAATAAAGAGACATTGATTGTCGCCGGATCGTGGTCACATCTCGTGCCTTACTTAATAACTTCTACCCAATTGACCAGCAGAAAGATCTAATTTACTAGGATTTTTATAGTAAAATCGAAGTCGCAGTGTGTAATGCCGGGTCGGTAGGTACTATAATGAACTTCAACTGTTTAGTTTGTCTAATTCGACTACTGGGCTCTAAAAAGTATTTAATTGAAATAAGCCGTTTATTTTCTCAAACAAAGAACTCTGTCTTTCAAGAAGAAAAAGCTGGATAGTGGAACGTGGAGTCCCTACGTTCCGAATGCAACAGGGATTAAACGCTCGGTAATGATGAAGTTATATTTATTGTTATTAGGATATTTTTTCCAAACTATTTTTTAATCGGAATGTTTTTGTGACTTTTCGAGTTTTGTCCATCAGCAGCACTAGTCTTGTCAGATCTGTATTCTTCATGTTTGAGTTTAATTTGTCTATACAGCGCAGTGTTCCTTAAGTTCTTTTATAATTATGGACGTGTGAAAAATATAAAGACTAGCCAAGGTAAGCAAGTTTTGCTGTTTGAAGAGAGACCGACAAAAGGTCAGGGCAAAGATAGGGCCTACACCACACCACAAACTGCTCTTAAAACACTTTTTGGAGCAATAAATCCCTTTGTACATCAGTTGAGTTACCCCGTAAGATAAGGCCATACCGCCAAATGACATAACATAACCGGCTGTTTTTTAACCAGATTTATCACTCTGTCGTTTTAATACAAATACGAATTTATTTATTCTTTTAACACGTAGTCAATATGAGATCTCCAGTTGCAAGATTTGTCTAAAACTATATCAGGAAACTTAATTTCGTCCACCTTTGCTATGCATGTAAAAGTGTAGTCTTTTGTTTTTTGGATTTTATGTGTTTCTCTGTTTCCTCGAGATTCACGTAAAAACTACTTGCCCGATTTCGATGCGGTTTTCACAGATCGATAGGAAATTCCCAGACTTAAAATCTGCGGTACTTAATATCCCTGGAATACCACATTCCGATGTGGATGGATGGAAGAATGGATGATTCTATCCGTGCAGGAACGGAGAAAGAATACTAATTCAAGCGGCCGGGCGGCCTATAGTAAGAGGCGACAAAACAACCCACAGCCAGGTGGTAGGGCATTTGCCTTTGGTCTAGTGTAGGTGGCCATAACAACCTTTAATGGTGTTCCGGCATTAGTGACCAGATTCCAGTCTCACTTAAGAGAGCAGCAGTGCATTTTTATCACTTTTGGTGTTGCAAATGTCCATAAGTAAGCACTTTCCATCAAGTGGGCCGTCTGCATGTCTGCTAAACTCATGCAATAAAAAAAATTACTGATTAATAGCAAATTCCCTGTCATAAAATCTGTTTTTTATATCGCAAATATCGCGGGATTTTTCCCTGAAGCGTTTTCAAGTTGTTAGGACACGTAAAAAATTAGCTTATTTCGTCCAACGTGGAAAAGGTCACGGGCATATCCTAGAATTTTATAAAATAATTAATTTAAGTTTTCTTTATTGTAGGTATTAATTTTGATAAATTGCACATAATCTTCTATAATCTTGACATTCATAATTCTAAAATAATTTACTAAACTCGGCCGTGTATTGTCTATAATATTGCAAATGATTTGCAAACGCACTGTTAATATATCAAACTATATTATGCAGAACAGCAATATTTTAAAGGTATTTAAGTTTTGCAATGTGTCTAAGCTCCAAGGGAAATCTCGCCTAGACAGTGATAGATCTTGTGATGTATATTAGTTGCGCCGAGGAATACCTTCTTATAAATTCTTCCTCCTCATCCTCGCACTCAAGAATAGAATATAATTTTAAATGAAGAATGCGCAAAACAAGCCACATTCAGCTAGTGTCATTGCTGTCACCGCAATAAATATACGTAGCGTTGGTTGGAACATAATAAAGAAAATAAACTGTTATAATTTAATTTAATGATCATAACCATAATTCTAGTGAGTGTGTGAACCCTCCGGGGACGAGTGCAGTCTGGTGGAGGACTGGTGGCGAGGTAAGACCTTCCTTGCTTCTTTCACGTCCTTTTGCCTTCTCCCGGCCATCGCATCGCGCCCGCATATAATAAGTTTTACAACGACGACAGGCTATTTTTTGTAAACTTCTACTTTGCTTTAATAAAATAAAATTCAGAAATATGAAAGCAAGGTGTGAAACTAAAATAATATCTAACAGAGCTCATTACGGAGATGGACTTTAATATTATTTTAATTTGTAGATAGGAAAGTTAGCTTGCGCTTCAATTCATTCATTATATAAACGTGTTACTTTTATAATTTAGTTTCTTTAAAATGATCACGACTTTGATATATGATATTTTATCCTCTTTTTCGCGATCCTCAGGCGGAAAAACAGCTCTGGTTCTAATTGGTCAGCATATGCTGAGACTGGTTCCAATTTTAGAACTTATTCTGATTTTGTTATTTTACTGTTTGTGTTCGGAATACAGATATCGAGCGCCGGCTTTCGATTGTTACGCGACACATACGAGGGCACTTTTTTATCGCGTCGAAAAGCGGGTACACCGGTGATTTTGCCTTGAAGACGCATGGTGATAGCTCTCGCGTGATATGATTTCATATTATTTTTTTATTGAAAATTATTGATAAATACCAGTGAGTGGAACATTAAAATAGATAATATACACAGTGAGCAAGTGGTTGTGAGGACATAGGTCGAGGCGTATTTGGACAGACTTTTTTCGATCTCCCGTAGTGTTTCCCTTGTAGTAGTAGTTTCGTAGGATATTTTGTGTATTTCCTCTTAAAAGGCAACCCTCCCTTAAAATACTGATGAATAGTGTTCACCCTTGTTCTGTTCCCGCCACCGTCGATTGGAGCACCAGGTAAGTACCTAGCACTGAAGTACTAAAAATTACCTTGTGGGTTTGTGCCGTCGGGTTAACGATCCCGCCGTGTACGGTACAGTTTGATACAGTTTGGTTTTGTCCTAAATAAAATATTTCTTTCTTTTTAACCGACTTAACAAGATGAGGTTCTTAATTCGTCTGTTATTATATGCATGAACGTGCATAACTTTTTTGAATTGATTGTAATGTTTGTCTTCTACGATTGGCTCGCTGTAGTTCTGGTTATATCCATTCATCTGTTCGCTCTTCTGTTTATTTAAGTCATAGTAACTCTCCTCTAAAGCTACTTCAGATTTATATTCTTACTTAGCTTTCTGTAAAGTCACTTCAGTACAGGATAATTGTTACTCCTAGTAGCTTTGTTGTCTGGCTGGATCACTTACACATTCGCCGCGAATTTTTATCAAACTTATCCAATATAGGCAATTCATAGCCTAATGTGATATGTTTTGTATGCAAGTCATATAGCAGCTGCAACCGAATTGCGATGGGCGCCGCCCATGTAATCAGTTCTCTTGTGCCACCAATAAGGGCACAAACCGTTCATTAGTTACTTGTTCAAATGACTAACTGGTCATAATTAATGTTCCCCTCTTTAACCAAGTCTCTGATTTTGTACTATTTCTTTTGTTTTTATGGGAAGTAAATAAATCAATAAATTAGGCCTCTGATACTTAAATTAAAAAAAATCATGATGATCTCATTTCAATATTCGTCTGTTTCTATGTTATACCTAATTGACCTCTGGAACCAAAAAATAGTAAACATTTTGAAGAAAATTCCAAAAATCTTATTAACTTTCACACTGTTGTTTTATTATACAAATATAATAAATAATAATATAGGTACTCGTTATATATTTGTATATTTTTTTAAATATATATAGTCTATAGTAGGCAAAAAATATTCCATTGCATATGTAGAGGACAGTAAGCATCTAATAACATACCTAAATATCGGTATACGTGATGCCGGCCGGCGAGTATAAGAGCCGACTTCTAGTCGTTGAAAGTTGACAGAATAATAACACTTATGCTGGTGTGCACCGACATTAAATCAACGGTTTAAATAAAATAATCGCTGTTTATGTATACAATTTAATCGATTATTGAATTTAAACCACCGGTTAAATGTCGGTACACACCAACCTTAGTCGCAGACAGCGATTTTTTTACGATTTTGTACCCAAATGGCAAGTACGTAACTTATAAATCCCGTCATGTTATAATATTAATTTATAGGTAGATATGTAACATTTTAGTTACATATCTACCTAGTTAGTTATTTAGTCTATTGTATTTATTGTATGTTTGTTTATTTATACATATCTATCTATTTCTTACTGGTTTTCCTATCAACTTTATATATTTACATTACTTTATTTTACATTTTCTATTTTGTTTTCATTTGAGGTTTTTTGCATTAATCCATTGTATATTAATAGTACAAGCGTAACTTACTAAGCTTGAAGATATACAATGTTTGTTTATTGGTCTGCCGATCATAGTGCTATGGGAAAATGTTGGCAGGCAGCTAAGTCCAAATCCATACTATGCGCAAGGAAAACGATTTCGAGAGTGTTGTGTTCATTTCTCTTTCCGTCTGTGTATGTAAGAGATTATTCCTAGAGTTTTTAACTTTAGTCCAATTTATTTCAATGTTTTAAAGTTTTTTATGTTTTAAGCCTCTTTTACACGTGTGTTCTGACAATACTTACCAATGACTTAAAGCTTAATGGTGTGAAGCTTTAGAAACCAATGCTTTTAATTTAATCACTCAGAGGGTGCGTCACTATATGTTTCCAGCTAATCAATCAATATGTTAGTTTCTTTCAAACTTATGGGACTTTTAGGCGTGTCAATAAAGACTTCCGCGCCCTAAGCTGAGATAATCTTTTTAATAACAATGAACTCAGGAAACTAAATATACCTTTGCCTTTTAGTTTTAATAACGTTTTTCATCGTTTACTTGTTTAATAAATGTAAACTTTCTTAAGTACTAGAAAAGAAAATTGTTTTACTTTGATGTTCTGAAATACTTTCAAGAATATCTACAAATATCTAAGTTTTTTTTTAATTTTGACTACATCATGGAATTTTTTGTAGGGGTAGCGTAGAAGTTTTCCGGACCTCACTTGTTCGTGCATATTGTTACAATTACCACGTCTAAGAAAGATCATGAATATAAAGCATTAAAATACATACTTTTAATCGAAAAATAGCATTGCTTCCAAAAGATTGGGCTCCAAAATATTCATAAAAAAAATTAAACATCAATTATGACGAAAAAAATTGATGTTTTTTTAGGCAAGCTAAGACATGACGATACTAACTTCTAGGTTTAGATATTATTATATACTCACAAATGATAGTAAAAATAAAGGCAAATATTTATATACATGCAAATATGGGATACGGAAAACAAAAACTTCACACACGTTTTAATGTAAGCGTTGTCTAAAATATTCAGCAGAAAAGGGTACGAGCTCAGGGGAGCTATAATTTAAATAAATATAATTTCGTCACATATTTTATTAATGACTGAATCAGGGTCAGGCTAAGTATAATGTTCGCACATAAAGCAACTACTCCACTCTCATGATTTTGGAAGCGATTCTGTCTTTAATGCTACGTTACATTTATACGTCAAAATTGGAATACAACCGGGAAGTGATTAGTTTATATACAGAATGGAAACTTTCACGGGGGCAGTAAAAGGACATACCTTGACCATTGCAGTTATACGAAAATGGTATGTACGAAAATGGTAATGGACATTTAACCGGAGGTTAAAATAAATAATCAATGTTTAGCCATATATTTTTAGCGATTATTTTATTTTAACCACCGGTTAAATGTCGGTGCACACCAGCCTTAGTACTGTTACAATTTGGGCCACCTACATATCTGTAAACAAAGAACGTTTATTACCCGTCAGTGTTTGAGATAATAACATTTATGAACGTTTTCTTTTGTTTACTTTATGTTTAAGATTTGTGATTGGAAAAACAACCCTTTGTGTATTGTAATCTTTATAGTAGTCATTAGCCAGGTGTGATTCTTAGAAATTCAGTCTTCGCGGTCGAGCAGACATTGTATTTGTACAATATAAAGCAATGCCCCAACGGAGGGGTGAGTCAGTCGAGCGATAAGCACAAGCGAAGCTAGATGTGTGAACTAAATTCGGTAATCTATTTAGTGACGGACTTTGCGCGTGTTATTACATTTGTACCTGTGCTATACGTGTTTGTATAGTTCTAATAAATTCTATAGTAATTCTAACGGCATTTTAATTCGAGTCCTGCAACTTGTAACAATATTATTTATAGTTTTTCGTGAAAGTTTAATCCCTGTTCACAGATTTTCAGAAATGGCCATTTTCTTGTTCTCTTCTTGTACTGTACAACAATAAAATGACCATTTTACACAAACCTTTTATTTTGTGATAATCGATCTTGTTTCTGCTATTGATCAAATTGGAGGTTGGAGTACTAAAAAGTTAAAATTGCAAAAAACTTTTTCCGTACATTTTGAATGAAAATTTTACACAATTTTCCTCTCGTAATGTCAGTCGTTCCTGTTTACTTGTAATACTGATAAAAACGTCTATCGGACCAACCGTCAGCTATTTCAAAGATCTTTTTCCATAGGTTTACGAAGTTTAACTTACCTTTTCTATTTATAATTTTATTTTGTTGACTAACTAAACATATTAGGAAAACTCATGCACGACTCCATTAGAGAACACGCTCGTTAATATGAAAAGTTGGCTTCCAGTGAATAAAACATATTATGAGGATAATATTTATATCGCAATTCCGTAGCCTCTTTTAATCTCGTTTGTAACCAACCTACGCTGTCTGGCAATAATTTTTATAAATATGTAGTTTGAAATCAAGTTTATTTGAATGTTATTTTCTTCTATTTTAACAACCATAGATATACGCTGATATTCATGACATTGTTATTGAAGAGAAGAGACCACTCTCGGGCAAATATAGTGCAAGCTAACGTCTAGCTTTTTACACAGATAGTCTACGGATAGCTGCTAGCAGAAAATGAACTAGTGAAATCAGAAATCCTCGTAAGTTTACATGTAGCAGTGGACCGCGATTAGATGAATAAGTGTCTGACGTAAGTACTTGCAAAGAGATCTACATATATAACAACAAAATGAATATTGACAAAATACCTAAGAAACTGATAAGCAACAACTAGTTGCTCAATAAGAAACGTTAGAATCCAGATTATCAACGTGAATCGCGAAACTGTTTTTTTTTATTAAGTCTTAGACTTCGAGCCTTAGAATCACATGAGTTCATTTCAGCCTCGCATTTTACTAATGTCTAAGCAGACATATCCTAAGATATCTAGATTACCGGCACAGCAATCATCCAAATGCTATAACGAGCGCTGCAAAAAATATCATTTTTTACCTTTAAATGTTAGACGCAATATAAATGATATAACTTTTTTGATGAAGTTGGCTAGAGGCGATATTGATTGCCCAGACTTAATTTCAAAAATATATTTACGGGCTAATCAGTTTGGTCTTAGACAGAGAGGTTTACTTCATACACCTTTAGTGACCACTAACTATAGACAAAACGCCTTTATTCTACGAAGCTCAAATTGTTTCAACAAAATAGTAGTAAAATTGAACCTAGACTTATACTGCACTAGTATAAATTCGGTCAAGCGAATACTGGCTCAAGATTTTTTTGGAAAGACAGAAACTTAGTAACTATATTATCAATAGGAATCGTATTGTACGTTTTGTTACCAATAGGCGGAGGCTTGTTATCAGCATTTGTTTTTTATATACTTTTCTTTTTACTATATTGATATATATTAGTCTGTAAGCCTTCCTAAAATTAAATAAATATGTCCTTACGAGCTTATAGTATAAATATCATTACGTAGGTACTGCTGAGAGTGATTTCCTGAAGTTTTTAACTTAGTTGTTCTCAAATCATGCATATACGTGTATAAGTTCTAGATAAGCATGCTTTGCCTTATATTTATTATTACTTATCAATTATCATCCGGTGTGCTAAATGCTTTTATATGCTATGCCTAAATATATATAATTCTTGTGACATGCGCCGGCCGTTATTTAGGTACTGTTAGGATGGCGCTCTGTGGGTCCTTTAAAAAAAACGAATTTATTAGCTGTAAGAGTTTAATCAAAAACACGCCTGAACTATACAATGGTTAATAATGCTCTCTCAGTATTATGGTTTTATATAATATACAATTGCACGGGTATGCAATTAGTTCATATAATATAGTGTCATAACAGTACGTTTGCTTAATAATCTTTTAATGTACACTTACGGCTGGATTCCGACTCATGGCATTGAAATAATGCCCGGATGCGTTATGAAACTGCTACGCAATATCAATAGTATCTACCTAGAAATAATCAACACTACAGTAATATTCAAGTGCTTGTGTAGATTTTAGATATATGTATAGTATTCAAGTGTGCATTTGTGCAAGCCAGTCTACAGAGTGTAAGATCACGTATTGGGCATTAGTCGCGTACTTCCGCACCAACTGACTAATGGTTCTAGGTGTACGTGTCTTTGTTACTATACCTATCATTTATTGAGGCTTTATTTATTTTACATTTTGATGTTAGTGTCGGTCCTAAGACATTAAAGGGTCTCGTAGTTGCAAGGAATCTTTACTGTAGATTAATACTTGATTGATCTTTAAATAAATAATTATGCTTATTGTGGCCGAATTATAAGTTCGAGATATCTTGTATAGGGGAGAAAAGCTATTTTTTTCAAGAGTGATTTTTTGAGAAAGTTAATAGATAGATTTTTTTTCATTTTAATTTTAATATGGGATATAGTTTATTAATTTTACGATTCTTTGGGTTATTTGTAAACTTTAACGTACCTACATAGAGTGGAAACGTGACTTACTTCTTAACTTATAGATAGATAGGTAACACTTTATTTCTCGCCAAATATACAATTTCAAAATACACAATTACAATAAAACTTATAATTATATATGATCTTTAAAAAAATGTTCTCCAGTGGACACTAGTTTAAATTTAAACAATTTAATTTAAATTATCCCCTGACATCATTTTAAAATGTGGCTTAAAACAAATAGCCTTTCACACCTTGGTTATATATATTGACACTAATTTTGATTAATGAATTTCTAAAATAAACTAATTATAATAGATAATTAATATAAAGATGTAGCAATCGCTGCAGAGGAAGCGTGCCCAGAAGCTGCTGCATTGCCACGCTGTATGCAATGCTGATTCGTTGCGCGAAATACGAACCAGCCTTCTGATCATGGTGGCATCAAAGAGTTTTACAATTTCTTGAAGAAACCTTTGCCGATTTATCTTTAAGTATAAAATGTTACTACCATATAAATATTTACACTCTCTACACATCTTTATATAATACGTGAAGCAAAATCTTGTACCATTTAGAAAACTGTGCGAAAGAAGTATAAATTTCGCACACTTATAGTTTATATAGAGAAGAAGCAACGAATGATATATTCTTTTTAATTATGCATAAAAAAAAAATTAACAGTGTATCCTTGGCGAAATCGGTGATTATAGACGTAATAGTAGATAGTCTTTGACATGACATAATTATTATGGTCGAATTTCGCCCAAGGGCGACCACTATTATTTATTATTTGTCTGATTAAGGAAGACAAATAATTTTTAAACTCAACACTTTTTCTTCTTGTGCTAAAGTCCGTTGTTACACTTACAATAATGTGTACTGCTGATGACACATCTTATACGAAAATTATGAAAATTTATGATCTAAATAAAAATCATCCAATAATGTTTAAATGTACGGGAAAATTTATCTTCTTGAAATATTTGGTGCAATTCTGAATTATTCCGCCTGTGCCAATATCCGTGTTACGTGACTTGCAATATCCGGCTTCGAGAAGCTTCTTTTGAACTTTTAAACATTTTCTTCATTTTTTTGTTTATTAGATATGAATTATATTTTTTTGTAGTGACTGCAAGAAATTCATTTACAATGGATTAAAAAGACTAGTCAAATTTTTTAAATACAATACACATATTTATTATTAATCACAATTAAATATAATATGTCACTCAAGAATGTAGCTGTCTACTGGTGAAAGAATCCAATTAACAAAATCGGTTCAGTAGTTCAAGAGATTACTTCCTACAAATTAACTCACATATTTTACATCTTTGTAATATAGTACACAGCTATGTATAATATACAGGTGAATTAGCTTCGAGACGTCTTTGCGTTTGCATTAGTATTTGCATATTTACAGGACTTTTAAACCTGAAATTTAAATTTCCTTTAAAATTTAATATTAAAAATTATGTTTAATAATTTTTTTAATATCGTTTAATATTAGTTTCAAGTCAAGTACCTACCTATAACAATATATATAAAAATGTTACTTTATGTGCTGACAGTATACTAGAAACGTAGAAACGTCTTGAAGCAAATTCTCTGTTATAGATATAGATTTGTGCCCCAGTGATGATAAAACTACAAATTTTCTAGCTTATTATGAACGTAATAATAAAAACGAGTTTATTGACATTTTCTGTCCATTAGAAGGAGGCTTTAAAAAATGTATTTTTTACTATTAGTTTTAAAATATGAATAAATACTTTATATAAGAAACAATATATATCTACTATAAAATAATGGGATGTACTTTCTACTTTTAATAATAATAAATTGTATACTTTTATATCGAAAAGTAGCATAGTGTGATATGGAATCCAAATTACGGGAACGACGTTATGCTAAAAGTTCTAATAATTTTACAAAATAACACACAAACTGAACATACATACACCGAAAATATTTTCGTAATTTGAACCAATAGTTTTCAGTTCGGATAGGATTTCTGTAGTCAGATAAATTAGCTCAGCGCTAGAAACTAATCTGCAAGTACCAGGGGAGCAGACAAACGCTGGAGTTCTTTGATAAATTTTCAATTTCAGCGCACGCCCCCATCGGCGTTGGAAAACGAAGTAGCGCGGTGCCAATCCGCTTTAGCACCTGCACTATTGAATTTTGCTTTAAATTTATTTTGCAAATTTGATTTCTGGAAATATGATATTTCTCATTCGAATATATCGTTCCTTTAGGTTTAAGACTCTAACATGGCTCTACCACGTTTAAATCATGTAAATTGTCTGAGAAAAACATTAATGGCCGGTTCCTATATTGAACTTACCATTCTTTAGTACTGGTTATAATTTGTCATAAGCTTCAGTATCGTGCAATTTCTACTAATAGTAAGGCAACTTAATAAATAGTAAGATATACAAACCGGCGATTTTTTATATTCAATGAAATAGGTACAGTCGCGGTTTGAAAAGTTTCATCGCCTTAAACTCGACTTTTGCTTGCACGAGTACAATAAATAGTACCGCCAACATTTTATAATAAATGTTACGTTTATATAATATAGAAACGTGTTAAAGAAAATTGCAATGTTGACAATGACAGACACTGAGATTAACAAAAAGAAACAAAGAGGATATAATGACTACGCTTTTTAGAAATATTAATAAACAATAAAAAGGTTCTACATCCTTAGAAAATCTTTTTAGATAAGACAGAAATCAAACATGTTTGATCTAAGTAATTTTAAACTTTATTGATAACAGTTAAACATATTTTTGTGGAATACTCTGTTATGTGACTTAGTTTAAAAAGGCAACATGTGCTCGCAGAGCGTTAAGTGAATCAATTCGAATACTGGCGAACCTTTTCATACCGCAAATGTACATATAATTATAATACAATATATTTTTCTGTCATATAGATAAGATGTAGAAGCGGAACAGGCAGATGGATATGACAATTTTATGAGATTTCCATTGATTTCTACGAGTATTATGACTACAACACTTTCAATAACGCGTAATAACTTGTATTACTCTTAAATTATTTCATTCAGTGGTCGCAGTAATAAATGCCGTAGCGATAAATGCCTCCTACAGAGGTAATTTCAGTGCTCTACTGGTGCTATATGGAATTTAAATGCGGGGTCAATCGTGACTGAATTCGAGATCGAGGTTGCTAAAAGCAATCAAATATAAGTCTTAAACATCGAGCGGGTGAATCTCCCGAGCGCCTGGTTGACTGCAACTAGGTTTTTTAAACGTCCTTATCTTAAGAATGTTTTCGTAGCAGCTGCCTTATTAAGAACAGTAATAATAAGCAATCCATGATATTGAAGCCATAATTAATGATCTAGCACGAGTATCAAACAAACGTGTATGCGTATACTGATACGCTGAGGAGATTCGTTGGGTAAATATCTGTCTGGTAAATGTCTGGATGTATCGGATAATTATCTATAATGAAAGATTTCGGTCTTTTTCTTCAGCCAATTAAACTCCACCACTGGAAGCGAGTCTCCCCAAGTCTTCGCCACATATCTCGATCTCCCGCCTTTTCGTCCACCACTTTTCGGCTACCTTGCACAGGATGACGGTTCACCGAGAAGGATTCCGTAAAGGTGACAAATAAATTACACCGTTTACCTAATTTCGCTTAATAGTAATGTACCCATACCTATTTCAAAATCTATCAAAATTATACCTAACTCAACGATTGTTATTGAAATTAGTTTTAAAGTATTTTAAAAGCTTTATTTTGGCACTACAGTTTCTTTTTAGTTTCTGCCTTTTATTTAAAAATTAGACAACACCCATCTCCCATCCCACTCATCTCCTCATTTAATGACCTAAATAAAAAGGTCATAATGGATTTATTACGATTTTATGACATCTGACTAACAATCCTGTTTTTAATCCTGAGTTTTAAGAACCTACGGCGGTTATCTCTAACATTTACTTTTCTCCAATTTCACTACATATTTAACTTTGTACCAACATACAGACTAGGCTTTCCTATCAATAATTACATATAAAGACACACGGACGAATGGACATAACAATACAGAAAGGGCTCCAGAATGAGTCCGTTTCTCTAAACAAATTGTCTAAATCCAAAAATGCTACTTACCGACAAACTGAGAACACATTTTAATTTTGTGGAAATGGCAATAAAAACCTTTGTTCTAACAAACTGCGGTTCTCGTCAATTTCAAACAAAGGAAACTTGCCAGTCAGTAACCAGAGTACATTGGTGTGGTGTGCTGGAAAGTTAGCGCTCGTGCCATCCAGGATTGCTTGCGGCCATCTAAACCGACCGCCTCGCCCGTCCGTCCTAGTTACATGTCGTGGCCAGCATGTGAAGTGAAAGAATAACTGGAAATGTTCGGGAAATTAGTATGATTTTCATTAAAGAGGGTAATGATTTCTTTCTAAAGGTTCAAAGAATACACGGTAATGTTTTATTGTAATTCGATAGTTTTAAGTGTTAACTTAAACTTTTTTATATATAATTAATAGTATCTTGTTTTTAATATTGTTGCTATATTCACTTTTTAGCCTACTTCAAAAAAGAGGAGGTCGTCAATTCATCTGTATGTTTTTTTATATGTTCGTTAGTCGGATTCTTCGTGAGTTGTGAACCAATATTCATTTTTTTCTGTTAATCAAAAGGTTATACTCCCGAATTGGTCCCATTGTCATCATGTTAGGATCTGATGAGTGGATTCCAAGGAATTGGAGAAAGTCACGAAAATTTTAACCAACTTTTTCGTAACACCATATCTCCGTCAATTCTAAACCGCTTTTCATTTTTCTTCTTTACTCGTAAGTTTGTACTCCCGAGTTAGTGTCATGGTCACCAATTCAAGATCTGGTGAGTGGATTACAGATATATTGAGAGTAACGATTATTTATTAAATAACGCCGTGCGCCTAAATTCTGGGAGTAAAGCTTGTGCCTATACGTGCGTAGCTATTACATTTTCTACAGGCGCTTAGTGAGCTATCCGCTCAGCGGCGGCCCAGGTGGCCTTATCAGCGGAAAATCGTCAGCTGTTTAACGTTGTTATATCTCAATCACAGACTGGTATGTTATCTAAGAGTTTTGCATATTTTAGTGAAAATAAATTCAACAAGGTACTGGATCTATATTATTATTCCATGCCCGTTGGTTGGTGTGCATAGATTCAGATATGTATAGATATTGGGTGGATTATGCTGAGTAGTAAGTGTCAAGTAGGTAATTATTTAGAGTGAAAAACTTTTAGGGGACGTATTAATGAGAAGCCATTTTGAGTTGAAGAGAATTTATTTCATTATGTTGCCACCTATCAACATTAGGTTTTAGTGTTGTCATATTCAAAAGTTAATTTAGCATATTATTTTATGTCTTGAACAGTAAGGTATCGCATTTACTCGTAGATTTGTCTGGTACCAGTAACGCAATTTTGATAGTTAATTTATGGGTTGGCTCATTTTAGTAGTGGGTTTCAATTAGCAACGTGGCTGCGCAATATACTGTTCTCCGTACAAAAGCAGTTGCTAAGCAGCTTACTGCAGCTTATATTCAAAGTTTAATGCCAACTATTCATCTCCCCAATTCTACGCGATACTCAATCGTGATTCACATGTTATTTTTATAGCACTTTTATGAAATGTTAAAAATATTTTTTAAACATATAGTGCATGTAATAAGTGGTTGATACATAATAATACATATTCATAAAAGCTTTTGAAATGTTTCAAACAAATTTTATGAACATCACAGCGAACACTTTCAGCGTTGTTGTTGAAAACATCGTAACGCAAAAAAATGATTGAACGCATAAATTGATTTATTGATAGAATTTATGCGACTGTAAACTGTTTTTTTAACATATTCAAATTTATGTGCTTAGTATTAGTAGTAGTAATTAAACACAAAAAATTAAATAGTAAATCTAACGAAGTTTAACTTTAATCTTAAACAAAGTTGGCAACCCAAGCAGCCGTGACCCATTGAAACTCCTAGGTTAGTACCCACATGTGTTTAAAATATTTGTACTTCAGTAAAAATATTTAATCGGCAGTTTAGTACTAAAATCTCGTGAAGTGCTTCTAGAATCTAAATATTTTCAAAACTGAGTAAGGAAAAGGTGTCACTATACATACTAGACCTATAAATTAATCATTCACATTTAATTAAAGTTGATCTTAAATTTATGCGTAGGGAGTTCATGAAACGGTAATTAGAGCATTTCATTACCTTCGTTGATTTATTTACTGACGTTTAAAATTAAAAGTAGTTACCTATGTACGTAACTATGTATCTACATATTATAATTATTATACTAGAGCTATAATGCCGGATTAGATCAAGTAATTTTTGAATGTATATTCCACGGAACTATTCCATTTTTCATGGTAAAAACACCACATCAGCCATATACATTTTTCGCAACACAAATAGGTATACCAAGTGTCATAAGCATGGAGTTCTTTTCAAGGTTGTGGTAACAATACAGACAAAGCCAGTTTCATCTTCTTATTTATAAAAATGAATGTTTGCCTGTATATCCTTTATACAATTGTGAACTCGTAACACGAAATCGTGATCATGAGATGATCTTTAGCAAAGTTGTAGCGCTTCTGTGGGCATATCGATTGAAGCTTTTCCGGGCAGGACGACGTCTGCCGGGACAGCTAGTATTATATAAGTAATTGTTATAATGTAGATTTTATATCTAAGAACTCTATTTGATGTGATCTGTCGTCAACTCTACATTTTTATGTTATTTAAAATAAAAATAATATGATAAAGTTATTAAACCGTAATTTGGTAACAACAGTCGTGTTTAAACAATATAATAGACTACGCGAAACCTTGTGGTCGCTCTTAGTCAGCGACTTTTATCCGTAAAAGAATACAATTTCCTGTGGCCAGGCGGCCTGTCGCATTTTTTTACATACATCGGGAAACAACACACATCGTATATCCCCAAGCTAAGCAAGTTACGCTTGGGTAATAGCTAATACACACGGAACACACTGGGGCCGATCCAGGACACCCAGACCAAATAACGGAAAGATTGTTTACGCAATTTACCCTGCCAGGTATCGAACCTGGAGTCTTTGCATTCCAGTGAGCTCGTCCGGCTAACTGGTCCGGCCACAACTAGCTGGTAGTAGTGGTATGCCACCATACCAACCATAAGTTGTGGTTCGGTATCAGCGGCCAGGTTCCAAAGCGAGATGCAGCTCATTCGTGTTACAAATGTCCATAGGCGATGGTAACCGCTTTCTATCAGATGTCCGACTGCCTGTATGCTAATCTCCTGCAATTAAAAAAAGCAACTACCGTTCATAGGAAACGCACAAATGGTCAAATTACATTAGGTTTATTGTTTATTTAGTTTAATGCTCCGTCTACATCTGTATCATTTGTATCGATCCGATCCAAGGAACTTTGCTGATTATCTACAAGAAAATACGGTCCGTTTTGTTTTACATATTATGTAGAGAGAACCTTAAATGATAATGTGTTTAAATTAAAAATTGTTTTGAATTGCCCGAAACATCTCAGAAGCAAGCAGACATTTCAGTTTACCCGATTATTGTCTTAGCGTTGCTTTACGCAGATTACCACTGGTATAGAATAGAATTTGTGTATTATGTAAAGTTTTTGGTAGACTGGAAATATTATTATTTAAGCTCATGTTCAGCCAATTATTTAAACAAAAACAAGTTAATCATTATCTAAACTTTTTTGCAGCCGTTAAGCTTTGTGAAAAGATTGGTTTATGTAACATAAATGTAAGAACTACGAAAATAACCGATTTTCAATTTCGATTCTATATGAAATGATGAAAGCTTTTTTCATTGGAAATTCACAATTGTGATGCATTTACAAAGGCAAATTAATCCGTATCGAATGTTCATTTACATGTTGCAACGAATAAGTTCGGCTTTAGTGGAACTACAAAAGGATCGAGTACGGATTTGTAGTATGTATTTATTATTTTATGCCGTTATCTGTTAATCTATCTCAATATAATAAATGTGTTGAGTGTAATTATTATACATGTATGTATCTCACTAGCACGGGTCATAAAAATGACCCGGACTTTTGGAAGGCTTGCGTGGAGCCATAGAAAGGCTAACAAGTACAGGCCCCTTGACAAATTTAATGTTAATGTGGGGTGAAACTGACCGAAGATTATCCCCGTCTAGAGATTATATAAAAATATATGTACTTAATAATAATATATATAGTAATATGTTCCCCCAAGGACAAGCCGTGGTTTTTTTTTTATTTTTTTTTTTATTGCAGGAGATCAGCAGACAGGCAGACGGCCCACTTGATGGACAGCGGTTACCATCGCCTATGGACATTTGCAACACCAAAGGTGCTACGAATGCGCTGCTGCTCTCTTTAGGGAGCCTGGAACCTGGTCACTAATGCCGGAACACAACACAAGGTTGTTATGGCGACATACTCCAGACCAGGGGTGGTAGCCATCCAGTCGGGCAAATGCCCTACCACCTGGCTGTGGGTTGTTTTGTCGCCTCTTACGACAGGCCGCCGGGCCGCAGGAAATTGTATTCTTTCTCCGTTCCTGCACGGATAAAATCCGGTTAGTGTAGGACTATTATAGGAATGAGAACAAAAGGTACCAGGCTATTGGGAGAACTATTAGTGGTTCTAGGGATCTGTGTCTAGGATTATGGCATCTGTCCGTTGCAAAATTTGCAGAAGGTGACTCACCATTCTCTGCATGGGCCTCAAAAAATGTCGTACAAATTGGTAAGGGGCAACATAGTAATGAGAAGCTAAAGGGTGTCGAGTGGGATGTAGGTTCACCGAGGATACTTCCGATGCTTTGTCATTAATCAGTTCCAGCCTTGGAGCTGAGTCTTTGCTCTGGCGATCTCCACTCCATACCTTGCTCTTTCAGGCATACAAATAGTATTTAAAAGTTGAAATCAACTAATTAGCAATAGCAGTAACTCACTTTAATTTTTAACCCACTCAATCCACAGACATTAATTTTACTGTTTTCTAAAATTATACAGCAATATGTGAAGATAATATGTCAAGTGCAGAGTTATTCCATATAAAATATACTGTCAAAAATGTAAAAATGGAATATTAGAATAATAAAAATTGTCAAGGTATACATTATGTCAAATTTAGTTTAAAATTGGTCATTAAGAAAAAAAATTACGTCGTAATAGCACTTTTCAGATAATATATTTTGTAGCCTTTTTTAAACAAATCTATGTTTTTATCCCTAATAGGTTGGAAAACTTAGTAAACAAATGCGGATTCGCTTTTATAAACAGTGCTACTTCCAGAATATACAGACAGGGTAAAGTCAATACATTATGTTTTTAAAATATGCCAAGCAGCTCTCTGTAGTTTTCTCTTTTGCGCCTTAAAAGCCATGTCATTATTTGTGGAGTTACCCCAGAAGATTATGCCGTAGCGAAAAACTGAAGACACTATTGTTTGCTGCAATATTGTTTTACTATGAGATTAGAATAGATTTCACATGATTTTACGAAGCTCTTTATAAGAAAAAAACGTTTCTGAAGTGTATAAATTCTAGGAACCCTTAGACAGTAATTGCTAGAAGTGATGTCGAATCCGGAATCGGATTATGAAAAATATTAGTGACCGGGAATATTTGAGTCAGAACTCTTCATTCATTCAACAAAGGAGTATATTATTATATATCTTAATTAAAACCATCAAATAGACTGAATAATATCTAATGCTCTCGCGCTTCTTCACACAGCTGAACTCTTAACGAGTCTGGGAAGAGGAAGATGTTTGGACCGTCAGATTTGTCTGGTTCATTAAAAATATTTTAAAATATTATACTTGATAATATATAATATATATATATATATATATATATATATATATATATATATATATATATATATATATATATATATATATATATATATATATATAAACGGCCCCTTTTTCAGTTTAGCGAGTATCCATTTCTTTATAATTTATGTTAAACTACCGATCCTGAAAATTTCATCTTTCCTAAAATCACGTTAGTTTGGGATGACTAGGATCTCACTCTATAAGCTCTTATTGTAATTTACATGAACAAAGAACAGATATTAATATAAATATTAGCAAATAAGCGACCCACTGCTGGGTTTAAGCCTTCCCACTTTTGTTTTTTACTAAAACGGATATTATACCCGTCACGCTTGGCCAAGGTAGTTTGGCGGGTTTGACACATCGATTTTCTGGATGCTTGTTTCTTTCTCGTTCACGGCTTCGAATATATTATAATTGTCGTTTCCATCATTGTTCGGTTTTACCTTGCCTTACCTATTATTTTTTCAAATTTTTACGGTTATAATATCGATATTAGTTCTTAAGAAATAAAAACTAATATTCTATATTAAGACCATAAGAACTTTCTGAAATAATATCCATTAAACTGATTAGTAGTCGTAGAATAATAGGCATTCCAAAACAATTTTTTTGAACGAATTAGTTAGAAAAGCCCTAATAAAATACAATGTAAATAAATAGTTCACTCACTATCTAAACAGGGCCAAGTTTCTGAATAAAATTAATCCTACGCGGAATGTAGACAATATCCATTATCTAGGGGCCCCTTCCCCGACATTACTTTTAATTTACCATGAAAACTCCGTTTTTAACGGAAAGCATAAAACCCATTATTGACACCTGTGAGCAAACCATTCAGTTAGGATGCCAATAAATTTGGCAAATAGCCCGCTATACGTGGAAACTGGCAATTACAAGAGCCCATGGAATGTTTGTGTTTTCCTGGTTGGGCATCAAAAGCGATATTTGGCTCAGTAGACAAGGGGCATTAGCGCTAAACGAATAGAATAGAAAACGTTTGGGACTGACATGTCATTGTGCTGAGTATAATGTCATTGCCATACATTTTCTAAACGGGGACGAGAGAAGAGAAGAGTTTTATATAACCTAAATTATATCTCTATTGGCTTTATATTCAAAACGTAAATAAATCTTATTATTTTGTAGCCATACATCTTCTATCATTATAATAAATGTGTAAGGTTCGAGTTTGTACAATGCATTTAAAAATGTAAGAAAAAATCAATGGGCTAATTTGGACCAGCAGATTACGAAAATATAACTAACTCCGTTGGCTCAGCGACCCAAAATGAGTCTTAGCCTCCGAAACGAGAGCACACCACTTCCCTCTGTCCTGCGCAGTGTCTTGCCAATTGTGGGCTTGTAGTGCGTTCAGGTCAGCTTCCACTCTATCTTTCCAGCGATAATGACGATCAACCGGGCGCCGACCGATTGGTCGCCCCGAGTATGCTTTCTTCACTCCCCGATCCTCCTCCATCCGCTCTACATGACCGAGCCAGTGGAGACGGTGAGATTTTATCTCCCCAATTATATTAGGCAATTATGTAAGCCTAACGAAAATATAATTTTAAGAATTTTTGTTTGTCTGTTAGAGCATTGTGAAACTCTGAACGGAGATGGCTTATATCCCTGTATTACTTCAAATCAGGTTGGCTTCGACCTGACCTTTGACTTCGCTCTCTTCGCTTACTTACCACTCTCTACTCTCACTTCGCGCTTAACTCAGCACCGGCATCAGTATATTCTCAAAAAATATTTATTCACTAAAATGCTTTATTTTATTTACATACTAGCGGCCCTAGCAGACGTTGTCCTGCTCTGAAAAAATAAAAATCTATGGCCCGATCTCAGCGCCACCTACCGGTTTCAACGGGATATAAAGTATCCTATGGTTTCTTGGTTCTATGCTACCTCGTCCTTGAGTTATAAATAGTGTAACTAACACGACTTTCTTTTATAGATAGATTTTTTTTTTTACATAATAATAATAATCCAAAAGTTTGAACTTTCCAATAATAATCGGGCACCTCCTAATTTTTAATAATGCCGGTTTAGTGAGTCTCTACTGTACTTTGTACTCTACTAGACTCTGTACACTGTAATGTGTGTATTTTAAACGAGATCGGCTTTAAAGAAATCCAGAAAAGAAAAGAAAATTTAAAATGTTTGTAAATTTTATTTTGAAAGCAAAACGTCTGGGTATTAAAATTGGCAGATATCATGTTTCTTTTGTAAATTCTTTTGTCTGTTTTTATTTTCGTCTCAAGTTTTAAATATTTATTTCATTCAAAGGAAAGGTTTACATGTTTTGCATATTAAAAACCATTTCTCATGCTGATAAAACTTGTAGGGTAGTTGTGAAACTCGCTGCAAAGTAGAATTTATTACACGAATCCAAGCGTCTGCTACAAATTTTTAGTTTTGACACTTCTTCATTTCGTTTCAGTTTAACTACATAACTTATCTCAGATAAGTTTTAAATATGTTCTTTAGACAGTGCTGTATTGCTAAATTTTATTCAGCTTAGAAAAAAAACAATAATTGTAAAATTTTAATGTATTGAATGTTTTTGCGTTATTAAAATATTCATATATGAAATCACCATTACGACAACAGAAAAGTTGAGAAAATTGCGCATTTTGTATAAAATAGAATAATAAATTTATCTATTTATTTTCAATCAATAACTCTTATTACAAAACAGTAGGTATATGGGGATTTATAGGAATCTGTTCTCAGCATCCTTCAAGTAATTCAATAATTCATCATAGAACATACTCTTAGCGTCAATACCCCAGATGAAATCAAAATGATTAAAGTCTTCGCGCTCCACTTGTACAGCGGCAATCGTATTAGGAAGTCTTGCAGCCAGTAAAAGAAGATCCCTGTAGTCGACTTGATTGTCTGCTAATCCATAGTGTAGGTAAGAAGGGACAGTGACCCTGGATAGGTTATATTCTGGTGGAGTTGTTCTGCCGTAGGTCGCGAGGTTGGTCATAACATTAAAATTGTAGCGCCGGAACTGATCAAATCGAATCACTTGGGCGTAGTGAGCTAATTGGCGAATAGAAGCTCCGGCGGGAGTGTGACCCAACAAGATCGGGGTAATAGTCTGTAAGAAACATAGAACCGAATGTTATTATCTACTCTATACCAAAATTGAATAGTCATTTTGTAATTTCAATATTTTTATTGTCATAAGCAGGCAAAGAAGCAGACGGGTCACTTGATGGAAAGTGGTTACCGTTACCTATGGACGTTTGCAAAACTGGGGGCGATACCCCTACGTTATTGGCATCAATCATATAATGAAACATAAATAGATAGTTACTAAATTCGACATGTACTTACTTCGTTGTATCTGGCAAATAATTCATCGATATTTATCGACTTTACTCTGTTGCACAATGAGTCGAATATGGAATTATCACTGCACAATGTAGTCATAAGGCGGGCGATAAAATCATCACCGAATATCTCTGCCAAGCCTACAGTGAATGCGGTAGTCTGTAATAAACAAAAGATAAAAATTACTAATTAACATAGCTTCATATAACAGACAACGAGGATTTTGTTGTCTCATTGTCTTTTAAGCGTATCAATGATATGGGCTACAGGGGTCAAGAAAGTGCAAAAAAATATTATTAAAATATTTTCCACAATCTTTTGCAGATTAATAGTATTTTTTGGGAATGACTGAGGTTTTTAATACCCTATCAAAAACGTAATGTTTGCTTCTCACGTCGCGTCGTGTAGGCTTGAGCTGCGTGACGCGAGCTCTAAAACCACGTACTCACCTGCGAGCTAACCGTTTTATCCAGTGAGCTTACATATACTAGAGTAGCAACGTCTTACTAATAATTCTTTAAAATGCGTAGCCACTTGCGAGTTTAAAAGACGTAGCTTTGGTATCTAATGTAATGCCAACAGTTTGCCAAAGTAAACTATATTTGTCTTGTTTCTTCCATAGTCCAACCAATTACGTCAAAATGAGACAAGGCATTGCTTTCGTGAAAACGGACAGAGTTGACAGTAGTCAGAAATATCCTCAGATTGAACGTTTTTTGGCTTCTTTTTTATAGAAAATAAAACTTACAATATATACTTAGTACATAATTATTATAAGAGTCTGTACATCGATGTTTTTGAAAAAAATATTTTTAGTAAACTGGTTTGATTTGGTTTTCACGGCTTGCTTAATATCTTACTAGAACAATTTTAAGAAAACATGTGCAAAGGTGCAATTAACTTTTAGGGCCTAAAATCGTCTACTTTGGAGAATCGCTACGTATCTACGAGTAGATATACTAGTAAGAAATAGTGTAAGGTTCCATTTTATATCGATACTTGTCAAGTACGTCATATAAATCTGCGAAGATGACTTCCCTCTGATAGTAGAATGACCGCCACTTTTGACTTAGACAAACAAATAAGGATCATTCTGACTGCTGCTGAACCTAACACTATTTTATGATAATTATTGACTATGTAGTATCATAAAAAATTAATAAGCATATTAGAGTCGTTGCCTAATTTTATTATTAAAGCACCCAAAATTTACTGGCGCATGCTTCCATCATTCACTTTTTCATGAACTTAACTCCAAAAATATTGTTAAAAATAAAATCGTTAAAATTTTAATTCGTTTTACTGGCAACACCGATGATGAAAACAATGCACGATATATTATTTTGTTTTCTAATGTTATTTCAAATAATGCGATCAAAATTAAGCACGCTTACTCGTGAAAGCTAACATCACTTGCTTTATTATCATTTTTGGACGTGATACACAACTTTTAAGAGTACATTTCACCATTTTGAATACGTTTTTACGCCCGTCACGGTTACGTCACACTCGCTTAATGTCTAACTCACAACTGGGGCCAGATATGCCTGCAGGCATCTTCGAAGTGGCAACACGTCGGTGCCGTAAACTGCGAATCTAGTTATTATAAGATCATTTGTTTTAGCACTGTTTTAATCTAATTATCTCAATAGTAACCGTACAGTACAAACATAATTACTCACGCACACACACACACTGACACACACACACTGACACACACCCACACACACACACCCACACACACACACACACACACAAACACACACGCACATTCGCAGCACGCGCGCGTGCACACACGTAATCTACACCAGACGCTTACATAAACACTCTGTTACCGATATGTATTTTTTGTGTTTAAAAGTACATATAAATGTGAGAGGGCACTGATTCCCGAAACACAGGCTTCATGCCTGGTTCAGGAGTTAGGGACTTCTATAAGTTATTGTATCAGATGTGTGTTACAAATTAGTGTTACAAACCGCCCAATGTCAAAGAGACGTACGAAGGTGCCGGAAGCATGCTTCTCCTGTCGCTTGCTAGGGCTTGCAAAAGGCTAGGTTAAGTACTTGTGGCCCTGACATATACGTCAAGGACGGAACACCGAGGGGTTTTAGTGGGTATCCCTGACCGTGGTGTGGCAATAGCACTTTTTGCTTACGGTGTCATGCCACCCCAACGAAGCGAATACCACACTATCCCCCACATTTCCCCCGCGGTACACAGCCCTCAAACGGATTTCCCAGACGGATTTTAAGCCAGAGGAATGTAATGAGCTGGAACATGGCTTAAAATAGCGTTATATTTTTATATCTATTATGAAATGGAAAACATCAGCCTTAAACTCTATTTGGAAGACGAGATATCTTAAAATAAGGTCACAAGTAAAATAACTTATCGATTGATATGAAAACCCACCAGACGATGAATTCATTTAAAATAACTAAACCCACTACAAATTATCAACATAATAAAAAGAAAGTTAAAATCGCTTTCATCTTTTTACAATATGGACCCAAGAATGTATGAAAAAGTAACGGTCTCCTTTCAGAATTGTTTCAAAGTAGGTAATGTTCTTTTTGCGTAAAGTAACATGATTATCGATATATAGATAAATAGTAGTTTTGTGCCAGAACTATATTAAAATCCAAAATTACGTATTGTCAAGAAAAGCAATTAAAAATTATGGTTACAATTACTGCGGAAATAATAAAAATATTGTAACTATAATTATTATACTCAAGTTGATTTCAGTGAGTAATAAAGTATTATCTATTTTTCGTACCATCATGCCTATTGTAATAATATTATTACAGTAATATTTATAAAGGAACAACTCCAATTTTTGTCCTATGAAAACAATGTGAATTTAATAAGATAGTAAAAAATAAATAAAAATCACATCACTCACCTCGATAATATTTTCCAAGGGAGCCAATGTGTTGTATAGTTCGTCTTGATTATAAGTGAAGAATGAAGCCGGAGCTAATCCTTGGAAAGAGATGAACTTCTCATTGTATTCAGGTCGCAGGGAGTTGAGGACTAAAAACGAGGTGCCTCCTTGAGAATGGCCGATATAATGCAATTTATGCTGTCCAGTTGTCTCAAGGATGTAGTCTATGAAAGCAGGCAGGTCATGGTTGCCTATTTCATCCCAGGAGAATCTCCAAAAGTCCTGCCTCCAGTGATCAGGACTCATTGAAACGTGATTGCGGGAGTAGTAATTTCCACGGGCATTGCCGAACCAGACGTCATAGCCCGCGTCAGCGAGGACGTAGCCTAGAAAAATAGCACAAATATGGTTATTCATAAATACTCCATTTTTTGTAAGCACTGATAGGCCCGGGTGAACATGAGATGCCCGGGATATAGATTCCCTTTATAGTAGATACAACACAACAAAATGAAAACATATTTATCATTGTAACCACTATTAAGGGCCTTTTACATGGAGAGAGTTTCTTGCCCCCAAGATCGATTGTCGAAAGCAAAAAATAATTATCATGTAGACTAAACATGCGATATCGTATCATTGAATATTAATATCTCTGTGTAAACAAAATACAAAATATCGTGCTCAACATCGAGTTTGAAAGGCAAGTCTCACCTTCAAACTGATGTATACGATACTCGCATGAACTTGAAAAAATATCATAAGAGTTTAGACCAGTTGAGAAATCATAGGCAAATAACTCAATGCGATTTGTGTCATAGTGTAAACAAAGCTCATAGTGACAATTGCCTTACGATTATCGTATGATATACTCGTAGGCGAATTGTTTCGGTTGAATGCAAACATGTCAAAGCGATTATTGTCTAAACAGTACAGCCTACGAAAATAGTATATGATTTAAGCACCAAACTATGCGATAAATTCTTTAGATGTAATTGGCTCTTAATATAAAGGATGGCCTCTTCTAGATAAGTGAGCTGAGTATTCGAAGGGTAGATGATAAATGAGAAACAAGACAATTTTAAGGAATAGAATTTGAGAGTTGTTATGGGAGATAGAAGCGGTTTTTTTTAAATTTATTATCCAATATGCTTACATTCATATACATTACATTCACATTTGAACTGTGGCACAGAAACCTCATGGGTTTATTCGTGCCGCAGGGAGTCGTGTACACAATATTTTTATTTTAATAAATAGGAGCAGAGGCGAGTAGTGGTTATCATAATTCTAGTGTTTAATTCCGATTTGATAATAAAGCGGAGGGGTATCATCATTCTAGTATATGGTTCTCATTTTAGTCTCAGGACTGCACATGTGGGCATGATGATCGGCTTTGGGAATCAGTATAAAATCTTTTAATTAATTAAAGGAACCCTTAGAGCACCATTTCAGTATCTACCTGTCCTTGTTTACAGCTGATTATCTGAGAAACTACTGTCGTAGTTAATGATTTGATGTTTGTGGCACACTAAGGGCCGCTTGCATAACGTTCCTTAAATTTATTTAAGAAACATTAAACGTATTTAACACCCTTAAATACGATTAGCGTCTTGCACAACGCAAAATTTGTCTCTAAGTATGTTTAAAGAGCTGTCTATAGATTTTGTGCAAAACGTATTTAGGCAGTTTATGTATATATGATTAACTAATTTTATTTAAAAGCGATCGTTATGCAATCGACCCTAAGTCTCGTTTGCTTTTATAAGCGCGTATTTTCAAATAGGTGAAAAATAAATAAACTAGTAATAAGCCGTTTTTTTTTGTAACGCTAAGGTATGGGGCCTGAGGCCATGAGCCTTTACAAAGGGCTCTCAAAACGCTTAATCGACAGGCGACCAGAAGGCTGGTTTCTTCCTCGAACAACGGATTAGTATTGTGATCCAGCGAGGTAAAGTAGCCAGCCTTCTCAGAACTTTACCTATTGACAAAGATGATCGAGGTTCAATATTCTAGTTATAATTTTAAGGGATTACAATACATACATAGAATACAATTTAAGTGAAGTTTTCTTCATTATACTAGTTTGTTTTCTTATACATTATCAAGACAACCAAATCATCTGCTTATGGAACAAGTTCCGATCGCAGATAAAAGGACCAATAACAAAAAAAAGACTATTTTATAGCTACATAATAATTGACAGCCTCTATGGTTGAGTAGGCTAGGCTTTTGCCGGCTTACCTCACTGCAACGCAGAGGCTTCGGGTTCGATTCCTGGTATGGTAAATTTCAGAAACGAATTTTCTCCATTATTTACTATGGTTTGGTGTCTGGGATCGGCCCCAGAGTCGTTCGTGGTATATTACCCATAACACAAGCGTAACTTCCTTAATTTGGGGATATACAGTTTGTGTGTTTGTCTGCCGATTTATTAATATGAGCCTGTTTCCAATATAATTGAATAGTTTGTGGTTATTTTTGTACTTGGTTTGCAGTTCCTCTGGGAGATCATTTATAATGTTTGATATCATATATACCTCGCGCCTTGTCCCATACAAATTAGTATATTTAGGTATAATATATTTACATGTGTCAGATCTCGGTCGCATGTAATTAGGTCTAGTCTTCTGTACTAAGACTTCTGGTTTGTTACATTCAGTTAGTATTGAAAATTTAACCTTGTCAAAGATGCTCATAACTTTACAATATTTGAATAGTTCTTTATAATTATCTTTATGTTTTGATTTAATATTCTTAGGTATTATTGTTTTTATCAACGTAACTGCAGTTTGTAAATATCCATTAGATATGTTTTATATGTTCTACCATAACTACTTAGACCGTGATTAACAACCGAATCTGCTAGGGCTAAGTAAAGAACGTGTAATATTTTATAGGGTAACTTGTATTTTAGTATGGATGCCTTAGCCGTTGATCTCCCACAACAGACCCAGCAATATACGACAGCCTCTGTGATTGAAGGGCTAAGAGGTTTCCGGTTTATCTTACTGAAACGCAGATGATCCGGGTTCAATTCCTGGAATGGTAAATTTCGGAAAGGAAATTTCTCCATTATTTAATATGGTCTGGTTTTCTGGAGATCGGCTCTAGAGTATTCCGCTGTATATTATCTATGACACAAGCGTAACTTGCTTAGTTTGGGAAATACAATATATCTTGTTTATCTGTTAATTATTTAAATAAAATAATAGATTGCCTAAATGCTTGTAAGCCGTTAGCAAATAATTTACGATATTGTTGTATCTTTTATGTTATGATGACTGGAAGATAATGGATCATTGGATTGTACTGTTTTATCTAAAAATATTGTTACTATATTTATGACTACTTCTTTCGATGGCTTATAGAGTATTATCTATCTCTTTACTTGTAATTGCTAGTTATAAAAATATTTTCATTTAACATAAAGTTTACAGCATATATATAATAGGTATAATTGTATACGTATTTACATGTTAATTTAATCCATGTAAAAAGGCCTTTCGCAAAATTTGTGCACGTAATCTGATCATCATCATCATCATCATCATCCGAGCGTTAAATCCCGGTTGCGTTCGGAGCGTTCACTCCGACGCCCAGGGTCCGTTTTCCTACATTTCCTACTCCACTTCGCGCGGTCTTCAGCATCCCCCGTTTTGAGACCATTGGCACGCATGTCATCCTTCACGACGTCAAGCCAGCATTTCTTGGGCCTTCCCCTTCGACCGGGACCTGGCGGAGGCGGCATGGCTAGACATTTGTTCCCCACATAATTAGCCGGTCTGCGTAAAACGTGGCCGTACCAGCGTAAGCGACACTCTTGCAGTTTGTCTGCTATGTCACGGACATGAAGACTGCCGCGGATGCGGGAGTTCCTGACCCGGTCTTTCCGCGTCACTCCACACATCCATCGCAGCATATTCATCTCCGTGACACGCAGCTCTTGCTTGTGTCGCTCAAGTACTGGCCACGCTTCACTGCCATACAAAAGGACAGGTCTAATGATGGATTTCTAGACCTGCCCTTTTAATTTGACCGGCATTTTGGGGTCACAAATGACACCTGTTACCTCACGCCACTTGGCCCAAGCTGCTGTGATACGGGCCTTGACGTCGAGATCGATATCCCCGGACGCACTAAGGACAGATCCCAAGTACTTAAACTGATCCGTGCGCTCGACCGTATCTTCGCCTATGCGCACGGATGTGGGATCTGTAGTGTTGCAGGCCAAGTACTCAGTCTTCGCCACATTTAGTTTCAGACCACCGACCACCGGCCACGTAATCTGATCATACCTGCTAATTACTTGATAGTTAAGTACATTTTATCAACTGTTAAGAAGTCATGATTATGAAGCTATCTGATCTAAGATGTGTGCACATTTATTTTTGGATTGAAACTATAAATACACTAGCTGATCCAACCATGCGTTGCTGTGGCTCAATAACTATTATTTTTTATTCATGATCATCATCATCCGAGCGTTAAATCCTTTACTCCGACGCCCAGGATCCGCTTTCCTACTTTTTCTACTCCACTTCGCGCGGTATTTAGCATCCCCGGTTTTGAGACCATTAATACGCATGCCATCCTACACAACGTCAAGCCGACATTTCATAGGCCTTCCCTTTCGATCGGGACTTGGCGGACTTTATTTATGAAAAATTAAAATGAAACCTACGTCATAAGTTGGAAAAAAATGATAAAAAAAAGAAAATGAAAAAAAACCCATTAAAATCAGTTGAGTAGTTTCCGAGTTTATCGCGGTCAAACACTGACACGTGATTTTCATACATATAAATTATCTATAATATTATATAATTCTTAACATGCCGTGTCTGTACATTGAAACTATTCAAAAAAACTGATGAAATAGACTATATAAACGACGGAGAACACAGTGCAACATATTTTAGATTTCTTGTCTGTAATAAATATATTTACATACATAAGTGTTACCATATTAGACATTACAAAATAGAAATTCAACGAAAAATAGTCGCAAACGTGATTTTTTTTACAAGCATATAAACGCATTCTTTCGATTTCCTCTGCTCGTGTATGTCACAGAACTCCTTCTAAGTTGGACCGATCTGTTGAAGATTTTTGTGTTTTAAAGTGGTTCCCAGAACGGTTTAAATTCGTAATTATGAAAAAAACATACCTAAAGCATTTCCAGGTCCTAAAACTAGAAAATCAGCAGAAGATGACAGGAGACCATGCATAACGAAGACTACAGGTCTTTTGGTATCTGACTCGTCGTTCCGACCGTGAGGGATGCGGTGGGCTTCCAGGATGTAACCATCGGAGGTCACAACATTGTGCACTTCTACAGGATACCCGTATTTAGCAATCAGACCTGGCTAAGAAATAAAGAGAACATTATTGTGAAAACTGAAATTTAGTTTTAGTATTTATGAATTGATACCTTTGTGTATCTGCTTTGTATATACTACACAATGATATACAAACAATAAAATATTATTATATGAAAGGGTGAGGGGCTATTTGTTGTAAGTGATATTTTGTGAACGACTGAACAAAGATAAGATTAGATAACAGTTTATTGATTACCAAAATAAACAATTAGCGTTTAGGCAAAATAATAGGCGGTCTAGACATCTACAACATAATGGATTTACTTCATTCTAGCCTGAACTTAAAAAAGTATAAAAAGAGTTTTCATTTAAAATTTATAAATAAATATTCTTCTTTTTTAAATACAATAAATATATAATAAAACTACATTTTAACGGTTTTCAAGCGCGGTAATTTATTTGTTTTTGGTTTGTCCGACGTTTCGGCCGCTTTTCAGTGGTCGTGGTCACGGACGACAAAGGTGACATTTGTCCATATATTAGTTTGTTTGTCTAAACTAAGTTTTGGAAATTTTTCAAATTTGATGAATTTATTATGCCAGTAGAAAGAAGACATCCAGACCGTTGTCATTGTTAAATATCTCCATTGGGGTGCTTACCTCGATTTTTATATTCCAGAGACAATATTTTATTACCTACCCCAAAATTTTAACCCAAAGCAATTTTTTGATAAGTTCCTCAACATGGAGACCTGTCTTTAAGCGCATACTTAACTAAGCATCTAAAAATTTCCCAACACGCTCAATGTGCAGGTTTGTTACTATAAATATATGTTTGTATCTATAAGTATACAATATGTATCTTTATATAGGTATATAAAATGTTCACTATATACGACTTTCTGAATATTATAATAACATTATGTTGGGATGTTGTTTGTTCCTTCTTCGTGGTTTAACAATGAACCCAGTACATGAATTTTGATACAAATATACATACTATCGGTTACTGAGATAATCATATAAGATGTTATTGCTAGCATTACTGAGTGGCAAGGATATTGGATGTTTATAGGTATATGTTGTTTAGTTCTCTATTCTTTCAATACAATTAAGTATAATACATAAATAGACCATAGAAGATGCCAAAAATGAATGTAAGGTAGTTTTTGACACAGAAAATGTTGTGATCGTATAAAAGAAATTGGTAATATTTGGTATTTTTTAACTTCTACAGAAGACTCTTATCTGCTTACCACATCCAGTTCAGCATCTTCTAAAACATTATCAGAGAATCTCGATCCTGTAGTTCTCAATTGAGCAATCTTGTCAGCGTTTGGCGATTTTCTTGCCACAGCGACAGTGGCTAACGATATAAGTAGGAACCAATTCATGATGCCTACCTCCGAACCAACTGACACTGGTGTGCTGATATCCTCCACTTTTGTAATTATTCTTATCACATGACGTCAGAAATCAAACAAAGTAATCACAGATTTAAAAATTTCAGGTGTAAAATAATCTGAATCTTATCATATTTTTTTAGCGGCAGATGATGTTCAATTTACATAAATTGACATAGTACATACTATGGTACATTAGTTAGTACGCAAGTCCGGAATACTATACTTCGTAATACCAATAACTATTGAATTCGGGGATCCAATGTGATTGCTGGTGTCATATCAAATCTTGCGAAACTGGCGAAACGGCAGATGGCCTAAAGCTGTTATCGTCATGTATAACAGTTAGCAACAACAGCAACTGAGCAAACTCTTTGCCAGCTTGTAGGATGGGATAAACACGATGTGATATAAGTGATAGAATAAAGATGGGAGTTAAATAGGAGAGTTGTGACAAGCTGTCACAACTCACCTTAGTGCAAAAAATTAGCGAATCAATCAGAATAATAATTCATAATTAATAAATAAGATGCTAACCTAAAAAAAACATCGTAAGGCTATGAAACCTGAATAACTAAACTATATTCGAAAAAATATCATTAACATGCAAACATAATACATAGCAATATATGTGTAATCAAAATTATTATAAAAAATTTACATTTTGCATATTTTGTATGCAAATATCATAGAGCCAAAACAACTTCCCATACGCCACTCTTTCGCACTGCATTAAATAGCCCATCTCAAAAGCAACAAATGCGAGTTGTTGTCACAATATTAACGGTCATAGGTTCTGAGAAATCAAAAATAATTCTCCTCTGTAACAACTCTCCTCGGTCTCCCCTATGGATCATACACGAGCGAGAGAAGAAGGCCGTCGGATCTCTCATTCATCTTACGAAATAGGATTAGCTGACTATGGAGGCGTTTTTATTTCTCACAACGCCCAAATTGCTTCGACTGCCATTCCATAAGGCGACCGTGGTCGTTATGATCGTGGCGAAAGCGTCACTAATGTCGTCATCGATTACGATCACACAGCGCTCACAACGACGCATGTCAAGAGGTGGGTCGAAGTAGGCGTTGACCAGAGAGCATTAATTCTCTCTATCTCTTGATAGTGAAAATGGCGCGATTTTCAAATCAACCAATGACATTTGTGTTTTTCGTCGTTTATGACATCAACGCCCCATAATGCGTTCCACTAGAGTTTAGGATTGTAATGTCCGCAAGCAAGTGGAATGGGCAAAACCGCGGTCGTGAACGTGGTCGTTGTGAGTCATGTCCTGAACGTAGCGTATGTGGTAACTCGTGAATCTGCGATTAACTCCAATACTGTGTGCTCGCTTGCAGCCTCGGTAATAGACAGTTTTTTTAAAATCCTAATGTGTATATTGCTACAATAGGCTTGCGGACTGTCAAATTGAATGAGATGCTTTTTATCAGCATACAAAACACCGCAGGCTCATAGATTTCGTACGACTGCACTAACCTATGACGTCACAAATGTCCATTATACATGTTCCGTAATACATTTTCTATCTTTTTAATTATTTATCTGAAGTAATCTTTCAACGAATTTATTATTATTAGATTATTAGATCTATAATGACTATCGGATCAAAAAGTGATTGATAATACTGTCGATATTTTTTTAACACCACGAATTTATTTTTTAGAAAATATACTTACAATATAAGTATTCTTATTTTATGTCCCATCTTTTAGAAGTAAAATAAAGATGTCATAAAATTTCTTCCAGGCTGCCAGTATGTTAGGTATATTACCTATCCCTAGTATTGCAAATGACCTCGGGCCGTAGTAAACTTTCTTGCGAATTTTAGAACACAAAACCTCTGAACGTGAACCATAAAACATCAGTAAAATAAATGCAATAGTGAGGTGACGCGTGGGTTGGCGTCAAACATATAGTGCCTGTTAAGGTAGGAGGTATATATCATCGGACGAAGTCGCGGCACCTTCACGTTCAGGCCGACACACATCCTCACTTGGCACATTTGGATGAAAAGCATTTCTCCTTGTGGAAAGGTCGCCAGCGCACCAAGTTTTCAGCGACTCGTTATGTTATCTTACCTTAAAGTTAATAATAACGTAATGATTTAAGGAATAAAATTATCTTATTGAATCACAAAAGTAACGTTATTGCAGTTTATAAAAGACTAGCTCACCCGGTGAACTTCCTACCGGCAAATTTTCTGAATTCCTAAAAGACTTTGTTTTATGTCACAAAAACAAAATCACCATGATCGGTCCAGGTAATTAGGAGAATTGTAGAACCCGATCTCAGTGCCACCTACCGGTTCCAATTGTGGATCTAAACTATCCCGGGACCCACTCAAACACACACACAAAATTTCATCAAGTTATAAAATTACAACGAAAAGTGGCATTGATTATATACATACATACATAACTTCACGCCAGGTCCCTTGCGGGGTAGGCACGAATAACAGAGCGCCATTTAGGCTTATTCTTACACACCTCACTTGCTTCTTTGACATTCATAGCTCTTGTCATGCACGCTCGTTATATATATATATATGTCGGACGAGTATTTATGGCATACCATCATGAATTCTGATGAATGAAGGCTTTCTGAGTTTATAAGGCTTTCATGAACTTACAAATAATAAAACTTGTATGTGTACACCGAGTCATAAACATTTTATTTACCTAAAATCGTAATATATAGTATTGAATCACTGGAGAAGAATAATTTATAATAAAAAATAACATATTTTCAATCTTTCGTGTGCTCCGAGCATTTCAAACAGTCAATATACGAGTTGCAGGTGTTCAATGGTTAAGAACATAAGCGGAAGCGATTTAACTTATTTTATTCATTCTCGTAGCCAATGTTTATCTAGTTAAATAAGTATTGAATTTAGGCCATACGTAGATTATAAGGAATATTTCCGAATGTTATTGGAGGTATAGTAATTATTAATTACGCAAAGTTTATAAATTCGATAAAAAATGTTAAAAAGTGTTCATCATAAACGCATTTTAAATGTTTTTTAAACGAGCCTATAAACCTCGTATGACTGTTATAAATAAGGGGATTATTACAGAAGTCATCTTGTATTATTAATCAATATAACGCCATTAAATTCTGTGTTTAATTAAATGTATTAAACAGGTGGGCCTTGGTAATGAAATAAAATTAATTTTGTTAAATTAGGGTTTACTTTTTTACTACTTTTCCTTCTGACATCAGGCGCAATATCAGTCAAACGTGAACCTATTATATATATTATATACCTAACAAAAATAATTATATATTTTTAGTTAAGATGTAAACATAAAAGACCACCCTGTCTACTACTGTATGTTTATATCTTACAATTCAATACAATACTCTTTATTGTATACAAATATTACATAGCAAAAATACAAATACACAAAAACTTACTAAAAGGTAGTACAATGGGCGGCCTTATTGCTAAAAGCAATCTCTTCCAGACAACCATTGGATGGACAAGATCTTATTACATAGATAGCGTTGGCGTGCAGTTGAAATATATATTAATAAATAATACAATTATAATATATATACTATACATAGTTATAAAAATATATACGTACATAGACATACGAAACAAACAATAAACACGTTATACATTTAAATAGTCTTATCTTATATATTAATTAAAACTATGTATTTTTATTGTGCAAGAAAGTATTCTAACGCTTATAGTCCTAAACATGGAGCACCTCATTATTGATTCCCTTTCCTTTAAAGTATTAATTTCCAATAACAGGTGCGCAGTGCAGCCTTTTTCAATCCAACTCATTACAGATCGAACGTAATATACGTGGAGGATTGCGATATTCAATGAATTTATTAACAGTTTGATTTAACTTATGTGCTTGACACAAAATAAATGTTAAATTGATACTTTCGACATTTATTTATTGCAGGAGTTCAGCAGACAGGCATATATGGCTCACTTGATGGAAAGCGGTTACCATCGCCTATGGACATTTGCAACACCACAGGTGCTACAAATGCGCTGCTGCTCCCTTAAGGGAGACTGGAACTGGTCACTAATGTCGGAACACAACTGAAGGTTGTCATGGCGACATACTTTAGACCAGGGGTGGTAGCCATCCAGTCGGGCAAATGCCCTACCACCTGGCTATGGCAGCCCCCCAGCCGCAAGAAGTTGTATTGTTTCTCAGTTCCTGCACGGATAAGACGTAAGTACGTACTTCGACGTAAGTATTATTAAACTGTTTTTATAATTTGGCAATGGAATCTTAAAAAAACCGTTAAATTGAAAATCGAACATAGACGAAATAATGGTAAAACGATTGCAAAAGTTACGACGAAACTCTTAAAAGAAGATTTTTCTGCCATTAAACCTCCAAGAGAATAGGTCAAATTCCTTCACGTAAGGATTTTGAATATTTTGTATTTGAATTCCTATTTATGAGTTTGTACAGGTTTATTTATAAAATATCTGGAAAAACAAGGTTTCTAAATAAAAAAAGTAGATTTAATTTATTTTTATTTCATTTCAGGAGAAACGCTTAAAGTATTTTCTTAATTATAATTATGTATAACGAAGTTGACTATACGGCATCGTGTAAACGACGCTCTTTAGTGCACGGTCACGCGTAAGTACTAGACGACGTCGTCGCTTCATTTTAACTTTGTATAATTTTTTGACGTGGAAAATCTTGAGGGAAATAAAGAAGACAAATTCTTTATAAAGTTTAATGCAACATCAATTTTACAATGTAATAGAAATTTCAGAAACATATCTTTATCTCACTGGAAATATAATAAGCAGAATTATTTTTTGTTTAATATTTCTGATATAAAAATATTAATTTGATGAAAATTAAATGAAACAATTTTATTATAAATTAACAACACTTGCTTTAACACAACATTTTAGTTTGGTTCTAATTATAATCTTTGGCATATAAAATTATGTTATTATTATAAACTTTTTATGAATATTTATTATAAAATTATTATGCATCTTTGTACTGTTTAAGATATATCTTACTGAATAATAAAACGAAATATACTATATTAATAACACTTAATGTATTTACAAAAAAAGCGTTAAAGCCACGGCCATGTTATAAAGTGAATTAATGCAATTTTAAAGGTTTTACAAAAACACACTTTAAGCTATCTATTGAATATAATTATTACAATTTAAAAGGATTGTGATTTTATTTTGGAAATCAATTCAAATTATTCACATACATGCAACATCTAATGCTATTTCCGCATATTTATGGTACATATTATATTAATTTTTGCATTGTGCTGATTCGTCAAAAATATGGCCAAAGATAATGATGTCATGTTTATAAAATTCTTTCTTAAGCTTATTCATTATAATAACATTTAAAACAATAAACATAATTGTTAAAAAAATAATTTACTATACAGCTTTCTAGAAAAATTTAAGTAAAACCAAGTATTTTAAATGTATTAAACTATAACTATTAAAAATAATAATTTTCGTTCATAATGACCGTTCTCAAATCCAACTAATATCACAAACATTTAAAAATCCTTTTAAAGGCAAGTCATAAAAGATAAGCTGTGCAATTTAAAAATCTATGAAACGACATTATTTTGTCTTGCTACGTATCATTAGCTGTGCTGTGCTTGCCAAAACATGTCAAGACTGTATAATTATATGAAATCGCTCCAAATAAGATTTTTTTTTATTTATTTTTTTTGGGGGGGCTAACAGCTATCATTAATAATAACTAAAAATAAAAATAAGATTTATAAAAAGTTTTGGATAGTACATCGTTTAATTTGATTGCATATTTTATGCTTTAGTGCAATTTTTTTTAAAAGGCCTTTGAAATAGCACTGCTGATATTACTTTCATATTAAATTATGGATGTTTTTTTTATACAAATATGCAAGAACAATAAGGACTCATATAGACGGGTCAGCGACGTCGTCTACTTGAGATTTAATACTCTATTAAATTATAGGAGTCTATTTTGAATTGTGATTATAGTAGATTGTAAATAGTACACTGCAATTTTTGAAATCAAACAAACCAAATACCAAACATACCAAACTTTTGATTTTAATAATCCTCGTGTTACAGTATTACATATCGAGGGCTTCATAACATATAGGCGTATAGGTACGCAAAAATGCCATATTTTTGTTGTTCACTAAAAACTATGCATGTTACAATTTAGAAAGACTTGCCAGTATGCAAGTTGTACTTAAAAAGTGGGATATTCCAAATTTCAGCCTTATACAATCAACTAGTTTTATTTTATTCACAATTTTGTCATTTAGTAAAACTGCACTTTTGTCTGTTCGCCCATTTGTTATGAAACCCTCGATATAGTACATTCTTATTTAGTTTAACTAAATCGTTTCAAACCAGTACAAAAAATCGAGAAATGAAACTTTTTCCATATTTACCTAATATTGCATTACGGAGTTTCCTCATTCGTCGGTATGGATACGGAAAATATAAGACCGGCAAATACACCGACTCGATACCGCGTATCGAGACGTTGGGAACGATATCACTGACGCCTTTATAACGAAGGCATAAAACATTTTCGGCTTGTGTTTGTTGTAATAGGTCACTGTGTAATGTCATAGACAAATGTTCTTTGTGTGAAAATTTAAATAAAAATTACTTCAATAGAAAAAGTCTGTGACCGTCTCGGGACGCCCGACAGAAGAGATAACTTAAACTTATCTAACGTGAGAGAAAGAGCAGCCAGATAGACTGGCGCCGTAACGCGTTACGTAACGAAGCGTTTTACCCTCCCATAAGAAGTTATCACTTCAAAAGTCGAACGAATAGCAAAGTCTTTTCATTTAAAATATTTTTCCAACAGAATTTGCCGAATCCATTCCGACTAATAAGAAGATTCCCTTATATGGCTAAGATCAGTGACGGAAAGTATGTAAGCTTATATTTATTATTGGATATTATACTAGTAGTCGAAAGAGTCTGATACTAGTTAAATGATTGAATTTCAATGATGAAATAATAATACCTATGACTTTCAAATCCTCCACACCTTCCAGCACTGTGCCCATACTTACCTCAATTTCTTTTTGTACCTAAACAGAGGAATGTTTCCCAGTTATTACGCCGGTGGTCTTATTGTATTCGTATTCTTTGTGCCCATTGTTTGGTCTCCTCAAAGTATCTGTCGAATCTGCACCGTCTTTCAAAAGACCTTTCTTGTCACTGAAAATTTCCATAGCTTCTGTACAATTGAAAGCCTTTTGAACATCGCGATTTCGAGTATTTAGGTCGGTTGGCCTTCCGTTTGCTTTCACTTTGAGACTGAGACTAATTTTAGACTGAATGATGCCTTTGTTCGTAATGCAGTAACTGCGCTGTGGTTACTTATTTTAGTGTATGGGGCAAATTACGTTAAGCGGACAGGGTTTGAGTTTTCTGCAATTTTTTATTATTTTCAACTTCGTTATTTAAAGGTTACAAGGCGAGGGAAACACACTTTTTACGACTTTGGAAGCGAACATCTCCTTGACTTAACCTTTTAAAATGGAATCACCACAAATTTGTTCCCGAGTATCACGTACAGCTAATTGGGAAGCACCACAAATTTATGGTCAAATACAGATAATTGAAACGAACGTTGAACTGATGCTTTCTCCCTCTAACTACATAGAATTTGTATTAGATTAAAAGAAGCTATATAATTCTCTTGGTTTTCGCGTGGCAATTTTGATAGCAGCTGGTAGCTTTAGGCAAAAATAATATTGACTTTGTACCCTCAAAAAAACGAAAACGTAGCTAGAAAACAATATCGATATGATTTCTAAGGGATCTACCTAAGAATAACACACATGCCAATACTCAATTTTTTTTATTCGTTCCTCTATCTATAGGTATTAATACTATAAAGAGAAAAGAATTATATTTTTGTACGTTTTAACGAATTAGCCGACCGATTTCAAAATTTCTTTCGGAATTTGAATGCTACGTAAAAATTAGGGATCCATACTAAAACTTCAATAATGCAACCCACCAATCTAAACAAAATGTTTGGAGCTGGAATCGGGTTCTACGGTTTTGATGAAATTGTGTGTTTGAGTGGGTCCCGTTGTGGTTTAGATTCACAATTATACCCAGTGGCACTGGACACAGGTTGTATTTTTTCAGGGCCGGACCATGTCTGCCAGGACCGCTAGTTACATGTAAAGTGGACACTCCAAATTATTTTTAAATGATTTTACTACACTATTATACAGTGGCATATTGAATACAATTCCTATCAAACTTCACCCATATAAGCATTTTTAGTTGTTGACAGAAATGAATGCACCAATCGATAAACGTATGGACGATATGACGATTTTATAACTGTAAAGTTTGTGTCAAAATGGCTATAAAACTCTAAAAAATAGGACAACTAACACCAATACTTATGTGAGAATGCGTGAAATGCCAGGAATGAAAGTGAAGCATGTTATTACCGAATGTTCAGTTTTTCATCATTCTTCTTCTTATTCTTTTTTAGGAAACAACTTGCTAAAATGCCTTGTTTCCTCCAAAATAAAAACAGCAGATCCAACAACACAAGACAAATAAACACTACTGCTATAGCTATTCCTATAATTGCTCCCGCAGACAAGACAGGTTGTAGAATTTGCAATTCTGAAATAAAGAATGTGGATAATTAGATAGCACTTATTTCTAATGAAAAGAGACAAATACATAAATATTGTATAATTCATATATTATTAAGTAAAATAATAGAGCAGTCTATTCTGCTACAAAATATCTTTCATGCAACCTAATAAAAGGAATTTATTCTCTCGATGTATTTGGCAATCTGTTACTGAAATATTATAAAACACATAATTTTATAATGTAATATAATCACATAGTGTAGTCATAATAACCACCAGCTGAATTTTCTCAATAAAAATTGTAATGTAAATAAAATAATGTATTAATAATAATTTGTAACGTAATGTGTACGCCAAACAAGCAAAACATCTGCCGATCTTTGTAAAAACGTTGTTATTGATCGATTTGATTAATTAATTAATCTTAAACGAACTTAAGTTTCAAGTTATAATATTTACTTTAGTTTATAATCTTACCGATAAATTGTAAAGGAATGAATAATACCAATTTTACAATCAGACTTTTTAAAGTATATTTTTATAACTATAACTTATTTTTTCTTATATGATTTTCTTTTGAATAATTTTTTATTAAATTTGTATCTTTAAAAAGTTAACGTAAAGCTTTTCTACTGTAAAATCTTACTTTAGATGTGGCTTAAGTTGTCATTACATTTAAACATTTAATAGAGTAATTTATTGCTAAATCCCATTAGTAATGTACAAAAATTATTTAAGGAAATCAATGGATACTTTTTACGACTTTGAAAAATAGAACGATGTATAGTTTTGATAAATTTAATTCTTTCGGTTCAAAAGGATCAATAATTTGGAATTTTTTTAAACCATGATAATTAAAAACAAGAAAGAAAGAAAACCAGGAAATAGCGATTATACCTGGCACCGTCAGAGTTATGGTTGCTGCAGTAGAATTCCCTTCAGTGTTATGTGCAACTAATTCAAAATGGTAAGAGATGTTGGGTTGTAGTCTGCTTAAATCCAATTTTGTTGTTGGTTCAAGACGTTCTTCTACACACGCTGATAAATTTTCTATTTCATTTTCTATATTTTCATTAGACTGAAACGTAGTGAATGTAAATAATACAAAACAAATAAGATTTAATAAACATAATATATGCCGTTCTAGCTTATGGCCGGTTGCTGCATTTTACTACATTTGCATTACAATCAGGTGAGTTGTGATATTAGTTGTGTGGAGCTCATGTTAATATTTAACCGATAGTAAGACAAATGAGACGGTCGGTACGATATAGGAACCGGATATAAGTGGTTAACGCACTCGCGTCTCAAACTCAAAGGACGTAGGTTAAACTTGACAATGGGTTTGTTTCTAAAGGGTTTGCTTGGGTTCTCTTTATTTTTTCCCTTCAGCGTCAGCACTTGGTACTTGGAGCAATACTTGATATATTATTACATATTTACGTCAGAAAAATTACTTAAGCGATTAATGTTCCCCGGCCAGGATTGGAACCCACATTGGGACTTGATTTTTGTTTTATTATCCCTAAGGCTTAGCCACAACATGGCTATTTCGCTTTAATAATTAACAGTCAACATACATTTAAAATAGGTGGCGTGTGCCATAAAGATATTTATATTTTTTTGGCAGAGTATCATAAGGGCTCTGCCAAAATGCTGTTCCACCAGTCTGTCAAATAAATTTATACCACTTTTAAGGCTGGAGGTATTGGGACTGGATGTGGCTGCCTTAGCTACTAAGCTACCACAATTAGATGTGTAAATACATCTTATTTAAGAGAGCATTTACAAATAAAATTTCGATATAAATATTTATATTAAAACGTTTCATTCCGCTGTAAAGAAATATTTATGCAATTCATTGCATTTCATTCTCGAAATAATGCGCTAATATTTTTACAGTTCGTTGCCTAGTTAGGAATTCAGCATCGAAAGGAAATTGCGGCAGCCGAGGGAAAAATGTAAATTGTTACTGAACACAAAACTGCCAGTGGACGTTGGTAGATGTCGTGAATATTTAGATATTTTAAAATCTGAACAATGGCATATTTGAAAAATGTTTTTAGTACAAGTGCATACTTATATATACAGGCGAAATTTGTTTATATCTTTCTTAGTTATTACAGCTTTTTGGCTGACCGCTTTTGAAAACAATGGCGAATTGATCGTTCTAAGTACGTTAGTACGTTGCGGTTTTCCGGCACCAACTCTATCATGCACTGTTGTCAAGCACTTGTTTTGTAAGTCTCCTTTCATCCATTCTATCTATATTTCTGAACCACATCAACATTCCTTTCTCAGCTCTTGTTATTACATCCAGGCATATACAATGACATTCAAAAAATACCATCTACTTTCATTCATAAATTAATTCAATTGATATAATCTTCAATGTATATATCGACCAGTTGCAGTTATTACCGGACAATAGCGGATTGAATAATAATCAATGGGCTCTCCATTACTCTCGGGTGCTCTCCATTGAAGCTCTATGTTGCCGTTTGGCGATGTTTTGATATAATCGTCTGCCCAAAGTGGTGGTTCAGGTGCTGATCTGTAATATTTCATTGTTCTTGTTACAAAACACACGTAATAGTTACAAAAAGTTTCAAATACAAATATCATAAAAGATAATCCCAGGTATTATTCGATACAATTATGATTTTCGTAGCACCATAGACTATGTCATGTATAAAAAAAGGAACTTTTGAATTTATGTTACAATAAATTATGTACCAAAAGAACACAGAAAGCGTGCTTAAACCGACTTGTAGCATTGTCAAACTCGTTGAGTAATTCAATGTGTTCCCCACATTGAATTACTGTTTTAACCCCAACGACACAAATGTACTCTTTCTTCCTAAGATTTTATATTCTTTTAACTTCTTTGCTTAAACTATTGAGGCAAATATTAATAGTACTAATGTAAACCACAAACCATACTCAAGGTATCGTCGTCATCTATATAAAGAACCGATCTTTTTCCAACGTCGTGCGTTGGATCATTTCTGTTCCAGATCTAATACGCTACGTATGAAAGGTCTCATCCTTCTCTAAATAATAACATAATAATCATATTATGTACTCATAAACGTGTTATTTCTGCCTATATGATGTTGTTATCATGTTCTGCTTTCATTTAACCATTTTTTATTAAAATATGGGTTTATTAAATATTATAGATAGTTAGAACAAATGTCAACTATAGAAAGATGTTGTATTAAAATTAATAAAACTTGACTTACTTTTCAAGTGTTTTAAATTCAGTATAATTACTCCAAACTCCTGGACCAACGGCATTGATTGCAGCAAATTTAATCGAATAAGTCGTATTAGGTTTCAGAGAAGTTATTTTGTAAGGTCTATCAATTGCCCAAGATCTTTTTGGATAAACACTTACGATTTTATAATTCTCTAAAGAATCGTATTCAGCTTCGAATCCGGTCACTGGAGGACCCTCGAAATTAATAGGACCTTCGATTGAAAAAGTAGCTGATGTTGCTGATATTTCTCTTAAACTAACCTGTAAAATATGTAATGTATCAAAACACGATAATCGTCTATCGTGCGACGTCGAGTTTCCGAGCTGCAGTTCAATTTAGTATGTTATGCAACCTCTTATGATGAGCTTATAATATTTTGTACAAAGTGATTTTATGTAAACTACATGAATACTGGAAAAAACATTTTTTTTCGGTTTGGTAACTAACATTTTAATATTTATTTGTAGAGGTAATATGTTAAGTACCACGTTCTGTGTCATAAAAATCTAATTAATTTACAATTTCCGAATTTAAAATTGTTTATTTTTTACATTTAGAACTGTAATTTTCGTTAGTACAGGATTTATACAAGCAAGGATGCACGTAGAATTTTGAGAAGTGTTGTTATATTTGAATTCAAAGCAAAGAATTCTAATCTAAAGTACATTTAATTTAAAGTTATGATACTCGCACAGTAATTAGGCATTCTTGAGAGCTACTATAACATGTTCCTGTGATTAAAGTCGGAGTGAGAATGATATATCGTCAGTATCACAATTGCCCGCAAATATCTATTATAGCACTATAATAACAGGTGGCGTTACTAGGAACAAATGTTATTAACAATATTTGAAACTATACTTTTTATACTCTACCAAGAATTTCCTTTAAATTATTAGTAAATCTTCATATACCTATGTCTAATCTTATGATGTAATCAGCATCCAGAGAAGTGTAAATTATTACCCTTTTTTAAAGAAAAAAATAAATCAAAGGAATTTGATCTCTTTGATTTACAAACATTTCACACTTGTTTCATTAAAATGGATTACCAAATTATAAAACTTACATTAAGAATTGCAGGCGGCGCAAAAGCTTGTTTAATTTTAATTATTTTAGTGGCGTTACCGTATACATTCTTAACATCACACTCAAATATTCCATAAGGAAAATCCTGGTCAATAGTTACGGCCAAGTAATTTTTAGTACTATTGGATAATTGGTCTATTAAACTTTTTCCAGCAAACAATTGTTTTCCTTGCGGTGAACCCTTATACCTGAAAGTAATAAAATGACCTTGGTTATTTTAGACAAATAATATTTCTAGTCTTAGTCTATTTTATGATGTGCATAAAACACACATAAATAGTTTAATAGTTTTAACGTTTCTTTTTTTTTTAAACATTCTATGACACTTTTTTCATTTAATAAGTAATTCAAATATCAAATACGGGAAAGTATACCCTATACTTGATGGAAGCAGATTGATATATACCTTAGGTATACTAAAATGAGTTTAGAACAAAATAATTAGTTTGCAATCAAAATAAAATAAATAATAGATTTACCTCCACGTACGTAGTGATTTTGGGTTGCTATCATGTTCGCAACTAATAGAGATTGTCTTATCAATCCATCCCCATATTTCTTCCTCAAGTGTTTCAAAATATGGCTTATATAGAACCGTTAAATACATGGATTTTGTATCAAATGCAACTAAAAAAAGCAATAATTCATATTCAAAATATATACATATTTATTTATTTAGAAGATTATATTTACAAAGAACACTTTAACACAGGTATTGTTGGTTACCGGTCGTTTTTTTCGCATTCAATACGGTCCTCTAAAAGTCACTAGTCGTATAATTTCTTTATCAAGGCTTCTCATACAAACTTTACTCGCAAATCCTCAAAATGATTTTAAGACTTGGTCTCAGACATTATCTTACGAATCTATTAGTTTTATGGACTCTAATGTGATGTGGATTTCACTGTTTTTTTAGTATAAATCCAACAAGTGTGGAAAGATCCCAAAACAATACAAGAGCTGCAACAATTTCGTAGGAGTAGATGTTTACAAGTCTACGCCCTACGAAGGGATTCCCTAGAGATGTTTAATATCCTCTGTTTTAGTTATTGGCTACAAAATCATCAAATAAAATTGGAAGTTCATGCAAAATGAAGGATTCTATAGAGATGACAAATTTCGACGGTTTTCTTTAATTGGCTATGGATCTGAAAAGAACACTTATTCGGAAATAGCCCATAACTCCAAAATTATTCAACAAATCTTGTTTTAAAAAAACTGAAATACGCTAGCAGACAGACCGCCGGACATGACGATATATAAGGATCCCTTTCTGTCTATGGAACCTTAAAACACTATGTTATCAATAAAACAATATTAATATAAGGTTAACTTACTTTCATTAGAAGCGTTGCAAACATAAACTCCTGCGTGACTTCTTTCGATTTTCAATAAAGAGTTATTTGGGATTTCTTGTAAATCCCTGCAAAAATAATTTAAGGGTCACGATTTCTTAAATGATAAGTAAGATTTTTACTGTTTTCATTAAGTTTAGTACTTAAGAGAGATAATTTTTAAATTATTAAATAAAATTAATATTATTTATTAATAATATTATCATAGGTTATTATTGGACTTACCCATTATTTTTGTCACTACTACTTTCAAAAATAATTGAAATATTCGGTTTAGGTTTACCACTTGCGTTACAAGTTATTATCACTGAGGCTCCTTCAACTGCTGTTATGTCTAAAAAACCTGTAACTATTGGAGGCGCCAACACCTATTAATTAATTAAAAATTTCAATACCTATAATATTTATGATCTAGAAATATTAAATTTGTAAATTATTTCACTGTAGTCCATTGATTAATTAAATACACTACCTCTATTATTATTTCCTTTGAATTGTTTCCAACGAGATTAAAAGCAAAACATTCATAGCAGCCTGCATCATTAACTTGCATTTCTGAGAAAACTATTCTATTTCCTTCTTGAATCCAAGTTACGTTTTGATTTTCATCAGGTTCCTATAATTTACGTAAAAAAATATCATATGTACGAGTAGTTCTTAAACTAGTTATTTGAAAGTAAATTTGGTACCAACCATTGCGGAATTTTTACTAAATTTATATTCCGGTTCTGGCACACCATCCGCTTTGCATTCGACTATTATTTTTTCACCTACTGTTACTATTTTGCCTGGAATAGCTTCTAAATTCGTTATAACTGGTACTGTCAGTACCTGTAAATGTAAAAAAGGTCTTATAACACAATTTATTTCATTATTAAACTGTATTAATGGTCATTTACCTCAACTTTTATGTACTTGTCGATTTCTTCGCTAGTCTCCTCGGTAAGAACATTACATCTATATGTTCCTGCATCTTCTTTGACAACATTATTTATTATGAGACCTCCCAGAACTACTTTATATTTGTCAGTATAACTTGAAACCTGTATAATCAATTATTAATTGTTGCAACATAAATTCAAATTTCACTTAGAGTTCAAAACATGTATTGTTTAAAAATCAGCAAACAGTAAAAAACACATTAAACTAAACAACAAATAAAAACATTAAGTTTTTTTATTAGTATTTTCATTAAATAATAGTATTTTATGCAATATTAATTGCGAAATATTTAATGTAATGTTTGAATATTCAATTTGAAAGGTACATAAAACAAAGTAAATGAAAATATTAACAAATGGTTTTTACAATGGAGCTTTTTATTAGTTATCTACGTTATAGTTTACCTCAGTTTCATCTTTATACCATCCAATCATAGGCGTAGAATCTGAGCGCACCTCACAAATGACTTTTGATTCTGCGCCTTCCAAAATATATTGAATATCACTCGTATTGAAAAAAGTTAAAGGATCTGTAAGACGATCATAAAATTAGACATATGTTCTTTTACTATGTTTATCGATTTAAGGAAGTAAAATTTTATACTAACCATAAACATGCAAGTTGTGTGTATGAACATATTCTTTGCCATCATGCTGTGTTACGCATTTGTATGTACCAGCCATTGACTTAGTTACAATCGGTATGTGTAGATTTGCACTCTCAGATAATCGTTCGATATATATTACGTTTGATTCTATACCTGGTCTTGTAAAAAGAATTATTTTCGTTAGGAGTTGAATCAAAATGAAGTTACCTTCCATCAATTGCTTTTAGACATGTAACATACCCTTCTTCTATTATTTTGTTATCCTTATCAAGCCATTTTATAGTCTGTACACCGTCGTGATAATCTGTGCATTCACATTCTACGTAGAAACTGCTGCCCGTTTTTACACTGGAGTTTTGATATTCATCACTCTGAAAGCATCCGCTACTTTCTGAAACAAGTCATAATTTTGTAAATAGCAACGAAATATAAGAATGGTTAATGACTTTGATGACAGAAGAAAAGCAATTTATTTCAGATACGCGTAAGGAATACTGTGTTAATAATATGTGTGCTAAATTTTTTTATAAATATTCTCGGTATACTTTTAAATACCTTATTTTTTTAAAGATAGCACAGAGTATGTAAAATCTAACTTCTATTATAAACAATTTAAATATTTTTTTCATGAGATGGGTAAAGTAATCAACTATTTTTTTAAACTCCAATATTATATATAATTATGTTTTAAAGTTTTCTTTTATACAAAATAGATAGTTTATTTTTAGTATTTAATGAAATTTAATCTTGTGTATATAATTTATATTTAAATAAATAATTTTATATGCATAAATTATTTTTTGAAGTCGTATCTTAGAAATCCTTTGTTTGGACATCTAATCGTACCCTTACCTATAAATGACCGTATTTACGACTATCAGACACTTTTTACTTTAAAAAATAGAACAGTTACCCCAAGATTCGGAATCTATGTTTACGCAAAATGAAGTGACCTCTAAAGTCCCTATTGAAAATGAAAATAATGAACCGGTTAATCGTAGGTAACGTATCCTATTTAACTTTTCCAAGTTACTTATCAGCATAGATCGCCATCGCTCCTCACGCACATAATGTAATATTAAACTTCTTCGAGATCGTTTACTGCTAACTCGAATTTGCTACTTGATGAAACTAATCATAACGTGACTTGCTTATTTAGGGAATGGCCGATGCTAAAGCACGAGCAAAATTGACTTGTGAAAAAGACTTTCCGGTAAATAGTTTTTGTTTTCTAAAATAACATAGCTAATATAGTTGTGTAAATAAACAAATATGTTCTATAAATCTATTGTACTTGCTATGTTTTCGTTCCATGTTTCTGAAAAGTTTAATGAAGACGAAAAAGGATTACATTCCAGTAAAAAACTTAATCATGAAAAGCTTAATGCCATAGGCTTTTGTCATCCGATTTTTGAGTTTTAAAAGTATTTCAAACATATTAAGCCAAAGTGTGCCTTAATTTAAGAATAAGTTATTAACCTTCTAAGTTGTTCCCTCATTCCTGAGGAGCATGACTTTGATGGCAGTGAATAATCGCTCTCTTCCACCGAGATCGGTTTTGAGCACGATGGATGACCGAGTTTATTGAAATGTCCAAGTGGTCAACAATCTAGTCAATCCATCCATTTGGAGATCAAATTTTTTACTGAAGTGTTCTAAAAATACAGGTTTCATAAAGATGAGAACTGCATAAATGTGAGTAAAGGAACTTTTAATTATTTTTTTACTGATGTTGTTATTTTTAATTTACTTTTTAGATACAAGATGCAATCAGAATTGTCAGATGCTTATGGCGAAAAAAAATAGGTAGGTAATTCTTTTTTGCGGTTATTAAGCGTGTTTTTTTTAAAAATTTCATGTTTCAGTCATTCAAAATATGTGTAAACCTGTTAAGCGAGAAGATTTTTTAAATATCTACCACTATTTTTTTGCAGAATTGTGATTTTTTGCTGATTAGTAATATTTTTTTTTGTAATAAAATGTGTGATATTTTTTATCCCGAGAATTTTCCTGGACGCGGTTTGTGGTTCTTCGGGTGCATAAGACACAGTTTTCACTAAAGCGATAGCTTACATTATTTTAAAATGCTACGGTACTTTGTGTCCCGGGTATCCCGGGGTAATTTCAATTCAAGCGCGGATGAAGTCGCGGGCATATTCTAGTTGTAAATAAAATTGTGAATTTCTTACGTTATGTAGAGGTAGGGAATCAACAAACATTCATAGTAAATATTACATTATATGTACATAGCTATTAAACTGTGGTAAGCATAAGCCCTTATCCATAAAAAATATATTTAAAAACCAATATCTTTTATTTTATCATCATTCATTTCATTTTTGAATTTATTTTGGGTAGAAACGAATATATTTCCGGAAGGAAATTGGAAAACAAATTCTTTTTTCTTTGCCATAGTATCGGCGGAAATCCCAACGGGAGCGTAATCAGATAAAATTGACTGAGTGGCCGAAAATTGCGTCGGACCGATGTCTCCTACAAGTAATCAATAGAAGGCTTACAACAGATAATGGGGGATGCGGTAGAATGGCCCCTAATTTCTGTTACTAAAATTATTTATCTTGCCGCAACGTGTTATAATACTTCTTCCGTATTTGTGCGTTATTTTAGATTGTATCGCTATTTATTTGTACAAGAAATTAAGGATCGTGTGAGTATAGTTTGGAGATTATATGACGACGACAGTGATCTAAAGGTCTACGTTACTACATAATTAGAAGTCTGCGCCTCATTTGAGTGGAGTTCATTGAGGCGTTGTTGAGTTTCAACTCGTAGGGTAATCATTGATACTATTGTTACAACCTAGGCGCCGACAAAGACAAATTCCACGTACAGATTTGTAGAAGCACATTTATTACCCGTCGGCATTTGAACTAATTGTAATTGAGAAAGACGGCAGTTCAGCGACAACTACGATCAAGGCGTGACGGGTGTACAATTGGGAACCATAGTAACGGACTTTGCGCGTTTTATTGAATTACGACCTTCTGCATTACGTTTGGATTTGTTATATTTGATTATATTTGTAGCTGTGTTATACGTGTTTGTGTAATTCTAATAAACTCTATAGTTCCAACGGCATTTTACTTCGAGTCCCGCTAAATTCGTAACACTATCTTACTTTTCATTCACTTGACTTACCACTGGTAGAACCTTAACATTACTTGTATACTTATGTCAAATTGTAACCAGTAGTAAGGTAAATGGACGTTAGTAAGAGATAGGAACAGTTAACCTACATAGTTACTCATATTGGCCGACATGGGGCTCTCAGTGGCCTTCGCGAGCTTCACGTGTGCTGCATCAGTGCTTGGTTGGCTTGTTTGAGGGCAGGTCGATCTAGTTCACTGGAACATAGAGCTCTTGGGTTTGACAGCTGTTATTTACTGAGTAATTTAAAACGTAATTTGTTCTACGTGAGATTACATGATATCGGTGCTTGTCTGTCGATTTATTTTTGCTTAGCTCTGCCCACTTCTTCTGCCTGACGGGATTTATGCTTTCTGTTCGTATTTTCGGAATGTTGCGTGGTATCGAAATAAAATATACATGATATTTTTAGGTCAGTTTTTAATTGATGTATACTTTTTTATTGAAATCTAACGAGCCTCTCCTGAAGCTATTTAAGACCACATTTCAGATAGAATGGCCGAAAAAATGTCCGCAAGCGATAATTTAGTTAAGCATGGTATAAACAGCAATTTTTCCGTAGACAGATAATGGTTTTTCATTTAAATTTTGGCATTTTTTGGGTCTATGATTTCCCAAAATCTATAAATATGCATTATACATTACTATAAAAGTCTATTAACGTTTATTTTAATCAGTCCATTATCATAAGTAGTTTATAATGTAAATTCATAAAGCTTAGATTGGTCTCCAGTGAAGCCATCAAATTTTATAATTTTGAAGATAGTAATAATAATGTTTTATTAATTTTCCCATGTTGGCTCTGTCTTCTATGGCTTTTTTTGGGGCCTATGCAGGGAGTGGCGAGTCACTGTCTGCCCATTTTTCCATGTTCCCTGAACATTGCGACGGGCAGACGCCATAGTCCCATATTCCCAGATCCCTAGTACCACTAGCAGTTCACCCCAATAGCCCGGTACTTTTTATCCTCATTCCCCACAATAGTCCTACACTGGCCGGGGCTTGTATTTGGGTGCATTACTATATGATGTAGACAGGGATAATCGCCGGTCAGTGTCACGCCACATTTACATTAATTTTGTCAAAGGCCCTCTACGTGTTAACCTTCCCATAAACCAACGCAAGCCTTCCAAATGTCCGGGCCATTTTTATAGCTCGGAGTCTCTAAAGACATGCATTAATGTTTTATTAAGACCAAATATACATACATAGTATTACATCAATTCACAGACTCGAAAAAACTCATTTTTCATCTTAATGAAAAGTTCATAAGGTTAACTAACACCTAAACTAAATCTAGCCTGTATTTTAGGTGTTAGTCCCTTTCAATGTCTAAAAAATAATTATCTGCTTAACGTGTATACGCTTAATACATGTATGATATATAAGAGACTTAGCTTTTGTAAGTAGCATGTTAATTAGTATTTACTGCTTAACAATTTAAATTAACATCAGAAATAGATTTTCAATTTCGCCATAATTTTTTATTTTCTATTAGAGTTCTATCTTTGACTACTACTATTACTAAATGTCTTAAGTGCCTTTAAGAGAACTACATTCATACGCTTGTAAACTTACATCCTATTGGTAAAAGTCTGTTTGCACAACGACTATTAGTGCAATTCACAAACGTAACTTGCGAGATATATTGCAATGTACACTGTATCATTGAATAGTTTCCACTCTACATACGCATGAACGATAAAATTCAAAGAAACCCCTTATCATTGACCCAAATCACATGTCTGGCTATTGTAAAGTACTGCGAAAATTGTACTCGCAGCATTGGTTCGGATTGCTGAACCATAGATACCTTACATACACTTTAACCAAGTTAAGCCCGAGTTGAGTTTAACGCATGCTAATAGGTCATGTTGTAATTTAAATTGACAAACGTGGTATTTTTTTAAAATATTATGATGATTTATTTGCTTATGGGTGAAAATTGCAAACCTTTGAAAATAAAAACTTATGTATATCTCAGTAATTAAACTCTTGTTCTCTTTTAGTATTTTCGTATATAGATAGGCAAGTGCAGCAATATATCAAATTTTCTTTAAAAGTAACCTTACACTTTTTTGTAGAATTCTAATTAATTTGGAAAATCTCTTTAGATTCTTGGTGATATGACACAAAAATAAGACAAATATTAATGTAATGTAAAAAATGTAATTAAAATGTTATCGAGATTTTATATTCACTTGTTTTGAGTTTATTAAAATTAAGGTTATCATAAAAACAAACATTGATTGGGAAATGTTTTCAACAGGTACCTACGACGTTTATTGCATCGCCGATTTGTGTTATTACACCATGCCGTCGCTGATCAATAAAAAACTAGCTATCAAAGTTTTAGAATACCGGCGAGTTGGACAATCTTTAAAGCATCTATTCAGAGACTAAACTTGCAACATACACTAGAGATAATTATTTAGTCCAGATTATTTACGTCACATTTATTTTGTGAAAAATTCGACATTTCAAATACTCGTTGAACTGTTCATTTTAATAAGGACTGAATCCAATTGTTCAAATGACGAATAACACGGTTTAAAATATTGAATTAAAGGAATGCAAGGACGAAACAATTAGGAGTTTTGTTGACATGGCATGAGATACAATAGGGAACTGGCTTTATTGTTCGATGTGCTTTATAATCTGCACATTACAATTGAGGAAGATGTTATTTAAATAAAATAATTCCGTTCACAATAGTGCACACGCCTGGTAGTTCACAAACCATGAAAGGTTTCGTGAACTGCCAGGTGACAGATGTCTACAGTTTTCGTCAAATCGTTCGGAACATCATAAATAATCATTTGATCGAAAATAATTGTCAAGTGACGTTTCATCCGCCAATGTATTAATATATATTTTGGCGCATTTAAACACTGTAAGTGGTCGCCCGTGGCCAAAATTCGACCATAATAATTTGTTGTCAAAGACTATAATTCTATAAACACAGATTTTGCCAAGGCTACACTATTAATTTGACTTGAACAATAAACAAAAGAGTCGTGTGTGTGTCAAATAGTAAGTGTAATGTTTTTTTTATTGGTTTAATTTATTTTTTATGCATAATTTTTAAAAAATATTAGCATTCGCCGCTTCTTCTGTATATAAACTATAAGTGTGCGAAATTTCATATTCCTCCGTTTGCGCAATTTTCGTAATAATGGGTACAAAGTTTTTCACGTATTAATTAAACATTTTGATCAATATATGAAAGTGATGCTACGTAAATACAGATAATAGATATCGGTGCTAGAGCTGCCGATAGACTTGGGTATCTGTCTTTATCATCAAAAATGTCCAATCGCATAAACGTGTAAATAAGATATTTAGTCTGGTGTGCACGACATTTAATCAATAGTTAAAATGAAATAATCGCTACAAATATATGGCTAAATATTGATAATTTATTTTAATCACCGGTTAAATGTCGGTGCACACCAGCCTTAATAATTATAAGGATATTTCTGTGCACATCACGTAAACGATAAGGTTTATATGTATATACATGTGTATAGTCGTAAATTAAATAAAGAACAATTAAGTAAGTAATTTTTTTTTTTTTTTATTATTTATTTGGACAAAAAAACAGTATTGTACAGAATTTACAACTTATTATGAAACATATACATAAATATTTTAACTTGATACAATACCAACATCATTTGCCACATATTAAGTAATTTAAATTATATTTAACTACCGTAAAATACTCTAAACATAAAAATAAAAAGTAAGAAAAAGAAAGACAGGAAAAAGAAGAAGAAAGGAAAACCTCACCAGAACGCAGAGCCGGAACCAAGATCACACCGAATGCCTGCAACCAGCCGCAAGGAGTACACCTATTACCAGAAACGTATTACAGAAGTAATACGTTGAGAGTACAAGAACTGGTCTTATTTTGTTCTTCCCTCACGGAGATTGAGCTATGGGTGCCAGTGGTGCGTCACCCTGTCCAACGGGTAGCTATCATCGAAGCACCACACAACCTATTTCAACGCCCACACTACTTGTTTTTGGAAGTATTTATGAAGTCCTATATGTTTGTTTACAATTTTTCACTCGTTGGTCCAAAAGTTAGTGAGAATCACAATTTAAACGGATTTGTAATTTAATTATCTTCCCAAATATTGAACTTATTAAAAAAAGTTACTAAAATTTACCGTCTTAAAACATTTTGAAGAAAGAACAAACAAATGTACAAATTTATAACCAAAGATCCTTTCTAAAAGACTGACAAACCCTAAATTTGATTTCTGTGGATATCTCTCAGTAGCCAGTGTGCTGTATTTCAGCAATAAAAACCATTTCAATTTACATAATGCAGTTAGAAATTTATTAGCATTAATGTTGTTAAAAGGATTCGCAGATTCATTTCCCTTATAAAAAGTACACATTGCAATTTATAGTGAAACTAAAATAGGTAAATAGAAAACAACTTTCTTCCCCTAACTTTTACCGAGGTTCGTTAGTGAGAAAGCATTGGAAACGACTCAGACCTTTACGATTTAATGTTATTTCTCCCAAGTGTGGAAATTAGCACATGGAAAACACTATTGGGGCGAGGGCCTTTCGTTTTTATTTTTTTATTACTCAAAACGAGAATGTAGCTCGATTAAATTGGCTCGTTCCGTACTACTTACGAGCATTAGATTGACAATTGTTTCAACTAGATGGCGTTGTAGGTTGCGTAAAGTTTTTAGAGTGTAGAAAATAAATAAATATGTTTATCGAGTATTTTGAGTCAATTTCAAAGTATGCCTGGCAGACTACAAATATAATGTAACATATTATGGGCTGAAGTACAACAGTCTTACTTATATTGAGTTAGAGTGAGTTAGTTTGTTGGCTTCTTTAAGGTTCTAAGTTAGTTCTAAGTCTATATGAATAAGACCTATTTTGTGATTTTTCAAAATTGGTCTTTAAAGAACACTGTGATTAGTAAAATTTCCAAAATTGTATAGATAATAAGATTTGACAAAAAAAACAAATAAGTAAATAAATACGCCAACAGTGTATTTACTTTATGAAAAAGAAAGAAAATATCATACACAAAAATATTCAAATACTCTCTGCCTTGTATCAGAGGAGGTGATGAAAAAACAAATGAATATGACCGTCATATTTGTAATTTAACTTCAACGGTGTGGTCAATAAGAAAAGCAACTTTTCTTTTTTAATATGACCGACTATCTACATTTTGTGTATTTATTGTACCTATTAATCAAGTATTCATGCAAATTCTAACTTTAACAAATTCAAATTTTAACTTGCTCAAACAAGCAGGCACCAAGCAAAAGCTGTATATGGATACAGCTGATATGGATTACTCTTAATGAAATTGTTAGTCTTTGATTGACCTTGAACATCAAAAATCTTGTTACATCGCGGAAAATATCTTACTAAACAGTTACTCTTCTGCTATGTAACTGAACGCTATTTAACGGCACTAGTTCGTTTTAATACAGAAAACTATCACTCTTCAAGCTTGCATCAAATATCCTTAACCTAATTTAAAATACTTATTTGTATAAAAACCTTCAGCAGTGTCGCAACACTTTTTCTCGAACATCGTTCAGATGTAATACAATATGAGTAAGATATAAGAAATAAGTAATCGAAGCACAGCGACTATTTTCACAAGAACTTATTTCTTAGAGATGTACCGGAGTGTTATTAAAGTGACACGAACTATTACTGTTACTAAAGTGTCGGTCGCCGCCTGTTCAATTAAGCCCTATTACGTTCTTACAACGTCTGCTACATAAAAGTTGTTCTTTGTTAGTTTCCAGTCTGTTTGTATTGGGAAAATCCATTAAATGTACCTGTTCTATTTCGAGAGAACACTAAAAATGAGAAACTGAGTACTATATATGTGTTTATTCGATAGTAAGCTCTACTTAATTTGTTAGGTATCATTAATAAAACAGCCTGAGTGGATTGTCATTCTATCTATACCTATATACTAGTAAAAAAACCATGAGATTGAAAGATGCACTATAGTTTCTACTGAAGATTATTTTTCTCGTTGTTGATTGCAACTCAGCAACCGAGAATGTGTCTATATTTTAAAATATTACAAAAGTATGAGCAGCAAGGAGGCCGTCGTTAACTAATCTGTAGGACGTTATTGATTATGCCGGATTGCAGATAAGGAGAAAGAATATACCTGCGGCCGGGCGGCCCGTCGTAAGAGGCAACCATATAACCCACAGCCAGGTGATAGGGCGTTTGCCCGTCTGGATGGCTACCACCCCTAGTTTAGGGTATGGTACCATAACAACCTTAACTTGTGTTCGAGCAACAGTGGTTCCAGTCCCACTTTTGAGGCCGGCACCACATTGATAGCATTTTTGGTGTTTCAAATGTCCATTGTTGTCCACATATATTATTATGATTATAGTCAAATACGCAAACCTACGCAACGTGCTATGCGATATGGCTTTTGTCCGGCGTTAGTTTAAATGTGTATTAATCAGTGTCAATCTCAATAAAACATAAATAACTGACCTGCGTCATGGCTTTACTCTAAAATAATGGAACACAACAATACGGCGGGTGGTCTTAATTAATTAATCCACATGTTAGATGTTTACTGCATGGAAATAAATTGATGAGTAGACTAACCCAAATGTGTGCTACATTTTTATTGCATTAATAACCTTGGCTAACCTTTTTTGTTATGAAGTATATTTCTCGCTTAAAAAACCTTGGTAGCTTACTGGTTAAGGCACTCGCGTGTCCAAGTTTGAATTTTAAAAGACGTGGATTGGAAATTTAATTTATGTATGTAATATTCTGTAGTATATAAACGTAAGCGCATTTTGTACTTGAAAAACCGATAGTTTTATACTGTAATCAATGCACATAAAACAGAAGAAAGAGTCAACACTAGTTAATTAAGAATTTGCAGACGTGGTTTGAATGTAGTATAAAAGGATATATAAACGATAAAAGAATACAATAAAATAACTCACATCGAAACAAAAATGTAGTTTTACTATTACTTCAAATACGATACTACGCCGCATGTCACATGGCTTACTACTGCACAACCTACTACTGCGAGCAAAATCCCGTATATCACAGTACATATTCTTACAGTTATCATTAGAAAGAAAGAAAAACGCTTATTTGATAATCACACAACGAGACAGACATGGAATGAATTGTACGGTGATGGATAATAAGTATTAAAAAGTCTCGATGGTACCAAATAGGTGCAGTTGAATTAATTGAAATCAATATCATGAAAACTGCATAAAGAAATAACCGATGTGTGAAACCCATTAATTCGCCTTAGACAAACATGGGTTCTTTTGGTACTTTCCTCTAAAAATTGAAAGAATTGAGTTGAGCAGGGGAAGTTTATTGGCCGATAATATGACATAATTTGAAATGAGCTGTTGTAAAAATATATAAAATATATAGTTATAGCACAGTGTTCTTATGATTTCGTTATTTCCATTTGTTGTGTATATTACAGTGGTTTTTTTGGATACGTATTGGATTTTTATATTTTATGAGTTTGCTATTAAGAAGGAAGGTGTATTTTATATGACGCTATTCAATAGTGTATGGATATAGACACAACTTAAAGTGACAGGTGGTCGTCATACGTGTGACAGGAGTGTGATAGTTACACATTTTGAAAAGTGATAATGAAATATAAAGCTAGTTTTTAAATTTTAGTCAACAACCGCTAGTGAATAATATGTATATGCTTTATAAAGTTGTAAAAAGTATGCCCTCTCTAAATTTTGAATAAAAATTCTGAAACCAAAAAATCAAGACATTAGAAACTAAAAAACACTTCTAATAAGTTGAATACGATATTTAAAGTAGCTTTTGAGATGTTATTATAGTACCGTTTTGGCTGCATTGCTGTCAAGTAGCAAGAGTAATTCATGTTTTTTGCAGGTATAGAAAATTTCTGTACATCATTCGCCGTATTTTGCATTTATGTTCACATATATACATAACTTCACGCCAGGTCCCTTGCGGGGTAGGCACGAACAACAGCGCCATACAGGCTTATTCTTACACACCTCACTTGCTTCTTTGACATTCATAGCCCTTGTCATGCACGCTCGTCTGTTCTTAAGGCTCCTGACATCACCTTCTGCTAATACACGATCAATTTGATCATGGAAGGTGTGTCGTGGCCTTCCGCGACTTCTGCATCCATCCACTTTTGCATGGTATATCTGTTTAGTCATTCTTTCATCATACATTCTTTCCACATGCCCGAACCACCGGAGCATTCCTTTTCTTACCTTCACCCCGACACTCTCTTTCAGACCAACTCTCTTTCTTACTTCGGTATTACGAACGCGGTCCGCGAGCGTCACTCCGCAGATTTTGCGCAGTGCTCGCATCTCGACCGCGTTTACTCTACTTTCATGCTCTGTATTCCATACCCAACTCTCGCTTCCATACGTGCGCGTAGGTACCAGCATTGCGTTGTGTATGGCAAGCTGGGCCTTCTGGCTGAGGTTCTTAGCGCCTAGAAGTTTACTTAACGCTCCATTCACACTATTCCCCAAATTTACTCTTCTTTCTATGTCAGCGGTGTACCTTCCATCCCTGCTAAAAGCCCATCCAAGATATACAAACTCATTCACTTGTTCCAGCATAACATCATCGACCATTACCCTTGCATTCGTTCTGGTTTCTTCTCTTTCAAACACAATAACCTTTATTTTCTTCACATTCTAATGTAAGCCTCTCGCCTGACAGTCAGGTCAAAAATACATTAAAAAAAGGAATCGATGAAAAACTATTAACAAATCAATCAAGAATATATCGTTCTGAAATAAAGTAACTAATCTTTTAACTCAGACTTAAAATAGAGTAAACAGTAATAAGTAAACAGTAACACTAAATCGGAACGTGTTAGATCATAACGATTATTCCTTTGTTACATGCCTTTGTTGCAAAGAGGCCATTAAATTTACTACGTTTATCTATAAATAGTTTCTTAACAGCGTCATGTGGAGCTAATTAGGGCGTGTTTTTTTTCCAATAGTTTCCAAATATTTAATTGGCTCATTATGTATTTATGCATCAAGTATCAAGGCTTTCCAAACTTTATTAATAATAATCTACAGGTACATATTTGATGAAAATGATTTTCCAAATTGGACTGATCGTTTTAAACGAGCCGATTAAAGCCGATGTTACTTGGACGGTTTATTTATGTCTTTCAATTTTAATGAATTATTTACATTTTAAAATTAACAAAAGTGATCCATCTTTACTAAATCCCTAATAATAATATTTAATAAAATAAACTGCCAGACCTCCAAGACACTGTGAGCTTTTACTGCGTGCACCGGAACACAAACCAACTTGACTGATAATTTCTTTTATTTTCCTTCCACCCACTTTAATATTATATAAAATAATTAGAGCTAGGCATGTTTGCTGAAGAGTTTTTTGCGCCGCTTTTTCTCTTCAAGCCATAACATGTTGCGAAGCAGTGGAAAATTAGATTAGGCTCCCATAGAGTAAATAATAACCATAAACAAAATTTAAGCTAAATAATTAAAATGAACAAGTTGGCGGTAGGCTAAATAAAACTTTAACAATACTCGTTGACACTTGACATCTTTGTCTTCCGTGATCACGGCCACTGAAAAGTTGCCGAAACGTCAGAATAACCAATCTTAAATAAATTACAGAGCGCTTAAAACCGTTAAAACGTAGTTGCATTATGTATACTCGTACAAGTCGCGAAAACTTAATAAAATTTCATAGGATACATATCTGTAAAAATCATATAATCTTTATCTATAAAATTTATTTATAATTCTTTATATTGACTGAATAAGATAAGTAAATAAGATAAGTTTGAAAAACCCACACAGAGCTTTTCTGACGCAACAAATAAGAATAATAGCATAAATAACATAATTACTAGTTAGAAATTTGATTCTTTTTTGCAATCTTATCTTTTTAATCATGAACAAAAATATTTGTTTATAATAAAAATGGGAGTTTGACTTCTTAAAAGATCTATGGGAAAAGATGTTTGCTATTTATGACGGTTGGTCAGATAGAACTTTTTGTTGTAAGAGAAACGATTTATAGTCATCAAAACAATTTTCATCTATAAATTTAAATTTTATTTATTTTAAAAACAGAAGTTTTTGATCGGTAGCAGAAAAAAGGATCGATTGGTATCAATTTATCTTATGTGTGATGGACATTTTCTTGCCAACTGATTTTTTTTTTAAATCTGTGAATGGGGATCAAAATATCGCAAATAATTATGAATGGTCTCCTAAGACCATTTCCGTGTAGCTGCAATGGTTAAGGTCTTCCTAATTCTGGCCCCTTAATATTTTCTTAGCTTCTGCCCGCGGTTTCACTCAAAATATATAGAAGCTATATAGCTAGATATATAGGCTTCTATATAGGTTAGGTTAGGTTAGCTCTTACTAGGGTTTGACCCGCGGCCTAGTCGCGGTGTATACTCTAATATTTTAAACGAGCCCTGTAGTAAGCCCTGTAAGAAATTAGTATATTTTAAATGTGTCTGTGGTTTGGTCACACCATTAGTATTGTGAAAGAAGAATACTGGGAACGACAATACCTCAAGAAAAAAATAATTATTCTAAATCCATTTTTTGACATAACATCCACAAATTTAAATATACTCGTTAAGAATATTTTTTTGACATATTCGATGTGTAGACTCTCTGCCCCAGAGTGTTTAGAACAAGACTACCTGCTTCAAATCGACTCCTCGCTTCAGACCAACTACGGCTTTAGAGTCCAAATATCGAGTATTTGAGACCTTAGTAGCGCGCTGAAGCTATACCGGATACCGAATAGTCATTATTTTAGTTTCACTTGCTTCGTAAACTCCATTTCTGCCATCCGTTTTGACTTTGACTTCCAGTAACTCGGTTTCCGACATCTGTTCGCTTGATAATAAATGCTTCTAAACTGACATCTGGTTATACGACATAAAAAATCCGATTAGTAAAAATTTTCCTGTGTTTTCGAAACCAATAAACATAGTTAAATCTATTATTCCATGTTTTATAATCTATTATTCCGACGTTTCGGCCACTTTTCAGCGCTTAAAATGGTTTAAACGTAGTTTTATTATCTGTTTATTTGATAATATAAGATATATCCACATATGGTTACTAATTACTTCCGCTAAGTGATTTTAACAAATACTACCTCCATTCCTACATAAAGATACATATTATTACATGCCGATAAAGTGAATGCACACCTGGTTTATTACCTTTCCGGCATATGGACTTCTTTTGTTTACTTTGTGTTTAAAATTTGCATATAGACAATAGCCTATTGTTATTGTACTCGTTGATGGCCGCAGATGTGCAGATTACGATTTCTCGGAAACTTCAGTCCACGCGGTCCTTTGTTGTGTGTACAATACACACACACACATATATATATATAGTTTAGTATAAATTGATGCCCGAATGGGGGGGGGGTGAGACAGTCAAGCGAGGATTACGATACGAGCATGACGTACATTCGATTAGCTATATAGTAATGGACTTTGCGCGTGCTAATGAATTGTGCAGTTTGTACTGGTTGCGTCCAGTTATATTTGTTCCTGTGTTATACGTGTTTGTAAAGTTTTAATAAATTCTAAATTTAATAGAATTAATTTAACTAATTCGAGTACTGTAGCTCGTAACCATATATATATAAATGATTATTATATAACGTATCTACTGTATAGCCTTGTAATGAAAACATCAATAAGTTTCAAATACAAAACGTCACGAATACTGTATATTCTAAGCAAAACTAACTTTAAGGGTCACTAAACCATCAAGACAGAAACTTTGGTGAACTAGTTTATTGTGTAATTTGTCGGAAAGCTCTTGACATAAAGTGGTTTAACTTTAATTACCTTCCTTGTAATAATATATAGCTACTATAACTGAAATAAATTGTTTTGTATGCAGCTATGTATTATTGTTTTGTTGGTGATTTTGAAACATGGTGTATTTATTTATTTGTTTCGTTTACAGTTACTACACCATAACATTGTAGGAGACAATATAAATTCAATACTAACATAAGTGTGTAACCTATTATAAATAAACACAGCTTTGCTTGAGAGTATTTTTTTTACAAAATATAAGGTAAAATACACAAGCACGCATTTCTAGTTTAGGATTATAAAAAAGTAAATAAGTAATGTTAATTAAAAAGTATTGGATGGAAGCATATTGTGCAATATTCAGCGAACTTCGGTAGTGAGTTGGCAAGTATGCCTAAAGTGGAGCTATATTTGTTGTATAGTTTAATAATTCGTAGGAAAGTACACCTAAGAGAAACAATACCTGTAAAGTAGATAGAATTTAATTAGGTGTTCTGATTAATGTCCAGTTCCGATATTTTACTATTCGTTCATTTAACTTACTACGGGCTGAATTTTGACATTCTTGTATTGAGCTTATGTCAAATTTTGACCAATACTGGACCAAATAAACGATCGGTAAGATATAAGAACCAACCGTTTGAAGACGTGTGACCGACAGCCTTAAGGTCTAAGTATCGAATATTATCAGAGTTTTCACGAAAATTCAAACACTCTGAGGGACTCCACGTTATGGAGATGAACTTCCGGAGATGGGTATGTGGCGTGCCATGGTCTTAGCAGAGAGGATGGATCTGTACTTACTTGGTACAATTATGTCGCTTTATTTAAATCCATTAATACTTGCACCTTTGTTTAAAGTAAATTTTAACCTTTTACCTTGATGATAAACCAGAAAATATAAAATTTTAATGTATAAACTAATCATCTCTTCATAAGTATGACGGATGAAGTTAGTATCTCCAGACGCAGTTACATAATTTAGGTTAATTTGGAATAACTTACACAGAGAATATTCTGGATGTAATCCATAATGTCAGTCAAGAACAATTCTTTTACCTCATTATTCAATTGAATAAATTTAGACGGTAACCTCTTGGATCTTATTAAGAGTAAATGGTTGGTGCACTTGAGATTTGAACCTCTTAAAAACATGAATACGTATTAACATAGTCCTTGAGATATCATAAAGAAAATTAATTTCTGTAATGTTTCATTTCATTTCATACACTTTTTATCATTTTATAAATAGCTCTTTATTGTGTCATGCTTCTCTGAGGTAATAATAATGTGCCTTTTTTGATGAAGTAAAATATTGTTCGAAAAAGTGCCCAAAAAATATGTAATAGATATAAAGATTTACTCATCGGTGTGATTTATTTTGGGTGGTGGTTTTTTCATGTTCACGGTGCTGAGAACTAGCCGAGTGATATGAAATATAATATATTTTCGGTAATCTATATATTAATATGTGACGCAAAAACTTTGTAATCTTTTTACGAAAATTGCGCGGACAAAGGAGTATGAAATTTCGCACACTTATAGTTTATTATATAAAGAAAAAGCGACGAATTATATATATTTTTTAATAATGCATAAAAATATATTAAATCAATAAAAAAACATTATGCACACTACCATATATTTGACACACACGCACGTATATACATATACTCTTTTGCTTATTGTTAAAGTCGAATTAACAGTGTAACCTTGGCGAAATCTGTGATTATAAAAGTATATAGTCTTTGACATTAATTGTTATGGTCGAATTTCGAACACGGCGACCACTAGTAAATAGTAACATGCATGTACTTATCTTGATATATAAAACTGAACGTTGGTCTGTATGCCTTTTATAGAATCGTAAACTATACATGATCAAATATCATGTGATGATCTTTAGCAAAGTGGTTGTGCATGAGCCAAAGAAGGTTTCTGAGTTGGTTCACGATTGGACCCGGTAGGTGTCGGTGCTGTCGGCATATCGATTGAAGCTTTTCCGGGCAGGACGACGTCTGCCGGGATAGCTCGTACTTTAATAAATGAAATTAAGACAGAATTTTAGAATAATTACACTAAAACCGTCGTTCCAATATAATTAGTACTTATTTTTAATATTCGAAAGTTGGATTTTGCTACTTAAATCTTTTTGTTTTGTGTTTAATGTTAAACAACTGAATTGAAATTCGATTTATAGGCAACAATACTATGTTCCCTACAATGTCGAGATAACAGGTATCGCCCAATAAGCAGAAATAAAAGAAATCAACTTCCCTATTTCCAAGTTCCATTTAAAATCTTGCTTTTATTTTCATTTACAAAGTAATAGGAAATTCAGGATGTTATTAAATTGTGAGGTAGTAACCATGTACGCTGAATTCTTCAATTTCATGGTTAATTTATTAATAAATGCTAAGGTGTACGTGTTGTGTAAAACACATTGTACGTCATTTATACATAAAATATACCTGATGCAATGTAATTTGGCGAAGGTAGATATTTTGTAAATTATACTTTATAATATGTTACTATAAATATGATTTCGACATCTTTTTTTTTTTATTAAAAGTCTCCTACAGAGTTATTTTCATAGATTTAAAGATCAAAATAATAGAGAGTATTAAATTTAACTAAACATGTATACTTATCTAGAAAAAGAACAGAAATAATAGTAAGTTAAATAGACTAAAATTATTATCCAATCTATCATAACACTTTGATAGGAAAATTATTTTTATAACACGTTTTATAGGAAATTACAAATACTTAAATCTAAATAAAAACTTTACTTACTTTTGAGGTAGAAGTTTATTAGACACTTTTTCAACCATGAATGACTAAACAGCCATTTAGAAGAATTAAAAAAGACATGTGACTAAAATGTCTGTTGTAGATATTTCAACAAAGGCGTTGATAGTCATCTTTGCCATATTTTTGGAAACATACCAAAACAATATGTTTAGTCTTATTCGAGTAAAATAATTAGGAAGTTGAAGGGGCAGTGTTGCGAGATCGACAAGCGATGGAGCAAATGTGTCCTTGAAAGACCGCGTATCGGTAAACGTAGCGAAGGTCACCGTTAGGGGTTGGATGAGGAATGCGGGATAGCAGGTTATGCCGCGAAAAAACTGGGGAGGCCTACGTCTAGCAGTCGAAAATGATAAGCTGAAAAACAAGAATTATTCGATATGTAAATTATTTTCTATTAAATACTATGTTAGAGATCTATAGCCAAATGAAAAAACAGCCGGCATTTATCATACGGAACCTGAGAGGTTTTGAGCGTGGGCAAACACAAGCCCTGTTATTTATAATACATATTTTCCACGTCCTTGATGTTATTTCTCATCCCGAAATATTAATTGGACCGCAAGCCGTGCGTCCCATTTGCCGGGTACCATGACACCAATAATGGGCGTTCATAATTTTAGGCATTGGTAACGTCACATTGGGCTTAACGAGCTCAACTAGCTGGTGACCGAACGCATCAAATTGTCGTTTGTATATGATGCACGCGTCTCATATACCAGCTACGCTTTTTAATATCTCTAGTGTTGCACATCTCTCTCATTACAAATATTGTGACTTCAAAATATTTTAAGATGCGATTAGAATTCATGATTAGGGTAATTGGTTTTTAAAACAATCTAATGATGCTGCTTTCATTTTTAGCTCCGAGACTCCTATGAGTATTTTTCGCTATACCTTATAGTTTCGAATTTGGCTTACATGGAAAATTTAACTTTTTATGTTGTTTGTCTGTGAAATTATTTACTAATCTGCCGGTTTTAAAATAGCTGGATAATTGAAAGCTATCAACGGAAGGACCGATACGTGGCCAAGTGTGACCGGTTAAACTACTGCCGTATTAGTGCTGGCTGGTTAATAACGGTATGGCAGTATATAAGTAGAAAATGATAAGTTAAATGTCGAATGGAGCTGAGGTAATTACCAGTACCTACATTTCCGTTACCAATTGAATTTTTTATCTAAATATCCTTTCTTTTTGTATCATTTTCAAAAGGGTATTTTGTACTGTGAATAAGAGTGTAATATAGGTATATAAATATGCATAATTCTTTTTTTAAACGATTACATATTTTCTTTATTTAACCAGTCTTTACATTTCACATATTTGTTTTATAAGAACTGGCCTTATGCGAGTCGGATTCGATTCGGATAATTTCACTATAAATACGACGTGGATGTGGTATCGTTTTTGAGGCCGGTTCCTATATCATATTATACTCACTCGCTTTAGCATCGATTAAATTTTGATATTACATGTATGGAGCTTATTTCAAATTTTAACCGATAGTAAGGCAAATGAACGGTGGGTAAGATAAGCAAGAGCCATTAATCCAACTTTCGTACATAATTACTGTTGTAACACTTGTCCGCCCGGTACTTAACATGTCGCTTTCCGATATAATTCTAAGTTTGTAACATTTTGTTTTAATTCACTGTTTATTCAAAAGCTTATGTAATATTGGCAATGGTTAAACGTCCAATTTAACGCTCATGGGCATGTTACACTGTACAAGTAAATTTTCTTATAAAACTCTAAAAACAATAATAATATGGCAATTAGTAATCATGAATCCTTCTAGAATTTTGGTAACGCTTCACGTCAACAGCGATCTAGAGTACATTTTTACTTCTCGATTTATATTATTTTGTAATTTTTGTTTCATTTATTGTACAGTTTAATTTACACACATAGACACACTTTTCATACATATTATAGGATAGGTCTAGGTATTTCTATTACTAACTACAGAATTAAAAAAATAGAATTTACTACAATCAGTTTATTCGGTGCCCAACGGCGTCAAAATTGTTGACAGATTAACAATCAACTGAAGAATCATATTAAAACCGGTTTCATCTTAATTAATCCAGAAGTGTTCTTCGTTAATGTTCATTGCGTAATGTGCCATTGAATGACTTGCTACTAAACAATTGCCTCAGAGTAGTATGTTATGAATTATAACATTTTATATTATGTACAGTTGACGCGGCCGTGTAAAAATCGAGTAAAAATCGCATGGTAAAAAACAAAAAGACTTTTTATAATGATAGATGGTAGATGGGCAGATGGCCCACCCAAGACAAGAAGAACCAAACTGGAGGTATGGGTAAAAGGGATGGAATAGGATTAGTAGAAGGGGGAAGTGGGCCATTGGAACTCAGTCATCATACAAAACAAGATTGTATCAAAGCTAACAGTTTCAAGCCCTTTGAGAGTGTGGTATTACTGCAGCATAGTTTATACTTTGACATTAACAAACAATGCAACAAACTCTTTGTTATTATATAAATTCTTTAGATTAATAAAAAAATATATCTCTGCTGACCATGAGCTATAAAAATGGCCCGGACTTTTGGAGGGCTCGCGTAGCCATGAGAAGGACGTAGAGGCCCCTGAGACAAATTTATTCTAAATGTGGCATGATATTCACCGGCGATTATCTGTCTACACCACATAAAATGCAACCAAAGGCAAGCCATGGTCAATGTAGAACTATTGTAGGGAATGAGAATAAAAAGTACCTGGCTATTGGGATGAAATGTTAGTGGAATTACGGATTGCGGTCTATGGAGACTATGGCGTCTGCCCGTTGCAATGTTCAAGGAACATGGAAAAATGGGCAGACGGTGACTCGCCACTCACTGCATGGCCCCCTTAAAATGGTGTATTAGATTGGCGAGGGACAGCATGGGTGTGAATGGCTAAGGGGTGTCGAGAGGTGGGCTGCAGATTCGCCGAAGCTACTTCTGACGTTATGCCATTTATCACTTACACCCCTAGAGCTTGCGTTTCAGGTTTAGCAATCTCCATTCAGTGCCGGCTGACTGAGGAAGCACGTAGGCGGAGGCTTTAACTTGACCCCCTGGAGTCAGGTCTGAGGTGTCGTTAATTACCTAAGGCTTCGCCACAAAGTATGCATGGGTAAATAATAAAATTTATTATTAAGATTATCGATAGAACTGGTCTTGGGAATTGTTATCAAGATAACGATTTCAGCCTGGATCTACCATAACAAAAAACCTAACAAGTTCATAAATCCTATTTTCCTTTCTAGTGTTGATTAGATGGTGCTGCAGATCATTTTTATTACGGTTTCTGCTATAGAAAAATTACAACTAAAACTTCCAGCTAACGTTATTATTATACTAGTAGCGTTTCCCAGAAAAGCTTCGGTCGCGATGCCATGACAAAGTATTTGTAGTAAATTGCAACGGTGGCACCAAAAAGTATCGTGTTTCCCACTTTATTCCTTTATCCTACAGAAATGAGATATTTTATCTGGAAAAAAGTAGACTAGAGGTACATGTAAATCCGTTAAGTAGTTTTCACACCATGTTCTGACAGACCAACAAAGATGATAAAAAAGTATTTTCTGGAATTTACATGTCCAAATTTGATATCTTGATATTTTTTTTAAAATTCATTTTACAAACTCGACACCTCCAACATCTTTATTATATAATAGATTAAGGGAAAACACCAGACAGAGATTAACTACCTGATAGAAAATGGCTATCAACATGTAGCCAGCTTCAAAAAAACTTGAAAGCACCTTTTATTAAAAACTTCTACATTCCTAAGGTTTGTCAGAGAAACCTTTTTGAGAATCGTCACATACACTATTGCTTAAAGGAAGTAAGGATGATGGATCGAGCTAATAGTGAGAGGTGCGCTGAGACAAAATCATGGCACTATTTTAAACAGTTGGTCGGAACATATTTAACTCATTCAGATGACATTAGTAGAAGTGAGCTTGTATTTAGATTTAGTCAAATATGCAAAAGTAGTAAAATCTGTCTTGAAATACCACAGGGGAGGTGATTTAATAAAATTTTAAAAAACCTTTCTTAATTTAGTTCCAAACAATAAGAATAAATGATTTTTATATGCCGGCTGTATAATTACAATGAATCGATACTAGTGCCACCTAGCAAAGTGAAACTAGATATTATCCAGTTTAAATAAATTATAACTGGGATATGTGATTCATAGTTTTATTCTTTGATGATATAAATATCAATCATGAATGATCTCTAGTTTAATTTTGGTGTTCACATGTTCAGTAAATATATCTATATAAAACTAATTAATTGATAGTTATACAACAGGCTACGCTGGGGCCGTTCCCAGATCATGTTAAATAATTGATAAATTTTGGAGAATTTCAATTCAGAAATTTACCATACCAGGAGTCGAACCTGAATCCTCTGCATTGCAATGAGGTAGGCCGGCAAAGGCTTAGCCCTCTCAAACACGCAGGTCGTCGTAATAAAGTTACTATTCAAGATTTATTGTCAGTAAGTGCCAATAATTGTTTTCGAGAAGATATTTATTGGTGGAAAATCGATTTGACCTTACCAATACCACGTATTCATACACAAACACTTGCCCAAAAACTTGTCGAAGTATCTGTTGAATTATTGAATTAATTACACCAAGCAATTGACGAGTTGAATGAAATCAAATCCATGTGTTGTAATATTGACTTAATGAATTTGTTTGTAAGTTGGTTTAGAATTGGCTCTGTCCGCGACTTCATTCGAGTGCGACTTGGACATTACAAATTTATATAGATGGCGCCACATATTATACTACTTTTTGATTTTGAAGTTTTAATAATATATTTTTATAAAGCAAATCAATCAAAACTTGAAGTCTTAATAAGTTTCTTTTCAGTTGTTGTTTTATTAAAAATATATATAATAAAGCATCAAAGTTTAAAAAACTACACAAAAGACGTCGAGTCTGTTGAGTCACGTTTTTTATGGGACAATTGCCCTGTCTTAAATTATTTTTGTACAACTTATACCTATACCTATTTCCTAGAATTTTGAGAAATTTCCTGGCAATTGGTGCATTTTTAAAGCCAAGGTGACTTACGTATTTCTGTGTAAATATGAATTTAAAAGAAGTCGTGGTAGCGTAATGGTTAGCGCACGCGCCCCTAAATCGAAGGGCGCAGGTTCGAGCCTGACCGGAACGCATGCACCTCTTAGTCAGTTTTCTGATCTAATGTGCATATTGTTACAATTACCACGTGCTAAAAACGGTGAAGGAAAACATCGTGATGCAACCTACACATCGAGATAACCAATGTGTCAAACCTGCCAAGCCGCCTTGGACAAGCGTGGCGGGTATACTGTCCGTTTCCCCTATAATGGGAGGCCCGAGCCCAGCAGTGGGACATTTATGGGCTGAAATTATTATTTTTTTATATGAATTTAAAAAACGGAAATGTCTACAAAGTCTAAATAAGTCTAAGTATAATACAATACTCAAAAATTATTCACTATCATGACAGAGAAAACAAACTTAAATACTATAATGTTAGTACAATAATAGCCTTATTTTTAAATGGAATTCTATTTCTTTTAACGGAAAATACGAAAGCTTCCGAGGGATATACAACCAAATTTTAACCTGGTAAAGTTGCGTAGAAGTTATAACAGTACAAATGTGAAAGTGAACTTATTTTTGTATATTTATGTTACCTCAAGCTTCTAAATTGTTTTAAAATTTATAATTTGAAGTTATTGTTGAATTTGATTTCATTTTACTGAACTTTAATCATGCAAATTGTTTCATGACATAAAATTTTACTACTTTTAGTTAATATATAAGATGCATATAATTAACAAACAGATACAATTTGTACAAATATGTACATGTCAATGTCAAATATGTATAGGTCAGATACTAATGACCTTGTGTGTCAACTATTGTCAACATACTACTTGTATCTCATCAACATACAACATCTATCTTTTATTTATAAACTTTTAAGTTTGTTAAAGATTTTTTATCATACGAAATGCAGATTAAGCAGACGTAGTCGCGAAAAAATTGTACCGATGTAATTAAATAAACAATAAATATTGGCGTTGTTTAAATACTAACCGTAATTAAGTATTATAGCTACATACCGTTTTCAAAACAATTATATATTATATCGTAATAGCCAATAACCACGATAGTCCCTTTTTTTTAAATTACTAACACATCTGTACTACTTAACTCCTCTACTAACTATAATATTTGGATCTAGTTGTCTGTAAATTTAAATAAATAATAATAACGGTCGTTTAAAAAACTGACAACTAAAAACTAAACAAAAGTTTAGTTTAACTTAAAATCAAAAGTGTTACTTAATGTGTAATCACCAAAGTATATTAAAAAACATTTAAAAAAATAAAGAAAACGAAAACTAAACTTACCCTCAAACAAAATAACGGCAAAAAATATTATGAAACGTTGGTAGTTTTTCTTTGCAAATAAATACATTTTGTTAATAAAAAAATCTTTTTAACAATAACAACACAAAATACAGATTAAAAATCAAATTGACACATTCTCCCACGATCGCCAATTGCAATGCGTTCGAAGTTTTAAAAGTTGCGTTCCGGTTATGTTAAGACAAACGAATAAAATCGAATAGAAGCGACTTCGTTTAGAAGCGAGCGGGGCCTACCACGGTTGGTGTTTAACTTGTGGCTCAGTGCTGACATGAAGCTCGGAAATGGAACGTATTATTAAAGTATAAACATCACGCTTATTTTTAGATGTACTGGAAACTGCTGCCGTCGGATGGAATGTCATTATTATGTACTGTTATGCTCGTGGCTTATTTACAAACATATTTATGTCAAAATAAAAATTTCTTCCAATAATCTGCGATAACTTAGGAGACACCTCAAATTTAAATTTAGAATGATTTCAATTCAAGCATTGATTTTTTAGACGTATTTAAATATTGTAGTTATACTCATATGTTTTTTATATTAAAATAAAATTGAACTTGAAGGGCCTTACTGATAATCGTTTCTTAAATTTAAAGAAACTGCTCAGCATCTGATTAGTAAAACTCTTACCCATAAACTCCTCTTTAATCGAATATTTTAGGTACAACCTACGTTAATCATTCAAATTTCGTTTATCTATGTTCCTCTTAGGTAATCAGCAGGTAATACAAGTTTATAAGTGAAAAAAAGATATTCATTGATAAGGGTCTGATTCTGATTCCTTGCTTAAGAGATGCCTAATCGTTTCTGAACGAGATTATTATAAGTAAGGCCGTTCATGTTTGCTAAGGAACAACTCTACTAAATAATTTCCAGCTGAGCCAACTCGTAGAGACAGTGTGGCATAAGAAAAAATGTTTATTTACAATTAAAAAAATGTCTTGTTCTAAATTTAAATTGAATGCATTATAACCACGGGTCTAAAACATTGTTACTTTCCCTAATATTCCCTATCAATTTTATCTCCTTTCTTCGGTAATGGCATGATATTTTATATTTTTTGCTTATTTTGTATAATAACTACCCTTTTAGAAATCTCCTAGGGGATCTTAGGGAGGCAATGAGCGAGCGATATGCTTCCCCCACTTAAATAAATCGCTTCTTGTTACTGAAAGGAACAATATTAACAAGGGTAATATTCAAGGAAATAAAAGAGTTATACAAAAACAACACCGAGTTGATTACCGTTCATGTAGACGAGCGATTGAAATATGTATGATACGTTTAATTCTCAAGTGGTTGCCAATTCTTTTTTGTCAGAATACCCACATTATTTCACTCCTTTACAGTATTATTTATCCCCACAACCTCGTATCTCAAAGAACGGTTAGAATTTATTTCCACCTCTCAAAATTTACGACCTTCTAGTAAACTTAGACTTAATAATAGTACCAAACATTATTCATCTTTTTCCAACATTTTTATACTGTATAGGCTATTCAACTCTGGAATGCGCTGATTGTTGCTGTTAGACAAATTAAATCACTAAAATTTTCAACATTATGACCAAAAAACATTACATGCAATATGGTGATGCCTAATTTTACATTTTTATGTATATTTTTCACATACTTATATGTTTATTATTGAATAAAATATAAATAAAGTCAGTGTGGTGATGGAAAATCGTAATATTTTGGATAATTCACAGTATATCTTTATAAATTATAGCCTATGTGATATTCTGATGTGTAAGTTACATTTTTTTAAAGTTTTATCAAAATCCGTTCGGTACTTTTTGCGAGAAAGAGTAACAGACATACATTCTTACAAACTTTCGCGTTTATCATATTAATAGGATAATACTCGTATGTATGTATACCATCTTCGACACATTGAATTTGTTTTATTCCTGCCACGGGTTATCTGGAAGATATAGCTTTTTAGGGATAAGACCACCAATTATGCAATTTAGAATATTTTAGGCTATAGAATAAGTATGTGTAGGCTTCTTTAATGTTTACAATCTTTAACTTAATTATCACGAGGAATATTTTAAAGTGTGCTTTTTGATGTAATAAATACGTAAAATATCTCCATTTAATTAAACGTCATATTAGGAAATCTGCCTGTATTCCCACTATGTGTATTCAAGGCATATTAGATAGTTTCTTATTAATATTACAGCAATTTTAGAAATTTAATAAAAATCATAAAAAAATAAACGTTTTTCGATAATACTTTTAACCGTTCGTCTGCGGAACACCAAAGAACCGAAGATACATAAAGAAAATCTAAGGGTAGTTCAATCATCTGTTTGAAATTAATTGAATGGATTAATTATAGATAAAGGCGATTTTGTTTTTTGGCATTAGGCCAAAAACAAAATATCCTTTCAGTTAAGAATATACTTAAATAATTACGTCATGTTGTTTTACGCTTATTGTGATACTAATTTTGTATGTCTTTAAATAACACGGGCCTTTATGGCCCGTTTTATTTAAATGCCCTGGAATTTTGGAGGACTTGCGTGGGGCCATGGGGAGGCCAACATGTAGAGGCCCCTTGACAAATTTAATCTAGATGTGACTTGACACTAACCGGCGATTATCCCTGTTAGGACCATATAAATAATGCACCCAAGGAAAGCCCCGGCCAGTGTAGGACTATTGTGGGAAATGAGATCAAAAAGTAGTGAGTAGTACTAGGGGTCTGGTAATATGGAGACTAAGGCGTCTTCTCGTCGAAGTTTTCGGGGAACATGGAAAAATGGGTAGACGATGATTCGCCACTCCCTGCATGGGCCCCTAAAAATGCCATAAAAGGCAGGGGCAACATGGGTGTGAGTGGCTAAGGGTGTAGAGAGGTGAGCTGCAGGTTCACCGAAGCTACTTCTGACGTGATGCCATTCATCACTTCCACCCATGGAGCTCGAGTCTTAACTCTAGCGATCTCCAGTCCGTGCCGGCTGGCTGAGGCAAGAATTACCGTGGCCCCCGGAGTCAGGTCCGAGGTGTCGGTACTCACATGAGGCTTCCCCACAAAGCCCGATACTAATTATTATTAAAATAATAAAATACAAAATTGTAGTATAAGTCAGCAGAAGGCATATTTGGTGAATAAGATGGTTGCGCGATGGTATTTGTTCAGCTTTTGGTCATAAATTCGTTCACAATGATGGTGGTGTTTCACTTGTGCACAGGCGCATTTTCGTGGTGCAAAATCTAAGAATTTTCTTTCAACAAATCTGACCTTTTTCGTCAAATTTGCTCTTTTCTAGGCACAGCCTTCAAGATGAAGGCGTACCATAAAGAAGTTGGTTAATTTTTTTTTGTTTGTTTTTAGTGTGAAGTCAGTTTTGGTTTTATTAAAAATAAATATATTAATATAAATACTTTCAGTTATCCCATTAAATTAATCCTAATAACCTAAATCATCCTATAAAAACAATTTCGGTTTGAAAAGGTATAGTGCATATTTCCTTGTTATGGCCCAACATTTCGTAGAGGAAAACAATTTCCTTGTTTCGAAGAACGGAGATCTCCCTAATTGTAGGTAAACGTCTCGAGCGAAGCAAACAGACTCATAATGTAGGCCCTCGTATTACACCTACAATGTTATGCTGTCTTAATATTGAGATCGTGAAATAAACGTGTTTCTGCAAAGGTCAGTCAAATAGTAGTTATAGAAACATCTTTTCATACTAATTCTAACTATTTACGTAAAAGAGGATGTCAAACAAGTATGTATAGAACAAGTCTTTCAAATAATTAAGTTCGTCAATTATTGTGTCTCGGCATAAGTTGTTCTACCCTGAAAAATCTAGAGCCCGAGTCCAGCGCCACCTGCCGGGTCTAATAATTGAAGCTTTAGCAGGGATTTCTAATTTTTATATAGTCTATATTAATCAGGGGTAATGTAGCATTCAAGTAGTGAAATCATATATATACATACATACATAATAAATTATCTTGTGACACGAGTTGCTAAAACGCAAAATTATGGATAAAAGTGTGTTACGTGATAAAATACTCTCGTAGCTTCGTCGTTCAAGCTTAGAAGCTTGAAAAAATGTCTACATAAGAATTTTTTTTCGGACATTCAGCAGATTTTAGGAATGATGCTGATGAACCCTTTTCTGCAGTTGCGTAATGGGTGACTGGATTTAAAAGAGGTAGATCAAACTGTAAAGATACCCGCGTTCTGGGTGCCCTACCTACGTTACGGAGTTTCATTCAAATCCGTTAATAGTTGTCACCCGAAGCTCTAACATTCATTTCAAAAATTTCATTTTCGGTATCGGATTTTTCGCACATTTTTAAATGCTTTATACAAACTCGAACCACATACTGATTTATTATAGCACAATTTTATTTGAGTTAAATTTGATTAATCGTAAATTATAGATAGATAGATAACACTTTATTACTTTACACCAAATATACAATAACATATTATCAAGGTAGAAACAAAAGGCGGCCTTATCGCTGAAAGCAATCTCTTCCAGGCAACCTTACTTAAGAAATAACTTAATCTAATCTGGCGATGTAGGTGGTGCAAATAATTAAGTCATAAAAATTATTATAATTTTAGGATCTTTGCGATAAAGCACCATTATGGATTATTAATATAAAGTTCTATACTTACTTTAGTTAGGTATTGATATGACTTTTGATGTTTTAAAACTTACATATTTTACACAAATCTATAAATGAATTTTTGTATGCAATCTAAAATAATTTCCATTCATACGTTTCTATAAAACAAAGGGCTAATTACTTTGGTCCCAATCCGAGACCCAAATTTGAGCCAACAGCCCTTAGTGTTTTATGTAACTGCCTCGTCCTAATAGATATTACTTTTCCGCTTCACTCTAGTTGATCCCTGATTAAATTTGAAATCGTCCATTTTCGTCCTTTACGTGTAATGTAGACTACAAACTTTTTAGGTCTTAGACTTGTTTTCCACACTTTTGAGATTTGGAATGAGATCTTAGGTGAGATTCTCAATGAGCACTGTGATATTGATTTTCTTATTAAAGTTGTCATCAACTTCTTTAAGGCATATTAGTAACATCTCTGGTATTGCAAATGATCATAGACGACGGCAAAACCACTTCCCATCCTGTGGATAGCTATTACATTTTATTTGATACTCTAATAAATCATTACTGTGCGTCGTGTAGTGGTCCTTAAACTCCTTATTGGAACTAATATTTGTAATATTTGACATCTGCTGCTATTTGTATTCTGCATCATCGTAATAAGTAGCGGTTAGTGTCTGTCTATAATTTTATTGTTAAAGACAAAATTTTGATACTAGATTATTGGTGAAGAAAGTCTGGTGATAAAAATAAACATATTATGTATTTAAGTATAAGTCATTCCTTTAAAAATATAAACAATCAGTATCTAGTTTCTTGTTTTTAATAGCACATTAAGTTTAACTCAAAATACGCCTGTAGTATAAGTTGGATTCTAGAAAGGTTTTTAATCTGGCTTGAACAGCGAATCTAAAATCGTATAAAATTAAAATGTAAAGCGGCCATGTGTCGCATAACGCGTTAAAAGTATTTTAAGGCTAAATTCACACTGTGATGCCGTTAACGATTCAGTTTTACTCTGGACTCGGTCAGTTTCCGGTCCGGTAAAATATTATATGAAAGAATCAGAGAATTCTCGCTATCGTGTCGCGCTAGTTCCGATCTATTCAGACCTGATAGTACAAAGAACCAAAAATCCATATTATTATTTAAGTGACACCTAAAGATTTTTTTGATAATAAAATGTGATTATAAAATCGACGAATAATATATTTAAATGTTTGTACATACAAGACTCTTTGTACTAGAATGCTCGATAAGTTAAAATTACGATTAACGTAATGAGACAATATATTTTTTTATACTTCATACTCTAGGTCCATATTATTCATTATTAAGAATAAAATATTTTTTGTTCTAGTTACCTAAATATATCAACATTTAAAGCTAAATAAATAACATATATAATATTGTTAGAACCTAGACCCCGACAAAGACAAATTCCACGTACAGATCTGCAAAAGCACATTTTATTATCTGCCGGCATTTGAACTAATTGTTATCCTTTTATGATTGTCTTCTTTGTTCATTTATTTATTGGCATACGTTTCTAGTTATTGTAGAGAACAACCTATTATTCTTGTATTGTACTCGTTTACGGCCACTCGCGGCTGCATCATTAGCCAGGTGTCGCGGATTACGATTACAAGATGATTGTATTTGTGAAGTATAAAACGACGGCCTGGTGGAGAGAGGGGGCCGTTGAGCTACGACTACATACGGGCGTGACTGTGTACATTCGGGATTCTAATAGTGACGGACTTTGCGCGTTTTATTGAATTATGTCCTTCAGGATTTGGATTTGTTGTATTCGGTTATACTTGCACCTGTGTTATACGTGTTTGTATAGATCTAATAAACTCTATAATCATTCTAACGGCATTTTAATTCGAGTCCCGCTAACTCGTAACGATGTTGTAAAAGGTCATCGATGTACCTACTTATAAAATAGCTTTTTGAAAAATCAATTTCGCATATAAATCGACGTCTGTGAGAAGCACACCTCACTTTGAGCGAAAATAAATATAAAATATCATATATGGAGTATTAGCATTGCCTAAAGGCGAACACATAAACCGTATTTCAAAGAGAAATCGAAAATATTGTACATTTTATAATACTTTCCGGACAATATTTACATGAACATGTTGCTCGGATACTTAATATTAAAAACATGCTTTTACTATTTTATTATATTTTGTTGATAGTATGTCTTTACGTAAAGCTTCTAAATATTGACACTATTAAAAACTTATTTATTGTCTCGTTTAACCACTGCGCTCAAATTCAAATTAAATTCAAAAGTTTTTATTCAAAAACTGATCTGATCTGATCTGAAGGAGATCGCCTTTGGCGACAAGACCGCCCATTGTACTTTAATTTTATGTGCAATAAAGTTATTCATTCATTCATTCAAAATAAGTTCCACTGGAGAACAATTTTTGAAGGTCACATATAGGTTAAAATTTAATTTTACTTCCTAGTCTATATACACTTTCGTGCTCGTTCATGGGGTCTGCTGCTGCTAATCTAGGTGACGAGAGACAAAAGGTTGAAAGGTCCTACTACACGAGCATCGGGGCGCAAGGGTCGCAGTTACACTGACCACTTAATTTTAAATATAAGACTAGGTAAATGTCGTAGTAACTCACTATGGGATGCGGAAACCTTCAATACCACAATTTATGTGCAGTTGTATCACATGAGTAAATAAACGGTACAGAGATTAAGCTCCTTAGGAAAGTGCAAAATTGTTACCTATTCTCGTAGGGTTGTCACAATAGGTAAAGACAAATTAAACAAAACATTTGTTAAATAGTTTTATTATTCAGTATAATAGAATAGGTACATACATTATAAATTACTTACTCTAATAATTTTCTTTTTTTTTGTTTTTTAATAATTTATTATTTCTTTTAATTGTGTGATAAATTCTGAATCTTACATAAAGTTTTTTTAAGTAATCTATCGGGAAACACTCACATGTTATATCAAATCGACAATCTTGAATACGTTTAAGTATTTCATTGCCAACATTGACAATATTTATTTCAAGATCGAAGTATTCGCGAAACTTTTGCTCGAGCAATTCAACAAATGCAATAAAATTATCAGGAGGTGAAATTAAAAAACCCAATTTAGTTTATGGTGAAGATCATGTTTAGCAAACAAGATTAATTCAAATGCAAAGTTTCGAGTACATGCTACTAACCGTCAAAGAGTTCCCTTGTAAGGAGACAATGCTGGCTGCAGCAGCCGTTCATGATAAAAATCGTGTTAAACTAACATACAAAACTTCGTGATCATGCTACTACCCGTTGAAGCGCATCAGGTTATATCTATCATATTATTGCATTGTCACTGAAGTTACGGTACCTACCTATACAAAATTTCAGCTCAATCAGACATCGGGAAGTGGTTCAAATCTTAGTTGCAATATTTGAACTTAACACACATACAGTAAGTAGATAGATACCACATACAAACCCACCACATACCTACAAATATTTAGTAAAACCTTGATATCTAATAACAATAAAAATGTAAAACACACCTCTTCTTATTAAAAAAACTACTACTTACTTGAAAAGGTAATAATCAAATATTTACATACGTATTGTACTCCTTGGGATAGTTAAAGTAGGATGTATTTTTGTTTTTTTTCTCGTATTATTCATACACACAGTACAATAAACAACCATTATTAACGTATACTAATAATATATACTTAATAAAATACCACGTTTTCACATTTAAATATTCAAACATGCAGCAAACAAAACAACGTGCGTCGCACTGCCGCCCCTGAGTTTGTCCACTGGCTGCGCCGGCGTAAACTGGTTTTGACCTGTCTCGTCGCGTACGCGACAAGCGGCCAGTGGTCACCCACACATGCCACGCGCGCTTGTAGTAGTGCAATCGATTCAAGCGGTTGTATGAAGCTTTAACTCTGTACCGTTTATTTACTCATGTGGTTGTATAGCGGACGCCAACAACGCGTGCGTTGCGGTAGCGTGGCGTTTAGCGACGTTCTGACTCATGCGCAGAGCAGGCGGTGACAATGTACGAGGGTGCGAGACGCTATAATCCCAAAACACAATTTCTAACTGGAAAAAATATGGTGCCAACAGTTCATTTGCTTTAATAGTTGTGCTTATTTTAATATTTACTCCTGTAGTTTAAAGAAGAGAAAAAATTTGTTATCAATTATAGAAGCGAATATCTCACCACCTATAATTAAAAAAAACAATGGCTAACATATATACCTATTGGTTTTTGAGATGTTACCAACGATAAACCCACACAAAAATTACCCGGCTGGGATTCAAGCATGGGACTTCTACTTACGAACGAAATAATGGCGCTAAAAAACTAATACACCGAGATAACGCGATCACAGAGGCTATAATATTTTACTATTGTTTGAAGTGTTGGCTAAAGATCTCGCCATGCCAGCCTCAATGACATCATCCGCCGAGCTCTTGTTAGCGTCGGCGTACCAGCCACCATACAGCCAAATGGTTTAGTGCGCGACGATGGCAAGAGGCCGAACGGAATGTCACTTATTCCTTGGAAGATGGGACGGCCGCATGTATGGGACGCGACATGTGTTAACACTCTGGCGGAATCACATCTTCGAATGACTAAGTCAGGGGCTGGAAACTCTGTTTCAACAGTTGAAGATTTCAACTGTTTGGAGTTGAAACTTTAGGTCCGTGGGGTACATCGGCAAAGGGTTTCTTCAGAGAAATTTGTAAGGAACTCCACCCGTGATCAGAAGGCTGGTTCGTATTTCGCGCAAAGAATCAACATTTCCATACAGTGTCGCAATGCAGCTAGCCTTTTGGGCACGCTTCCCTCTGGCAGCCCTTCCTTTTGTTATATACTTTATATTAATTTATTTATAATTAAGATTATTTTAGTTACATTTATGATTTAGTTTTATTTTCTTTCTTTGTAAAACAATTGGTTAAACACATATAATTGTTTGAATAAACTCCTAAATAATAGGAAGTAGGGCAAAACGTTGTTCATTGTTTATAAGCCACTCTCATTCAGAATACGTCGAATGATTGATTGATACGTCACGGAAAATGTGGAAAAAATGTCCCATTTCCCTACGGCCCGGGATACACGGTGACATAAAATGGCTTTTAGATTAAAAGCCACAATGCTTCAACACGGCCGAAAATGTCCCAAGGGTAATACAGTTGTGTATTTTTACCCTTGTCCGTCAAAGCCCACGGGATCGTGAATCCGCCTTACTCGTACTTACACTTTACCGAAGTAATTGTTTACGGAAAATCTATAATATTATAAATTTGTGAAAGTGTAGCCATTGGTGTTATACTTTTTTGTGTTTGTCTGGTTGTTCGGGATCTACGTATAAAACTACTGGGCCAATTATGATGCGGTTTTTGCTGATCGAAAGCAAATTCCAGGATTGAAAATCTGTGGTACTTTATATCCCGTGAATCCTAAGGGTGTTTTCTTGGGTGGCCAGTTCAAAAAATAAATAATTCCAATGCAAATGTTCACTGAGCGATACATATTAAGTAAACTAGTTGTAGTTATGTATGATTGATGTGATTTTAGATTTAGCAAATTAACTGTAATCTTTCTTACCTATTCAACGTAGACAAAGCCGCGGGCAAAGGTTAGTTAAGAATAATATTGTGTTTTGACTCAAGTGTATTGAATAAAGCGTTTTTGTTTGAGGTACAAATGTATCATCAAACTAATCTTAACTCTTATCCGAGCAGGAAAGGAGAAAAAATATAATTTCCGGCGGCCCGGCGGCCTCTCATAAGAAGTGATAAAAATAACCTACAGCCAGGTGGTAGGACATTGGCCCGTCTGCATGACTACCACCTCTGGTCTAAAGTATACCGCTAAAACAAACAACCTTGAGTTGTTTTCTGGCATTAGTGGCCAGGTACCATTCTCCCTTTAGTAGAGACAGGCAGCACATTGGTGTTACAAATGTCCATAGGCGACGGTAGCCGCTTTCCATCAGGTGGGCCGCCTGCCTGTCTGCACGCATACAATAAAAATAACTACTAAATTAATCACACGGAATATCACCATATCATCGTGAACCGGTCCGCCTAGAGTTAATCATACAATGTCTGAAATTTCCGATGGCCTACTTTCTCTTCCCTCAATCATATTTTCCCTACCCCGTTCCCTTGTTAATTATTATTAAATTTTAAATTTATTATTTCAAACAAAAACATACATAATTTTCTTAAAACCCAAAAGGGTTTCACGAAGATGCTAAAAGTCTACGCTTTATGTACAATTAATAAATATGAGGAAGTTTGAATTATTACATCTACCTACTTTCTTCATTTCTAGTACCAAGTGAGGGGGGGGGGGCACGTGTACTCTATTTTTGCCATGTGTGTATAGGATGAGTAAAGGGGGACAGCAGGACTGGGCTCTATCTCAATCCTCCTATTTAATACCACTATCCTATCCCCTTTATCCCATCCCTTCTATCCCATCGTAATGGCTGACAATGAGTTGGCTTCGCCCCTGTTGTTGCAGACGCGTATAGCCGACGGTAGCCAGTTTCCATTAGGTGGACCATCTGCCCATTTTCTAGATTTACAATAAAAATTAGTGAGTTTATTTCTTAAGTATGGCGTCTATTCATGGCCCTAAAAACAAATAATTTTTTATGTTATTTCAACATTATGATAAGAGATGACTTCGCAATTGAGTGTCAAATACTAGAATTCACCCGAGACTTAGTTTACGTTTTATATGGGTCTTAACAACTTCAAGCCGTTGATTTCTGTTATATAAAGTGCCGCAGATTTTAAGTCTGGGAATTTGCTTTCGATCAGCGTAAACCGCATCATAATCGGCCCAGCAGTTTTTACGTAAATCCTGAACAAACAGACAAACACAAAAATACTAAAAAACCATAAGACTACAGTTTGAACATTTTGTAATATTTAAATTATAACTTCTGTTATTGCTTTATACGCAAATTATCAATTTTATGGGTATGGATATTTTGGGACGTAAAATACAAAGATATTTCTAATGAGACAAAATTCTTATGGGATCCGCCGCGTACAAAGCTTTATTGTTGATTTTTCTTTTATATCATTAGTATTATGAGTTTTGTTTCTCATATTGCAACAAGTTGTTTTCGAAACTTATAAGATTTTAGATGTCCGGCCTACATTTCGAGTGTTTTGCGCGAGATTGCTGAAAACACCGAATTTAATTTAAAAAGTTCTAACTAGATTACCAAAGCTACAAAGGGAAACCAGACACAAAATTGTGCCAGCAAATGGATTAAATTTTAGAATTGGACACAAAGCGAAAGCTTCAATTAAGCTATTGTGAATCCGCGCATATTTGGGGCCAGGTGCTTTAACTTCATTTCGTGTTATTATGTGCTAGTATTGTTCTAAATTGGTATGTTGTTGTAAAAAAACCTATACTAATATTAGGTAGGTAAAGTTTGTGACGTTGTAGGGGGTAATCTCTGGATCTACTAAACCGATTTTGAAAATTCTTTCACCAGTGGAAAGCTAGATTATTCCTGAGTGACGTAGAGTATATTTGAATGTGATTAATATTTTTTCTGATGCCTATCGAAGTGGGCACGGGTCAGCTAGTAGTAAATAATTAAGTAAAGAAATGTTTATTTCATAAATTAAATAGCTTAAAATAAGTAGTAAACAATTGAAAAGGTAATTAGAATAAGCAGCTAATGTAAAATATAAATAAATCCTCTTACCCGATATATAATGACAATATAACGAAAACCATAAGAACTGAAAAATTATGAATAACATTTTCGGACAACCACGATGTTCAAATGTAAATATTCCTAATTTCGAGAGGATTTTATAACAATTATAACACAAATTTAAATTTTGTATGTATAAAATCCCTTATATATTTGAAAACTTATATATATGTAGGAATGTTAAAAATGGATTAGATGTGTCGAACGAAAATGTAGATTGAATGAAATAAATGATGAAGACTTGATTTGAATTTGAATGAACGGTGACCTGTCATGAGTTAAGAGCCGCGGTAGTTGGGGGCGTGTGGAACAAGTTATTTTTAAGGTGTTTTCTAAGGTGTGTAAATTAAAGTGTTTATATTCGAAGATTTGTTTCAATTCAAACGAGCCAATTCCTAAGAGCATTCATAGGTGTTTCATAAAAACATTTTAATAAATGCTCCTTGTTATAATTCAACTAACGCGCTATCGCTTATAAAGATATAATTTAAAGACATGTAACAAACTAATATATTATACAATTTATTAAGCCTGTAATAATGTATACTAATATTATAAAGCTGAAGAGTTTGTTTGTTTGTTTGAAACCGCTAATCTCAGGAACTGCTGGTCCAAATTGAAAAATTCTTTCAGTGTTGGCTAATACATTTATCGTTAGTAAGGCTATAGGTTATATATCATCACGCTTAGATCAATAGGAGCGGAGCACCAATGAAGAATGTTTCAAAATCGGGGATATTGAAAACAAATTCCACGTGGTCGACGTCGCTAGCTAGCTAGTTATTCATATATCATTATTTAGTTAAAATGTATATTACTGTAACAGTTTTTTAAGTAATACGTCAATATCTTTTAATTCGAATTTTATTAAAATTAATAATTACACAATGTAATAATTTCAATGAAAATCAGCAAATGCGATCTTTTTAAAGAATACGGAACTCTTCAATGTGTTCATCTAACACGTGCTACTCAAATTTTCGTTTTCAATTTACTCTTTTGAAGTTATAATCAATACCGGTATTTTCAGTGGTTTTACCTTGTTTGTAACAAGTGTCGAAACCGATATATTCGTATTACGACGGTCGCCCTCGCTGGGGAGATACGGCACAGATGGTCCAGTGTTATTACCACCTTTGGAATAGGGGAAGTTGGGGAGTAACTTAAATCGGTAATCAATAATAATGTTTTGGTACAATGAAGATAGTTCGAAAAGCCACAAGGAACAATAACCTACAGTTATCGTTGTTTTGTGCAACGTATTTTTTATTGCTGGAAACAGGCAGATGGCATACCCAATATAAATTAGTTATGTTACCTATTGTTATATGTTATATTAGACTTTGTTTTCTTGGGGCTAATTTTCCTAACATTCCATTTTTCTAGATCTGTCTAGATTTAAATGTAGTGAAGCCTCATACTGACTTACAAAAGCACGATGGATTTGAAGAGGTACTGCAATGCACCGTAACCAGTAATATATATGTCCGCTATGTCCGACATGTACAAACGTACTTGTGAACGAATTTTCAAAGACCATCGAAGAAAGTGTATAGTAAGTAATAAGAGCAATTAAAAGACCTTCTCATTTTAGAACACCATATATTGCACTAATGCATATTATTTTAATTTTAGATGTTGTTTTATTGCATTCAAGTTCGAAATAACAATATACAACGGCCAGCATTTTGCCTTTCAGTTGGATACACTTTTTAACGTCTAGCTCCCATCCGTTAAGTAACATGTGATAAGGAACTTCGTTCCAAAAAATATTAGGTATATCCAACGCATTATAAAATATAATACTTGTAGTTTATATTGTATACCAGAACTGTATGTGTATTTACTAGACTTTCTACAAATTTTGGGATACGGCTTCGCATCAATCCCAGTGCATATTATAAGCTAGTTACATTCATACAGCAAACTTAGTTTGTTGGAAGACGAAAATGGAATTTTCCAAAGGCAAAGTTATGTATGTTGTTTGACTTTTCAACGTACAATTTTGCGGTGGAACTAGTTGAATTTCTACTTTTGCGCGAAGTCTATGAGATATAATTATAACCTCAGAGTCTGCAATATTTACTACAGTTAAAAACTCACGCGGTTTAAACAAATTGAATAATTTAGAAAGCGCAGATATGAAACGAAGCAATGATATTCAATTATTTCATATTTTCATGTTTACATAAATCACACCTGGTTTGCTGCATTCAAATTGAAGGACAAAAGTGAACCGTGTAATATCAGCTTTCTCTGTATTCCTACAAATGGACAGACGTAATGATTGTGTAAGGGTTTTGTTATTTTAAATTGCTATGAGATCGTACAAAGAAGAAATGTTTGAAACAAAAACGCGTGGATGTTATAATCATTAAGCTAGAATGACTTTTGCAATAAATAATCAGACACTACGCCAATTACACCTACAGACTTTATTTCAGCTAATTTCTCGGAGACAAGACACAACGGTGTTTAATTACCAATTATACTGAAAATATAAACCCAACAAAAGCAAAACGAAAATGTTGAGGTACGACGAAGTTAATGAAAATGTAATGCGGGCGCTGTAATTAACTGATTTTTTTGTTTTCTTATCAACATTCAAAGTGCAAAACTTTCCACAAAGAACATCGGTTTTTCGTAATGTTTTTAAAAGCAACTCTTTTGTTTAAGTTTGGGTTTTGGGTAGTTTTAAAAGATACGGTTTATCACTAAAGTTCAAAAAGTAATCATTTGTTAAGGATGGGTCAAAAATGAAAATTTAAAACTTTTAAATTAATTGCGTGTCACAGAGATGATACGCTGCGATGGATTAGTGGATATAACGTAAGCAGTTCTGTCATAAGTGAGACCTTTCATGTTGGTGACATAGCAGACAAACGGCAAGAGAGTCACCTACTCTGATATTGCTAAGTTTTGTGAAACAAATCTCTATGGCGCCGCTGCCAAGTACCCATAGAAAGGGTAAGACCGTCAAGAAAGATAATCTGGCCGTAAAAGCGAAATCCAGATATACTATGGCACATGTTAATGCCATAATGATGTCGAGTAAGAAAACAGGAAATCGGAAATAAATAACGATAATGGCTGATAAAAAAAAAAAAAAAAAAAAAAAAATAATAAAAAAATCAATAATGATGTCAAGAAGAAAACGGAAAAAAACGTAGGAAAAAATACTTGGCTAATAACTGGCTTTAAAACGGAAGCTGCGATCTTACCTGATATTACAGCTATTTAATAGCATATAATAATAAATAGCATAGTTGTTCTTGTCATGTTTCCGCCTAAAGTTAATAATTAATTTTGTTATGTCGACTATTTCCTTTAATTGAATAATCATGTTATATTTTTAATTATTATGTGATTAGCGCCTTTTTGAATACAGTAGTCATCTATAATTTAGTATAATTTTATGTAAGTATATCTCTAATATGATGAGGTACTGTGTAGTTTATAATTCATAATGTCTCAATTGTATATAGACAGTGTTCATTACATTTTATTTTAATGTTGGCAGACACCATAGATTTATATTGGGTTTAATTTATTTTATACTATGTAAAATTTTAAGTATAGTATTTATATAATACTTTATGTTGAATATTATTTAAAATTTCAAACAATAATGTATGAAATTCTTGTCATTCATAACCCTTTAATTAAATTACTTCAATCCGCTATCGGTTGTGCCAGTTTGCTTAGTTTTATCTTATCTTATATATATAAAAATCTTGTGTCACGATGTATGTTGCCAATAAACTCCAAAACTACTGAACCGATTACAATCAAATTTGCACACCGTGTGCAGTTTGATCCAACTTAAAAGGATAGCTTACATCTCAATGGACCCTGTAGATAGCGCTGCAATCGGGTTCTAAATTTTATTTCTTCAGGGCAGGATAACGACTGCCGGGACAGCTAGTATACTGTAAAGTTGTTGAAGGGATGGCGAGGTGTTCTAAAAATATTTGTATAGTGTGAAGAATCAGTGCAATAAATGTGTTAAAACCGTAATGTTTTCTTATTATAAATATGTGACCATTTGCTGGTCTTTTATTACCATAAACCCTTCTGAGTTGTTGCAAGTATTACACTGAATTTATTGTTGTCTTGTAGCACCGGCAACGTCCTTGAGGATTTTTCAGTACTGATTTTTCGTACGATAACGGGGATTTTATGGAATCCCCGCTATCGTACGAAATGCGTAATCATTATGTGCGGTCTTTTATCACATGCATTATTATTTTATGATAACTAGCTTACTGTGCCCGCGACTTCTTTCGCGTAGATTATATATATATATATACATATATATATATATATATGTATGTATATATATATATATATATATATATATATATATATATATATATGTATATATTATATATATATATATATATATATATGTGTGTAGTGTATATATAAGTTACCTACGAAAGGATCAATACTAATAAATAGTGCATTGTATTGCTGATACGAGTATTGTTTTTATAAGTGGTGGTGAGGATTGGGATATATCACGTTGTATTAATTTTGTGCTTTCTGGATAAACGTTCATTGACATTCATTCGATTTCACATACCAAGTGATAACTGGTGCCCTTGCAACTCATACAAAGCGAATAAGTTCAAGTTTCTTTACCATAATATTTTTATGACATTAATAAAAAGGGTCACTGACATGTTATTAATGAAACTCAATTCCGGCACTTACCATCGCTTATTATCTACAATGTCTAAAAATGATCATAAGTCATTACATTGTGCGAACTTTAATCAAAAGGTTGCCGAATGCTCTTTCTTTTTATATGCCTCAGTCATAAGCTGCAGGCGATGTGACGCGCGATTTTGTGTTTTTAACCGATTTCAAAAAGGAGAAGCCTGTTAACTTGATTGGTATATATTTTTATGTATGTACATCGACTACTCTGAGATTTAGGGTTCGATTTATGTGACTCTTTTTTAGTTTTATGCAGAATAGTTGCCATTTGGTCCCCTAAAAATTTAACATACTTTGGCCCAGATGTTTTCATTTTATGAACATTTTTTATGAAATTTTTCCGTTCCTGTTGCTTGGGACCTAAATTATTAGTCAAAAATCTTTATTTAGTTATTTTATACTTCTTAGTTTTAGAAGTCGTTTTTTTAAACGCATTTTTTTAAAGTAAAATGTCCTTCGTTGTTCATTAATATTTAAGATTTATAATTTATTATTCCAAGGAAATAGTCATAAACTCATTTCATCGTAATTATACACGCCAGGATTATATTATTAAGGATTTTACTATGATTAAGATATTTAAGTCAGTTCAAGTCATACATTTTCATATTCCATAAAGCCATAAACTATAGTTGTGCTTAATTAGCCACTTTTTAAGCCAGCCGTGAATATATTGAAATTACCAGAGAGTTTAATTTGACATGAACGTTTCGTCTACCTGCGGTAGTTTGAACCAGTTGAAAAAAATTTTTTTTCATGTTTATACATAACAGTAATAAAACTACTTATTTAGTATTGTTAACTATTTTTTGATAACTATAAGGGGCATAACATATTATTTATAGTGCTCTAAGTGAACATCTGTGAGATTTTCCTTGTGTGTTTTTCTTATAAGAATTAGAAACACAGATACATTATAGTATAGTTAGAAGTATAGATTATCATAGAATCGATTACATTTAAATGAAGTAAATTCGTTGGATAGTTTTTGAATTACATTACAAAAATTTGCCAGTACGGCAATTTTGATTAAAATTAGAACGTTCCAGCCAAATGGGTTAACATATTCCCGTAGTTTGTGATATATATGTCGAACCCATACCATGAGTTAGTGTGTTTATTTTCTCAAATTGGTTCCACAACGGTGATATCCTTTGTCAGTTCCAAGTTTTGTATGAGGGCATATCGCAGATCGCTTCATGCTTCATATACATAGAATAATTGATCTTCACATATACTACAAAGTGAAGGCCGGGTCTGTAAAACCACTCTCACTTTGGCCGCGACAAAATTGTACTTACGCAAAACAAAAGAATTCTCTCGAGAACTCACGTGTAGAGAAAGACAATTCTTGCTTAAAATAATCGTTAATTTTACTTGATACTTCGTCGAAAATCGTTTATTTTAAACTGACGTAAATAATAATTAGTAGTAATATTTTTATTTTATGCAAAATTGCACAGAAAACCTGTAAAGCGTGCAAAATACACAAGGATGGCTTTGTGTTACGAAATAATATCAAATTATGCACGTGAAATTTAATATAGGAACTCACGTCCCTTTTAAACATTTTCACAAGCGCGTGTTAGCAGAAAGAATAATAATTTCTGAAACATTATAATCAAAAGTTTATTACACAATAATTATTACAATATTAATACAGCACAATAATACACAGAAATATTAAGACAACTCCAAGAGTTTGTCTCAACCCTTTGTCAGGTGTCGAGCATCAATTTGACCTTAAAGAATACTGCCATTATCGAACAGTAATTATCGTCCACAATTTACTATGGGCCTCTTGCCCAACAGAGCTAAAGCTCTGTTGGGCAAGAGGCCCGATGACCGTAGACTATCGTTGTAGACCAGCTGAATATCGTTTGCAGACTAGGTGTAGACTGATTGAAGACTAACCCCCCTCTGCCCGAACACAGAGTATTTATAAGATCCTTGTAGTGCGTCTGCAGCGACACCATTCTGTAATACTTTGGCGCCACTTCACTTCCGTCGTAACACCAACTTCCACCATCCGTATAACTTCTAAATTCCGGTTACTCCATTTTAGATATCCGTTGGCTTGATAATAAATGCTTCTACGTTGACATCCGGTTATAGGACTTCCGATTACTACATTAATGAATATTCTATCCGGTTATTGACGACTTCCGTCATATGGTTACTTTACAATAATAAATACGATTCTAACACGCGCGATAAAGACCAAAAACAAAAATCTGACAAAAGTATAGCTTTGACAAAAATGTACAATAATTTTATTCTAGTATACGAGTACTCGGTTGTAAAAACTACATAAAGCCATATTTAAAACAAGAACGCTTCCATATATTTTCAAGCGTATAAAACCATAATAACAATGAGTTTGTCAATACTTAAAACCAAGTATCTTTCGCTTTATTAGTCTAGTCGCCGCGAGTTCGCTAGTCGCATGGGCGGAATTTCGTGACCGATACCCAAGACGACTCATTATCATGTCGAGTCATCGCGGATGCCGACGATAAATCTTGTCCGGCACTAACTATTTATCTTAGAAAGGAACATTAACAAGGATTTGTTGTTTATCGATTTAACGTCGAGCTTCCAACCGAAGTTTTTCTTAGTAAAACCATCTCAATAACAGATTTGGACATTAACTGACTATATGATATATGAGCGTACATGTATATGGTACGTATCGTTAACAGGAGATATACAATTAAAATGAAGTGATTTTACCATAATGATTAATAGTTAGTTTTAATGTTTAAGTAAGAGACATCTACAATATTGTTACATGCAAAGGTGAAGGCACACCCGCCTGTTATAAAACGCAGTTTATTACCTTTCCCGCATTCGGAGGTCTTTTGTTTACTTCGTGTTTAAAATTTGAAATTTGACAATAGCCTATTGTTATTGTACTTTACTTTACCCGTCACAGGTGTGCAGATTATGTTTTCTTAGAAAAAACTCGGTCCACGCAGTCGATTGTTGTATTGTAAAGTTTACTATAAAACAATGTCCGGACGGAGGGGTGAGGCAGTCAAGCGAGGATTACGATACGAACAAGACGTACATTTGGTGAGCGATATGGTGACTGATTTTGCGCGTGTTATTGAATCGTGCAGTTTGTACTAGTAGTGTCTAGTTACATTTGTACCTATTTTATACGTGTTTGTATAGTTTTAATAAATTCTATAGTAATTCCAACGGCATTTTGATTCGCGTCCTGTGTAACTCGTAACAATATTATAAATATCTAAATATGCCGTGTCTTAACATTTACAATCTTAACATTTTCTTAACAACTAGAATAAACGACCCGTATATAAACGATGGTTTTTTTAGATTTCTTGTCATTTTGTGTATTTGATTGGGAGTCACGTAAAAACTACTAGGCCGATTTAGATGCGGTTTTCGCTGATCGACAGAATCAGATCAGATCGACAGATTAAAAAACAATCAAATTCCATTGTAATATTTCTCTGAGCGATTTGCCATGTGTGATCATTTTTATCGAGCGGTTTGTAATTGTTCGAGTGCATAAAAAATAGCTTATTCTAACACAGTTTGCACTAAAGTGATTACATTATTTTTTAAATGCTCCGGTTTTTGTAACCCGGGAATCCGACGGGAACTTTAAGGCAAGCGTCGATGACGTCATGTGCATGTCGAAGATCAGTATACAATTCGACTATGTACGAAATTGGACTGTGTTGTTGTATCGTTAATGAAGTATAAACAAATAATACCTCCCTGTTCTTATCTCAAGAATATTGTATGTACTACAGAGAACATAATAAAGGGAAATAAGCCTACCTTCTTGAATTCTTTTTGTGACCACGTATCTTAATGTATACTCCCGAAGTCGGGATCATTCGATCAATGTAAGTAGATTAGGTATCCTTTGAGTCCAGAGAGGGATCAAAGTAAGTCACTAAACCTCTTTATATTATACTTAACTAGCTGGTTTTTTCGCTTTTTTCACTACTTATTTTGTGTGTTTAATATTTATGAATATTGAGTTTGCTTTTAACAACCTTTTATAAGCTTTTGTTAGGAGTTTTGTTTCGGTTCAAGACATCATTTATTTTATGTTAGCTATGCCTCAGTTTTCTTGGACTCTCTACGCCGCTTCTTCATTTATTTGTCGTTTTTGCCACTTCTTATCCTGCAGTCTGGCTGATTGTATGACTCGTGTAATTAGCACACTATGTTTAACCGACTTCAAAAAGGAGAAGGTTCTTAACTTAGCTTTTTTTGTATGTACACCGATTACGCTGAGATTTATGATCCGTTTGAGGTGATTCTTTTTTAGTTGGATGCGGAATAGTTGCCACTTGCCCCCCTAAAAATTTAACATAGCTTGGCCCGGTAAGTTTTTAAGAACATTTTGTATGTTTTTTTTTGTTTATGTGGACGATGTAACGCATTTATTTTCCGTTCCCGTTCGTTGGGATCTATATTGTTTAGGCGCGCTGCACCTTTCGTAGGCTTACCCATAACTAGACACTAAAAAGCAACAGACAAAAAAAACTTCGTTTAAAAGAACCGTCTTCTTTTAAAGTCGGTGTCAAGTAAAACATAAAATTTCTTATATTTTGTAAATTTGTTGTTGTTCTTTTGTGTTTTACTTTGCAACCCGACTTCAACATGTTGTAGAATGAAGTTGATTAAATATTTATTTTTTAGTTTTTACTATTGCGTTTTATAACTTACAAAGTAAATACTTGAACATAATACTATGTAGTATCCTCCGTTCCTCCTATGTGTGCAATGTGCATACCCCTGTTTCAAGACTTAGCAAATCTTATGTGTATATTATCTATGTAGTATATTTTATGTTGTAGACTCATGAACCCAACAGTATCATGTTGCTATTAATTAAATACCTTACATATAAAAATCTATGCTAAGCGATGTTTAACTTCGTCTTAGACCCTAATCAGTGATTATCTGTAGATTATTGTCTGAAGATAATTATTATCTGTTGATCAAGCATCTACAGGTAATAAGAATCACTGATATGTATTTTTTATTTATTCTTTAATAACTCATTACAATGGAATTACTAGAAAAAAATATCGTTGCTTAATTGAATCATTATGCTGAGCTAATACCAATTTAAAGAAAATTATGGTGTAGTACTCGTGTTATATTCCATTGGGTCAGAGACACAGAAATGTATCTTCGCTTTCGAGACAATAACACGCCACTGTTTTCTATACTGAATAATTTCTTGCTAATATAGGTCCTCGATTCGCGCAAGTCTGGTATTTGTCGTGTCGTGGTAACGTAATGGGTACCATACGCGTTCCAAACTCAAAGGTCGCGCGGGTTCGAATTCTGGCCGGAACGCATGAACCACTTAGGCTGTTTTCTAACCTAATGTGCATATTGTTACAATTACCAAATGCTAACAACAGTGAAGGAAAACATCACGATGAAACCTGTACATCGAGATAACCGATGTGTCAAACTTGCCAAGCCGCCTTATACAAGCGTGGCGGGTAAATTGTCCGTCCCCTATTGTGGCATGGTCGAGACCAGCACTGGGGCTTTTATAGGCTACTATTATTATAGGTATGTGTTCCAGAATTATTTCGGACAGGCCACCGAATGTTGATCAAATAACCGTCCCAAATATACCTTCTACACGCTTCAATCCTCTTCCATCTATTCTACATGACCGATCCAGTGAAAACGGTGAGCTTTTACTTCTCCCGTAACGTTGGCTTGACAACGAGAGTGTATTTAGACTTTACGGCTGTCGTTATTTCTAATTGTTGCTTGTTATTTAGTATTCAATTTTTATTATAGTTTTGTACAGTTTTAAACAAATATTTTGTTCGTGCAATAACTTAAATGAACATATTTATTTGTTTTTTGGTCAGGAACATTGGGAATCTCCAGCGTGATTAGAACTTCACGCGAACGAAACCACGTTGCAAACCTTAGATGATGATATTTTAACAGTTATATTATTATCTACCTATAAATGCCTAATTACTGGGCACGGACCTTTCCATTTTTGGGTGACAGGAGGCAGCATACCCGTCACGTTTGTCTAGCTAAGTTAGCGGGCTTTACATATCATAAATGTTGATGTGCAGGTTCCATCAGAATCTTTACCATCAGTGTCAGCATGTAGTAGCTTGTATCAATTGTAGAAAATTACCTAAGTGATGCGAGCTTTTAGGATTCAAACCCTTCTTCATTTGAACTTCATTTGGAACCCGAATTTTAGACGCAAGTACGTGGATATTAAGCTAACAAGACTACTGATATTCTTATAAGTATGTAATGTATGTATATACTCATATTTATTTACTTCTAGTTATTAAATCATTCCATTGCTGTGTTGGTTGATCCTTTAGAAATCACTGCATAAGCCACATGCTATATTATAGAATATAATTATACTATACCCTATATTATGTATTACTAATACGCTAATACTTAAGGACAAAAGCAGTATAATTTTCATGAGTGATAAATGAATTTGAAATTGCCGTGATTGATGATCACTAATTGCGGGTGATATCATCTATCTGTTGATTGCTATCGAGTGTTGATATCGATATCATTTTACGTATTAGTAGTTAATATGGGACTCGAAATTTGCGAGTACAACCACCCATTTTGTAGGTGAACGGACAATAACCACACTTGTCCAATGCGGATTTTTTTTTATTGGAGGAGTTCAACAGACAGGCAGACGGCCCACTTGATGGAAAGCGGTTCCCATCGCCTATGGACATTTGCAACACCAAAGGTGCGGAAGGAAATGCGCTGCTGCCCTCTTAAGTGAGACTGGAACCTGGTCACTAATGCCGGAACACAACCCAAGTTTGTTATGGCGGCATACTCTAGACCAGGGGTGGTAGCCATCGCCATCCAGTCGGACAAAGCCCTACCACCTGGCTGTGGGTTGTTTTGGCGGGTACATATCCGTAAATTTGATGTGCAAGGCTTTTTCACAATGTTTTCCTTCATAATCAGCACGTGGTAATTATAACAATATACATATTAGTTTTAAAAACTGCCTGAACTATGACATTCCTACCAGGATTCGAATCCACGCCCTTTGAGTTAGTCACATGTATGATAACAACTAAGAAACCACGGCTTGTTCTTTTGCTAGATTATATTATCATAAAAATGCAAAATAATGAAAAATATAGAGATGACTGCCATACCAAACGTAACCCGAGCGTTAAACAGGGATTCAAAATCATAACGATGTTTTATAGTGAAAATTACATATATTAGGTGGCGAGATATTTGCGTATCAATTTGTGAAAACTATTCCATTCGCAAAATTATGGCACGGGGTGATAAAAATAAAACAAAATTTTGAGTTTAAAACTACTCTCAGAGAAAATTAGTTTGAGCAAGATTTATGAAAATATTTTTTGAGAAATGTGTTGTTTTCGATTAGTCTAATGACAAAAACGGCGGAATTTTTTGCGACCTCTATGGAATCGTTCACAGTACATGGTTATTGTTATGTATAATTAAGGTGATTACAAGTAACATTAATATGCATGAAAATGTAATCCATAATTAACGTAACAAACACACCTCTACCTTATTACCCTGTGGTTCGTGAATCTGCAGAGACAACAAACAATAGGGAGAGCCTCGTTGCCCAAGGGTCAGCTAATCCTATGCCTATCTTTTAGGCCTTTTATTGTCCATTAGCCTGTAGACACGTCGCGCAGGATTAAACAGATTAAAACTCACCCCAATAGACAAATTTTGCGTTTATAATCTGCAATTTAATAAAACTAAAAAGTTTACATTGATAGTTTAATTCAGTTCGTTTCAGCAAAATGTTTAGTTTTTTGTTAGTTTCTTTATAGTTTATAAACTAAATATTCAAGCTCATTAATGTCACCGGATTATAACAAGGTATAAAGATTAGATTAAGTTATAGTAGAGCGAGTAAGCCATTGTACTCCAGTGTAGTATACCAGGCTAGCTCCGAATATTGCAGTCAAGAGCTTTGTATAGAGGTCATGTAGATTAGGTTAGGATACGTACGCCTAATTAGGTACTCCAGAGAGCCATCTTGATTTAAGATATTATTTGATCTTTACAATTGATTTTTGTGTTTTCCAATCACATAAAACTCCAAAAAGACTGACTTGATATATGAAAGAAACAAAGAAGAATACTTATTTCTAAAAATGCGACACTCTAACAATGATTTATAATAAATAATAATAATGACATTGAAATTGTGTGCCGCAATTCGCGCAATGAGGTTGGCACTCAGTTTTTTGCTGTGCCGAAACATACTCCGACACAGCACTGATTTTCAATCCCGCCTCCTTAATTACAAAGTTATGTGACCCACGGTAAAAGCAAGTTAAATAAAACTAAATTATAATCAACATATAAAATAAAAATAAAAAATAAAAATAAGCACCTAAAAATTAAAGTATCCTAAATAGAGCACTTGTTATATACACATATTACATATAAAACATGTGGTAAACAAAAGTATAAAGATCAAATCACATTCAGGCCAAATAACATAATATTTTGATATTCGATGTTTCAGGTAAATAAATCACAAATACTTTATAATTTATTTATTTGTATATATTATAGTGTATATTATATTTGTAGATCTATGCATGCAATAAATATATAAATATTTTGGAACTAATTAGTTTTTATTATATCTTCTTTTTGCAACTTAAGTAGGTTTCTCTTATATGGATATATGATTAGGTTTTCGTTTTCTTTTTCTGTTCTATTTCTAAAATTAACTGCCAAATTACACACCACACAAATACTGCGGTGCATAGACATTTAACTGATGGTTAAAATAAAGTCATCGCTAAAACTATACGCCAAACAGAGATTATTGATAAGCTGAAGCAGGCAGTGCAATAACTGATTTTATATGAAAACCTTCTACTACGAAGTCTTTAATTAGTTCCACTCATTGGAGCAAACAATATTCGCGCAAACCACGCTTATGTAATCTAAGCAACTCTTGTCGATTGATGTAATACATCGTAAAGTACTCGTTCTAGATTTAAAAAAATAAATAAACTTAATAATATTGTTTATTACGTCCTCTAACTGTTCTCGTATTGTCGGAATACTAAGGAGCTTTTCTTTTATTTTCTACTCTGTGTATGCTTTTAGAGAATAGTATTTTATTAGGTACAGTCGCGGAATGATATGTTAAAGACAAAAAGAGTGTTAAACTACAAGATGGATGGGTACAGATGTAAAGGTAGACCAAAAAAGATGGATGGATTGCGTGAAGGATGATATCATGATTTGTGGTGTGACAGAAGATGTATGTCAGTATTCTGACATTGACATTAGAAAATCAAACAACTTTGGTCTAAGTAACTTTAAACTTTGTTATCAAATAGTTAAACATAATTTTCTGTGGAACGGTCTAGTCTATGACTTATTTTGAAAATGATGTTCTCGCGGAACGTTAAATGAATCAATTTGAAAACTGGCGAACATTTTCATATTACAACTGTATGACATGTTTTTGTTTTAATACAGTTTCTAAGTTGTTATTTTACTACTTTTTAGCAAATATTTACAAACGATAATATTAACAACATTATAATTCGTATTTCAGTCAACAATATCTATCAAATATTTTGAGTAATATTGTATTCGTACTTAGCACCATATATTTATTGATTTTGTTAGTTTTGAATGATGGATAAATAATAACCTCTTACAACTGTATTCATTTTAAATTACTAATCAATGTTTCTACGACGTGAAATTGATATTTACTGGACACGTCTGATTGTTAAGAATATTATAATGAATGAATATGCTTTATTGTGTTTTAAAGATACAGTTAACAGAAACAAAATTTTACAATATAACTAGCGGCCCCAGCAGACGTTGTCCTGCTCTGAAAAAATAAAAATCTATGACTCGATCCCAGCGCCACCTACCGGTTCCAATTGTGGATTTAAACCATCCGGGGACCCACTCAAACACACAAAAACAAAATCGCTCCCCGTTGTTAAGAGGATTCTAGAACCCGATCTCAGCGCCACCTACCGGTTCCAACGGTATAAAAACTATCCTATCTATCAAGTTGGATCAAACTGCACACGGTGTGCAAATTTGATTAAAATCGGTTGAGTAGTTTAGGAGTCCATCGCGGACAAACATCGTGACAGGAGATTTATATATATTAAGAAGATAAGCCGTTTTATCGCTGTTAGCGATTTCTTCCAGACAACCTTTGGATGGACAAAAAAATTGATAAAAACATAGGTATGTTACATTATTCTCATTACCGAATCAGTATTATTAATTGCTATTTAATCACAAAGTTATATTATTTTAAAATTTATAAATTGTATATTATTGTTGTACGGATATAGCTGATTTTATGCGTTTTTTTATGTATTACTTTTACCTTAAACTATATCTACATTGATTTTTTATATTTAACCAAATTCTATATTACGTAATAGAAGTGGAAATATGGTTATAAAAGTTCCTATCCCATGGAATTACTAAAATGTATCCTACAATATGGTTTTACAGGATCAACATTTGAAATAGTCTTATAACAAACTTTTTGTACCGAAACATTATTGATATCAACGTGCGGGCAACAGTGGGACTAAAGAAAAAGCACTCCTAAATTTCAAGGTCTTCCATTACTTCGGATCAAATACCTACTCAGCTCTTAGCGCTACTTAACTAATTGTGGCCAAAAATAGTCAAATTCGTCGAAATAAAAATCAAAGAAAATGCCGCGCATAAAACCTTTAAAATTTAGGTAGTATTAATTATGTCGACTAGTAGCGAAACCTTCAGAAAATACGTTATGCAAATAAAACTTAGTACATATTATTTCATTACATATTTATCATATATTATAAGTTATGTATTTCAAGACCACGGGCCATGAAAATGGCCCGGAATTTTGGAGGTCTTGCGTGGGGCCATGGGGAGGCCAAGGCGTAGAGGTCCTTGACAAATTTAATGTAAATGTGGCGTGACACTGACCGGCGATTATCCCTGTCTACACTATATACTAATGCAGCCCAGGACAAGCCCCGGCCTGTGTAGGACTATTGTGGGAAATGAGAACAAAAACTTAGTACATATTTATTATTGTTTTTTATAATGTTTGGCATCCTATATTTACTCGTATGTGTCAGCTAATATGTATTTATAGGAGATGTCATGAAAGTAGAGTTGTAGTAATTACTCATATTATAATGTCATAATTTATTAGATAAGGTATATGAAACTACGTAAATTATTTTACCTAAATTGTTTTATGCTAAAGTGGATGGATGGAGAAGTCTCGGAAGGCCACGACACACCTTCCATGATCAAATTGATCGTGTACTTGCAGAAGGTGATGTCAAGAGCCTTAAGAACAGACGAGCGTCCATGACAAGAGCTATGAATGTCAATGAAGCAAGTGAGGTGTGTAACAATAAGCCTAAATGGCGCTCTGTTATCCGTGCCTACCCCGCAAAGGACCGGGCCTGAAGTTTTGTATGTATGTATGTAAATTATTTTATACGATGTATCCACAAGTAACTATCAAACTTTGATAGTTGTGATTATAGTTATACTGCTATTAAAACCTTGTTCCCACGAACATTCGCTGTTTAAAGATGGCACCACTTGAGATACCGACCATTCATGGAAGTCGGTGGATGGTGTAGGCGTTAAGCGCAAAAATGTAAAAGCGACTAGTGTTTATTGAAATCGGATTATCCGACCGTGATTTGTATACGTGTCAAGGTTCAAGTGAAGAGTAAAGTTAATGATGGAAATTGTGTTTAGAAATTGAAAGTTCAATAAAAGTGCGGGTTTTATAAGTAGGGCGTAATCATGACTTTTCCCAATACTTTCCTCGGTAAAAGGTGATTTGATTCAGCACCTTCACCCACATGTCGAAACCAGAAAAAAATACCGTGCAACGTATTTTTCTGAAGTCCGCCGTCCCACACAATGTAACTATACAAACCTAAAGCAAACTGTTATTGATTTTAAATGTTATGCTATTATTCACATTTTCACTTCAACGCTACTAAACGATCATTATGCAGAGCAAATCGATTATTTGTTTGTACTCTTTTGATTTTCCATAACTAATTCCTTAATCGAAGAAATAATTTAGTTTCATAAAAATATTCCGTACGACGACTGAGAAAATTCTTATACTTATAAAAAAAAGATATGTGGAAAAGGGTGTTAATTATTTTATGTATTCTGGAGAGACATGTTATGCGGATAAGTAAACCTCGTTTGAGGTCTTTTATAAATAGCGATGATAAATATCGCCACGAGGACCTTCCAAAAACTTCTTCAAAGGAAAATCAAGCTTACGACCGTGGTAGCTACAAAATTGTGACTAGTGATGGTGTAATTATGATAAGTGTGAAGGCGAGATAATAAAATTGTGCATTTTGTAGCAAATATTCGCAACTATTCTTTATTCGGAGTATTGGATTTATACCTTAGTATACCTACGACAAAATACCTATTTTAGTACTGAATAAAAATTAAGTTGAATCAAATAAATTATACTTTTACATTGATTTATTTTCATTATCAAAAATTATACGAAAAAAATCTTGTAATTTATTTTCATACTAGTTGTGCCCGCGACTTTGCCCGCGTGGATTTTTTTTCGTGGAAGCCTAAAAAGTAGCCAAAGTTACTTCTTATAACAGATAGACATTATTGATTTTTTGATATAAGTACCGTACCTATATACTATCATATGCATTCAGTCAAAGGCTGTTGTGTTATTTTGACATTACAAAAAGAGAATTTCAATTTTATTTGTCTGTATAGATACAGCGCAGAGCCTCTCTGAGTTTCTAATGCTGTCTCGTATTAGAAGGATCAATCAAATTGAATCATTTTGATTGAAAAGCGGAGGAATGAAAAGATACAACGGTATTCAATGTCATTGAATGATTGTTTTTTTTTCTTATATGGATCACTTTTCACACGATTTGTCTAATATCGTGTTAATAAAATAATGCATGCAGGAAAGCCAAGCTATCGTCTGCCTATTTTATCCATGTTGACCTAACATTGCGACGGCAGATGTTAGTCTCCTGTATCCCAAATACCTACCTTCTCAGCAGTTCATCACAACAGTACCTTTTGTTCGCATTTCCTACAATAGTCCTAAACTGACCTGGACTTGTTCTTAGTTCTTACATCTTTATATAGTACAAGATGCGACCGCGGTTTCACCCGCGTGCTGATGAAAAATCCTTATATTTTAGATAATTCAATAATTATATATAATAAATAGCCTATGTGTTATTCTAATGTGTAAGCTATATTACTGTAAAGTTTCATCAAAATCTATTTACTAGTTTTTGCGTGAAAGAGTAACAAACATACATCTATACATCAATTCTTACAAACTTTCGCGTTTATAATATTCATAGATATAGACAGAGATCATCGCCGACCAGTGTCACGCACATTTACATGAAGTTTGTTGAAAAGGGCTCTGCGTGTTTGCTTTTTCGTGGCCCCATACGAGCCCTCCAAAAGTCCAGGCTGTTTTATAGCCCGTATTCATCAACGACATACAAGATAATAGACGCTTTGAATAAATTAATGGACAATGAAGATTACATATGACTCAGTTTTCAATAAATTAATATTCCATACAACCATGACTCAAAGTACTAGGAGGTCAGCAAACCCGTGGAAATTAAGGGTGGTTGCCACGCAACCGTTGAGAGGCGACGCGACGGCGCGACGCAGCGTCGCGACACTGTGAGTACCGTGACGCATACCCAACACTTTTCCAGCTTCAGTTACAATTTCTCATTGTAACACACCCCATTGGCGGGGTTCAACCTACCTTTGTATACAGAAATTGAGGAATATTTCCTACAGCTTTATATAAGACATCCGCCGAGTTTATCCATGTCATTGAAACTTGACGTAAAATATTCATGTAGGTATGCTTTGAAAAAATGTTTAGAAACATGTACATACATACTACTACATAAATGTATATTCTGTAGTATTCTTCTTTTAAAGATGCATACTCTTTTAGGCGTAGTTCCATCTCATTTTCAGATAATAAGTAAGTAAAATTAATGATGTCTGTGCCTTCTCTGGGTCTTATCAGAAGGAACTGTATTTATATGGCTCCTCTTATTTATAACTCTTTGCTAAGAGAAATTATAAATGTACCCGCAAGAAAATTCACTGTGTACTTGAAAAAATGACCAATCAAAGAGTGTTTGTGGACGTAGGGACGATGGTTACATCGAATTTCTATATATTTATGAAGAAAACTCCAAATAAACATAATAATATTACCCTAAAATATTTTCTTCAATTGACATTACATTTTACAATGTTTTGTCTACACGTCAAACGACCTTACATACAGCAAAGAGTTTATACAGCGTTTCTATGCTTACTGTAGATGAATTAATAAAAAAAATATCCTTGTCGTTTTTATCTAAATGGGAAAACATGACGATTAATTTGTTAATGTTTTCTTTTAATATCTTTATTTTAATTTACACCTAAAGCTTATTTAACTTTTTATGTTTCTGATTAGGATATTTATGTAAATTTAGTCTAATTATTTTTGTATACCACTATGGTGCCGAATCTACAATTGTAGTTGTAGATGCAGATTAAATTCTGCCACATGTGGTATACAAAAATAATTTGAATGTATTTTTTAAAATGTTATACATAATATTTGTAAAAATTACATTGCAAATAAAGATATTAATTGATTTATTGAAAGGAACGCTAATATTGCATTAAACCCTTATACTATTTTAATTCTCATTAATATAAAGTAGGCAAGTATCGGAGCATTAACGTTAAGTGGTTTTCGTTGCACCAGATTTCAACACATTACACAGATTCGATGCAATTATCATAATTTAAAATTCACCCTGCCTGTAATTTAACACCGTTTTAATGTTTTACGATTCAATCGTCCCCAGTGATTTCCAATTTTGGTGACTGCTATTTGACTTTGCCATTTATTTTGCACTTAATTTAATCATCTTGCACTTTACAGGGACTGTTCTTAGACAACGATATCTTTGGATTTCAATTCTTGAGAGATTTCGAAGAGAGTAGATTGGCTAAGTGAAATGTTTTGTGAAAATGAATTATTTAGTTGGTAAAATAGTTAAACCGTGATTTTCTTCCGCGTTCAGATTCAGTTTATGATCGATTAAAATTAAATAAAGTACATTGATGATTATGTCATAATTTTTATAAACGAAATTAGGTATTAGATTAAAATTGTTATTTATAATCATTTTATTTAATGATAAATTTATTATTTCCTCTAACTATTGGACTATGAAGTGGAGAATTTTGAAAGGGTGGTGCACAACTTCAAAAAATATTTTCAATCAAAATTAGGGGGACCATATCCGATTAATTTTTTGGAAAATAGGGTATGATGAAATCAGTGATCTTTGTCACTTTTACGAACTTTTCATAATTCGTGCAATGCCACGCTGTTGATTGTATTTTTTTAAACTATGCAGTAATACATCCCATTCATGGTTATAGTTCTATCCGACAGGAACGGAGAAAGAATACAATTTCCTGCCGCCGGGCAACCTAACGTAAAAGGCGACAAAACAACCCACAGCTAGGTGGTAGAGTATTTGCTCACCATAATAACTTTGAGATGTTTTTCGGTTTTTGTGGCCAGGTTCAAGTTTCCCTTTTAATGTTTAATGTTGTTACTAATGTTCGTAGGCGACGGTAATCGCTTACCACCAGGTGGGCCGTCTGCCTGTCTGCTGAATTCATGCAATTTAAACAAAAGTTATTTATTCAGTTTACTCGAACAACGTCTAAGTCTTTTTTTCAATGCGACATCGTGGAACCTTTCCCATCGAGATAGCAAAAACGTGACCTGCCAACCCGTATCAAAATGATTAAACATTCGACAAGTAGGTAATGAAAGTTGATTTCTTTTCTTACTTTTGTTGCTAAACTGTGTTTTCCTTCTGTTTTATTCACCATAAACTAAAGGTTTTATTTATTTACGTTGATATTTTCTATAGCCTATAGAATAGACAGCTTAATACAAAAACATAAAACGAAAGTAACATCTATAACATTTTAAAATACTAAACATGCCGTGTCTATATATTAAACCTATTAAAAAAAACATCGGGAAAGACTATTTAAATTACAGAGAACACGATGCATATTTTTATTAGATTTCTTGTCTGTTTGTCGAGTGGTCGTTTGTTCGGGATTCACGTAAAAACTATTCGGCCGATTTCGATGCGGTTTTCGCTGAATGACAGCAAATTTTTAGAATTAAATCTGCGCTATTTTTTATCTCGGGAGTCCCGCAGGAAAATTCTCTGGAGCGGTTTGAAGTTGTTCGGGTGCATACAAAGTAGCTAATTCCGACACAGTCTTTACTAAAACGATAGCTTACATTCTTTTTTAAATGCTGCGGTGCTTTGTATTGCGAGAATCCTGCGACAATTTCTAGTCAAGAGTGGATGAACTCGCGGGCATATCCTAGTATAGTATATGAGCTCAAATTTGTCGTCTTTTGCGAATGTTCTCAGAATACGTGTGGTAATTCCTCGTTGAATGGTAATCCGTATACATAAATAACAGAAAGGTCGTTTCCGAAATTTGCCTTCTCAGGAATTAGATGCAGAGCCTCAGCGTACCAGCGAGTTTGGCCGGCTAAGACCTAGCCCGCTTACCACAGAGACCGTTGGCAATATTGAAGTGTCAACCTGTGTGTGTCACCGTTTAGTTGTGGGCAAAATGGGCATGCCCACAAGCCTATTGGACTTTTGACGTCACGCTTCCACGGATCTGTTGAGGTCGATTGGCTTATGATATTATATCTAATACCTTTATAAACTTTAAAAAAATCAATGATACGTGAGTGATTCAGAACGCAGCGAAGTAGGCACTTATTCTTCATAGACTATATGATACATTATTGTCACGTTTATGACGACATATTTTGTAAACATCTTTGTAAGAATGCACTATGTCGATCATGGGCGAGTTCAAAATCTATAAAGTAGTCGAACATGACTGTTTGTGTGGTGTCGTCCTTAGGTTTCTGCAGAAAGATTACTGACATCATTGAGTTAGTAATAACGTCTATTAAGATTTGTCTCTTTTGTTATGACATTGGCAAAATCAATTCCAAAGGTGTTGCAGCCAGCAACAATAAAAAATGAATAGAATTCATAATCCGACTTTGCTTGGCCGATTTTCGGGCGGCTGTGACCACAAGCTTTTGTGAAGGCTGGATCAGCGCCTGGAATTACGAGTACCAAGTTGTTAAGCCGGATGTTGTCTCATAGTTAGCTTGTATGTAAGCTTTTATGAGCGGTTAGCAGAGCTAACTCTCAGGCAAAGTTTTCTAGGCGCTATCCGGTACGGTAGGTACAAACTTTATTATCAACATGCTAATCTTATTACGCTAACTATTTTGCACTGAATATCGTGTAAAAGAAAAATAATCTGAACGTGATTTTTCTTCAAACTTTTTCTTGAATAAAGTCACTTTAAGCTTGATTTAAATTAATCAAATATACTACGTTAACTTGGGAACAACTGTTTAGTTTTAGTCATCGTTTGGATAGACGTCTGCTTATAGCCGGTTCCTATATTTTAAAATTTGATAGAAGCTATACGAGTACTGTCAAAATAGAGATAGAAGCTCTATACGAGTACTGTCAAATTTTTTTATCAAAAACTATTCGTTTCACTGAGACATTGGCGAAATCAATGCCAAAGGAAGGCGTAGGAACCAGCATAAACAAAAATAGAATCAAATAGCGCAAGTGAATGAATAATGAGATCATATAAGTTTTATCTATGAGTAAGATAGAGTAACCGGCCATTGATCCACAACGTAATATTTAATAAGATTTTTTTGTCCAATACTTGATTTATATTTGATCTTATCATCGTTTAGACAAGCAATTAATTAAGCGAAACTTAATACTTAACTGGAAAATGTCAGCCCAAATGATGATAATGACTTAACTCGCTAATTCCGTCAGTTGCTAACTTCAGCATATACCTATATAAACCAGGCTTCAAGAAATAATATTTTGATTTTTATTCCTGTATAAAAATACCTTACTTATATACATTAAAAAATTGGAACCTGATCACTAATACCGGAACACAACAAACAGAATACATATTTATCTGCCGTCCATATAACTAACCATCAAAACTTGAGAATCATGTCCTTGGAATTTATAAATGGACAGATGGACAAACGGACATAACGATTTTCTAAAGGTTCTGTTTAATCATAATGCCCAAGGATCCTATCATACAAATCAGTTTGAAATATTTATTAGTTTTTATAATACTTTTATTCGTATAAAAAATAAAAGGAAGCAATATTCCAACTGGAGCTTGTTAACGCAATATTGGAAAATGCCTTTTCTTGCCTTTTCATAACTTGTATAGCGAGCGTTTAATGGCTTCATTGATTAATGAGAAGCATTTGCTTGAAAGACTTTTTTTTATCAATACGCTCTTCGCTCCCTCTGTTTTCTTTTCCTTCCATTAAAATTGTTTTGTTGTTGAATGTTTTTCTTAAATAAATAATTTAATTTGAACGTTACGATAATATCAAACGAATCACAAAATTACATTAGCGAGTCTATATTTTCGAAGTTTGTGTTGTGTTGGAAGATCATCTAAGTAAATTTTCTGTTGATAAGAAGTCTGAATATGGCTTTGTCACAGTATGGGGATCAAACTGAAAGTGTAAACTGATAAAGAGTGGGTTGCTATTGCCGAAATAATTACTAAAACTCCCCGTGTTCATTTTATTTTGTGTATAGCCGGGTCATGGAAAATGGCTATCACCAACTCGGTGTGGACGTCCCCAAAATATTTTTATGGTATGTCAACTTTTATCATGGACTGGTATAGTCCGATGTAAACTGAATGCAATGTTACGGAAAATATGTATGTGCGCAATTTTTGCAGTTAATATTGAGCAGCTATATAATTCAGAAGCCCATTTGTGCCTAATAACTTGGCTTGTCTGTTTTCCTATTTGTTTGTTTATTTGGAATTCACGTAAAAACTACCGAGCCGATTTTGATGCGGTTTTCGCTGATCGATAGAAAAAAAATTGTCTTAAACCCGCGCTACTTTTTATCCTGGGCATCCCTCGGGATTTTATCTGGAAATTATTTAAAATGTCTAGATTGAAAAGAACTTGGAACTTGAAAAATGTGATGTTATAAAATGTGTGATACTTTTTGTCCCGGGAATCCTCCGGGAACTATCCCTGGAACGGTTTGAAGTTTGGATGCATAAAATTTTGCATTTTGACACTGTTTTCACTAAAAGAATGTAAGCTATCTTACATTATTTTTTAAATGTTGCGGTACTTTGTGTCACGAGAATCCCGCGGGAAATTCGAGTCCAGTGTAGATGAAGCTGCGTGCATATCCTAGTAGGCTTATAAGTCAAGTCCTGTATAATTAATATATATCATGTTATACGTAAAAAAAAATCATTTCTAGGCCTACTGGACTTATGTCCTCAATTCTTAAGGCTTGGCCGATTTACGGCTATTGGCGGGATTTACCAATTAGTAATCTTGCAATGCAGATTTCTTTACAATGTTTACTTGAAACCCACTTAATTGAAATGAGACGTCGGCGCGTTAGTCACTGAGCTACTACGGTCTAATATTCTACAAAGGATAAGTATATGTAAATATTTACAAAGGAAATAAAAAATATTACTTCGAATAATATAATACTTCATACGGTTTTATGTACCCAGCGACCGTAACCATTATTCAAGTCTAGGCAGGAATACCTATATTTTCCCACCTGTATAATTTTCTCAAGGAGGAAAAGGTCTTGCGTCTTTTTTTTGTGAAGGTGCCCCAACTCCAAACACCCTTTCAAGGGTACTTGGTTTTGTAAAACCCTCAGCCTCATCCGGTCATTATTTTTTGGGTCACTTCAAACCCGGCTTATCATGATTATAAGCGTATTACCATGACGTCATCATATCGTCGACGTCATTGCCGGACCTTGTATCTACATTATTTTTAAAAAATGTTTTCGTAAAAATCGTTACATATTCTTAATATGAAATTTATATCACCAAAAAATGTAGTTACAAGGTCCTGCACTGACGCCGATGGTGTACAGTCGTGGTATGAAAATGTTCGCCAGATTTCAAATTTATTAATTTACCGCTCCGCTTGCACATGTTGTTACCTTTTCAAAGTAAGTCATAGAATAGACTGTTTCGCGAAAATTATGTTTAACTATGTGACCATGAAGTTAAGATTAATTAGATCAAAGTTTTTTGATTTTCTATATTGTCTAAAAGATTGTTTAGACATGTAAAACCTTTTATTGGTTTTAATATTTATGTTAACAGTAGTGATTATATCTTGTTTGTTTCTTATTGTTAATCTCAGCGTCTGTCTTCTATATTTTATAAACGTAACATTTATGAAAGTGTTGGCAGTATTGTTTCTTGTAATCGTGCAAGCAAATGTCGACTTTAAAGTGAAGAACATTTTCATACCGGGACTGTACTTATACCTAGTTGGGTCATAAGTTCTGTTAAATCCCAATTTAATTTAAATTTGCAATACTGGCCAGAAATGTTTGAACTACTATTATAACAGCTCATATACGTCCCACGGCTGGGCTCGAGCCTCCTAAATATTGGAGAACAGAAAGATCGCCACGTTTGTCCAAAGCGGATTTGCGCTTTTGACACATCGGTTAACTCGATGTGCAGGCATAAAGATTTTTTTCCGTCACCGTTAACACGTGTTAATTCAGAAAACTGCCTAAGTGTTTGTCTGTCTGTTTTTGTTTGTCACGTTCATTTTTCTTAGTAACAACTAGATTCATAAAGATAACATTTTACAGGAAGGTGTATATACGAGAGAAGGTGCTAGATAATGATGCAGTGAAACTGAGAAAAAACTTAATATTATGGGTACACAAACGTGTAAATATCAGTCATAGGCCACCATTACACAATATAGTTCGATTCGAATAGCTGAATGTAGGTCAAAGTGTTATATGTCTATGTAAGTTGTATATAACACGCTACACTGCCATTGAGTATATACCACCAGTAATAAATCATCACTATCAATAATTTGACGGTATCGGGTATATTTAAGCAATTTACATTTGACTTGTGATAGGCATGTATCGATATCAACAGCCGTGTCGCAGTGTCGATTAATTGCAGGTGTCAACAACACTAAGTAGTGAAATGTTTGACTTTGGCATGTAATTACTGACGTTGGTTAAACGTTTTGAGTTTCGGCTACGTCTAGCTGCAATTATAAATAATGACAATTAAATTCAAATTCAAAAGTTTTTCGAAATACATTCTGCTGGGGAACACTTTTTGAAGTTAAAATTCAATTTTAAATCCTAGTCTATGTACGCCGCTTCTACAATATAATTTTTAAGATTTTCTTTTCAATGGATAAAACTTATATTGTGAATAGTGTCTTTAAATAAATATTCACAGCTCAGTCTTGTGTGAATTATATCTCTTTGTAACGTTAGCTTAGCGCTGAATTTCGACATTTCGAATCTGAAATAAGACTGATAACACCTAAATCCGGTTTGAATAATGTTTCACTCCATTTGTATGGATTAATGTTCATTTGCATTGCATTTACGTCATTAGTTCCACTGGAATACGATTTTGAATACAAACCGCAGTTTGTATGAATAGAATTTTATGCTAATACAAGGCTAAATTCCTGCCACTTCCTCTACGCTTGACTTAAAATTCCCGCGATATTCCCGGGACACAAAATATCGTAGTATTTAAAAAAATGAAAGCTTTTGTTTTATTGAAAACTGTGCCGGAATAAGTTGACTTTCATGCACCTGAACGACTACACATCCCTCCTGGGAAAATTCCAGCGGGATTCCCGGGATGAAATATATCACAGATTTTATAGCATGAAAGGATGGATGCAAAAGTCGCGGAAGGCCACGACACACCTTCCATGATCAAATTGATCGTATACCGTGCAGGAACGGAGAAAGAATACAATTCCTGCGGCCGGCGGCTGTCGTAAGAGGCGACAAACAACCACAGCCAGGTGGTAGGGCATTTGCCCGACTGGATGGCTACCACCCTGGTCTAGAGTATGTCGCCATAACAACCTTGTGTTGTGTTCCGGCATTAGTGACCAGGTTCCAGGCTCCCTAAGAGAGCAGCAGCGCATTCGTAGCACCTTTGGTGTTGCAAATGTCCATAGGCGATGGTAACCGCTGTCCATCAAGTGGGCCGTCTGCCTGTCTGCTGATCTCCTGCAATAAAAAAAAAAAAAAAATACAAGGAGAAGGTGATGTCCGGAGCCTCAAGAACAGATGAGCGTGCATGACAAGAGCTATGAATGTCAAAGAAGCAAGTGAGGTGTGTAAGAATAAGCCTAAATGGCGCTCTGATGTTCATGCCTATGTATGTATAAACATACAAAGTTATAGCATAACATTTCCTATCGACTAGTAAAAAAACCGCATTGGGTTTCAATTTTTTTTTCAATCTGGCCATTTTAAATCATGCCCAGACAATTTCTCTCTTGATTTCCAAGATAAAAGCCCAGATTTTAAGTCTAAGAATTGTCTGTCGTTCGACGAAAACCCCATAAATATCGGCTTAGTAGTTTTTACGTGAATCCCGAACAAACCGACAAATAGACAAGAAAAAAATGCATCGTGTTCTCCATCGTTTATTTATATAATCTATTCCAGGTTTTTTTTTAATAGCTCCAATGTATAGACACGGCATGTTAACAATTTTATAATATACTGATGGTACACCGATCGACCAAACTGAATCAATTCGGTTGAAAAGTCGATAACTGAAAGAACACGACGATATATCAATTCGTCAGGCAGTGATTAATTCATAAAAATTGAAAGACAGAAATTAAGCATCTAATAAAGGTGTTTATGAGTGATTTATTTTAGTATAGGTAACTTAAGTATCTTTGACTTCCTAGCCCTAAATCCCGTTACCTAATCTACCCAGTTGTTATAAAATGAATAGATTTGGCAATGCGGCCCGATGGTAAGGATTTTGCAATAATTGTTTCTACGACTAAAGGCTACTGCTGTCTATATAATCTATTTACAACTAATCAATGTCAGTTATTATAATATTTTTTTACGGAAACCGGCTAATTATGTGTAGAACAAATGTCTAGTCATGCCACCTCCGCCAGATCCCGGTCTAAGGGGAAGGCCCAAGAAATGTTGGCTTGACGTCGTGTAGGATGACATGCGTGCCAACGGTGTCAAAACGGGGGAATGCCGAAGACCGCGCGAAGTGGAGTAGAAAAAGTAGGAAAGCGGACCCTGGGCGTCAGAGTGAACGCTCCGAACGCAACCAGGATTTAACGCTCGGATGATGATTATGAATGTCAGTTATTATAATATTTTTTTTGTAAAAGTTAATACAAATAGTGGAATGTATTAAAAATCACATATTCAATCTGATATCTGTCATTTAAATCACGTCATTTAAAGTACAATATCCACCCATAAACGGCCCACTGCTGGGCACGGCTATCCCGTTTCAGGAGAATGGATAAAATACTATAATACAGTTCGATCTGCAGATAACACATCTCGATCTGCAGATTTTCTTAAGATGTTTTTTTTTTCACCGATCTTAGTAATTGTAATAATAGATAAGAAAAACTATCTAAGTGGAATTACCGGTAGAGCTAATATTAGAGCTGTCGAACTACTTGACTCGAACAACTTTCAAGACTTCTACAGGCCAGTGTACCCTTATGTGCATAGAAGTCCACTGGTTGTCACGGAACAGATTAAATATACTACATAATTATCATTGAACCACCTAAACCTATTCTGTAACTAAGGAGGAGGATCTGACTATTCCTCCCTCGTTACAACCATAATAAATTATATGATATAATATGAATTTTATAAAATCACGTATTTCCATTATTTTTCCTTTGGCAAATTTCGAGGGTCAACAAAAACAATGTGGTGGTGAAAATTATTCGCAATTAAAGGGGGCAAAGAGGTCGTAGATCAGCGGGGGTGTGAACACGGTCCCACGAGCGGCACAATCACGAAATGCTTTTATTTTTTCACCGGACCGCCGCTTTTATTGCCTCATCAGCGGGTTATGGTCGGGGGAACTGCAGTTTGTACACGCAACTTGCAACACTCGTATGTGTTGGACGCTGAGGATGGCCACTAATGTGTTTACGAGGAAAGTGGTTTGTGTACTGTGCTAAAAGCAGGTTTTATACTTTTAGCAGAGATAAACGTTAGAACTTTGGAATGGTGTATGACTATGTAGAGCTATAGAATTAAAACAATGATACAACGCCAATAATCCATTATTGTTACTCATTTAAGCTTTTCCCCTTTCAGCAATGGTACAGGAATCACCGGTAGCTTGGCATATAAATGATATGTATTTTAAATATTTGAGATGAATATGGGATGCAACTGATGATAGAAAATTCAAGTTTTCATACAAAAATCTACACATGTATTCTGCGGAAACAATACCAGACAACTATCCAAAAATACGTGGTTTATTAAGAAGGTCATTAAAGAGTCAAACTCATTTTTACATTCATAAAATTCATATAGTTGTACTTATATAATGAATATTAGCCAAATATTCCAAAAAATGTTGTTATCTACGTCGTTAAATACCTGTAGATGCACTAAAATCGCGTCAATCCGACTTATTTCAATCTCCACAGAAGAATCTTATTAGTTCATAATACTGTTCTACAATATGTAGGTACGGCTTATGTCTTAAAACTATACAATCCTAAATTTACTGTTTTAGCACAGCGACGTTAGAAAAATTTCTCTGAAAGGAAATACAAAAATTAAGAGAGGAATTTAATTTTGAATCCGCAAAATCCATTGGTATGCAAGTGACAATTTAACAAATCAACATACCGAATGAGTATTGTCTATTCGAGTCGCGTCTGCAGCCAACCCTTTTATCTTTCAGTTCATTTCTTTCCAAAAGTTGTGATTTTATTCCCCCAGTGTAAACGCAATAAGAGATCAATGGGCATGGTATGTGTCGAATATAAAAATAATGCTACTGTTAAACGACTCCGGGATTACGTTATTATTTTATTGTTGTTTCACTGGTTATGAAATTTTATACCAATTGATTGGAAATTGATTCTTAATAGTCGTAGCCAATTTTAGTTTGTGAATTATCCCTAGGTAAATACAGTATCAATAAATATATTATGATAGCTTGAAAATAAGTATTCTTGAAATCTAGTTAGGGTGCCCTTCCACTAGAGATGTGCTATGCAGCTATGTTGCGAAAATGTAAAAGCTAAGACTGTTTTCAAAGATGTTAAGCAATGTAGTTGTGTGAAGAAGATGCGCAGCTCGAGCTATGCGACGTATCGACAATAGGCCTTCGGTGACAAACGCGCGTCTACTGGATGTATACTGCTCAGTACATAGTTACATCACTCGCGAACATCCATAGCACGTATCCATCCACACAAAAAACGTAGCTTAGTTCAATCAGTCTCCATCAGTGCTATGCTATATGAACCAATGAATATGATTGGTGGATATCAAACGCATCCATAGCAACGTTGCATAGCACATTTACAATTCTAGTGGCCAAGCAGTTTTAGTCTCGAGTTCCGATGGCCCACTTCCCCCTTTCCCAGTATCTTCACTCCGCCCTAAAAGTTGGCAACACGTTGGCATCACCACTGGTAATGCAAACGTCTATAGATGACGGTATTCACTTTCCATGAGCTCGGCCGTCTGTCTGTTTGCTAACAGCACAATAAATTAAAGTATCAAAGCAATAATTGAAAATCTATTCTATATCTATACTATACATATAATACATTACATATAAGATTTATATTTATACTAATGTCTGTGGTGTCATGATTGATTGTGAGAATTCTATAAAACAATGATACCACTTATTAAATTCTCTCAACTACAAGAAAGCCAGCATACATCGATGTTACCAATGCAATGTATAGTGATCTGAATTGTATCATGTTTATTTAGTATATCACAGTGTCAACGTAACTATTTGTGCTATTTCAAATTAATAATTGATAATGACATGTATGATTTAATTTTGTTCATCATTGCGTATTATTCAATACTGTGTGCAAACAAGAATAATTTGAAAACAGAAACAGTTATTTTCCCTTCGAAAAATTATACAAGGTCCGCGTTCGGTAGTTTATTGATGGTTTCAAATCATCTCGGGGCAGGCTTAAAGTGATACAATAATGCTGGGTTTCTATATATTTCTAATTATTTATACTGGTTAAAGGACGAAAATTCCATACAAATAATGTAAATTTTCTACCAACAGAAAGGTATGCATACTAATTTATGTACCGCCTCCCTCATATTGTCAATTGACTTCCGACGACGTCAGTAGTTTTATAATATTTCTGACGTCGTCGGAAGTCACGTCAGTTGTTTTATATTTAGTCCCTACGTAGTAAACGACTGGATATGTCAGAGCACATCAAATTCCTCATTACTCTAATATGAAAATATTATGATCCATAAAAACTTTCTTCAATTTCCAGATGAACATCACAATGCTCTCTAAGCCGTGCTTCCTGTTGCACGTTTCGGTCCGTTTTGTAACCGCGGCCGGCTTTCCGTCTAATTACGGAAGTCGGCAGTCTGCAGAGGGTTGGTTTATCCGACTTTAGCCCCCAACCCGTTATTTGTATTTTAGATATATCGGATGACAAAATATCAAAATTATTTTGGTATAATTTCCTTATAGCTTTTGGAAGCATAGCTGAAATGATATATCTGACTAAAGTTTCAGAAATAAAACTTCATTCGCAAACATACATTCAGTTTCATTGCTGATAATATTACGAGACATCTAAATGACACGCTATGAAATGTTATAATCATTTAAAAAAATTATGTGAGTAACGGTCATCAACTTTACTTCTTTGCATCTTTTGTAACTTTGTAGGAAATTTACAATACTACAAACATTGTTCTCATTACTATTAAAAAATAATTAAAAATGTGCCATCCATATAGTTTTTTTATTCCTTTATCATTATCAATTTCAATCACATTTACGTTTAAGCCAACTACACATAATAGCTATATTCATTTCTGTGTTTAGGGTCGTATAGAAAACCTACTGAACGCTACATTAAATATATGTAGAATACTAAAATATAATATTTACAATAAAACGATCGAATTATTTATTTGTAACAACAGAATGAAGTTAAAAGATTTTTGAATCTTTCATCCCCATTTTTTTTTTGGCCAGGGGAAATCCGCTTGAGGACTAAGCCGCGACAGGCACAGAAACCTGGGAGATGCTCGCGACCCTGGTGAGACAGTGTGGGATTCGCCAGATCGGGGGTGGCACTAGCGTGCCCGGTCAGAACCGGTGCCACGCTAGTGCCACTCCCCACTTAGGGATACCCACTAAAACCCCTGGGTGTTCCGTCCTGCGCCTTTTGCCAGGGCTACGTGTATGCGGTTTTCCCAACTCCGCTACCCTGGCAGGCGTGGGCCCCGCTCACTGGATCTCTTCCAATCTTTCATCCCCAGCACCAACCTCCCGTTGATAACGTTCAAACAATATTCGTTTGATGACAAAATACATAATATTTAGACGTTAGTTACGTTCTTTGGCCGTCGGAGGATGTTTTAAAAAATATGATATATTTTAATACATTTATTAATTAATTACAATTAGGTACTTAATTATAACTTAATATTAACGTCTGGACTTCTCCGCGATGGAGCACCAAAAGACGACGCTGGTATGTCCCGAGGACCCTTTATTGGTTTGTGCAATATTATGACATCGTATGATCTTCGTGGAAGATTGATGAGTCGCATCGTGTGAAGCAAACGATGTGAGTTAAGGGTTCGCCCACACGAACACGTAACATCTCCCCTCCTAGATGAGCAACTATTTGTGGAACATGAATGTTGCTCTATGCTCCTGCATATCTTCCTCAATTCTGCTTGTATTTGGGAATTCAATATCTTCTGAAGGAGTTTCTTTGTTAACATCCATCGCAGGCTTCTTTGAATATAGGTGAAAGTAAAGAAACATAGCGAGTACAACTGCACTTGATACCAAAAGGTAGGTAGGTATTGTTGTATGATATAAGCTTGAGAAATCTTTTGTCGACAATTTCGTGGGACTTTCCGTTTGCACCTGATGTTGAATATTGTGCAATACATTTGAGTCAATTGTTGTCAGATTATACTGAATCGATGATTCATTTGATATTGATGGCGATGGGAACGTCATTATTTCGACAGCTTGTCTTCGAATTTTGTCGTCAGTATTAATGATAGTGAATTCCGATGTACGAATGCTGCACTTCCTTGGAATTGTTGCCAAGAGCTTCCTTCCGGTATGCGATGTTCTTCTTGTTTGCAGGAGATTTGTATTTTAGTTTTTCTTGGTAATGATATGATTTAATGTTGACTATCCAATTCCAGTAGAGCTTCTTTTGCCAAGTTTATAGATGTTGGATGACGTGATGATGTTATTTTTCTGTTCTTGTATTAGGTTGGTAATGTAGTCACGTTGGGTGTGTTTCTGATGAATAGTTTGCTGTTTGCAGACATACCAGGTTTCTACCTTCGGGCATTCTGCCTCCATGTACACAAATTCCCTGGAATTGATTGCCAGATAGGGAAAAGGAGGGATGATAGTTTCTGATCTTTTATTAGGGACGGGACACAGTCTGTAAAGGTTATAAATTATAGGTGACATGATAGGAAGTTTGATTACTATAACTACTTTTTTGTCTACAAAATATGAACCTAAGCTAATTATATCATAGTAATATCTTATTTCTACATCTAAAACTGAGCCTAGTCCATAAAATTCTTTAATTTGATTGATCATTTTACTCAGATCATTAATAGTTAATAATGAATGGTGCATGGTATTTGTGCGACTAAAAGCTATCAAATTTTCTATCCTACTTATTTCTGTAGAAATCTCTTGAACATTTTCCGATATTATATTAAGAGCTTGTGCAAATAAAATGTATTGATTAACTTGAATTTTATCAAAATTGGTTGAATTTATGAGATTTGATATAATTTTATTTAATTTATTCTGATTGTCTGTTAGCCTATCTAGGGTATGAGTTTGATGGAAAGTGTAGTCCTTAACTAAACTGATTTGCTTGTTAAAGTTAGCTGATAATTCTTGATTATTATTTTGTAAAATTTTAATTGCATTTTCGTATTTCAGAGCATCCTCGTTATCAAGATTGCCTGTTATGCTTTTAATAAAGGTACCTAAAGGGTTATTTAGACCACGTTTTATTCGTTTTGGTTCGAGCGATTCTAGATGCAGTAGTGAGTTATTTAACTTCCTAAACAGATAGATAGCTTGGTGTTTGAAAGTGGCAAAGATGGGGTTTGAGACCTTATTTGTTATGTCGGTCAATTGTATAAAGGTAATGTCAATTTTGTCTTGTATACTGTTAAGGTCAATTTCAATTAAAAAGGAGTGGTCATGTGAGGTAATTTTTGTGGAGCCAAGTTTGAAAGGTAATATACCGGGTCCGTCGTCTAAGTTGTCAAGTCGGATGTTCTGAGCTTGTTCCTGGTTGTGGTGAGCTTGGCCCAAACTCGTTATTAGGAGAACTATTAGCCTGTAACAACATATTGTCTTTAATTTTCTTATTTCTTTTTAATCTATTTTTGGCTACTAAGCCTCGTTTTCGGGAGGTGTATATGTGAATGGGCAGGTTTTGAATTACGTTATCTTTTGTGTAACGAGCTGCTAATTTTTTCCTACTTGCCAATGGATTCTTTACGAAGACTTCCTGATTTTCTTCATAAGTAATTTCAGGTTCCCGATCTAAATTATGTCTTGTCATTATAGCGTCACGAGTCGAAAGGGATTCTTCATGGATATATACAATATGGTAAACAGTTTGCATTTTGCGTTTTTGTTGCTCAAGATATAGTTGTAGTAATCTTTCTAACAAATTTATGTCTGTGGGATTCCGTGGGTCCAAGTGTCCGGTAATTACGACAAAGGGTCTGCATTTAGTAAGACTTTGTATATACATAGTAAATAATTATATAATTATTATAGGCGATTAATGCGTAAGGAACTAAATCCCGTATTAGTTCATTTGGGGATTTAATTTTTAATAATCGTAGATGGTAGATGTTCTAATAGTGTACTGTGAAATCTTTCGATGCCATTTTCGTTGAGTGGAAAATCTTTTCGGTTTTATTATAACTATCTAAAATAAATTATTTCTATATTTTTCCTACAAATATAGCTTAAAATCCTAAAATTAATATTAATGTTTACCTTACCTTTCGATCAAGGATAATTTAAATTTAATTTATAAAGGGGTTGGATTTGGCAACCAATAGGAATTATTAGTGTACTTATAACTATTACTCACAATTGCATGGTAGTCTGCAAATGACGAATTACGTGACTCATCGATATCCGGATGATCTCTTGAAGGCGATTCTTCAACAGCAATTCGGTGGTTCCGACAGCCAAGCGTAGGTTTATTCTAGGATAGCCGACGCGCCGTCGATTCGGCTATTGCGCGGTCTCGATATTAGAAATCGCGCACCGTTACAGCTATCCTACCGACTGCGCCAGTTACGTTCTTTGGCCGTCGGAGGATGTTTTAAAAAATATGATATATTTTAATACATTTATTAATTAATTACAATTAGGTACTTAATTATAACTTAATATTAACGTCTGGACTTCTCCGCGATGGAGCACCAAAAGACGACGCTGGTATGTCCCGAGGACCCTTTATTGGTTTGTGCAATATTATGACATCGTATGATCTTCGTGGAAGATTGATGAGTCGCATCGTGTGAAGCAAACGATGTGAGTTAAGGGTTCGCCCACACGAACACGTAACACGTTTGTCGTCGCCAATTTTCCTTATTAGGGCTAGTGAAACACTGTTGGTATAAAAATAAAAACAAAAGACGTCCAAATTAAATAAAAGCTGTCTTCGTCCGCCAATGATTCATTGTTAGAGCCCTCAAATCTCGATATCTATAGGGTTTGACCCCTCGTAAATAGGGACTGGGTGAGATGACCAAATTTACTTAGACACAAGTCCTGCACAAATTCACCACTTCGGTACAATCGTTAACACAATTTATAATAATATTTAACTCGATTAGTAAAAGTATATATGTGAAATATGTGAGATAATAATAGATAACTAAATTAAAATTTAAAAAGTACTTTTACACAAATTTAATTATGCTAACTATACCACTATACTTATTACTTCTAATAGCCTGTGCCAGTGAAACTTCGTGTTACTGTATATAAACTAACTTTATCACAGGTTTCAATTAAATCTGTTTGAAGTTTTCAAGTAGATTCTCAAACATACTGAAAGTAAACATTACTAAAGGTGATACAAATATGATGATCTGAATATCGAAAGTACCCAAATAAAAAAAAAGTGTGTGCACGCAGTAAAAGTGACTTCATAGAACGTACTCACAGATAATTTTTCTCTAACTTTTATTAATGTAAATGTAATTTCCTTACCCCACATCCGTTAAAATATTATAATTCAAAATAAACTTCTTTAGTGTCACTTACAATTTTTAACTCTTTTAGTAAAAAAAAATATCAGTTTTATTTCGGTTCAAATTGGACCTATGTTTAATCATCGGTTGTAACTCTCTAATCTGTGCTGCACAATGTAAAGCTCGTATCTCATTCTCTCGCAGCGTTAGTCCTCTAGATTTATGTGTTTATCTCTATTTGGTTTCAAATCACAAATATTCTTAAAAGTTTCACTTCGAAAATTACATGAGCATCATGTGTCATAAATACCACGTAACATCCCACGGTTCCAAATTAATATGAAACTACACACATCAAACTGGCCAGGCCTATTTCCTCGAAGAATGCATCTCAATCAAGAAGGCAATTAATTAAAACAAGCCGCCTGTGTGTATATTTACACATTTAACTGTCACAAGTATTTTGGAAGTGCCGCTGTCTATAAAATATTTTGGCTCGCCCAGTTTTAAGGCAGGCTAAATTGCATGAATTGTTTTAAATTAACGACCACTCCTCGGCCTTTACCATGACCTTCTATAGTTATTTGTTTACATACTAAATGTAACTATTGTATCACTTATATATGTGTCATTCTTATGTGTAATTATTGCGCAATACCAAGAAGTTAAAACATCTATTTTCTCATTTTCTTATCATGTTTAATGCAATTTCACGACGACATTTGACAAAAAGATAGATTGTATCCTAGATACATAGAATATTATAGTAAACTGAGATCCCAATCACCGCAGACTTACGTGGTTTTAGGAAAAATGAAAGTTTTAGGATCGGTAGTTTAATATAATCATAGAAAGGAATGGATATTCGCTAAGTTAGAAAGCGGGGCCGTTTTTCAGGTAGCAAGTATCAAAGGTGGAAAAATACCATGCTAACTTACGTCAAAGTAGCAAGGCTAGTTTTTACACATATCATATTAGATATTGTTATAAACAAAATATACGGTACACTTCTTGTGGGCCATAACTTTTGTCAGACACTAAAAAAAATTGTGCGGACTTACGTCATTTTAGGAAGGCTGAATTTTATACACATTATCAAGTACAATATTTTAAAATATTGTTAACGCCAACCGGTTACGTCGGGGAGAGAGGGGAGCGCCGCGTGCGAGCAGTCCGCCACACACCGTCCGGCGACGCATACATTATCATATGTGTTATAATTATATTGTAATAAACATATATTAAAAACAGTCCACTAATCATTGAAGACAGCTTAGTAACATCAAGCATACACCCAGGATTTTACAATATTTTCCAATGAGCCACACTAATGAGAATTTTAATTTCTCTAAATAAAAATTCTCATTAATGCTCTTGGTAAGAATAAAGAAATGCGAGTTCCAGCGTGCCAATTTCTATTTTTAATTTATCACGTTTTAAATCTATTTTTTACCAAATGTTTTTATTGTATCAGTTTAGCAGACGGCCCACCTGATGGAAAGCGGTTACCGCCGCCTATGGACATTCGTAACACCAAAGGTGCTACCAATATGCTGCCGCTCTTTAAATGGAGACTGGAACCTATAAATAAATGCCGGTACACAACTCAAGGTTGTTATGATGGATCACCCTAGACTAGGGGTGGTAGACATCTGGACTTGTAAATACCCTACCACATAGCTGTGGGTTGTTTTCTTACCCCTTAAGCCAGGCCGCCCTGCCGTAGGATTATGGATAGATTTAAAGGAGCTATAAGTATAGTCTTATAAGTTTTGTAAGTCATAGTAGCCTCTTAAGTAACATAATTTTCTGACTGAAAGTGCATTGTGCATATTTTTACAATTATAACGCGCTGACCGCGAAGGAAAATATTTTAAGGAATTGAAATTGTGTGTGAAGCCCACCAATGTTCAGAATACAAGCATGACTAGGGACTATCCATTCCTCTAAAACGGGGAGGTCCAAGCCCAGCACTACCTAGCAGTGATACTTTATGAGTATAAAGCGCCTTAGAACTATCATTTAACAAACACTTGCCCACTTAAAATTGTTAAACACATACGGTATTTTAAAAATAATATAGATTTTACGGGATAACCTTTTTGCATATAAGTGTACCATCTCGCCGAGTGGAGCGAGGGCTTTGGCAAACATTTGAGATGAATCATAAAAACGCACAATAGTTTACGAGTACCGTGAATTTTATGACACGGTGTTGCTACAATCTCCTGCGCTTGTTTTTGTTTGTCCACTCTTAGATCTTCGTGAAAGATTTCGTTTTGTAAGATCGATGTTTTTCGTGGAAATCGATTATAACTATCCAATTTCTGTAAAATATGAAACCTACTCGTCGCTTCCACTTATGATGTGAAAACTCATCAATCTATCTTGGCCAAGCGTGGCGAATATTTTGCTCGTTCTCCTAAGTAGGAGAGATTCGTTTATGGACTGATACTACTGAATTTTAATATATTCGACATAAATTAAATATAGCAACTGGCAATATTTCATATAAAAAATACAACAATCTATAAATTAATACTGTATTATAGTTACAGATAGTTGTTAATTAAGTTATCTAAAGGAGGTTGTATGCGTGATATTAAGGACAACATGCATGTTAATATAAGCGCAAAATGAACGCCTCCAATACAAATATTTGCATAATTGGTTGTTTGTTCTTAACCTTTCGAGTATTACGTTTAAATTAAATTAAGCGTACTTAGGCTAGTGTGCATAGACATTTAACTGACAGTTACATAAAATAATCGCCGATTAGGTATATGTTTTTAGCAATTACATTATTCTGACCGGCAGTAAAGTGTCTATGCACACCAGCCTTATATACTTACGAAAAACTAAAATAGACGTAGAATATATATTTTTTCCGGAAAAGCTGACTGTTACCGCGAGATAAAGCTTCATAATCTACTCTATTGAATCTGAATTTACTAATATTTTTTTACAGCAGACAGGCAGACGGCCCACTTAATGGAAAACGATTACCATTGCCTAGAGACATTTACAACACTAAAGGTGCTGCAAATTGCGCTTCTGTTTTCTTAAGGTAGATTGGAACCTGGTCACTAATGCCGAAACACAACTCAATGTGGTTATGGCGGCATACTCTAGACGTGGGTGGTAGCCATCCAGTCGGGTAAATACCCTATCATCACCCGGCCCACATATATTATTAGCTCCTATAACTGAGTGAGGAATAGTATTTCAATAATTGTGTAGACACTTTAAAGAAAGCATTGCATATTCGCATCGGTTTGTATTCAGCATTGTATACTTATCTGGAAAAGTAATCCGTCGTAATACCGCAAAACGTCGACTAAAGTAAAGGGTTCAGTGTAACTTAATTCCGATAAAATTCAAAACGTGCGATGAATAAGGATCTAAGTTAAGAACGATGGATCTTTCTGAAGAGGGGAATAGGGAAATTTCAAATGACGCTGCCTTTTGTCTTCATTATAGCATTGTAAAGTTTTATATCACACTTTAATATCATAATTTAATTGTAATATTAATTGAGCTAAAATAATATTACAATTACACGATAAAATAAATAAATTAATTTATTCATAAATTAATGAACTTGTAAATTAAGTAATTAACATATAAATAAATTAATTAACTTATAAATAAATAAATTCACTTTTAAATAAATAAATAAAATTTGTGAGTGTACTAGTGTATACACGTAAAAAGTGAAACTTCTTTAATATATGCAACTTTTCGTCTCACAATACATCTATCAGTTCGTTGCTACGCAACGGGTTGTTGATGCATGGCGTGACGCATGGCGCGTAACCGAACAAAAGTGACGGTAATTTTTTCCAACGCCGATAAAGAAGTTTCACTTCAATTAAGTTATAAATAAATAGATTAGCTTTTATTTATATATATAATACAATGTAGAATTGCTTCAAGAACGTAGAAATATCCTCGGTGCAGTAACGGAGAAAAAAAATACATTTTCACAGGTGGTAGGGTATTTGCCCGTCTGGATGGCTACCACCCCAGCACTAGAGTATGTCGCTATAATATTCTTGCGTTGTGATCCAGCATAAACGCTATTAAAACACTCACTCACTTTTAATCTTAGAAGAAAATTCTTAATATACTTCACTTATATAATATAAGACAAATTACTTATGTATTTGGCTTTTCTCACACACGCATATAATTTCCTAAGTTTTCTACATATTGGCCGGTTTTCATGCTCTATTTGCAGTTCTAATATTCGGTAAAAGAAAATTATATATTTAAGATAACAATATAAAAATAAATATACATTAAAAATATATTAAGATTTTTTTGAAAATCTTGTGATGTTGTGTTGACATCCGAGCAACGTACAGGAAGAAGTCATTTCAGTGAGGTATCAATATTCCAGGCCCGTACTGTGTAGGGGGCGACACGCGCGGCATCAGCATTTCATTACGCTTTCCCTATTGAGTGCTGTATTCCGTTAGACCTATCAGTGCAGCCATGCACGTGCTCCACAAAAAATATATGTTGTTATTTTGCTCTCTTGTCTCCCCAATTCACGCTGATGATATTTTTTTCGTACAAAATTGAAGACGAGTTGTCATTTTTCGAGCATACAAGAACAATGTTGTGTCAATTTTGTTTTCAACAGTGTTCTTTCAATAACACAAATGCATTGGAATTTATATGAATCCATTTTTTAACGACTTCTAATTTATTGTATGTTATTATAGTCGCCAAAATAAGAGTTATATTATGATGGAAGGATAGGAAACGATAGTTTATCTTTTATTGTATGTATGCATGTACTTATAGTATAATAACAGGTTATAAACGTCGCACTGTTGAGTTGCGGGTTCGACATTTTAAAGGCATAGGCGGTATGCCACACGCGCGATGCTTAACCAAACATATTGGGGTGTTTGACTTATCAGTGATTTTGACGCAGGTGATGTTTTTCTTCACCGTCAGCATACCGTAATTGTATTAATATAACAGACCACAAAAACTGCTCAAGAGCTGAATGCTTTCTTCCAAGATTCAGTCACATCATTGAATTGTTAAGTATATGCTTTATCAAATAAGGCACCATGAGTGATTAATTTATAGCAATTAGCAGCGGCGCAAATATGCAACCTTCAGTGGTATTTATACGTTTGTGCCGTTTGCTGTTGACAAGCTTCTACCAAAGACTATGAAAACGCCTCATTGACTCTTCAGGTGATCAGAGGACTGGTGTCTATCTCGGACAACGGATCAATATGGCGGTCTATCCTTTTGGGCACCTTACCCATACATAGACGACGGTGATCTAAGCTCAGTATTCTTGAGCGATTATGGGTACAAGACAATATAAATAAGTTATGTTTTCTTTTATTATATTAGTCTGTCAAGTTATTGTATTTAGTAACTGTTACTTGAGACTTAGTTTGCATTTTTCTTTATTCTGAATGAAGTCAAAATTCAACTGTAACATTTAAAACATATATTATTTGGTTTTTACCAAAAGCTTAAGTATGTGCAGTGCGTAACTTAAAGAATTACTGGTGCCTATGCAAATTTTCATCAAGTATTTTACCCATTTTTCAAGAGGTACTTCACGGCCTTTCCTAAGATACAACGTATCTCCTTGTTCATTAGACTTAATGCAGCAGTTTAAAAATGCAAAGGTAATAATCGAACAGAATTTTGACAATTTACAAGAGCGCTTTACATAATATTGTTACGAGCTACAGGACTCGAATTAAAATGCCGTTGGAATTAATATAGAATTTATTAGAACTATACAAACATTTATAACACAGGTACAAATATACCTAAACAACACAAACTGCACGATTCAATAACACGCACAAAGTCCGTCACTATATCGCTTATCTAATGTACACGTCTTGATTTGATCGTAGTTCTCGCTAGACTGCCTATCTCACCATTAGGCCATTGCTGCACCGATACAATATGGCTGCAAGTCCGCATAGATCGGATTACTTAGAATCAGTTCGACACACCTGCCTAATGACTGCCATAAAAGATGACAATACACAATGGATTGTTTTTCTAATTGCGAATTTGACAAACACAAACTAAACAATAGAAGCACAATTGTGATAAGGTAATAAACTGCTCTTTATTTTTTTGTTTTCACCTTTGTTGGCATGTAACAATATAAAACATTCAAATGTACAGGAGAAACTATATGGTAAAACTCAGTCTAGTGCACTTTGATGGTTTTGATACAGTTGTTAGGTAACACAGACAGAGCACGGCACCTCACAAATAAACACAAATGCCACTTTTACTACGAGCCGCCACTTCAGAGAGCTGTTTGCAAGTTCCGAGTGGCTGGCTTTAGAATAACACTACAAGTTTTTAGTGGGCTGTTTTCCTTTACTGCGCTTTGCTAAGCGAACAGTGCGAATGCTATTCATATACATCTCTAATTGCTTCTAAGGAGTATATATACTTAAGAGTGTCCATGAATTATTTAGTATAAAAGTAAGTATCAAAAGGTCCTAAGTCACATGGATAGGTACCGTCACACATCATTATAGTCTTAATTTTACGACGCGTTCTTATGTCAAACATATTTTTATCTCAATCTGTTAAAAAAACTGAAAGATTAAACCAAGTTTTGATTAACTGGATTGTCCATATTTATATTTTGTAAATAAATAAAATCAATAATTTGTCGCTTTCCTTAATAATTTAATTAAATTTGTTACACGGTGAATCTATATTTTTTACTAACATTTAAACACATGCCAATTTTAACATAAAGTGGCATGTTATGCTGTCTTTCAACTACATATATATAGACACGTGTCAATTTCACTACGCAATTCTACAACGGTGACCGCTTTAGGTGAGGACCTAGATAAATATTTGAGGAAATATTTATTTATATTCTGTAATAAATGATTGAAGATTGGGTTTTATGCCAATACATATATATAAAATTGAAATGTCTATTTGTGATTGCAAAACATTTTTTTTTATGAAACCTACTATTAGTAATAAATCTTATCCTAAACTACATTAGAACTAGGATATGCCCGCGACTTGGTCCACGCTTGATATAAAATTCCCGTGGGATTCCTGGGACATCAAGTATCGCAGTATTTAAAAAATAATGTAAACTATCGTTTTAGTGGAAACTGGGTCGGAATAAGCTAGTTTTTTGCACCTGAACAACTACAAACCGCTCCTGGGAAAATTGTCGTGGGTTTCCCGGGATATAAAATATAACACATAAAAAATTCTATTGATGAGTTATTTATATAGGGTTAATTATTTTTCGTACGCTGCCTTGGAAAATGAAATATTTCTACGATATTAATACCCCTTTTTGTATCGTTATAGGCACCTATTCTATAGACAAAAATTTTCTGCCAATATTGATCATATTGAAGAGAGATGCAGTTTAGAAATACAAGTACCTTCTATCAAGCTTCTACTGTGTACAACCTAAAACGTCTATGAACACATATTTAATAGTCAATAATATATCTTACTCTAACAATCGCTTATAGCGCGGTTAGTTGATTACTCCAAAAATCACCTACATTCATGGATAATGTTCATAATAAACCTAAATAGTTTGGGTAAACTTTACATATTAATAACCTACAACATTAAGCCGATCTTAGGATGCTGTTACACTAACCGCCGCAAATACGGTAGCTGTAAAATTTGAAACAACGACGTGAACATGAGACTAATGTAAACATTTCAAACGCGGATTAGATAATTTAATATTAGTTAGTTATGATATTATTAGGTAGTGAAGTGTAGGAAGTCTTCAATAAAGCACCTTTTGCTCGAAATGTGCGTATATTTTGATATATTGCGATTTTACAATAACTTTTGATGCGCGTACAATAAATCGTCGTCGTTCGTGGTGAATATTTTCGAATATTGGCGGTTGGCCGTAGACAATGAGCGTTTTTCATAGGCAATTTTTGAGATGGCGCGTATACACCGGCGCGAGCGTACTGAATTCATACTCTCTGGACCGGTGTGTACCTTCCTTAAGTAAATCGTGCCGCAACAGTTAGCTATTATTATATAATAATATCAACTATACCCGCAAGTTCGTTCACACGAATTTTGATTTTATATTAACATTTTTTGAATAATCGTAATAATATAGTTGTTTTCATACAAGACCTACACCTTAACAGCTGTTACCTTACCATCAGCATATCTTGCTAATGTAAGTGTAAAACGACTTTATATTCCTGAATTCATCTTTTTGAAACAAAAGCTAACAGGGCTGTCGTAATAAAACATTCCGGATGCGAAGTGGCTACTACGTGACGCGGGTCGGCATGACAGGGCTTTGTAATAAGTTGTCTATGCTGTTAACACTATTCCAAAACGCGTTTCAAGAAATTACATTAAAATATTAATGTACTAAAGGATTTTTTCAGTAAATTTATGTTGGAATTAGGACAAGTAACTATTTGCATAGATATATGCAGGCCTTTTTTTGTCACTTCTGTTTTGGGAGGCACACTAATTCTCGAAAGTTGTAAGCCTATAATTTTTTGTTTGCAGCTCCACTCCAAAAAACCAATTAAAAATAATCCATTTTTTTGTAAAGCTTGCCAAAATTGATTTTCACAAAGAAGATAATTATATTAAAGATTAACAATTAGCTTTTTAAAATGTAACTAGAAAAATTGAAATCTACGTGAATAGATGGCGCTTCAGCTTAAGTTTGTATTTAAATATATTTTTTAAACGAGATCAGTCAATAACTGAACCTTTTGATAAGTATCTTTTTTGCATCCGACCTCCTAAGACTTAAGATAAAAATCTCGCTAAAATATAATTGTACTAGAGTTTACCCCGCTGCTGCGGGTTAACCTCTAGTGCGTGTCTCTTGTTTATAGAGCAAGTGCTAAAGGTCATATTATATTACATTTTTTATGTATTTGCCCATGGAAGATTCACTTCATTTTATATCGCTAATTATACCATCCCCCGTCTATCTGTCAAAAGGGCCAAAATGGCCTAAATGACCAAAAGACCACAGTGACCGACATGGCCAAAATGACGGAGTAGGCAAAAACGACCAAAATGGCCAAAATAATCAAAATGACCAAAGAGGCCAAACTGACCGACATTGCCAAAATGACCGAAAAGGAAACAGTGACCAAATAGGCCAAAATGACCAAATAGGCCAAAATGACCAAATAGGCCAAAACGACCAAATAGGCCAAAAATGACCAAAAAGGCCAAAATAACCAAAAAGGCCAAAATGACCAAAAAGGCCAAAATGACCAAAAAGGCCAAAATGACCAAAAAGGCCAAAATGACCGAATAGGCCAAAATGACCGAATAGGCCAAAATGACAAAATATGCAAAACGACCAAAAAGGCCAAAATGATTTAAAAGGCCAAAATGACCAAATAGGCCAAAATGATCAAATAGGCCAAAATGACCAAATAGGCCAAAATGACCAAAAAGGTCAAAATGACCAAATAGGCCAAAATTACCAAAAAGGTCAAAATGATCAAAAAGGCCAAAATGATCAAAAAGGCCAAAATGACCAAAAAGGCCAAAATGACCAAATAGGTCAAAATGATCAAAAAGGCCAAAATGACCAAATAGGCCAAAATGACCAAATAGGCCAAAATGACCAAATAGGCCAAAATGACCAAATAGGCCTAAATGACCAAAAAGGTCAAAATGATCAAAAAGGCCAAAATGACCAAAAAGGCCAAAATTACCAAAAAGGCCAAAATGAAAATTATCCCTTGTCCATCCTCAGTATTTAATTTACATACGTACCGAATTTCAGCCAAATCGGTCCAGTAGTTTTTCCGTAAAAGCATAACAAACAAACACACAAATATCATTTTATCCCGGAAACTATCCCATTTTTCGGGATAAAAAGTATCCTATGTTCATCCTCGGTATCGAAAATATATATATACTGAGTTTCAGCCAAATCGGTCCAGTAGTTTTTACGTGAAAACGGAAGAGACAGACAGACAGACAGACAGAGTTACTTTCGCATTTATAATATTAATAGGGATAATAGGGATTGTTTATAGATACAATAATGAAAAAATAATAATTATAATTAAGTATATACAACAGTAAAAATAATACCTTAATCTAATTATTGTTTTAACTGTAATTATCAAATTAAGGCATATTCAATTCAACTCGTTTCTTCCGTTTAATTAAAAAAGTAGTATTATGGTTCAACTATAAAGACAGCATCTTTAACATTCTTTTCAATTTAATAGGGTCGATTTTAAAGTGCTTACACGGACAACTTTTTTGAGCAGTACTGGATCAATATGGAGCGTTTAAGTGGAGCAATTGCAATAAAATGCGGCAATTGTTTCGTGATTATTTCTTCTAATTGCTCCATGTATGCTACAATTCTCAACATGGAGTTGATTTGATTATGAGTTGCCCAACATCCAATCGGTTTGGAAATTTTTAAGTCGTGGTGAAGTAAGCAAGTCGTGGTAGCGTAATCGTTAGCGCACGCGTCACGTATATTATCCGTGCAAGAACGGAGAAAGAATACAATTTCCTGTGGCCGGACGGCCTGTCGCAAGAGGCAACAAAACACCCACAGACAGGTGGTAGGGCATTTGCCCGACTGAATGGCTACCATCCCTGGTTTAAAGTATGTCGCCATAACAACTTTGAGTTGTATTCCGGCATTAGTGGCAAGTTCCATTCTCCCCTAAGAGAGCAGCGGCGCATTTGTAGCACCTTTGGTGTTGCAAATGTCCATAGCCGATGGTAACCGCTTTCCAACAAGCGGGCCGTCTGTCTTTCTGCAAAAGTCCTGCAATAAAAAAAATTTATTACGTTAATCATTGCCAAAAAAATATTTATATTATTATGCAGTTTACTACTATAAAGGCTAAATTTTTAGCATGTTATAGAAAAGATGGACGATGGTTGAAAAGAACAGAGCTGGCGTTCGCGTCTTTGTCGCGTCCTCCTACTTTGTGGTCGAGTCTTGTTTGCGACTGTTATTTTTCAAGCCAACAAAGATGATGAATATTTAACTGCAGTAAATTGAAAAAGTCTGAAATTGTCACGCCACCGACTAAAACTCTTCGACGCGTCGCCGCTGCCGTTTTTCAAAGCGGCGCACAGGTGTTATACACGAATGTAACTTATAATTAACGGGTTATGTTTTAACGATATAAGTAAATCGCATTTGGTCACAATCACTAACACAAATGCTGGTTAAGCAGAAGTATTAAAATACAGAGTTGTATATTATATATGCTGCCTCTTACTGTCAGAGAGGCCAAATCCTTACGAACATTTAGAAATTTATTCAGAAAACACTATTTGTCCATAAATAGCTATGTCTGATCTGATTAACACAATATAATCCTGCTAATACATTTATTATAATAACATATGTATTTTGTTATATTTTATTGTATACGTATATTTTTGTATATTATATTTATGACTATGTATGTATGTATTTGTATATTAATTTTTTAAATTAGTTTGAGTATTTATGTGTCCGTTGCCTTTTTCCTCGACCACCTACATCGCCTGATTCAAATTTGTTTTTGATTTAGGTTGCCTGGAAGAGATCGCTTTGAGCGATAAGGCCGTCTATTGTATTGCCTAGAAAATATTGTAAATATGGTCTGTTTTGTAATTGTATGTTTTGGTGTGCAATAAAGAGCTTCTCTCTCTCTCTCTCTCTCTCTTATTATATTTATGTTTGCGCCGTTTGAGCGAATTTTATTTGGTGTTTTCTATTATGGATAAAGTCAGAAATTAGGATATGGATAATAGGACCAAGGTGACATATTCTTTATCCCAAGTTGAAGTCAAGGAGATGCTACACTAATTATAATATTTGACACATTGCGTGTCATGCTATACCCTAAGTAGGTTAATGTATAAATATGTTTTATAAACCTACATTAAGCATCAAATAAATGAATATGAATACTTTTTCGAGAACGAGAGTACAGTTGCGCGAAATTTCTATTCAAACAGTAACAAATTTTGAAAAGAAATTTCATCATCAAACAAAATATCTCAAACCAAACAATCATAATTTTCCATTTGTTTTTCAATTTTCTTCGCTTTCCACGTTAGAAGTTTCGAAAACAAGATATTAAATTGCGAGACGAATCGGGGAACAAACTCGGGAACTCCAATTAAGAGTATTAGATAAGAGATGAAATTAATTAGTGCAAATACGTACAAATCGGTCATAAATTACGAACACCAGGATGCTTAAATCCACTCGAGTGAGAATTTCCTCGACCAACTCCCTCATTCCAAATTAAATTCGCCACCATTTGTAAGTTACTTTCCTATTTGTCTTTTAGTTTATTATGCTGAGTTGTAACTTTTTCGGGTCCAATTGCTATTTTGGTAAAAACGGAGACCTAATAAATTGGTCTATAAAAGCACATAAGAGTAAAAAAAGAATAGAAAATGAAGATCTTCACTCCGACTACAGGCAGAGGGAGATGTATATAATAAAAATTTGTCACATTCGTTCGCAGGAAAGAGCACTATAGATGTAACTGAAGGATGAAAATTTCTTTTCAATTTCTCATATTCTGAAAATACTTTTGGAATTACCTAATCGCAGGGATGAAAAGATATTATTATACAGTCACTATTCAATCGCGGCATAAATTATATTTAAAAAATGTCAAAAACGCATTTCATAATTATTGATTTCACTAAATTATTATTTGATTTACATAAATATTTACTTAGATAAAAAATTACTTTCAACAGTGACCAAAAAAATACTGGCTGGCAGAATGCCACAGAAAAAAAATACTTGACTTTTCATCTGTGACGTACGTGATGGCGGTTCATTAGATTTAGATATAGATTTTACGTTACGCCTGATTTCATTAGAAAAGTAGTTGTTTGTTTAATTTATCAGTTTTTATTTACTCTCGTCATATTTGAAATGACAAGTAGAGTTAACCTCCGGTGAAAGGCTCGCTACGCTCGTGCGCCAAACCATCTCGTGCCTAAATAGGTCACTTTAACCTCTCGTGTAACAATCTATTAATTCAGTGTATGTCCATAGAGATTTAATCAGTATTTCAGCTGGTATAGATCTTTTTTGATGTTTTTTTTATTTTAAATCATTATAGGTGGTTTATATTCGCGTCTTTAAGTCCTTCTGATTTGGACTATGTGACGGAAAATTCTATGAAAAATCAAAATACAGTTTAAAAACAGTTTCGGATCATGGCGATCCAGCGAGGAAACGTAGCCAGCCTTCTGGGCACCTTACCGATAGAAGACGGTGACCTAGGCTCAGTATTCTACTTATAGTCTTGAGGGACTATGGGTGGAATACAATACAAGTGAGTTGTTTTCTTTTATTGTATTCGAATTGTACTAGCTTATAATTTATGTATAAGATTTAGATAAAAACACTTTAGGATAATAAAACAGAATTTGAAACACACAAGAAAATTTTGATTTAAAGAAAATCCGAACTACAGGTTGTACATGTGTTTTTAAAAATATTCAATTACATCCATCATTTTTATTCAAAAACAAAACTAGTCATATTACTAAAAATACGCTAAATGCATTGTTTAAGTGTTCACTGCATCATTGCTATATCGAGACGATGCTCTCATATGCTGTCGGATAAGCAATAAAAATCCGTTAATAAACTAAATAACAGGATAATTTCTGTTAAATGCCTCAACTGTAATACGAGAGCTACGAATCCCGTAAGCAATTTTCTTATTAAGATAATAATATGTAGAAGCTGTTTGTTCGCTTACGTAGTGACATGAGGATGTATGAGATAACTAAACAGAGTTACCATTGCTTTTAATAAGAAAATTGATGTTTGTTTTTTTTTAATGACTACAAACAAAATTTATGTAAATGTTATGTTGCTAATATTTAAATAAAACAACTTGAGAAATCTTCGAATATTGAATTCAACACTTAATTTTTTTGAAAAGGGGAGAGACTCGAACGATTAGGACTGTTAATATATTTGAACCACGCATTCCGTTTCTGGCAATAAATTTGCGGTGTTCTAAGTGTCGCGAAAAACATGTTCACATGAAAACGATTTTACCAAAATGTATTAAGTTCATTGTTTTGATAAATTAATACTTTTTTATCTGAACATAAAAAATAATACCAAAATATGCTTACAAAACCTAACAATGTTTGTTACCAAAAACATGTAAATATTTTAATAAACATTTCAGATTTCTATTATGGTATATAACTACGAATCTTAAGTTATACATTGAATATTTCAATAAAATGTGGTTCGCAAAATAAACGACAAGCAGCCAGCTTGCGAGGAGCATGGTATTGTTGCGAAGAGCAGTTACTTATTTTCAAAGCGTACATGAGACATACTTACTGCCATTGAAGCTTTATAGAGTTTTAAGACAGTTCGTAGTGAATTTTGCAATCTCTCAGTAGTTTACGTAAAGTAAATTTCTAAAAAGGGCTATTTTGAACTTGAATAGTCGAAGGGTCTGACCTTCGAGGTCAGACAGGCAGGAGTACATTTAAGCCGGTTTATATAAAATAAGCACAATTAAAGATCATAAAATACTTTATGAAAGTTGACCTCTGTTCTTCATTTAATCTTGATGTGTAGCTATGCATTGTAAGTGACTCAAAGGTACTTCCCGTTAGACAATACCCATTTGTAAGTAAATGACTCATTGAATGGGACACATAGGAATATTCAAGAAGTTTCATATTCCACTCCCTCGACTGTTGCACAGAATAATCTAGTGAGTGTATTCTATATAATATAAATCTGTAAATGGTTCGAGTTTGTACAATGGATTTAAAAATATAAAAAAATGAGGGGACTAATTCGGACCAGCACATTCCGAATTTTTTTTAGAATTTTTGTGACTGTCTGTTAGAGCATTACGTGAAATCTACAGAACGGATTTAAATGAAACTCGACATAGAGTTATCTTATATCCTGGGGCGTAACTTAGGAAACTTTTTATCCCGCTAAATGACGTCGTTTCCATGGATTATTCAAAAATACTCTAGATACATACAAAATCAATAATTTGAAAGATACACCATCGACTCAAACCAACACAAACATTTACAAGAATTGTGTATATCGCAATAAATGCATAGGGAATATTTACTGTTTTATAGGGACTTTTATAGTGTGTATGATTTAGTGGCAAGCGATTTAGGGGCCGTTGCTTGCGGGACGCCCGCCATTTCCGATTTCACGCATCGCTACATACAACTTCCTTACTTATTTTCATTTTAAGATGCGTTTATCTTTTTATGCATATTCGAACATTTTATTTCTTTAGTGGAGAAAAGGGGTTGGGACGACCTTTTTGTACGTTTCTTCTCTCTGGCCAGTAGGATTGTGCCAGTTTATTTTTCTATTTTGTATGATTTGATATGAACTAATAGTGGTTCTTATTATTCATTTGATATCCAGCAATCAACTTTTACAAGGTTAAGAAGTCTCGGGGATGTTCGCCAGCATCCAGAATGGAAAGAATTAAATCTAAAGCAGGGGACATTCTTGCTAACCCACAAGAAGTTTTAGCGCGATGGAGTGAATATTTTAGAGAAATCTATGATAATATCCCGGATGCTGGCACTACGACTGAGTCGGTGACTGACTTCGAGGAGTCAGCATCCGAGATCACTTTGGAAGAGATCGAATGGTCGATAAGAAGTCTGAAAAATGGAAAGGCAGCAGGAATCGATAGTGTGTCTGCTGTGATGATCAAATATGGTGGCACCTGCGTCCGGGACGCTTTCCTGTCCTTATGCAACTTGTGCTGGAGGACGGGAAAGGTTCCCAACGACTGGAGGCGCGCTGTCATCGTGCCCTTGTATAAAGGCAAGGGGTCACGTATAGAGTGCGCCAGCTACAGGGCCATAAGTTTAATCAGCACAGCATCTAAAGTGTATGCGAAAATTGTTGAAAGGAGAATGAGAGTGGTACCCGATGGATTACTGTGGGATGCACAAGGCGGCTTTAGAAATGGAAGGGGATGTATGGATCAAGTTTTCTCGCTCCGCAATATCGTGGAGAAGCAGCTGGCTATGGGCCGGAAGGTTTTCTGCTGTTTTGTGGATCTAGAGAAAGCATTTGACAGGGTTGTGAGGAAGGACCTCTGGGACATATTGCCCGGATATGGGATTAATGTCCATTTGCTGCGTGCTGTACAGTCCACTTACGAGGACTGTATGGCATGCGTGCGGGTGGACGGCAGCCAGTCGCCCTGGTTTGACTTCAATATTGGCGTCCGGCAGGGCTGCGTGCTGTCGGCTTTGCTGTTCATCTTATATCTGGACAATTGTCTCCAGAAATTAAGATTGACAGATGTTGGAGTGCGGATGGGTGATCTAGTTGTTAGCAGCTTGCTTTGTGCGGATGATGCCGTGCTTTTAGCCGAATCGCCATCAGAACTGCAAACACTAGTCACAATGATGAAAGCTGACTGTCAGGCGAGAGGCTTACGTTTGACTGCGAAGAAAACAAAGGTGATGGTGTTTGAAAGAGAAACAACCAGAATGAATGCAAGGATAATGGTCGATGATGTTATGCTGGAACAAGTGAATGAGTTTGTATATCTCGGATGTGCTTTTAGCAGGGATGGAACTGATATAGAAAGAAGAATGAATTTGGGGAATAGTGTGAATGGAATGTTAGGTAAACTTCTAGACGCTAAGAACCTCAGCCAGAAGGCCCAGCTTGTCATACACAACGCGGTGCTGGTACCTACGCTCACGTATAGAAGCGAGAGTTGGGTATGGAACAGAGAGCATGAAAGTAGAGTAAACGCGGTCAAGATGCGAGCACTGCGCAAAATCTGCGGAGTGACACTCGCGGAACGCTTTCGTAATACCGAAGTAAGAAAGAGAGTTGGTCTGAAAGAGAGTGTCGGGGTGAAGGTAAGGAAAGGAATGCTCCGGTGGTTCCGGCATGTGAAACGAATGTATGATGAATGAATGACTAAACAGATATACAATGCAAAAGTGGATGGATGCAGAAGTCGTGTAAGGCCACGACACATCTTACATAATCAAATTGATCGTGTACTAGCAGAAGATGATGTCAGGAGCCTTAAGAACAGACGAGCGTGCATGACAAGAAAGAAAGAAAGAAAGAAAACAGGTTTATTTTTAGGACATACACAAGTAAACTAAACATATCAAAAGTAATAAACAAATCATAATAAAAACAAAAAAACAGAACACAACCACAAAGTATCAGGAGATATACATAAGTCCTAAAAATTGGATCAAGCTCAGCAATAATGTCGATCTATTAGATCAACGCTGATCTTCCGCTTGAACCGAGAGCGACGTCACGGCAAACTATACATTATATTAAAATAAATAAATAATTATATTATTCTGGTAATAAAAACAAATAGTTCAATATATGTCCAGATATTTATAACATAAAATTGAAATACAGCACATATACATATAATATATACTTACAATAAATTACACACATACACACACACACACACACACACACACACACACACACACACACACATATATATATATATATATATATATATATATATATATATATATATATATATATATATATATATATATATATTTGAGAAAAGAAATTATAATATGCTGGTGTCATGTCTTTGGCTCGCCTGTGATTTCTGGTGGTCACCAAGAAACTTCTTAAGTTTGACCCTAAACCTTGGACTGACTGCAGGTTCCTTCCCAGGAATCCCAGGACAAGAACTATGAATGTCAAAGAAGCAAGTGAGGTGTGTAAGAATAAGCCTAAATGGCGCTGTGTTGTTCGTGCCTACCCCGCAAGGGACCTGGCGTGAAGTTATGTATGTATGTATGTAACTTTTACAATAATCTTCAAGAGTACGTTTATCTAGTTACTAAGTCTATTTTTAAAGTGATAACTTCTTATGGGAGGGTAAACCGCTTCTTTACGTAACGCGTTACGGCGCCAGTCTGACATCCCTTTATCTCGCGCATACGGCAGCGGTAGGCAGGCTCCTCCTCTCTAAATAGACAAATAATTTCAATATTAAATAGTTCAACTTAGATTATTTTAAGTTGTCACGTCTGTCCAGCGTCACGAGACGCACGATTTTTTTTCTACTTAATTAAATTTAAGCTGGTCTAGTGGTTTTATGTTATTTTTTGATGTTTTTAGAATTGATAAATTATTACTTGTAGAACATTCGGGTTACTGTGTATGCCTACGACTATACTATACATACTACTATTTTAAAATGAAGATAAAAGTAGAGCGGGTCTTTTCCGGGGTCTATCAGGTATGTTTTGGTTATGTTTTTTATTAAGCTACTAGCGGGCAGGGCAGACTTGTCCTGCTCTAAAAAATATGAAAATCAAGAACCCGGTGCCATCGGCATTTACCGGATCCAAGTGTGAATCTAAATCATCTCGAGACTAATACGTACTTACACAAAAAATCATCAAAATAGGTCCAACCACTTAGAAGTTCAGTAACGTACACACGAACAATAGAATTTTATATATAAAGATGTATTAATCAAGCAAGTTGAAAAATAAATGAAAATTATCTTCAACGGAAAAAGAGCTATTATGCTTAAAATATTTGAAGGCTAAGAGTATACGTCTAAGAGGAAATTTTTGCAGACATTTCATGGCGAGTCCGTAAAGTACCGTCCCAAATGAATAAACTTGAATTTAAATGAATCCTTTCTTTAATATTTTATAAAATATTATTCAGGTTTTATCTCGTTATGACCAAGGTTTTTCCGGCTTTTAACTGAAAATGTTATGTTCATTCCTCTGTTCATACTAGCTTAAAGTATTAAAATATGCTAAATTTATTTAAAATTTTTGTCGTTGTGCATTCTGTACAGAACCTCGTAAGTTAACCATATAATGTTAGCTCGTAGCCCACTGATGGGCTCTGTCCTCGTCATTTAAGGCGATTGTACAGTATACCCGCCACGCTTGTCTAAACTGTGTTGGGGTAAATTGGTAAAGTTAAGCTTATATTAAGTAAAATACAAATAAATTAATTATTTGTCGCTGTTTGAAACATACTATAATATAAATAGTAAAACAGTGGGCCATCACCTTTGAAGTTATGGGCAATGTTGCTTCTTTCTAAACATAGGTGTCATGTTTCCACTAATCAAGTTAGAGTTCTAAATCAATACTTATTGTAAACAAAAGCTTGAGTTAAATAAGGAATTCTTGCCATTCTGTGATGTCGTATGTATTGGGAAATAAGTTTTGGAAATGCAGTCACTGCAGTGTCAGTGACATTTAATTCTATCTTTTCTTTCACCATATCCCAATTACTTGTGGTCGGCACAATATATCTTTTTCTTCCACACTCTTCTATTATGACATACATCTTCTGTCACACCACACATCATCATCACCACATCACATCTTTTTTTGGTCTGCCTTTACATTTGTACCCATCCATCTTGTAGCTTAACATTCTTATTGTCACGTGACATTCATCCCTCCTCATTATAATGCCCATACCAACTTAATCTTCTTCCTCTCAATTTTTCAGTCATATTTAATTATTTCAAATAAAATATTAGGGATTAGAACAGGAATTTTACTAAAAAAATTAGATTGTTCCGTTTTGATATTTTGCAGATTTTAGAACATACATAACTTCACGCCAGGTCCTTGCGGTAGGCACGACAACAGAGTGCCATACAGGCTTATTCTTACACCTCACTTCTTCTTTGACATTCATAGCTCTTGTCATGCACGCTCGTCTATTCTTAAGGCTCCTGACATCACTTCTGCTAATACACGATCAATTTGATCATGGAAGGTGTGTCGTGCTTCGCGACTTCTGCATTCATCCACTTTTGCATTGTATATCTGTTTAGTCATTCTTTCATCATACATTTTAGAACATATGAATATAAATAAATATTTGTCCCGTATGCACAAACTCACGGGCACAGTAAGGTTATAAATGTAAGGGTAGTAGGTATACTACCCAAAGTCATACATTTCAATTTGTAGTATTGTTATTAGAACAACAAAATCGCTTTCATAAGGCTCGCCTCTGGTGTTGCACTGGCTTATATCCGTATTATGCTTCAATTTTATTTTATGCTCATCCCCAGCTCCCAAAAACGGCCGGTGAGGGAACAGTAAAGCTGAAGCTTATACCGGCACGGCGCGTTTTACTAACCTGGCTTTCGAATATAAAGAATTCATGGCAAAGGGAGTTTTGAGGTAAGACACTTGGCTGGGCATTCGTTGTGTTTATTTTTATGTGGAGACCGCATGGCTTTTTTTGACGACTGTTGGGTAACCTATTGCTTGTTAATAATGCGGTAGTAATAATTCGCATAGTTTTCGCTTAGTAGCACCCGCCTTGCATTGTAATATCATAGACTAGCGTGCCCGCGACATTGTCCACGTGGAATTTGTTTCAAAAATTTTGAAACATTCTTCATTGGTGCTTCGCTCTTATAGGTCTTAGCGTGATAGCCCTCCTCGATAAATGGGCTATCTAACATTGAAAGAATTTTTCAAATCAAATCAAAAAAAAATATCTGAGATGAGCGCGTTCAATCAAACAAACAAACTCTTCAGCTTTATATATTAGTACAAAATTCAAGTTGTAACCTGAAAACATGTACTGCTTAAAACATTTGTTCTCACCTATAACCTAGAAGGTTTGGCGATGACTACTTACTATTATTGTATTGTATTACTTACTATTATTGTATATACTTATGTAAATTGTATTCAATAATAAATTAATTGTAAACAAATATTTATGTAATCTTTTTTGTGAATTCTACTGGCCGTCGACGCATAACCACATGAGGCTATCGGAAAACCTTCTGCGCATTGGTAGTAATGTGCGTTTTTACAAGCTTTTTTTAACTTGCAATGAATGTATGTAAGTTCGGGTGGAATCTTGCAAGTTAAATTTGACCAACTTCCCGGTTTCCGATTGAGCTGAAATTTTGCGTGCATATGTATATTGTGTGACAATGTAATAACATGGTACCATGGAGCTGGTCTGATGATGGAGTCGGAAAGTGGCCATAGGAACTTTTGCACTAAAGAAAATAGACCAGTCATGTTTGGGCTCGTTTTACTTGTCTTGGCTAGCAGTCTGCTGCTACATGGTATTCAGAATGTCAAAAGCTTGTATTTAAAAACCTTAAAAAAAGCTTATGTTATAATTATTACGTGCTGGCTGTGAATGAAAACATTGTGAATAAACCTGCACTTCAAGGTAATTAATGTATGTAACCCTTGGACCAACCTGATTAATGTGCTATCCGTTCCTTTAAAGTGGGAGATCAGCAGTGGGATATCTGAGGGCTGATATTCTAGTGGCATAGGTATATAAAAAAATTCATGTAGTATAAACATAATGCGGTTACTCGGTTTGTTGCAATACGCTATGCACTATATGCTCAGATTTGGACAATTTGTCCTGTAATCCTCTAATCTACGAATCATTTCTTCATATAAGCACGGGATACTTTTGATAGCAGAAAAATCCATAATACCTACTTATAGAATACAAATCCTTTAATGTTTAACAAAACACCTATTATAATATAAACCAACTTGTGTAATAAAAGCTTTCCACCCAAGGTTGTAACCGGGTCCTGATAAAACCACGGGTGCACGTTGGAGTGAATGACCCCATCCCAAAGGACACCTGCTGATCTTATTGACAACGTCGTGTTTCTTTTATTCCCATTGCAATGAAGGGACGTACGACCGGTGAAATTATTTCTTACATGCGTTTTATGTTTACAAAAGGGACTTGTAATATAAAGTATTACCTATTTACTATCACGGCTTTGGTTGTAAATTTAAATGAAATGCACTGTAATACTCTTTCTTCACTCTTTTTGTGTTACAGCTAACAATTTTAGCTAAAGATATTAAATTTGCTCCACTTTGCAAGTTTCATATGACTTCTATAGATTATAGTGTAATAAAAACTTGAGAACTGCTTTACTTTCAGTAAGTATTTTATAAACTATCTACACATGCAATACTACATAAACGAACACATGCATACTACATATAGTATGAAATATACGAACATTTGATTAAATTAAGAAATTCGAAATTATAAATTAGGTTTATTTAATATTTATCATTTTTCAAACGGATACAATTGAGATTAAAAAATACATAAATATAAAAAATATTTATGTAAAAAGAGCGAGCTTTTTTCCCGGGAATCCCACGGGAATATTCCCGAATGCGATTTGCAGTTGTTTAGGTGCATAAAAATTACCCACCCCTGGTCTAAAGTATGTCGCCACAACAACCTTGAGTTGTGTTCCGGCATTATTGACCAGGTTCCAGTCTCCCTTAAGAGAGCAGCAGCGCATTTGTAGCACCATTGGTGTTGCAAATGTCCATAGGCGATACTAACCGCTTTCCATCAAGTGGGCCGTGTTTGACTGTCTGCTGAACTCCTGCAATAAAAAGTTTAAAAAAATACATATTCCGACAGTTTTAATTATTTAATTATACTCGTATAGCTTATATTCTTAATCTTAACCAAATACTTGGCGCTGGAATCGGGTTCTGAATTTTTATTTTTTCAGGGTAGAGTCACTTCACGTAAAACATGTACCTAACTATTTATGAAATTTTGTTCCAATCCCCACTTTAGACGTCCCATACCTTTCTTTTATATTGGGTCGAATAGCAAACTGGTTAACAAATGATACGATAGATAACAAAACAAGATTAACAAAGAACTTAAAAACAGGCTTAATTATTAACCTTTGCGAAATGATAAAAAAAGTTTATGATATTACGTTTTATTTTAGAAGAACTGGCCGCTAATAACTAAACTTTGTTGCTGCTACCGATGCTGAAAAGAAAAATAATTATTACAGTTAAGAAGTTTTGAATATTTTCCCCAAAATTATGAAGTGTTTGAAATTTTTAATCAGTTAAAACTTTTAATGACTTGTAAAAACGCCTTTTCTTTTTCAAGATATTTTTAAGATTATTCGTGAGGTCGAGCCGAGGTTATGTTAGTGGTTTTGTGCTTGAAACTTTAAGCATTTTTTTATATAATAATTATAAGTTTCATTCTTATAATAGAGGAATAACAACTACATGATTCTATACAAGTCGTTACACAGATATGCCACACATAGTCTAAGATCCCTCTATACAACGACCTTCACTGAATGTTTTGATGAAACCTATTTTATATTTAATTTAATGTAAATAAACACATTGCATATGGGTTGCCTAACAAATTTCAGTCCAGTATATGATTAAATAATAATTTTTTAAAAAAAAATTAACATTTCACCGATTTGTTTATTAAACAAATTCTATACCAATCGAAAGTACGAAGCCCATAGAATATGCAAATGGTAGGTTGCCTATTCTTTTCCGGTCATAACTCTCGGGTAGCCACGTATAAACAGGTAAATCGATACTAGCAATTTGTACCGGTCTGATTATTGAATTAAAATTAAATGAAAATAAAGATTATTTCATTATGAACACGGTGGTATAGGGTTGCCTGCGAAAAATCAGCCCGAATTCCGGTAGTCGAATTTTGAAAAGTGAAATATTGCTGCGAGAGAATATGTGCGGCTGAGAGGTCCCAACCAACCATATTCCATGCGACAGTAGAGGACAGCATAGCAGCTGTTTGAAGTCCGTCCATTTAAAGAAAGAGAGTGCGCATGCTATTTGATCTTGAAAACGAAAAGGATAGCGATGGACTCGTATGTACTGTGGGGAATGATAAGGTTCGACAATATAACTTCTATATGCATACTACAAAGTAATGTATATAGAAGAAGAAGTACATATAAACAAAGACCATAAAGTTGTTGGAAAAGTGCTTTAATTAATTACCTAATTATTTTCCCTCTTCTCTCTTTCCTTATTAAACTTCTTGAAAACTTTGCAACTAGAAAATTCAATTTATACTAGCAATGTTATGATTTTAACAAGTTTGAAAATCTTACTAATTTAATTACAAGTTATGCAAACTTCCCGACGTCCAGACGACTTGGTACACTATCTTCAACTTATATAAACTGAAATGCTTCTCGACAGAAGATAGTAAATTTCTTTGTTGCAATCAAGGCACCTAGGGACTAAGAACATAACTTTAACCGCTAAATACACAAAATTCAGGCTATATACCCTAACAGTAAAAAGTATAAAAAGTAACTTTCATTGTCTTTTAAGTATGATTTTGCATAATTTGTATAGATCTCGCTGTGGAGGACCCATGAGCCGTCCTGGAATCGATATCGTGATTACAGTTAGCTGAACCAGGTCGATCTTCGAGGTTGCAAACGATGCATACATATTATGTGTTGTTAATGTACGATGTATACTCCTGATGTTACATGCGATGGTGGCCACTGTCCATTAGATAGGTCGGCAGCCAATTTGCCAATTTCACAATAAAAAAATAATAAACAAATGTATAATAATATTATAAAGAGGAAAGATTTGTACTTTTGTATGTTTGTAACGAATAAAATCAAAAACTAATGGATCGATTTAAAAAAAATCATCATTAGAATGCTATACATACATAACTTCACGCCAGGTCCCTTGCGGGGTAGGCACGAACAACAGAGCGCCACACAGGCCCATTTTTACACACCTCACTTGCTTCTTTGACATTCATAGCTCTTTTCATGCACACTCGTCTGTTCTTAAGGCTCCTTAGGCTACTATACACTAGATTAAAATAGGCTATATTTATTACTAAAAAACAATTAGGGATCCCTTCTAAAACTTTACTAATATGCCCAAAAATTTGTGTTTGAGATGATCCGGAGATGGTGTAGGTTCACAATTAAACCCGGTAGGTGGCGCAGGAATCGGGATCTAGATTTTTATTTATGGAGTAAGAATCCAATTTCCTGCAGCCGAGCTGCGTGTTGTAAGAAGCGACAAAACCACCCACAACCAGGTTGTAGGGTATATGCCCGTCTTGTTGTCTACCAACCCTGCCTCAGTATGTCGCCATAAAAACCTTAAGTTGTTTTCCAGTATTAGTGACCAGGTTCCAGTCACTTTAAAGACGCAGCACATTGGTAGTACATTGGTGATACAAATGTCCATAAGCGATGGTAAACTGCTTTGCATCAGGTGGGCTGTTTGCCTGTCTTCTGAACTCATGCAATAAAAAAATCCGAATTTTAGGTTTTTGACTCAACCCTACAATTTTTGTGGGAGCTTAAACAAGCACATTTTACTAAACAGTTGAGTTTTTTAAGACTATTTAAACATTCTTATCTATACTATAACTTGCTGATCTGGTAAACTGCGTACCGCCTCAGAAACAATAAATAAAAAAGCTGATGAAAAAAAACTTCACTTTTAAACTTAATTTGATTTCTGAACGACGAAACAAACATCAAATGTTTGATATGTAGCAATAGTTTCTAAGGGAAAGCGAAAGTGTTGTTTTTAAAATTGTTTCTTTCAAGTTTGTTGAATTGTTTATTTCAAACATGTTTTTCAATTTTACTCACCTTTCAAACCTTCCCTGAACTTCCACAGATAATTCAAAACCAAAATTAGTCAAATCAGTCCAGCCGTTCTCGAGTTTTAGCGAGACTAAGGAACAGCAATTGATTTTTATATATCAAGATAAATCTGTAAATAGTTCGAGTTTGTACAATGCGTTTTAAAATGTGAAAAAAGTCAGGGGGGATAGTTGGAACCAGGAGATTCCAAAAATGTTATTATTAGATTTTTTGTTTGTCTATTAAAGCATCACGTGAAAACTGTTGAACGTATCTGAATAAACACGACATAGAGCTAGTTTATATATCGAGGTTTAACTTATCCCGATAAATAATGTCGTTTCCTTAAAATAGACGGATTAGCGAAATAGATGGCGCTGCAAACGCGTTTTTTCAATTTACTAACAAATCCTTACGTTGTCATAAACAACATGTCATTCGTTGTTTTACATCAAATTTGGTTGGCTTCGACTCATCTCTATGTTTTGCTAAGCAGTTGTCTAGACTATGTAGACTTCGTTTTTTTAAATATTATATATAAAAACCGAATAAAGTTTTTGTGTAAGTAAAACAAAGCTATCGCTTTGACACGCGGGGCAGACTCCAGTTTTATTTATAAAATAAGATTATTTAAACGTACAGTAAAATTGCTTTTTTTCTATGGTAATGTATAATTTTATGGCGTGGAAAAAGCGTAGCGCTACGGGGGTTAGGACAATGGCATGATTTGTTATACTGACAGATATCATCTTATGAAATTACCATTAGGGAGGCGAGTTCTAAGAAAATATTTATTTATCTCATCTTATTACTTTTTATGTTTGTGACGGACCCGAACGAGGCAAAATCATATGTATATATTTAAATAAAAGTGGGACTATAGAAAACCAACCAACTCGATTTCTTTTAATTATAATCACGCCAAAAACCGAGCTGCCAGTATTATAATAATTATGAACATAAAGTATTTTATCTACAACATACTCCGCCGGGTTGCAATTACAAATTGTAATACCAAACAAAGGAAAATACAATGAAATTACAGCATGAAGTTATAATACAATTCAAAACAGATGTAACAAGAGATAATTTTTAGAGAAAGAATTACTCTATATTCTTTTATGATATAACTTATTCAATGTCTCTTATATTCATAATATTACATTTGTTGAATACTTTCAACTGACTTTCAAAGAGCGTAATGTTTTTAAAATAAAAAGAAACGAGCTTTTTTTAGATGTCTGTGTATTGGTCATAATGTTTTTTCGCGTCGGTAATTAATATTTATTCCGCAGCAATATTTATAGCTCTTGAGGTCAATAATTGTAATTAGTTTGATCGATTTCTAAACGACTTTTGTCGCTTTGGGATCATAAGCTAACTGTCATCATACTTTCTTGTATGCTTAAAATTTGTTATGATGTCAAGAAAACTAAGCTAATCAAGCTAAGCATGAGTCGGTACATCTAATTCAAAAACGATGATCGATTTCAAAAGTAATTACGATGCCCTCTAATGCAAAACATTGATGTTAACGCCGACCTATTTGGTCACCGCCTTTTTGTTTCTTTTTTCTTTTGCCGCATCTGTCACTATGTAATGTGACATAGTCTACGTACGACCGCTGTTCACGCCGTTGCTTCCTCGCAAACCAGTGTTATAACAGTTAGTACAATTATTTTTTCTTAGAGATTTTTTGCATTCTATTAGTAGATACGTATTGCAGTAGATGTCACTGTTCTCAAATTAAACACCAAATGAAAGAATATAATATGTTTCTTTCTTCAACTGCGTATAGTTGTTTTATTACTTGTTTAAGAAATATTTGATGTTTATGTTTTTGCAAGCCATATCAGCTAATAAATATATTTTAAAGTGTACACACTTTTATTCTAGTCCTCACCTTTTTCAATTTATAAAGCTCTTTTTAACTTTAATTACTGGATTTTTGATGAATTGTCGATTTACCAAAAACTTATTTCAAAGATGTCAATTATGTCAAAACCAAAATGACATTCCGATCGATACGAGTTAGACTCGTGAATGTATGTACTTTGTTTGTGTTTTGATTATTTTTCGACAACTTTGTTTGATTCCTGGACTCCGAAGACTTCGCTTATCATGTTTACTAGTGTTCTGTGATCACGTTGGACTTACGCATGTACCCTGAACACCGATTTGCCTAAAGATTTGTTCTCTGATGACTTGGATTATGGCTTCTTCTGAAAGAGGTTGTTGTGTGCCCAGATGCGGTAAAACTTGTAAGTAAATCATCGTAACGGCACCAGATTAGATGTGGATACATATGATGTTATGAAAATGTATGCATTTGAATATTTTAATAAAAGGAAACATAATAAATCACGCTACCGCTAAATTGTTGTTTTATTTACTAACAAATAAACATTTTTTGGAATGGCTTTTGGGAATTGCAGGAGTTAAATTATTAACTCCCGCAATTTTCAAAAGTCTAATATAAAAATCAAAATAATACTAGACCCCTGGACGGTTTTTGCCGTTGAATAGTGCCGTATACCGATAGAGTGCGTTAGTATATACATTACGACTGTTGACTCTATATCAGTATATATAAAGTACTCTGTGTCGCAAACCTTGTCGCGTTTTGTGTGTTGTGCCGCATTTTACACCCGCTTATATCAATCCGCGTGTTGGAAGGTGACCGCTGTGCCGTACCCAGCTGAAACACTCGTCGAAGGAACTGCAAGCCGTGAACAAAGGATCACAAAGATGAACTGCATGCCGCCGCGAAGCACACATTATTCCTAGCGTGTCTGGTGCGGCGACCTACCAAGTTCTTTCCTTCATTTTTATCGCCGCTCGCGCCCGCGCCAGCAATCGACAATATTAAACACATTGATATCTTCTTATCTCATCAACAAGGGATATTTGTTTGCTGAGGTAATTATTAAAACAGTACTTTTAATCACTATATAATAATGCTTTTTAAAAGACAAAATCAGACTAACAAAATTCTTCAGTGAGAATACAATTTTGTGAGAAAATAAACTTACCTGCTTTGTTTTTATAACAATGTCCTTTATACGCTTACGGTCTTAAGTACAATGCTTTTGTACAAGTTAAGAAGAAGCTAGTATTGCCACAAACATTGCAAAAACCGCTCAAGAAAATGACATTGTAACTATTTTACAAAGAGGAACCTAATATGTGCAAATCAGACTTGCAAAAGGTTATATTTACTTGTTATTTGCGAAAGATGCTACTTTCGACTCCGGTTACGCCGAACCCTCGCTATTGTGTTGTCAATTAATTAATTATCTACGTCCAATAGCCGGACGGATTTCGGCCGAATGGAGCCAAAATTAATTACAGTGGCGACTGATGATTGACTTTGATCAGCTCGCATTAAGCCCAGTAGGCAGTTAATAAGATCAATAGAGCTGTATTCCAAATATAAACTCGCTAATTATTGTACCTAATGAATGAACTTATGACCAGAATACCGAAATCAGGCAAAACCACTATTAGGAATAGGATAGAATAGAATAAACTTTATTGTATAATAAAACGAATGAAATACACAAAAACAGTTTAATCAAATCAAGTCAATTAAAAATTGAAACTCTTAATTAATACGTTGGTTTATTTTATATATACTGCAATTTTGCATTAAAATCTTGATAATACAATATTCGGTCTCAACCATTCAACGCAAAAAATATAGAGGTAATCAATTTAAGCGCCTGCGTAAATGTTGCAGGCAACACATTTTGAAACGTTACAAACCAACGTTCTCCATCAGGCACATTGTGTTAGGTGTAATAATTTATTTTCCACTGCTGTCTAAAATGCTTAAAACGTATTTAAGCATTGTACATTAAATTTACTATTCAAGGTGAAAGCACTACACACAATAGTTGTTTAAGACAGTTTCGTGGCAGAACATGTTGTGCTTATGTCTTTAAGAATCTATAGAGTTTTGCTTAAGTCGTTTTAAATCTCAATCATGTTTTTAACACAAAACTATTGGCAGTGTAGTGATTAAGAGTTATGCCAAAACGTACCAATTACATACATTTTTTCACTTTGACGTTTGTGATTTCAAAGCTAAAATCAATATTTAGAGACATCTATTATGCAGAATTAATCACTAATTGCCATTTTTATAATTTATGTACAAGTGGAGATTTGATATTTTGTTTAAAGTTAACTATGAAACGGCACAACGGAATTCAAGGAAAATATTTAGAAATAAAATAGACAATTTAAATTAAATTTTCGTATACGTTTTGTTTTGGTATCTTGCAATTTGTAAAGATTTAAATACATAGTCCCTCGCGAATGAAGTGCAGAATATATCTAGTACTGACATAATTACAAAATAAATATCGTTATTATTATTATTATCATTAATTAACATTATTAAATAATTATTAACTAAACACACACATGTATAAGTAAAATCTTCACTTTATTCAAGTATATAAGTCATATAGAAAAACGAAGCGAGTTGCACCGTGGAACCAGTTTGTTTCAGTACTATACATCCTAAAAGCGGTAGTGCAATAATGTGGCCCTTACTGCCCAGCTGCACGCCGGTGGTTATATAATAATATAACCATGCGGTACCCTAGTACTTATCTGAGTCTTATTAACATATTCTTTTTTTTGCAGTAGTCCCCTCCTCTTTAACATTCTCTAGCATTCTGAGTTCCAAATTTATTTGTATTTAGGTCCAATTATTAAATCTTATACTAATATATAAAGCTGAAAAGTTTGTTAGATGGAACGCGCTAATCCCAGGAATCACTGGTTTGATTTGAAAAATTATTTCAATATTAGATAGCCTATTTAACGGGGAAGGCTATAAGATAGATCATCACGCTAAGACCAATAGGAGCGGAGCATCAATGTAAATGTTTCAAAATCGGGAGTTTTTTAACTTACTTTTTTTGCTATTCCACGCGGACGAAGTCGCGGGCAGAAGCTAGCCTTCAGATAAGCGTTATTCGGCGAATAAAATAAAACATTACTAATTAAAAATTACATTTGCCTGAACAAATCAGTTGAGAATTTCACTTTACATTCAGTCAGGGTATAATTTATTCGATAACTTTTATCTGATGGTTGTAAAATCGGTCCTTATTCTAATTACATTTGTTCTTCAAGTCCATACATATATACTCAGTTCTATCAGCACGGCAGGTGCAATAAAAACAAAATATCAGGTAATATTTATATGGATGTGTCGTCAAATCCTCGTTTGTTTGTAATGCAGACAGACCTTTAGATAACGACTCCTAAGGGCGTTATAATTAAATTATAAACTACACAGGACTCGTTTGAGCTAGGGTCAACTTGCAAACCGTGTCGTAAAACTTTATTGCTCATCCAAATAAAGGGGTTGTAAACTTTGCATTTTTTATGCACGACAATTTTGTAAAAGAAAATAAAATGCTTACAACAACTTCGCTATGATTTGGGTTACATATAAAAGGGGTGGGGCACATGAAAAGAATTTAGTGGAATAAAATATATATCTAGTTGAATATATTCTATCGACGCTCAAAATTTCGTCGATAGCATCATCATCATCCGAGCGTTAAATCCCGGTTGAGTTCGGAGCGTTCACTCCGACCCCAGGTCCGCTTTCCTACTTTTTCTACTCCACTTCGCGCGGTCTTCAACATCCCCCGTTTTGAGACCGTTGGTATGCATGTCATCCTTTACGACGTCAAGCCAAAATTTCTTGGGCCTTCCCTTCGACCGGGACCTGGCGGAGACAGCATGCTAGACATTTATTCCCCACATAATTAGCCGGTCTCCGTAAAACGTGCCCGTAGGAGCGTAAGCGACACTCTTGCAGGTTGTCTGGTATGTCACGGAGATGAAGACTGCCACGGATGCAAGAGTTCCTGACACGATCTTTCGTCGTCACTCCACACATCCAACGCAGCATATTCATCTCCGTGACACGCAGTTAATTTCATCGATAGCATCCATTCTAATTCAGCTCGAAGATTAGAGATCCATAATATTCTGAAAGTGAATTAAAATACTTTAGTCACACTATTCAACGAACTAATATATAGCAGAGCGTCTCGTGGACTTTGCGAAAAGAAGAATTTAAACAAAGATCTTTAAGGATTATCTATTATATTTCTCTACTACTACAAGTGACTATTGACCATGAATGCGGCCTTCCAGTATGCACGAAACACATCTCGGTAACGGAGAATCTGTCGTGATTAGAATTACAATAGTCTGCATTGAAAATGTGACTGAAAAGAAAAGTCTGTGTACTTCTTATTCCCTTGAATAGCCTCATTGGCGCAATAATTCTGTTGAACGTATTCTATCTTCTACGTACAATAGATCACAGTTGGCAAAGCACTGCTTTTGCAGATTCGTATGGTGAACACGATAATTTTAAAATAAAGTAGAGCCTTATGTTACACTTAATAAAACTACGTTTTAACGGTTTTAAGCGCGGTAAATTTTTTTTTTGTCATTCCACGTTTCGGCCACTGAAAAGTGATTACGGAAGACAAGATGTCAAGTGTCAACGTTGTAATAACTAAAATCAAATAAATTACCGCACTTAAAACCGTTAAAACTTAGTTTTATAATATATACAATCGCGAAAACTTAAGAAATACTATATGTTACACTTGTCAGTATATCTAGACACGTATCAATTTCACTGAGAGATTCTCCAAAAGCGGTTGTTTCATGTCCTGCTCAGGTAATTTCCTGCTGATATTTTTCTTCTACTCTACGATATGGAGTTCTTTAAGAAGGGCGTCCAAAAGTTTTTTCGAGGTCAGTTCTGTATAAGCGATGCAACAGCAACATGGACAGCAATTGCCACTTTCCTAACACGCCTGCTTCAGGTATTTAAAAAATAACCTAATTATATAGATCTAATTGTATTATATATTGCCAAAGTGGATGGATGCAGAAGTCGCGGAAGGCCACGACACACCTTCCATGATCAAATTGATCGTGTACTAGCAGAAGGTGATGTCAGGAGCCTTAAGAACAGACGAGCGTTCATGACAAGAGCTATGAATGTCAAAGAAGCAAGTGAGGTGTGTAAGAATAAGCCTGAATAGCGCTCTGTTGTCCGTGCCTACCCCGCAAGGGACCTGGCGTGAAGTTATGTATGCATTGTATTATCAATGGAGTGGACAGACTATTCAATAAGCAGCTATTTTCCTGTCCGCGGGACATAGAGGGTTTTCTCGTCATATATATAATATCAATAATTCAATTTGAGTTAAATTCGTACCCGGCTTCCCTTTTGCTAAATACCGAAGAAGTTTTCGTACGTGACCCCATTAAGTCCCTAAGGGTTCTGTATGTTCACTTCCTTTTTATTTCCACTTTATGCCAAAAAAACGAATGGAACCATGTTTTTACTTTACTCGAGGTAATAAAGGCAAGGGCAGTTTATATGAAGAGATTCATTACGAAAAATGGAAATGTCTCGAATTTACATAATTTATTTACCCCAGTATAATATTAAGTTTACTTCTTTGACTTTATACTCTCGTTTTAATAAAGTTGACTGTTTTAGTGGTCTTTGTACATAGTTTTTTAATTCATTTTCAAATAATATGCTATCTATCAAATTAGTTTTGGTGATTATTTGGTTTTTTGTGTTATTGTAAGTACTTACTAGTAATTGGATACTTAGCCTATATTAGACGGTTCTTTTCTGTTCTTTATTTGAATGAATCAACTAGTTTTTATCCGTGCAGGAACGAAGAAAGAATACAATTTCCTGCGGTCGGGCGGCCTGTCGTAAGAAGCGACAAAACAACCCACAGCCAGGTGGTAGGGCATTTACCCAACTGGATGGCTGCCACCCCTGGCCAAAAGTATGCCTCCATAACAGCCTTGAGTTATGTTCCAGCATTAGTGACCAGGTTCCATTCTCCCTTAAGAGAGCAGCAGCGCATTTCTAGCACCTTTGGTGTTGCAAATGTCCATAGGCGATGATAACCGCTTCCCATCAAGTTTGCCGTCTGCCTGTCAGCTGAACTCAAACAAAATAATATTCTCAGGTTACATGGAATGATTCAAGGAAAATTGTTAGAAATTACTATAAGTCCGTCATAAACATAATTTTAAAACTTCATATGCCCTACGAGACTCGATGGTATTAGACTCTTGGTTGCTTGGTGACTTATTAATGAAAACATAATAGCTGCCCAATTTTTTACTTAAATATGTGTTATAAAATAACAAAAAAAAAGAAAATAACGAAATAAAAATGAACTGTCAATTTACATTTTTACTGGGTTATTTATTATCATTATAAGGTTATATGATTTTACAGGATAACAAAATATTATAACACTAATATTCTATATAGATAAATGCAGATTCGGACAGGGGGCGCCTGATGGGACGTGTAAATGCGTGGAAGAGGGCGCTAGAGAACGGCGGTTTGAAACTAAATGTGGCGAAGACTGAGTACTTGGCCTGCAACACTACAGATCCCACATCCGTGCGCATAGGCGAAGATACGGTCGAGCGCACGGATCAGTTTAAGTACTTGGGATCTGTCCTTAGTGCGTCCGGGCATATGGACCTCGACGTCAAGGCCCGTATCACAGCAGCTTGGGCCAAGTGGCGTGAGGTGACAGGTGTCATTTGTGACCCCAAAATGCCGGTCAAATTAAAAGGACAGGTCTATAAATCCATCAACAGACCTGTCCTTTTGTATGGCAGTGAAGCGTGGCCTATACTTGAGCGACACAAGCAAGAGCTGCGTGTCACGGAGATGAATATGCTGCGATGGATGTGTGGAGTGACGCGGAAAGACCGGGTCAGGAACTCCCGCATCCGTGGCAGTTTCATGTCCGTGACATAGCAGACAAACTGCAAGAGTGTCGCTTACGCTGGTACGGCCAGTTTTACGCAGACCGGCTAATTACGTGGGGAACAAATGTCTAGCCATGCCGCCTCCGCCAGGTCCCGGTCGAAGGGGAAGGCCCAAGAAATGCGGCTGACGTCGTGAAGGATGACATGCGTGCAATAGTCTCAAACGGGGATGCTGAAGACCGCGCGAAGTGGAGTAGGAAAAGCAGGAAAGCGGACCCTGGGCGTCGAAGTGAACGCTCCGAACGCAACCGGGATTTAACGCTCGGATGATGATGATTCTATATACATAAATTATAAAGTAGGTGTGTGATGAATGAAGAATGAAGAAAATCAAATTAATTAATGTTTTACTTATATTGTATTTCACTCAAATTCCCTTAAGATTGTTTGTTGTTTTAGTAGAATACTAAACCAATAAAGACTAGCTACCTAATCTCGCTGGATTGTCACACTGATCCGTTGTCCGAAGTAGGAACCAGTTTTTAAGCTTCCTTAGGTAAATTGAATGTTACATACACGTGTCTTAATTTCTAACTCGATATTACTATACCTATCTCAGTCGTACTTATAATATTTATAGCCTACTAGTTGTTCCAGCAGACGTTGTCCTGTTCGAAAAGCTTCAATCGATATGCTGACAGTAGCGCCTCCTACCGGGTCAATCGTGAACCAACTCAGGAACCTTCTTTGGCTCATGCACAACAACTTTGCTAAAGATCATCACTTATTGGACGATTCCATACACAATCATATATATTGGCTATATAGACTCATTCTACTTGGATTCCAAGATGTATAGGTTTATACGAATTCTATATAAGCGGAGCGACATACCAGGACCAGACCATGACCATTTTTATATATATAAAGATAATCTATATAACAATCTAATAGTTGGACAATGTAACTATCGAATAGGATTTTTAAATCTCACTAGTGATTTATGAATTTATAACCTTTATATATGAGTTTTAAAAAGAAATTGTCAATCAATATTCCTAAAGTGTCGTATTTAATGTACAAAATATGAAGTTTAAGTTATTTTAATAATCTGCACCACCAAGATCGTTTTATTAGGTTAACTTATTGTTTAATTTTGGATTAAGAGATTTTTTTAAACGATAAGGCCTTCTATTGTTTTTACCATGACTGTATTGGAATCGTGCATTTGTGTTAGACTATTTGTTGAATAATAAAGTATTATCTACGAGTATTATACCTATTCTATTCTACAAATTCAGTCAGCAGATTACATTGAAAACAGTACTACTAAAATTATGTCATGCCTTCATTTTAGCAGACTCCAATACAATACATGTATTTGCGATATCTGAGCGTCGAATCTAATTGTTTGCGGATTACACCGTGTCAAAGGCCATTCATACGCATATAACGATTAGATATGGATTTGGCATGTTACAAATTATGCTGGTTTCTACGGGTCGTGGCTTAGGCATTGATTTATTAAACATTACGTTTGAAGGAAGGTGTGCACTTATTTAATAAATTGCCAGACGATCTACAATAATGTAAAAATACAAATTTATTTAAAATGAAATTAAAAAACATTTTATTAAAACAAATATATAAAATAATACCGCAACTACGCCAATATTCGAGATGATAAATATGTATGTAGGACATAAAAAAAAAAAAAAAAAAAAAAAAAAAAAAATATGGACATCTAACATTAGGATAAAATAATGTATTCTGACTAATTATTATTTTAAATCTCATTGTAAGTGAACTACGTATATAAGTTAGTATTACGTATATAACTTAAATATATAAAGTTATTTTAACCTTAACTAGTATAGCTTAATACCGATATGGTTTTATAGTGAAGTGGCCGAATATAAAATTGTTTTAGCACAGCAGATAGTGGAAAAAAAAGTGTTGTAAGACAAATAATAAAAAAAAGTCATTTAAAGTTAAATAATGGTCAATAAAAGATAAATGGTGATGATTAATTTAATACAAAAAAAACCAGGGGACCTAAAGTAGCCGCTTTCAGTCATTCATATATTACGAATCAAAATAATTTGGAGCTTTATGTTATGTCTTACACGTACTCTACATGTCTAAACACATGTCATTTATTAAGCGGGTCTCTTCATTCAATTCATTCTTATCTATAGACTAGTGATTATTATGTATAGAAATTAGGTAACAACTTATTTACCACAGTAGATGCAATGGTGATATCTAACCAATTTTTTTATGGTTCACATTGCTTTAATATAGAGAAACCTGGGAAATATGGACGTGATTAACGAAATAATGATTGAGCCGGACGCATACCTACTTACTGTTGTAAATTCAATGTAGGCATGCCAGTCTGCTTAAATCTTGTCTATTGCTATAATTTCATAATCTTTATTCAACAGTATACTTTTATCCATCCATTTTTCCACTGAAGTCCAGACAGTCTTAATATTGTTACAATTAGGGCCACCTGCATATCTGTAACCAAAGCACATTTATTACCCGCCGACGTTTGAGCTAATAACCTTGAAACTCTTTAATGACTTTTGTTTACTTTGTGACCGAAAAAACAGCCCATTGTGTATTATAATCTTTATGGTAGTCATTAGCCAGATGTGATTCTTGAAAAAAACAGTCCACGCGGTCGAGCAGACATATTGTATTTGTACAGTATAAAGCAATGCCCCAACGGAGGGGTGAGGCAGTCGAGCACTAAGCACAAGCGAAGATAGACGTGTGTACTACATTCGGTAATCTTATTTAGAGTCCGTCACTAAATTGTGTGTTGTACATATTGGTATAGTTCTAATAAATTCTATAGTAATTCTAATGGCGTTTTAATTCGAGTCCTGCAACTCGTAACAATATAGTACCCGAATCCACGGTTGTCCTACAATATATTTTCTTTTTTTAAAGCTTACGTAGAAGGCTTATAAAGTCACAGTAGTACGTTACTATGAGTACATTACACACATCCGGGGCGGTGTATAAGTCGAACGGAGCAGGTGGTCAGTCGATTTATTAAAACACGAACTCCTACCCTTACTTACGGCTCTTGAACATCGAACACGAAACAATAGTTTTTGTTCGAACACCAATTTACGTCCGGCCCGTTCAAACAACAGCTGTTCGCCTACCAATATTCGGGTATTAGGTGAGATTTGTCCATGAACAGGCGCGGTCAATTGGTTGGCCATCTGCGTCGGTTGGGTCACGGAATTGATAAATGTTTGGTCACGCTGATTTTCTTACATCACCCTGGTAGTGTTATGAAACGGTAATAGGGTTCAGCTGTAAATTTATGGCAGTGCGAAAAGGGCTATCTTGATGGCGTGAAATTGAAATGCTGTTTATGTTGAATGATCGTGATATACAGTGTAAGTATTACGATATTAGAAGCAATAAATAGACTTACAATATTTTTGAAGTGATACTGATTCTTTAGAATTGTTGTGATTTGAAACTCGATGAAAAAATAAAATAAACACTTAAATGTATTGAACTAAGCCCGCGAGAGGATGAAATAGAATAGGTACACTATATTTAATAATTTAAAGACTATTTTCATACAGATAGAGTTGGTAATGCTTTGAAGTTTTTCGTTAACACTACAATTTTTTTAAGCTTAAATATATGATAATGATATGATATGTATCGTACATGTATATTTTTGTCTAGCTGTTTGTTTTGGCTTTTCTCTAAAATTATTAAACAATTCCTCGAAAAATATTACACGCGAACAAAGTCGCCGGTAACGGACAGTTGTTTAGTAAAATATCAAAATTTGTTTCCGATTCGTACAAAACGACTGGTTTTGGATCGAATATATATGAATAGTGTAAGTGAAGAGAAAGGTTATTAGATAAGTATTAGTAAATTGTATTCCCAGTTCCTTGTGTCAGCCAGAAGATCCTAACAATATTATAAGAGCAAATATTACTGGCATTACGGAACGCTCATTTGGTTAAGTAGCTAATGCCTCTGGGACCTTAACGTAAGTAGAGTCTGCTCCTTTTCTTATTAAGAAATAATACCTTAATACATAAGTAACACTTCAGAAAATTCTTTCTATGTTATGGTACAAGAGTAGAAAATCTATAATATCTTACATTATTTTAATAAGCTTTTACCAGCATGAAACAATATTAATAAGCGTAACTATAATAATTAATATGTACTTATTCCTCGAATTACAAAAACGGAAGTAGACACTGAAATTTTTAAATATTTCCTACTAAAAGTCTAAATACATATTAATTTTTATATCCATTCACAGAAAATTATAGCTGTGTCCTTCCCCTTTTCTCTTAAATTAATTCAGCCGTTTAGTTGTGAAAAGGTCACTAAAATAAAATTACCCTCATACGTATACTTCATTCTTCTTCTAAATGGCTTCCCTCACTGCTGAGGATTGTGACTTGGATGGCAGTGAACAATTGTTGTCTTCCACCAAGATCGCTTTTGAGTACTGTGGACGGCCGGGTTTATTGATATAAGGCTGATTTTTAATGGGATTGTCTAAGCATGGATCTTCTTGATTGGCACCACCTACATCGCCAGATTAGGTTAAATTGTTCCTTAAGGCAACCTATGCCTGGAAGATATTGTTTCAGCGATAAGCCGCCTTGTCTCTACCATGACAATATTGTAATTGTGTATTTTTGAAATTGTATACTTGGTGAGCAATAAAGTGTTTTCTATCTATCTTCTTATTGGTACCTTTCATCAAAGTTTTCTTGAGAAATCGTAGTTTTCCATTGCCTCCTATGTCAGGTTGTTTTGCGGCATTTGATCCTCGAGGCTCCAGTAGCTACTCCTTACTTTACTGTCACCTATGACTCGACATTGCTACTCGTTTTGCACTGCCAGGGTTTACGTGTGGGGTGGTGAGAGTAAAACCGAGACGCGAGCAGCATCGACACCCACATCTTCATATCTATATGTTATTTTTCATGATATCAATTTCTGAACTGATTAATAACTAATCAACACACTCAGATACTTTATGGGACGATTAATTTGTATATAATATAATATATTAGTTCAATTTTAAATGTGTACTCCAAAACTATTTATCTTGGTAAAACTCCTCATAGTGTTGTTCTAGTTGTGTATAAACACCGCACACAGCGTATGTGCTCCGCGTCAAACGTCTGAGAGACAACACTATAGTGCACTTTCATATAAGCATTCGTCGATCACGTACAGCGTCACACCGTACGCAGCCTACGTACGGCGTTACTCACCACCATTTAATAAATCCGACTTAAGATAATGAAAGTCGGTGAACGGTTGTACCTAAAACAACAATATCAGTTAATCCCTCTATGCTGTAATACTAAAACATAATTCGATACAAATCCTTTATTTTCATAATCCGCTGCCTTAAAGCAGAATACTCATCAACATGCACCATCACGGCACAGGGGGCTGTTTAGTTTTGGGGGTAAATAACAGTGTCAATTAGAGTAACGTCATAATCCCCAACCCCTGTTTGTTGAAAGGCCGATGGACGGTGGGCACGTTGGACAAACATACGATACGATTAGATTAATAATATGTGCAGTCGTGGCGTGTTTGCGTGGACGCTAATTTGTTGAGTTATATGAATTAAGGTAATTCAAGGGATGGTTTAAACATCACCTGGGCTTAAATCAACCCTGTTTCTATAGTAATATTAATAACAGACCACATACGTACCACTGCTGGGCTCAAGCCTCTTATTTATAGGTGAAGAGACGGTATACACGCTTCGCCTCGGTTATCTTGAAGTGCAGGGTTTGTTACGATGGTTTCCTTCATCGTTACCACGTGGTAATTGTATTATAACTATATAACATTAGGTCAGAAAACTGCCTAAATTGTGTGTTCGGAATACAGATATCAAATTAGAACACACGCCGGTTTTCGACTGTTACGCGATTAATACGAGGACACTTTTTGCCGGTAGACCGAGACGAACATACCATGATCAAATATCAGAATTGTTAAGAAAGGTCAGGTAAAAGCATTTCAAATAAACGCGCATATATGAAGAGGTTAATGAAAGTAGGTGAAGCGAAAGTTGTTTGTCAGTTGTTAGTCTCTGCCTACCCCCATGGGAAACAGGCGTGATTTTATGTATGTACTTTTTTATCGCGTCGTAAAGACGGTATGTTGCGGATTTGTCTTGAAGACGCACTGGTTGACTACTCTCGCGTGATATAATACTAGATTATATCAAATTATATTAAATACTAATTTAATTATTTATCAAGATGAGTGGAACATTAAAATAGTGATAATAACGTAATATACTCAAGGAAAAGTGGTTGTCCTGGAAAAGATCGAGGCGCGGGTGTATTTGGATAGAAATTTTATCCATCCCCCGTAGTGTTTTCCATGTGGCAGTAGTTTAGTGGGATATTTTATATATTTCCTCTCAAGGGCATCCCTCCCTTTAGATACTGATGGATGGATGGAGTGGTCCCTCTTGTTCCCTTGCCCGCCGCTGGCTGGAGTACCATCAGGTGAGTACTAAAAAAATACCTTTTGGGTGAGTTCCGTCGGGTTACCGATCCCGGTACTGTACATGGTGTATGCTTTCCGGCCATGAATCGAACACGCGCCCTTTGTGTTTAGGACACGAGTGGGCTAACCACTAAGCTAACACAACTTGGTAACATACTTCTCTGGGAAATTAAACAATTCTACTGAGTAGCGAATAATGAAAATAAATTAACCACTTAACCGTACTTTATCCCACATAAAACTACGAAAGAGCCGGTCGTAATAAGAAAATGACCGGCAATGACTCATTGTGTCGAAACTTTTCTGCCAAGTTTTATTTGTTCAATGTTTTCTACGTCTAGACAAAGGAGCAGACGCATACCCCTTAAACCTTTATACGTATCAATACTCTTAGAGCAATAAAGAAAATTTAAAGAGATTTATGTAACCATTATTAGATTTTCATGTTAAAATGATTTACTATTAATTTCTAATCCTAGTAATGATTAAAAAGGAATGCTTTGGATTCGAAGCTACAGCTTTTAGTTTAGCTAAATATAAACCAGATTTTTTAAACTAACACAAGCATCTTTTTGAAGGTCACTCAATGAAAAAAAATGCATTCAAGACTTAAACTCAAATTTAACAAACTAAACCTGTTTGTCTATATCTTTTATAGTCAATCAATCTCTTGAACATTAGTCAGATCTCACAGACACTTATTCACCTGGGGCAAATGAGACAACGGCGTGGAGCAATCAATCAATATCTCGACGTTTTATGTTATAATATTCAATTTTGAATGAGTGAATGAATATGCTTTATTGTAATATTTTCTTAACTTTTCGCGAGTCCTATACATAATAAGTGAATAAGCGGCACTTTATTCATTTATTGGGTATACGAGTAGGTGTAGTGTGTATTGTAGGCTAAATAAAACTTTAACAATACTCATTGACATTTACATCTTTGTCTTCCATGATCACGAGCTACTGAAAAGCCGAAACGTCGGAATAATAAAATCGAAATTACCATGCTTAAAACCGTTGAAATGTAGCTTCATCATGCTTTATTGTGCTTTAAAACATACAGTTAACAGAAATAAAATTTTACAATACAATAGGCGGTCTTATCGTAGCGTACTCTTCCAGACAATCTTTGGATGGACGAGAAGTTTGATAAGAACAAAGGTATGTTGTATTATTATCACTACCGAATGAGAATCTTATAAATGTATGATATAAAATACAGACTATATTGCATACTATTACATACATTATTAAAATATAAAAAATATAGTAATAAGATTTATGTAAATACAGTATTGTACAATATACTTACATAATAAATATTTTGTATGTTACAAATACAAATAATTACAAACATCTAAAAATAGCAGCAATTTTTGCTTGTTTCTGCACTGAGTACTATAGTAGTATGTACGTTTATTACGGGAATAAATCATGAATATTATTTACACTTTGTTGGCTTCCCATAAGTCCAATTTGTTCGTGTTAGCTAATTCACATTTTTAAAAGAAAGGTTAATGCAACGCGTGTTGTGTTTACAAGGTGTTGGCGCCATAATTGATATTATAAGCTTCCTCCGGAAATTTCCATTGAAGAAAAAGTTGCATTAAGGTAGGTAATTTTATATCAATAGACACTGTCATATTGTGAAACTTTTTAAAACCAATTTTCATAATGGACGTGTGAGGTATAAAATAAAAACCTACTATAAGAACTAGGAGATTTTTTTAATCGTGACATTCTAAGTAACTTTAATAATACCGTTTAACCCTCCAATTCGAACCCTATTATTATTGAATGCATTCAGAACCCGAAATGTTTAGTTGAGTGACGAGAGCAATAAGAGAATTTGGCGTACAATAAATACTAGTTTTTATAAGAAAGTTTTGAAATATCAAATTACAACACAATCTCGTGGAATATTAACATCTTTCCCTTCCTTCGTAAGTTTATTTAAAATTCAAAGTTAATTTAATATTCTGTTTGGTGATTGCATGATTAATATATTTTTTCATTCAGCCTTTTAATCACTTCCGGTAGTTACTGTTGTTTGTTTACCTATTTATAGTCTTGAAACACGTTTGGAAGGTTTTATATGGATTAATAATAATCACTTAATTATTTATTGCTCAATAAGGTAAATTATTACATATTTTCATAATACAATGATTTTTTGACAAGACAATATATGTCCTTGTTGCTGAAAGGCTTTCAAGCAACATAATTCAAATCATTAGACTAATCTAGCGATATAGGCGGTGCAAAATCTACATTTAAAATATAATTATATAGACAAGACTGAAACTAATAATACCCTTCTTGTTTTTTACTGGCAGCCTTTTTATATTAGATTATTGCTCTTTGTTTTTTGTGAGGCGCTAAACTTATTTTATCTCCCTCCGTAGACGAGTGGGGTTGTTTGGCAGTTTGATGGATAACATATCGTCAATATAGCAATAACTGAGCTAAGTTGATAGAGCACGGATCTCTGGTGCGCGCTGTAAAGTGATTATTGCTAGCTCAGCCTGTCTAGCCAATTATGGACAGTAATTAAGTTTGACGGCTAGATAATGCTAATTTTCTAGGTGGATGAACCAAAATGTAAATGTTAGACTTAGTTTATAGTAGAGTTAAGCAACTCGCGGCTTTATCTGCATCAAATTTTTATTTTCTGTGGGAAATAATATCGAAACTAACGCTGTGAAACATGTCGGACTTTGATTCTTACCGAATGCCTAAATATTTTTCATATCTCTATCTTAATTACTGCTAGGTTGCTTATATAAATTTTATCTTATATTGTAGTGCTTAAATTGTATTTTTAAGACAACTCACGTCTGCCCCCAACATGCAATATGTAACCGAAAAAAAGTGTACCTATTTAGGAAGTTTTTGTGTTATGTTTTGTTTCTTCCTTTTTCGATTCCTTAGAAATGGACTGATTGGCATACGTTTGTTGCTGTCGTTAAAGTGAACGTTATTTTTTTTGATCCCGTTTAAAAAAATGTGAAGATCTATGAAGTGGAAGTCTCAAAAATTCAATTTGGTTTGAAAATACTTTCTAGGAATATTAGTTAGAACTAAATCAATGGAGCAGTATTTTTGATTATTTAAATTATTTTAAAGCATCAATTTCTAATTGCAAAATAAGGCCGAACATACATTGAGCACATGACCCCCAAAACGCGGAGCTTGCTTGTTTGGCGCCTCCGGTTAGATAAATGACAAAATCATATGGGGCGGGACCACTCTCTTATCCGAGTGACCTCTTCGACTCCATTCGTCGTCATTCGTGTCGTCAAACAAAACAGACGGTTAAGAATCGCTTAGCTTTCGAAGAGACTTGGTCTTCCTATGCATTCTACCGCCTACACAACGGGTAGTGTTCCGAAGAATCAACGGGATGTCCATCAGCAATTTCAGGATCTCCCACGCTCACTACAACTACACAATGGTTCTTTAGAACATTTGTTCCGCGTAAAACGATGATTTGGAGGGAAACTGCCCGCTGCGGTTTTCTTTTCTTAAGCGTCGGCAACGCGTTAGCGACATCCTTACTGTTGCAAACGTCCACAGGCGACGGCAACAGTGAACATTTATAAATTATACGGAACCGTTCTATGTTTACACATTGTTACACATTTGGCCGATTTTCACTGATAATTAATTGAGAATACCACTCAAAACATATAAATAAAATAACAAAAATCCTCACGTGCGTGACAGAATTACAAGTTTCATTATTCACTAACGACCCTTTAATCAAAATTGAAAGGGATGTTCGATCAAGTTTTTTAGGGTAAGTATTTATACCATCGTAAAAAATCCCATATCACTAACAAAAATGGCCTACATTTTTACTTATCGTTCAATACAATAGGTTTGAGTTCCATAGTTAATCCGTGTCATCTGCTACTGTGGTAATTATTTAAAAGGGAGCGGGAATGAACCGCACCTAAGTCCAAACGCGTGGCAGCCCTAATTGTTGCGTCCAATAACCAATAAGAGTGTTATGTAGTGTAACTATGATTTAATGATAAGATGGGACTTATTTTATTAATGTTTATTAATAAGTTGTCAGGAACTATACTGACTTAGTTTGTGTTAAAGAAAAAATTCTATCAAAAAAGAAACTTACTCCAGACGTAACTAAAAAGCAATAAAATACTATTTTCTGCATCAAATAAGTAAGCAATGCTAAGAAAAATAATAAAAATTGCTATACAAATTGCTAATAGCCACAAAATATAAATATTAGTAATAATAATAGGTAATTTTTATCGTTTGCTTAGCATCGACTTCAAAATGTGGTGGAAAATTTTGAATTTGTAATTTCTTCTGAAGTTGGTTTCTTTTTTGCTAGAATTATTGAAGTGAAACTTCTTTAGAGTCGTTATGATTTAAAACTCGATGAAACGAAAAAGTGGCACTAAAAAGAGATAAACATATAAATCTATAGGACTAAGCCTGTAAGGGAATGAGATAGAATACACTATATTTAATCATTCAAACACTGTGCTCATATAGATAGAGTTGGAAATGTTTTGAAGTTTCATGTTTATACTTCAAATTTCGTTTTTTAGAGCTTAAATATATAATAAAGATATGATGTATGAAATGTGACGTCACAAAATTTTGAATCTCTCCCACCCCTCACACTTTGTTTCAATTTTACTGACTGTGAACAATTTTTTGAGTTTTAGATTTAAGTACTTTTTACATTATTTGTATATATATATATATGTGTGTGTGTACATACTTTTTGTGTTATTGGCATACCACAACTACAGCAATTTTTGATAGTAAAATCTAAAATGTTGACTTATAATATCAACCCGTAAAGGTTCTTATACTGGAGTAAAGAGTAGTAAGTGAATCACACTACACTTATGGATTACGAATGTATGGTGTTGTATTTGTTTTATATTTCAGCAAATGAGAAAAGCAAGAAGTGATCAGACCCGAATTCTTTAGAATGTATGCTTCACTTTTGATCTCAACATTTAGTGTATTATAAATCTTAAGCCAATATAGACGGTGCATTTCTATTCAACCAAAATGACCTGTAAAAACAAAACTTGAATCATTTAATGTCACTGTATTCCGCATGTCTTTTGTGTTTGGTGCTTTACAACTAAATAGATTCAATTTGGTTGATGTGTCTAATATCACCTTTATACTCGAGTACCTATTATTTTATTTGCAGTCAAGCGGCCAACGCAATCTAATACGATAAAACTAACTTAACTTCGTTAGACACTGAAATAATTATCTCTCTCTAATTAGAGTGCGCAGCTTTGTTCTCTGTTTTTCAAACTTAATCATTTATCACCACTACCATGCACTCAATTCGTCAAGATAGGGCACGCTTGGCTCCCCTACGTCAAAATCTAGAAAACATAAATTATAGTAGGGTAGGGTGTGTCGTTGTTGTGTCCGTACCTCAAAATGTATTAAAACCGCACCGATTGACTGCACCCTGCGGATCAAGCGTGACGCATAGCTTTTGGCAATAGTGGCGTGAATGATGAGAAATTGTATGTCTATGACGAGTTATGGGGAATGTTCGAAGGATATACTCGTAGAAAGAACGAAAATACTTCATTGCTGAAAGTCGATGTTTTTTTACGCTTGGTTTTAAGGAAATAATCGAATAGTCCACCTGATGGTAAGGGATAGGTAATCCTCAGCCATGGATATTTGTAACACCATTGCGAACTAATTCTTTGCCTAACTTGTTTAGACCGGAAAGTTCAGTTTATACTCTTTTTACACTTCGCATCACTTTCAATTTTTAGGGCTTCTTCAGTTCGCTTAGTGAATTGAAACGCAGATGGCCAGGGTAAAATTCATCGGAAAAACTATTATCAGATTTTAACTGCTAGAAAGACTGTGTAAATGGAGCATGCCCTCCATGCCAGGTTTCGAAATAAGGTCGTTGGAATAATAACAATAATCGGCAGACAAGCAGACATAGGGCCTTACTTATAATAATCTCCTTAAGAAAGGATTAGCCATCTCTTAAATAAGAGACTCTTAAGCCCCTAATCAATGGCTGTTTCAAATAAAACTTGCCATCTTGCCTTTTAGCAGTAACTTAAACTACCTCGATGTTGGTTATTTTTTATTGTTATTTATGAGTTACTTTACCACCACCTCTTATCCTTAAGAGGAGTTGATGGGTGAGATTTTCGTTAATCAGTTGCTTAAAATTTAACTTAGCTGCTTGTAACACACCTACCATTTACCATCGTCAGCTAATCACAGTCCCCTCCTGGATGTAGGTTTCTCAAATTTGTATTCCGTAAATATATTATTTATGAATTCAATGAAATAAGCACATGGTATATATAGGTTGTAGAATATTCGCTTCAATACTCTTGGTACGTATATGATTATAATTATCTTAGTGAACAATCACTATAATATATGACCACTGTTGGACTTACCATAAGTCAAAGAGGATTTTACACATTCGACACTATAATCTTAGTAAATTAAGTATTATGCAACTTACGTATCTTTCAAAAATTAAATTGGCCGTTTCCTATATTTTACAGACCGTTCATTTGCCTTATTATCAATTAAAATTGACACGAGCTCCATACAAGTAATATAAAAATCCAACCGATGGTAAGGCAAGTGAACGAATGGTAAGCTATAGTAACCACCAATAAATTAATTGATATGTTGCATAATTATATTAATATGTAGTTTTGTATTAATACGGTTTCAAAATATAATAATGCTTTGTTGCACGACAAGCTTTATTGCTTTTTAAAAATATAATATTTATAACTAGGGACTTCCTTGTGATTTCGCTTGCGGAAAATTTCGACCCGTATTCCGCAGTCTCTTCCAATTTCCGGATCAGGGATGTAATACTATTTTTAAAACAAGCAAACACATAGTATTACTTTTTATCTAGGCGCTGCTCGCCACCGGAAAATTCTGATTCGTCCATCGTCAGTTTTGAGACTAACTAGATACCGAATTCCAGGAAAATCTTTACCTTGGTTTTTTCGTGAAAGTCGGCGATCACACAGACTGATTAATTTTCACATATATAGGTATTAATATGAATTTAATACCTACTTGAAATGAGTAATTGAGAAGACGGAAGGCTATCAAATTTGCGCCACGTATTCAGAATATTTAGAAAAGCCTACGTCTTACAGAGGAAATCGATTGGCTGACGACAATCTTCCAATCTTCTATATTTGATATATGACTTTTATATCTTCAATGTATCTGGGTCTTATGACAGATATGAAATAAGTTATATAACTTTTTTACGAAAAGAAATATCAATTTGTCGAATTGGCAGCATTATCCTAATACGTCGATGACTGTTGTTACACAACATTTGCTCTATTGTCCTGACGCTGCGGGCCCCGTCTGCGCTGAACTTCCCCTCGTGAAAGATTACATTGTAATAGGAGGACCGATTATAAAGCGTACCGTTTTGTATTGTCAGTTACGAGAATAAATCAAGTTTTTTTAATCTATCGTGCGCGTTTAATTTAAAAGCTTTGGTGTTGTTGTTGTAATTGATATTGATTATAAGTAAAATAACCTAAGTCATAGTAATGTAGTCTGAACGCACTCACGCCTTAAATTTTCTGAGTTCTACTCCTAGCCGGAAAGCAAGTAGGGGAAGGTGGGGGGAAACCGGATAGGGGGTAAAACCAGATAGTTGCTATTTCATTACACCCCGTATAGATGTCTTGTTCTAACTAGCACAGATAGATATATGCGCGAACGCTTGTACTCAGTGTGTGCAAATGACGGCGACGGTAACATCTCAGCGGGTGCGTCTATGAACGAAAATTAAAAACACAGGTAAGTTATGTAATATTTTGATTTTTTTTTAAGTGTTATCATCAGTGTTAGCTGTGTGATATCATATACAATTGTATTTTTCAAGAAGTAATACATATTTAACCTTCTAAAACGAAATTTATTGTTGCCATGAGTGTAAAGAAGACCTGTTAGTTATTAGAATTTCAAACATTGTACCTAAGGGGTACAAGTGGACGGGGTAATTTCGGCTATCCGGTCTCACCCCGATCATTTTATGTGAAGGTATTTTGGGCATTTGTTTTATTTCTCTTCTTAATTAGCTATTATTTTTTCAACTTTTACAGAGTGCGAGCGTCAACTTGCCATGAACATATCTGAGAAAGTCGAATAGGCTGAAATGGTTGGAATAAGACATGCTTTTAGCCATAAATTCGGTACTTAAAGGCAGAATGGGATATCTTTTAGGGTCACACTGATATAATGTAGTCCCTTAAGAGATAGTGTAAAGAAAATCAAAGGCGGGAAATCGAAAGATGTAGTGTTTCGAAAACTACAGTCGAATTTAGTCCACAGATGAATGGTACCAATGTACTGCTTGTCTTAAATGGGCTCATGAAAGTTGCATTGGTTGTTCCAAGCAAGAATGATTATTTCGTGTATGAAAAAACTGCGAATAATTTAAATATTTGGTCTTATTATTATATTCGTATTCACCTCTTTAATATAAAATGCCTATCCGGACCCATATATATGGGGTGAATTCGGATTTATATTTTTTGATGAAAATTGTTCTAGTTTGTCGTTATTAAGATTAATCTCAAATATTTTGATACCAAAGTTATGCATGCCTAAGGTGTACTTAAATATCAATGATATTAAATATTTCAATAAACTGGTTTGAATTATTGTGATTGAATTATTAAGTCTTTATCTTAACTATCCGGTGTCCCCCCTACTGCTTAGGTAGTTTTCTAACTTAAGATGAAAAAATATCGTGAGGAAATCTAAACATTGAGATAACCGAGGTGTTTCACGCGTCAAGCCGCCTTGGATAAGCGTGGTGAGTATACTGTCCATTGCTCTACATATAAAGAAGCCCAGCAGCGGAACGTCTTACGGATACTATATTTATCTGTAAATAAAACCAAGTGCGTATTAGTCAAAGAACATTGAAGGATTCCATAATGACTCTTCTTCTATACTTATTTGTAACACTTAGGAACGGATCTTTTAAGAGTTTAATCGGATGTAAATGTCTTAAAATTTAGATAGATAGATAGATAGATAACACTTTATTGTACACCATTACAGAAAAGCTTACGAACTAGTATTATTATAGTAGGGTACAAAGGGCGGTCTTATCGCTAAAAAGCGATCTCTTCCAGACAACCCGTGGCAAGAATACTGTGATTGGGAGTGGCGACGGTGGTATACATAATTATTGTACGATTACTTAAATTTTATTAATAAATATATAACTATACTATATATACAAATATACACATAAGTTATATACATATATAATATATAGCGATAATATGCAACTATTTAAATATAATAGACATATAGCTATATGCAATATAATATATACTAATTACATAAAATTACATATCATTATATTGCAGATAGAATTTTCTGACTAAATTCTTAAATATTATTAGGGATTTTGCTTGTCTGACAGCAACAGGCAATGAATTCCAAAGTTGGACAGCCTTAACCGTGAAAGAATTATTAAAGAACGTTGTACTATGAATAGGAGTAATAAGTCTATGTTGACTGGAAGGGCGTAAATTGTGAGAGCAAGAAATAAATTCGAAGCGTTCTTTAAGGTAATGTGTAGTAGTAGGGACGAATAAAATACTGTAAAGCAATGAAAGAATATGAGTATTCCGGCGAATACGGATTGGCAACCACTTGAGCTTTTTTCGAAATTCAGAAACGTGGTCATACTTGCGTAACCCAAATATGAACCTTATGGAAAAGTTTTGGAGTCGCTCAAGTTTATTAAGCTGTTCTTGAGTTAAATCTAGATAGCTGGCGTCGGCATAATCAAGTATGGGCAAAAGTAGCGACTCTGCTAGCTTAATTTTGGTGGCGATGGGCAGGAAGTTTTTCAGCCGCCAGAGTGATCTGGAGGAGAGAAACAAACGCCGACTCAACTCCGTTATATGGGTCTCCAGGACAGCTCACTATCAAATATAACTCCTAGGTTTCTGACCTTATCACTGATAGGGATAAGCTTCCCATCAAAAAGAAAACTTGGCATACAGGTCCAGTCAACTTTACACAGCATCCGCGAGCTACCGATGATAATTACTTGAGTTTTCTCAGGATTCACAAGAAGTCCGTTCGATTTACTCCATTGCAGTATGCGGTCAAAGTCAGTGTTTATCGTTGCGACTGCTTGATTTAGTGTAGCAACTGGTGCCTGCGTGTAAATTTGCAGATCGTCTGCATAGAGGTGATAGGATGAAGTAAGTTCATTGGAAATTGAGTTTATAAAAACAGCGAATAATAAAGGAGATAGTACGCCGCCCTGTGGAACACCGGCAGAGAGATCACACCACGACGAATAGTCGTCATCAACTCGAATGCGCTGTCGGCGTCCATACAGGTAACTATGAAACCAGTCGATTACTTCAGGAGATATGTTAATAGAGCGTAGGATGCCGAGTAACACTTCAAAGTCAACATTATTAAAAGCACTGCTGAAATCGAGCAGTGATAGCACAGTCAGCAAGCCATTGTCCATGCCATGCCGGATGTCATCTGTGATTTTAATGAGGGCTGTGGTGGTGCTGTGGCCAGGACGAAAACCAGACTGGTAAGGATTCAAAAGGGATTGGTTTTCCTAGCCACGGAATAATTCTTCTTTTTTTATCTCTACATCAAGCCTTTAAAGCCATTTTATCGTAATTTTTAGGACAATGTGGGCAGTAAACTATGCAAATGTTAGCTAAACAATTAAATAATCAGCTGGTTAGTAATTATTTTTCATGACCTTGTTTATGATACATGTGGAAGAGGGGGGACTCCCTAACAAAACCTTATATTTTGTACGAAAAATATTTTTTCACGTTATTTAGATAATTATCTCGATAATTAACAAAAAAATCGGTAAGTAATAAAAAAATTAAATTCGTCAAATCAACATATTTTATCCTTGCTACCCCTATTAAGCAACCATTTACCAACGTTACTGTAAGGAAAAAAGTTGGGCGTCTACTCAAAAGGAAGCTTCTTACAAAAAAACAACTTGTTAGTAATAAATGATGAAAAGTGTACCAGGGAACCTGTACTATATCTGGTGTAATTTTTGTGTCACGGATGTCCAGGACAACAATCGCATTCTCTCAGTCTGTTCATTCATAATTCTATTATTTTATAATAAGCCATAGCTTTAGAATAATTATAGTAACTTTTCTTCTTGGATACTGACACCAGGAGTTCTAGAATATACTTGAGAAGACTCATGCCCAATCCAACATTTTAAAATATAAAAATAAATAATCTAATAAAATGCGAACAACAGAATCTGATAGGTTTATTTAAGTATGAGTTATGTTCGAGATTCTGGATCATTGCCTGAGTGGGTTTGATTTTATACTTGTCCAGAGGTGCCTGGGGTTATTATTAAAAAAGGTCATTTAGTTTTGTACGGATTCTTATGCACACAAGAATTCGTGCCGTTTCTACGTACAAATTGCATTGGCTCTTTGAGGTGATTCCGGTAATTTTAATATGATTGTATGCTTCATAGTAAACATTATTTTTTTCTGTATAAACTTGACTAGTGCACTCTACCATACCCTACGCACGACTGCCTAAAAACAATTTCACGTTTACACGTTCCTATTTATCTTTGTCTCGAGGAGACAAGACGAGACAATTTTTTGTGGCTAGATCCGACTAAATTCTAGTCATGTACCCCTACGTATTGAATTGATCCTATCTGGCCCCGGTGAAATTTCTTAGCGTGTACAAGAGTACGTAGGGCTGTTACTGGCTTCTAATTCTAGACATGAGTGGTAGAGGATATATGATAAAATTGATAATAATTATTAAAAATCAACAAAAAAAGGTTTGTTCGCTTGTCATTTTGTATACATCTATAATTCCTTTATCACTTGCTATTTCTTAAATCAAGCTCAAATATAGGTTTTAAAGTCTGATATGGTGCGTATGCATAATAGGTATAACTTTATTTAACGAAAAAAAATTAAAAAAACCTCAAGAATATTACATAACATTGCATAACTCCTTCAACCACAGTGTTCAATTATAGCGCGATGGGCACATCATTATTCCGAGATGTTTGTTCGGATATAATTCCTAACATTGTTTGAAATACGAGATTTATCTAATTTCTAGTAAATGAAACTTCAGAAAATATTTTCAGACATTTATTTTTATAAAAAAGAAATGCGTTCCGTTCCACGTTATTCCATCGACATCCAACATTGTAAAGCCGGCTTACATCACACATGCTCAACATCAAGCTTACGTATACAAGCTCATATAAACTAATGTAGTAACAGTAATTGTTTTTTGTGCCACAATAATTCAGTACAATCAATACTAAGTGGTCCAGTAGAAAGCTTCCAAGTGATTCAACCTTGACTTATCAGTCAACAATTGAGAAAAATAACACATGATTCAATTTCATGACAAGTGTTTCATAAGGTACTATTAATTTTATGGTAAACTATTTACATATAGTCATATGGATAATTTATAAATGGTAAATCTTCAAAATTCAACTAAGTAATTTATTCGTGGATACATATTAAACTCTTTACTTCTGCTTATACCTCCCAGTTGATTTCTTTAACTTATTAACTAGTTTTGTCTTCATTACCAAACAAATCTTGACCAAGTCTATAAGAGTTAGGTCAACATAGACGTCTTATTGTTTGAGTAATCTTATTTTTCTGGTCAAATCAATTGTATATTTTCAACGCTTTTCAAAAGGCTGTTAGCGTGTTTCTAACATCGGTTACATCACTGCGTTGATAATCTTATGTTTTTCTAGTAGGTACACGGCAATAGTATAAAACATACTTCTATGTTTTTGGATCATATCCACGAATAAATACTTAATTTTTCCGCTCTCAGATTCCGGAACGGAGTTATCTAAACCGACAAGACCTTCTTATGAGAACCATGATAAGGGTCAATGTCTAAATGGAAAGGTTTATGCTAAAGTAAGGGACGTAAATGGGACTATATGGTTATGTCATCGATATCATACTACTAACGACATATCTGCCTGTGTCGCTACTTTTTATGTACTTTTTATGCGTATCTACGCAGAATAGAGTTTTATATGAACTGATTTATACTAATATTGTAAAGTGGAAAGTTATGTATTTTTGTATGTTTGTAACGAATAAACTCAAAACTACTGGACTGACTTCAAAAATTATTTCACCATCAGAATTTTACATTATCTCAGACACAAAAATCAGGGATTCCTGTTCAAACTTCAAAAATTTAACCCCAGGTGTAAAAAAGATAGTGTTTGAGCGGGTCCGAGGATGGTTAAGATTCACAATTAGACAATTAGATCTGCTTTTTTAAAATATCTTAACCAGTTGTGTAATACTTAAAAACACATTTTAAGTACAAATTTATTATGTTACAGTTTTCTTTCAAACGAATCAACCATTAATTACTTTAAGCAAAATAAAATGTGTTTTGACTTAAGCTAACTTATACGATGTAAAAGAAAGAGAGATCATCTGTTATATATTTTGAATGTTAAACTATGTATGCAAGATTAAGGACCGTCCATTCATTTGAATTGTAACTTAGTACGTTTCTTCTTGGCATAAGCATTAATTTCAGAGTGTAAACGTGTGGTGACTCGCAGGGCCGATTTTATCTAAGTGCCGCCCTGAGGCAGCGTGAAAAATACTTTCCTATTATCTATGCACTGTAACTAAATTTCAAAACGTAAATATCCAATTAGAACTCCATTTTTTAGATTTGACAAAAACCAATAACCAATTCCCAATTTTTTTAATTATTGATTTTTATAGATTGATAAGATAATTTTTTTACTGACACTCATAATTTTGCCGCCCTTGAAAATTTCACCGCCCTGGGCACTAGCCCGTAGTGTAAATCCATCACTGGTAACCCGTAAACTGTATCAGGTAATTTCGACTATATTAAAAAGTTATTTCAGAACGCGTATGGAATGTTCATTAGATAGTGTCAAATCAAAAAGGCCTGGTTTTGTAGCGTTTGTTTTGTTTTGATATTCTACACAAATTAAGAGAATCCTTTCAAAGAGATTGACACTTATATGAGGTTATGTTTATCGTAAACTCTTAATGGTTGATTATTTGATGTAATGTTAAATTGAACTTTATATTTTTAACGTTTTTCGTGATGTTTATTTTTACAAAAAGTATAAATACATTATCAACATAGTTACTAATGTGATTACATTAAAGTCTAAACTAAAATTTTGTATAATACAGTTACCTATATCAACCACTATAGTTTTGTCGACGATTATTATAACGAATTAAAATTTTGCCGTTGGTGTCTTCACTAACTACAAATTTATACTGGTTGAAATAGATTCTTTAACTTATCACTAAGATGGGCTATTAAGATATATTTAAGATGACACTTCTTAGCTTGCTGTTTAATTTTAATTAAGCGATATACTAGTATCTTATTAATTGGGCAGTATTAGAAATATGGTGTAAAGTATCAGTCCGTTATAAAATAACAAAAAGGGTTTATCCATATATTCCATAGTGTCCTCCCGATTTTAGGTGCGTAATTATATTTCACTGACACAAAAGTAATAAAGTAATTCCTAGAATGGATTTGGTCGTGATTTACATAAAAATTCCCCCCAGAAATAAAGACAAAATAACTATATATTTACAAAACTTAATTACTTATGTACAAGCTCTACCCTATAAGTGTCTTAAATACGAGGTGAGATGGTGAATTAAAATTATTTCGAACAACCTATCAGAATGTAAAACAATAATTTTCAAAATATTATTACTATAAAGTTAAGTAAAATTAAGTAAGTACCTTACATAAGTAAAAATTGTAGATATAAATGAGATATATCAATATTAATAAATAAATTAAGAAAATTGTGATGTTATAAATGGTTTAAACTTTAAATTATAATCTAGTATATACATTAACTAGTCTACATTGTGTAATTAATACCCTCATTAAAAGTAAACAAGAAGGCACATTTTGTACCTTTTGAAGCTGTAATACATAATTTTCAAGAATCATTAAGCACAACTCGAGTCTCGAACTCGAGACTTTAAAAATTAACTTGAAATATTAAAAAAATCAAGTTGTGATTGGAATACAATATGATTATTTCTTATTATATAAGTCTAACCTACAAAAAATTTAAATAAAGACACATAGCGATAAATAACTGTAAAAGACTGTTGCGATATTTTTTAGAAAGCACAAAGGAGCGGGTAGTTTACGATTTTTATACAATTTTTTAAACACAGAAAATAAACTCAATGTTAAAGCACTCAGAGTTTATTTCATATGTTTCAATCTTAAAGTTTGGACAACGATTCGCTACACCGCACACTATGCGTACATAGCTATTGTTTGTTCATGAACGCTAATGTTTCTCATTGTGACATGATTTTTAGTGTCGAAGTAGTGGTTATGTGAACACACTGTGTTCCAAGCGTCTCTATGTATTTCGAGTTATCAAAAATTACCACATTTTTCAATACATTATAAATAAGTTTCGCGTAAAGCCGGGAGACTGCCAGAAGTCTAAGTTCTAAGTAATTTTGCTTATGTATAGCTCGGACATAAATTCCGTATATTTGTTTCGAGACGCTATCCAGTCACTGAAATGTAAACAGTACAGAAGTTAATATCTGATATTTATGTCATCATTTCTGTTGTGGTCTGAAAGCAGCTTTAGAGTTTCGTAATAAGGCTTGTTCGATCGCTAAAACATTAACATTATTAGGTACACATACAAAAGCGTTTAACTTGTAGGCGTTTTTATATTAAGTAATTTAAGTACTCACTAGTAATTAGTGTCTTAAACAAGTTAAGCTTAAAAATTACGGATAAGTATGTTATGCCGTGATAATGTGAAAATGGACTATTTACCGCTACGTGTCTACAGTATCTTCATAATATATAAGATATAAAAATATATATAGCTATAACATGTGTGATAATTAGGTATTATAAATATACATAATTATGTAAAGCTGAATGCATTTGAAACAAGACATATTTCTTTTGGCAGTTTTTCAATACTGGTTACTCGTCACAATTACATAAGCATATCCATATAACATTGTTAAGTCTTATGAAGATTAAATATTTTAAAATTAAGATCTTAAACGTCTTATTATATTTTAGTCTGAGATTTTGTTTAAACAGCTGAATTTTTTCCAAGTATTGGTCCCCCACTGGTAGCATAAACTCGGTGTCCATCGAATTCAACTGAAGAGTTCCTCTTAATAGAGTCATCGGTGTCCTTGAGAGGCTCCTTTTCATCCCTGAGAATGACATTTTCAATGTTATTATAAATTTATACACAAAGAATCGTATATATTTACAATATTTCACACTACTGTGAATGATTATATCAAATGTAACGTGAACTATGGCCATGATATTGATGAAATGCGTCAACAACAAGCGGATATTAACAATTGCTAAGCAAATGGTAAAATGCGAAACGACAAGTACAAAAGCGGTTCAATCGCTCACACAGGGTAAATTACAAAAATAACTTTATTTACAATAGGTTTTTATAAATGTGGTTAAATATCTTACACTGGCGTGGTTGGTATATAGCTACACATGTGGCAGGTAAGGCAGCATTGGGAAAGACAAAATCCTTGTTAGTGAGTTGTGCAATACTTGATTATGAATTTAGATACGTAGAGTTGGTGTTAAATTAACTTAATGTCAGGATTTGTGAATAAATAAAATAATAAATTAAACTCAAAAGTTTTAGTCGTAAGAGATGTTCCAGGTCGAGTTAGACCAACAAGAATTAATATGTAGGTATAGACGTGGTACCTATTTTAATTGAATTATTATCTACTACTTTTGTCAAAGTCAAAACTGTGCGTTACGTTACAAGCAGATACTGTACAGAAAAAGCTACTGCAATAATAATTACACGATGATGGATTTCTAAACAACTGTCTAGTCACACACCGATATTTACAGAAGGCAGAATGTTAAGCTCATTCTTTAAATTATTTACAGTTTGGTCAGCCCCAGCGAAAAGTCTTGCTTTACCTTTACCGCCATCAATATATTAGTACAATTTAATGTTGAGGCATCTAGATCAATATCTACGGGTCCTTAATGTCACCTCCTCACGAGGGCCGAGCCATAACGTCCGCACAAAAAAGCATGCAGGCAATCTCAACTGAACGTTGGTGTGGTTATTGTATGGCGCCTTACGTTGGGGTCGGCACGAGCTTGACGGGCGGTGGCAGGGGCGCGGGGGAGGGCGGCGCGCGCGGCTTCGTGCTGCAATAAGGGAGCGGGAAGCGCCAACCGTACAGACTAGCGGACAGAAACATCTCTCATCGACACTAACACATAAGAGGAAACACGGAACCGGGACAGTAACAGGAATTACCAGGACACAGATATGAAGATCAAAACACAAAAGACTGAAAATGAGACAGTTCAAAAGATTTGGGATGAATCTGTTATGATGTCGATGATGTGCTTTCAGATGAACAAAATTTAAAATAAATAATTTAATTCAGCAATATTAAACTTATTATTAAAGTTGATCAACATATTAGATACATTGAAAAGTAAAATTTGATTGTTTACCTTCCCAATTTGGCTTCGTCGTCGTTGTGCTTTTTAGCTCGTTTTCCACAAAGAGTAGCAATAACTCCTTGTCGCCTGATGCATAACAGGAGCAAGTCCACGATTAAAAGACAGATTATAACACCAGCTAGTGCAAGTCCAATAATGGCGCCACTGGATAAAAGTTGTGGGGGCGCGAATCCATGTGTTGGAACACCTGCAAACATTGCGATTTATATAAGATTCAGTTAAGAGTAAATAATTCTGTAGTAGAAATAATATATCCTGAACTAGTGATGATAAATAAAAAAAGTTGTTCTAAGTACTGGATATTTTAAGGTCTACTGATTTAACCATTGTTAGTTAATGCGTCATATCTTAGAAGCTGAAAATGTTAGATGACACAAGAATGGCAATATTTAACGAAGTCTGAGTGTCTGCGTGTACGGATAATATGTTAATAATACATAAATTACTATAATTATTGTACACAGCGCAAAGGACATTCATAATAATCAAATCGTTTGTAAATAGGGAGTGCTTTCAGGTAAAGAAAAACGTGCACCCAATCACCGGCAGCTGACCCAATCAATTATTAGAATACAAAATTTTGAAGTAGAAAGCCCTCCGCTAAAGTGAAATGGGGTTTGAATGAAAACGATAATATGACCAATGATGAATATGAAATAAAACGATGCATAAACAAGTAGCTTAAAAATAAAGAAGGTAATTTGGAGAAAGAAAAGTTGTCAAGATGCAAACATTCAAAATGATTTTGTTTCGCCGCAAAACAAATGTTCAAACCCCATGACAATAGTTCGTACTCTATTGAAGCAGTATCGGAATCTATGGAATAAGGTACTTTTCAATAATATAATTAAAATTAAACTATAATCACTACAGATGTAAAGATATATGTTGACCATCACCAGAAGAACTTTGATGTCCTTTTCAAAATATTCTACTTGGAGCCTGAAATGTTTTAATACAGTTCAGTCTTTATTAAATAAACTATATTACAATAAAACTTGCATTCTTAAGGACACATATTCAAACTACAATTATTAAAAATTGAACATAATAAATTTCTACTAATAAAAATTTCTAACAATGCCAAGACTGAAAACAATCTGATTTTGAAAATTATAAAATCTGAATATAAACATGTCAATAATAATTAAACTCCGTGCTTGGAGAAAATAAATGAGGTTTAAATACTACTCTAAAGGAACTTATAATTAAGATTAAAGTAGTTTTATAGCTATTAATATGAGATGATTTAGATTTTCAAACTTACGATACTTGAAAGATATTATTATATGTCAGTAACAAACTTATGCTTGTTCATGCTAATGGGAGAGTGTAATTGTTTTATTGAAGGGTGTACATAGAGATCATGCAAAGTAATTAGTACATTCCAAAGGAAACTATCTAGCAGGAGCATCAACTAGGTAAAATTATAGAATTAATATAAAATTATATTTACCCAGATTTCAGTCAGGGCGACACAAACACACTTGTCAAACGGTCAACATTCAAAAAGGTTATTGGAGTTCTTGATAAGCATCTTGACAGCTTTTTTTTAATTATTTCATTAGGAATGTGGATTGAATTTAACCAGGAGGATAATAAAAGTTTTATATCAAAATCAATAAAGCTGAGTACTAATAACAATTAAGCATAAATATTGTTTAATAAAATATATATGTACTTGCAAGCTATATTTAAATATAAATCAATAGGTACTCTTGACTCTTAATCTTACGGTAGTGATTTTGATTGTTAGGTATCAGCTTCATTAATTTAGGTATACATGTATAAAACTATGAATAACTCAATGTTTTAAAAACATTTATTACATTTCACATTGGTCATTTTATTTTCACCTAAAAACATCACAATTCGAAGTTCTTGTAGTTTTAGTATATTTTTGGCTAACTACATTAACTTAGTCTTTAAACTACAACAAAATTACAACAATCTTATTCCTTCACTTGCTTTATAGATTTAATCTTTCTGTTGGACGACACGCTTCTCAACACTTTTACAAGTAACCATTACTTTAATTATATTCAAAAGATAAAATAGTCATCAAAAATTCTTACACAAAACTTACGAATAAGATTTCAACCTATATTAATTTCATGCCTTAATTTTGATATCTTTTACAACTCTACGTACGACTTTATATTTGGCAGTGTTAATTTAATAGCTGATAATACTAAGTACTGAGAAATATTACTTGAATACATATTAATCAAATTAAACAGTACATTCATGTGACTCTATACAAATAAAAAAAAACCCTATTAATTTCACAAGAAGCCAACGTTGAAATTCATATGTGTTTATTTACATGTCAACAATTTGCTTTATCACAACAAGTACTTTATCACTAAGTAGTAAGAGTCAGCTTGAACTTGATTTAAAAATTAAACAATTTTCACTAAATGAGTTGATAAAGACGTAAGTATGATATTCAAAATGGCGTTAGTCCATCTCAATTGACTCGGACATCCGTTTGGGTTACCTAGAAAACATTTTACTATCAAAATACGCAATACAATTATACTACGCGTGTGAAATCTACAGAAAAAATCAAAAATGAAATTAAAAATAATGAAACTTACCATTGTTAATAAATTAACACCAACGTAATACAAATTCGTAGAATTGAATTTTTAAATTATATAAATTCAAAAATTATAACTAAAACAGTTTACAAAAATTTAGACTTTAAATCGTTAAAATTATATTACTAGAATTAAAGCATGCCAAAAAACACTAAAAACTTAAACACACGTCACAAACTCATTTGCACGACATATTTTGTACCTAAACTTTGTTTTAGTTTCAATAATGTAATGTAAAGGCAAGAGTTTTTGTTTAATGTAAGTATAATGAGAACATGAAACAATGATATTACATTAACATTCGGTTTAGAATTAAAAATAAAATAATAAATAAGAATGACAAAATTAAAAAGAGGATCTAAATGAAAACAACTGTACTAAAAGGTTAAATATTAATAATAAAAGCGTACGATAAGGTGTTACTTTAAATTATATTTCGTTGGTATGAGAGCATAACGCTGTAACTACTTAAAGACAGTACAAGACACTGATGGTTGAAAGTCACACTTCACAAAACTAAACACGAAATCAAAGTGACGACAAGAATGCGAACATAAAAGATGATGGCGGTGGCTGAAGATGTTTCCTGTGTATCTGGTTCTGTGTAAACGTTGTAGAAGCCAGCACGAATTGGTACTTCGTTGCTTTCTTGATTGTACTCACCAAGGGCTGTCTGGACGTAAAGTTGTGCTGGCAAAGAAAAGCCAAGCACATTGCGAGCTCGTAGGTGAATTCTATACCGTGTATCTGGATGCAGACCTCTTACTTCGTAGCTTATCGCTTCTGAGGTTTTGAGCTCATCTGTCACACAATCATTTTCAGATGCCACTCTCCATTCACCGCTTACTTTCAGAACCTGGTTAACAAATCATGAATAATTTATCACAGCTTATCAATGTTATGTAAAATTTTAAAATATTAATAAAAATACCTACAGGACAGTACTGGATTTCATACATGTCAATTGGTTCACCGTTATGAGCGGGAATTTTCCATTTAATTCATATCTGTCAGCATAACTTCCATGGATTAGTGATTCTGAACTAAGAGATTCTCGCCATTTTGGTTGCTCTGGTGCTGACCTAAAAGTAATTTTATCACATAATCAATGAAGAAGTACATTATTCAAACTTAATTAGGTGTTTACAGTGTAACCTGTTATATTTTTACATAAATTTAGTTTAGCTTGCTGTTATAATCTCTAGTTTTAAAAATCGTGGTCATTAATCAGAGCATAACTAAAGACATCAAAAACTACTTTGTTATATTTCTATATACCTTCGCGGCATGTTGACTGTTTGAGGTGCACCCCAACTGCCCGGACCTACTTGGTTTACAGCTGCAAATCTAAAATCGTAGGTAAACATAGGTCTCAAATTTTCAACAACATAAGGCGAATTTGTTGACCAAGTCCTGTTCATTGCGAGATTCCAATCTAAATTGCCATTTTCTTTGTACTGAGCTGTGTAGGCTAATACTGGAGGTCCCATGTCTTCAGCTGGTCCTACTATGTTGAATGATACTGAAGTCGCTGTTAAGGTTTCTTGTTTCACCTACAAAATCAAAGATTTTTGATAAATAAATAATTACAACAGTCGATTTCTAATTAAGTTTGGATTTCTTCATGTACTGAATGTCAAGTAATGTACTTCGTTGATAGTGGGTAATATTATAAATTATCAAGAAAAACTAAGTCACGTGCAGCCACTTGTACATATATGCTATTGTTGTTTCCGATAAATGCTGTGGTTAAATACTAATGATAGAATTAATAATTCCTGCAACCTTAAATAAACGGATGAAAATAGTAAATGTGTCTAATAGTTTTAATTAATTTTTGTAGTACAGCAGACATGCAGACGACCTACCTGATGGAGAAATGGTTACCGTTGGCTGTGAACATTTGTAACACTAAAGGTGTTAACAACGTGCTGCCAGTCTCGAAGGAATTAATAAGATGAAAGCCCCGAATAACTTACTTGTGGAATAGGACCGGGTGGGTGAGCTTCTCTGAATTGAATAACATGTTCTGCTTCACCGAGAGCATTAGTGGCAATGCATTTGTAAACGCCATAAAGCGCTCGATCTACAGGTGTAATAGTTACATAGCTTATCGGTCCTGCTCCATATATTTTGATGTGGGGTGTTTCGACTAGATCTTGTTCGCGGAACCTAGAAAGTAAACAAGTTAATATTATATTTTCAACATATATTATTCCCTTATTTCATTCACAAATAAATGTTTTATTAGTTTACACATCCAAATATTAAGTAATACTTAATTAAACTAGGGGTTTCAAGGTGTCTTCACTTGAGTGCATTTTGAATGTGTATGAAATGAAAACTAGTTCATATAGTTAATCTGAGAAAATATCCTTTATTCAATCCGTTATTAAAAAATATACATAAATAAAAAAATACTCGTTAGAACATTAAAGCTCTAAATAAAGTTACTTTCATATATTATACTCTTACATACATATTATATAGATCCAGAATAATGAAACGTTCATTTTTACAGTTTGATTTAAACATTTTGTTGAAACTAAAAACGATTATCGTTTACATAAATAGTTTAGTTATATTTATATGCAGTATAGTTACTTTATGCACTTACTTCCATTTAATTGTAGCGTTAGGTATACTTTCAGCAATGCAACTAAGGTTGACTTGTTGTCCATTCCAACTCCAAATAGGTATATCAGGCATATGGTCAAAAGAAGGTTTGAACTGAACAGTTAAATGACCATTTCGCCTAGCTTCACCACCTAAATTAACAAAAAGTAAATAAAAAATAACGTGATATATTTTGCCAGAATTCACTACACTAGAAGATAGTTTAAACATAAGAAATAGTCATTACCGTCGTTTTCGGCAATACACTCGTATAAACCATCATCTGTTCTGTTTATTTTAGAAATCGTAATAACCCCAGTTGACTCCATTTGATCACCTGTTTGGCGGTTGCTTATTTCAACTGTGATTCTGAAAAGTACTCAATTATTTAAGTCGTCTCGATAAATGCGTATTTAATGGGATTAAATGAATTTAGATAATTTAAATTACCTGCCATCGTCGTTTGAACCAGTCAAGAATCGATCGGAATTGCTTAATTTTCGAAAACTAATACGCGGTGCTGGTCGCCCTGTAGCTTTACATTCCAATTTACCTTCTTGTTTCTCAGGTGCTGTTGTGTTGAACAATTCAAATATTCTAGGTGGAACTAGAACTTCACTTCTATTTCGGTTTCGTTATGACCTGCCTTATTAGAAGCACTGCAAATGTATTTCCCATAATCACCAGCTTCAACTCTATCGAATGTTAGCAAGCCTGTGAGTTCATTCACGCTAAATCGAGATGCCGTTCCTAGGTTCTGTAACAAGATGTCTTTATGAGTACCGATATTGTTTTTGTATTATATCATTTAGGTTTCAATCAAATTCTCAAAATACCTCTCGCGTTGAAGCTTTAATCCAGCTGTAGGTTGGTGGAGGCTTTCCTCTGGCTTTGCAAGTGATAGCAGCTGATTCCCCTTCTTTGATAACAACTCTAGATTCACGTTCTTCCATTTCGGGTGCTGTATATACCTAAAAGTTGATATCAAAATGATCAATTACTTTATTCATTTATTTTAGTTATGCATAATATGAATAGCTTGAATAATTTCTTTTACCTCAAGTTTGATATTCCTTTCTGATAGTTCACCAGTTTGTATAACCACAGCACGACACGTATACGTGCCATCATCACTTTCTTCAACGTTTTGATCATTAATCCATTCGAGTGGATGACATATCGGTCACCGGTAACAATCTAAAATGTACAAGTTTTTTTTTAAACAATAGTAAAGAGTCTATTATTTTAAGATGACTTATAAGTTACGTAACATTAATATTAGTTTAAAACTTACAGGAGTCCCTTCTTTGAACCAGTCAATGGAAGGAGAAGGCTCAGCGGTCACTTCACACATGACTTTAAAGTCCCTTCCTTTAGTTGCATATTGGTTTTCATTAGCATTTGTCCACGTGATGGCAACTGGAAGGAAAGTATCACCCATAATTTAGCAAAATGTACGTTTATATTACGATTTAAATGATTGAATTGAATAATGGAACCTGTAGAGATTCTATTATTGAATTATTGATATTTTATATCACACATAGGTACATACCTATAGTATCCAGTTGTACACTGGAGCTGAGCGGCATATTTGTGTAAGTGGCCTCACAAGTATAGTTTCCGGCCATGGCTGGAGTGATCGATGAAATGTACAGCAGCTGCAATTGCTTCGCAGGCATTGGTTCCGTGTAGATTTCTGGTCTCGTTCCAGCACTGTTGACAAATAAGGAGTTTCTTCAAAAAATATTAATAAAACACCAAAGTAGATAACAATTACAAAAATGCATATTTACAATATGTGCTTTATTTGTTAAAAAATATGTCTTATCGCTTTAATTGATTTTATTTATATTTTTATTCCAGGAGGTCAGCAGACAGGCAGATGGCCCACTCGATGGAAAGCGGTTACTATGACCAATGGACATTCGCAACACCAAGGGTGCTCTACAAATGCGCTACTGATCCCTTAAGAGAAACAGGAACCTGGTCACTAGTGCCATAACAACAACTCAAGGTTGTTATGGCAGCATACTCAAGACCAGGGGCGGTAGCCATCCAGTCGGGCAAATACCCTACCACTTGGCAAATTTGATAAACATAAAATGATTAATAAAGATAATTACTATATTAAAATGTAGATCTTATAACATCGTAATAGATATTTAGGTATTGTATTAATAATAGTACAATTATTGAAGTTGAAATAAATTTCTTAACTCAATTGGAAAAATGAAAGTTCAGGTAAAAGCCATAATTGCCTTTTTGGTTCGGAACTTGAAAATTGAAATTTCCAAAGAGAGTTTAGTGAACTTCCAAAAAACATTTGTATCTGTATTTATGATACAATTATTTCTAATCAAAACGAATATATTCTATGTTTCACAACAAATACTTAATTTAATTTGTAAGTGTCAGCGCCTGAGATCTAAAACTGCTAATTAAACTTTTGAATAAACAAGATTCTGTACTTACGCGGCTTCGTTAATGACTTGTCCCTTTGGGTCTTTCCATTGGGGTTGGGTAAAGAGGCTTGGATCCGGCGCCTCAACTTGACAAGTCAGGACCACAGATCTGCTCACAGCGACCGTTTGTTGCTTCTGATTCGGAAATATCCGAAGGCTTTGTGATGAGCATCCTGTGTACAAAGAAAATAAATTCTCAACATTGCTAGTACGTTTCGGTCTCGCTGTTTTTTATTGTCTTCATATTTTTCATTAAAATATGTATATTATTTTGTCCTCTCAACTTTCTTTAGTGCACGTATACTAGAAAACACATAATTAAATTAATTTATATTAAATAGTAGCTTTTGCTTTCGGCTTCGCACGAGTTGAAAAAGAATATATATCATATCATAAACCTTTGAAGTCGAACTTGATTTTTACTCCAAGAACCTTATAATAAATACCGTGAACTATATGTAGCAAACCGAAGGCGAAACTAACCATTAAGCAATAAGTTAAAATTGTGCTGTGATGTCATTGTCGTTGCTACTGCGATTTACTTGTTGGTGAATTACAACGGTGGCGCCGATAAAAAGCGGTTGAAGCGCCATCTTTTCGACGCTATGCGAAAACTAATAAAAAATCGTTAAACGATAGATTCTTTTGGATGAAATATAATACCCTACGTCCTATTCTATATTCTCGAGAGCATATATGCAAAATTTCGTGATCTGTTGCATAGTCAAGGCGTAATAACGTCACTAATAAACAAACTCATATTCGCATTTATATTTTTACTAGTTTAACCAGCGGCTACGTTGCGGGTTAAACTCTTGTACGTGCCTCTTGTTTAAAGAGCAGACGTAAATACAGGTTACATTGTATTAAACTTTTATTTTAGCGCTATCTACCCTCGGAAGATTCTCTTCATTTTATATTGCAAACTATCCCATCTCCCGACATGAAAAGTATTTATGTTCTTTTTCTGTATTAAACTACATTGGAACAAAACTACAGCAAAACCGATCCAGTACTCCTAGTAGTTTTTCCGTCAAAGCTCAACAGACGGACAGATCGAGTTACTATCGCATTTCTTTTTAATGATAAACGTTTATATCTATAAACTTGAGAAATCATTGTTCTCCTATAGAAACTTTCATCCTCTATTTCAACCTGTTCTAGTTTTATTTATCTATCCCTCGTCTATCTATCTGTAAACCACATACATGACATAAATGACCAGTATGACCAAAATGACCAAATGACTAAAATAAATAAAATGACGAAAATGGCAAATCACAAAAAAACCTATCCCACTTTCTGGGATAACCTTTACATAAATCTATCCCATTATCCAGGATAAAAACTATCCCTTGTACACGCTCGGTATTATAGTTACATATGTATGTATATACCGAATTTCAGCCAAATCAGTCCAGTAGTTTTTCTGTAAAACGTAAGATATAGACAAACAGAGTTACTTCCACATTTAAAATATTAATAGGTTATATCAGTATGAACTTTAGTTCATAAAACAGGTATGTATGTACATATATTATAAAATCATACATCATAATTGATACAAAATAATAATCGTAGTTAGAAGTCGTTGTAGCGTAATGGTTAGTGCATACGTCCCAAATTCAAAGAGCGCGGGTTCTAATTCTGGCCGGAACGCATGCGTCACTTAGGCAGTTTTCTGACCTAATATGCACAATTACCTTGTGCAAACAACGGGAATGAAAACATCGTGATGAAAAACCTACATCCAGGTAACCTATGTGTCAAACGTACCGAGTTGCCTTGGACAAGCGTAACGGGTATACTGTCCGTTCCCCCTATAGTGGAAGGCCCGAGCCCAGCAGTTGGACGTTTACGAGCTGTTATTATTATAATCATAGTCAAGTCATTCATACCTAAGAAGTGATACATATTTAGACTACGCGGAAAGTTTAAAACGAAATCAAATAAAAGTCTAATGAACAAACAACGACTGACATATTAATTTCCACAGGTAAGTAAATCATTGTTTAACATTGTTTTTAAAATTCAAAAATATTTGTAGACAAATGTAATTTACATTTGAAACAAACAAAGTGTGAGGCTCGCAGTAAAATAGGCTCGATGCGAGCCCCGGGCCCCAAGGCAACTCTTTAATTAAGTTTATCGCAATTTATTCGCTGGCACGCGACGCAGCTAATTATTAACACCGTTGCTCTCCCACAGAGTTAAACTCTACCTTAGTCCAGTCTGGAAGAGTGCGCACGACCTTTTACTTATCCAAATTATTACCATACACACTCTTTGACTAATCTAACCGTAAAAGATTAAAGTAGTTGATGACTTCACTACGCGTTCCTGCAAAGAAGAAAGAAAGAAGAAGCTTCAACTTCTTTGGAATCGTTGTGATTTGAAACACGATGAAACGAAAAAGCTACACTTAAAAGAGATAAACACATAAATCTATAGGACTAAGCCTGCGAGAGAATGAGATACGAGTTTTACATCGTGCAGCACAAATTAGAGAGTATTGACTGTTTAATCATCGCTCTTATTTAAGAGCGATGATTAAACATATGTCCAATTTGGACCGCTATAAAACTTGTAATAATATTTTAAAGACTAAAACAGTGAAAAATTGAATGTTATGCTTTTAGAAATTTATTTTAAATTGTTATTAATATGTTGACGGGTGTAGGCTAAATGAATTATATTTATATTTATAAAACTTAGAAAAGAATTATCTGTGATATTCTCAGAAGTTTCACTTCTACTGCGTGTGAATTGCACAAACACATTTTTTAAAATTAAAACTGAGTTCGCCTAGATTTTTTTAAGATTATAAAAAGTAATAAATTCTGCTTATTTAATGGCTTTACAATTTCCTACCGGTTTGGAGGAAAGGAAGAGGTAATAATCATTATAGCCCTCATTCTGCTTTGTTTATTTTTGAATAATAATGATACTTAAATAGTTTTTACTCGTACAAATCTTTGTTACTTTTCTTTGCCCTTCTTTCAAGCATTTGGGTATAATGAGTATTTTGCTTCAGTACTCGTATATTCTGGCATATGTCCTCTGTCACATTACAAATCACCATGTCATTCTTGACACAATCCAAATCTCTTTTTGATTTATCTTTACATTTGTAACCATCAATCCACCCAATCACATCAGTCCACTTTGATACTTGTTGTCAGGTGACTCATTCTTCCTCATTACATGCTCGTACCACCGTAGATACTCTTCCTCCAAAGGTTTTCCGTCTCGGGCGCAACTTTCAAAAGTCCCCTTATGTACTGCATGTATGGAATATTATTTCTCGCCTTGTCTATTCTTGTAACATCACACATTCGTCTAATCATTATCATCTTAGCTGAGGCAGTAAAAACACATCAAATTCATATAATATGTTATGTAATTACAAAGACAGACTCAACTATCAAAATAATAAAATATTGAAGCAAAAACGGTTGCTTTCAAATATATCCTTTGATTTTGTTTGAATAGTATTATTCTATTCTATTCTTAAAGCTTCAGTATTCCAGGAATATCGCACATTTACTTTTTGAAAAGTTGAAACCACAGAGTAAGTCCAACTTTGGCATGCATTAATACATAACTACGACTAACCAACCACTCCTTGTATGTATTTTGTATCTTAGAGTGTTTGTTCCCGCATCTTTTGCCACACCCACACTCGGGTAAAAGTTTATTAGTTAATTAACGTTGTGGTCCTTTGAGGACCTCATTACAAAGTCCGTTTTAAGCCTCAGAGAATTTAATCATGTTTTAATTCCATCAGAGCCGTTGACTCTAGTTGAGACATTTTGAAGGGATGCAATAAAAATATTTCAGTGTAAATAATATAAAAACAAATTAAGACGTACTTAATTAAAAACAATACTATTTCTTATATTTTACATTTGCTAGTATTAAAATTCAAAGTTATTTTTAGGAGTGTAATGGATTTTTTAGTGTGAAAATACATGATTCCAGGAAAGTCCCGTAAAACTCGTGATTAGTTATTTAATGCACAGACAGCTACATTTGTTTTATAATAGATTTTATCGGTCAGTGAAAAATCGCAACGGAATGATTTTTTCGACCTGGTCTGGGAGTAAAATTCCAACCCCGTTATTTTACAGGCTAGTTATAACAGTAACGCCCAAAAGAAAATTTTTGTTAACTTATATGAAAGAATACTCGAATTAACCCCATATATATTTTAAAATTTCGGCTTTAATTTTTTTTTATTAGGATTTTTTTAAATTTAAATAAGTACTTACAAATTATTGCACAATATTTTTAAAACACGTAAAATAATCAACACTCTGACAGCTACTTGTTACAAAAATTGTATTTGAAATTGAAAAAATATTTCGGGCAAATCAGTCTCGATGTTTTAATCTTTAATGAAAAATTGGAATAGGCAATTCCAGAGTTTCAGAGTATCTTTAAAAGCTGCACAAGAGAACTTTCATAATATAAAAAAGTTACCCTTAATAGGCCATTTTTGGCTTTAACCGGCCTTCAAACGTACTCAGGTAGAAATTACCAAAGTTAAAAATTTTGTTACAAAATTAAATTTGGGCTGTTTAGTACTTCTTGATTTGATTACTAGAAAATATTAATATTCAATACAAATTGGTTATAATTTTGCAAATAAATTAGACATTTTTTATGAATAATCTTGTTTTGAGCAGACTTTGTGAAAATTAAATTGCACGTGTTAACCTTTTTTACACGAATACTAGGACTCAAATAAAGAATATTGCAGTCTCTCTCTTACACGCACAGTTATTGGGTCCTAGAATAATGTGACTTCACTTTTATGTAGCATTGAACTTGCATCTTTTCATTAAATAAATTAATGAAAGACTACATAGCACATTGCTACCAGAGGGACTTTTTTTTATAATGTTAATATTGTTACACGCCGACAAAGTAAATGCACATCTGCAGTTTATTAGGTTTCCGCATTTGGACTTCTTTTGTTTACTTTATGTTTAAAATTTGTAATTAAGAAAAACATCCTATTGTAACTGTACTCGTTAATGGCCGCAGGCGTGCAGATTACGTTTTCTTAGAAATTTAGTCCACGCGGTCGATTATTGTATTGTATAGTTTAGTATAAAACTATGCCCGAACTGAGGGGTGATGCAGTCAAGCGAGGATTACGATACGAGCAAGACGTGTACATTCAATAAGCTATACAGTGACGGACTTTGCGCTGTTATTGCATCGTGCAGTTTGTTCTGGTGTCCAGTTATATGTATTTATACCTGTGTTATACGTGTTTGAATAGTTCTAATATATTCTATATCATCCTGCCGAACATATGGACCTCCAGTTCATATGCCTGGTAGACCAGGAAGAGGTGGACCAACACAAAACGCAAGCGGTACGTATCTTTACAGACGGAAGCAAAATCGGCGGGGAGGTGGGGGCATCATTGTCCTTTTGGGACAATGATGCTGAAACCAGAAACCGCCGATTGAAACTTCCGTCTTACTGCACCGTCTACCAGGCGGAACTGTTGGCCATATGTAAGGCGACCGAGGCAATCCTTCAGAGCCCAGAAGAAAGCTTTGGAATCTACAGTGATTCGCGCTCGGCACTCCAGACAGTTGTAAATTGGAACACCACACATGAATTGGCGGTAACAGCTAGGCGGAACATAAGACGGATTATGGCAATAGGGAAGGGGGTCTCTCTATATTGGGTGAAGGCGCACGCCGAGGTGAGGGAAAACGATAGAGCGGACGCTCTGGCGAAAGCCGCTGCTCAGTCCCCGAAGGTAAAACCTCATTATGACAGGTGTCCGGTTTCATTTGTAAAGCGTTTGCTCCGAATGGAGACGCTCGACAAATGGAACCGGCGATACAGGGACGAGCCAACTGCGTCCGTCACTAAGTTTTTCTTCCCGGAAACGGCGAGCGCCTACAAGATTATAAGAGCGATGAAGCCGTATGGGACGATGACCCAAATTTTCACGGGGCACGGGGGATTCTCCCAGTACTTGCATCGGTTCAAGTTAAAGGGAGATCCCTCGTGTGCCTGCGATACTGGAGAGGAAGAGACGCCCCTTCACATCATCTTTGAATGCCCCCTCTTCGCGAGGAAGCGTTATAACGCAGAATGCGCCCTAGGCACTAAAATATGTAGAGATGAGGTATTAGAGCTGCTTGGCAAAAAGAAGAGAGAGGTATTTATGGAATTCGCGATAAAGATAATTGAAATCGTCATTAAAAGCAATGCAAATAATTAACATGGCAACATATATTTGTATATGTTTAACTATGTTAAACTTAAATAGAAATAAAATAACATAAATAACCAACATATGTATATATATATATATATATGTATATATATATATATATACATATATATATAGATAAAACAAATTAAACTAAGAAATAAAAGTAGCTCAAATAAAACTAAAAGTAGTATATAGATATAAAACAAAACATGTAAGTTAGAATAAGAAAGCCTGTATAAAACATATGTGTATACAAGCTCTGTGAAGTTGGCACCTCGAGTTGCGAATTTTTAAACCAACAATATCTCATTCGTTTGCCCATCGTTAGTCCACGTTTGCCCAGGAAAAATTTTCGTTTGCCCACCCTTGGTTCAAAAGTTATTGAACAAAAACTTTTTTTGGAAAAAGAAATTTTGGTTCTTCCCATATTTTCGCGAGGTTGAATGTTTATTACACTTAAATGGACTTTATCGTTAGCTGATCCAATGAACTCGATTGTCCAGGCAAAAGTTTCGTTTGCCCACCCTTGGTTCAAAAGTTATTGAACAAAAACTTTTTTTTGGAAAAAGAAATTTTGGTTCTTCCCATATTTTCGCGAGGTTGAATGTTTATTACACTTAAATGGACTTTATCGTTAGCTGATCCAATGAACTCGATTGTCCAGGCAAAAGTTTCGTTTGCCCACCCTTGGTTCAAAAGTTATTGAACAAAAACTTTTTTTGAAAAAAAAATTCCGGTTCTTCCCATATTTTCGCGAGGTTTAATGTTTATTACACTTAAATGGACTTTATCGTTAGCTGATCCAATGAACTCGATTGTTCAGGCAAAAGTTTCGTTTGCCCACCCTTGGTTCAAAAGTTATTGAACAAAAACTTTTTTTGGAAAAAGAAATTTTGGTTCTTCCCATATTTTCGCGAGGTTGAATGTTTATTACACTTAAATGGACTTTATCGTTAGCTGATCCAATGAACTCGATTGTCCAGGCAAAAGTTTCGTTTGCCCACCCTCAGATCAAAAGTTATTATTAAACAAACCTTTTAAAAAAAAAAGTAATTTTTGTTCTTTCCATATTTTCGCGAGGTTTAATGTTTATGACACATGAATGGACTTTATCGTTAGCTAATCCAATGAACTCGATTGTCCAGGCAAAAGTTTCGTTTGCCCACCCTTGGTTCAAAAGTTATTGAACAAAAACTTTTTTTGAAAAAGAAATTCCGGTTCTTCCCATATTTTCGCGAGGTTTAATGTATATTACACTTGAATGGACTTTATCGTTAGCTGATCCAATGAACTCGATTGTCCAGCCAAAAGTTTCGTTTGCCCACCCTTGGTTCAAAAGTTATTGAACAAAAACTTTTTTTGGAAAAAGAAATTCCGGTTCTCCCCATATTTTCGCGAGATTTAATGTATATTACACTTGAATGGACTTTATCGTTAGCTAATCCAATGAACTCGATTGTACAGGCAAAAGTTTCGTTTGACCACCCTTGGTTCAAAAGTTATTGAACAAAAACTTTTTTTGAAAAAGAAATTCCGGTTCTTCCCATATTTTCGCGAGGTTTAATGTATATTACACTTGAATGGACTTTATCGTTAGCTGATCGAATGAATTCGATTGTCCAAGCAAAAGTTTCGTTTGACCACCCTTGGTTCAAAAGTTATTGAACAAAAACTTTTTTTGAAAAAGATATTCCGGTTCTTCCCATATTTTCGCGAGGTTTAATGTATATTACACTTAAATGGACTTTATCGTTAGCTGATCCAATGAACTCGATTGTCCAGGCAAAAGTTTCGTTTGCCCACCCTTGGTTCAAAAGTTATTGAACAAAAACTTTTTTTTGGAAAAAGAAATTTTGGTTCTTCCCATATTTTCGCGAGGTTGAATGTTTATTACACTTAAATGGACTTTATCGTCAGCTGATCCAATGAACTCGATTGTCCAGGCAAAAGTTTCGTTTGCCCACCCTTGGTTCAAAAGTTATTGAACAAAAACTTTTTTTGAAAAAGAAATTCCGGTTCTTCCCATATTTTGTTCGTAAATTAAAACATTAAAGCAAATTTTAAAAAATATTTATAGAAATCGGCAGATTTCATTTTTAAACGACTTCAAAAAAAGGAAGTTTTTATTTCCTCGTATAAACATATGTATTTAAATGTATTTTCATTCATAAGTGTTATTTCTGAACCGGTTTTGATGATTCTATTGTCCGATCGATTAAGTCGATCGATCCGAACGATAAAGTCCATTTATGAGTCATGAACATTAAACCTCACGAAAATATGGAAAGAACCAAAATTACTTTTTTTTAAAAAAAAGGTTTGTTTAATAATAACTTTCGATCTGAGGGTGGGCAAACGAAACTTTTGCCTGAACAATCGAGTTCATTGGATCAGCTAACGATAAAGTCCATTCATGTGTCATGAACATTAAACCTCGCGAAAATATGGAAAGAACAAAAATTACTTTTTTTTAAAAAAAGGTTTGTTTAATAATAACTTTCGATCTGAGGGTGGGCAAACGAAACTTTTGCCTGGACAATCGAGTTCATTGGATCAGCTAACGATAAAGTCCATTCAAGTGTAATAAACATTAAACCTCGCGAAAATATGGGAAGAACCAAAATTACTTTTTCCGAAAAAAGTTTTTGTTCAATAACTTTTGACCCAAGGGTGGGCAAACGAAACTTTTGCCTGGACAATCGAGTTCATTGGATTAGCTAACGATAAAGTCCATTCATGTGTCATGAACATTAAACCTCGCGAAAATATGGAAAGAACAAAAATTACTTTTTTTTTAAAAAAGGTTTGTTTGATAATAACTTTTGATCTGAGGGTGGGCAAACGAAACTTTTGCCTGGACAATCGAGTTCATTGGATCAGCTAACGATAAAGTCCATTCATGTGTCATGAACATTAAACCTCGCGAAAATATGGAAAGAACAAAAATTACTTTTTTTTTAAAAAAGGTTTGTTTGATAATAACTTTTGATCTGAGGGTGGGCAAACGAAACTTTTGCCTGGACAATCGAGTTCATTGGATCAGCTAACGATAAAGTCCATTCATGTGTCATGAACATTAAACCTCGCGAAAATATGGAAAGAACAAAAATTACTTTTTCCGAAAAAAGTTTTGTTTAATAATAACTTTCGATCTGAGGGTGGGCAAACGAAACTTTTGCCTGGACAATCGAGTTCATTGGATCAGCTAACGATAAAGTCCATTCAAGTGTAATAAACATTAAACCTCGCGAAAATATGGGAAGAACCAAAATTACTTTTTCCGAAAAAAAGTTTTTGTTCAATAACTTTTGACCCAAGGGTGGGCAAACGAAACTTTTGCCTGGACAATCGAGTTCATTGGATTAGCTAACGATAAAGTCCATTCATGTGTCATGAACATTAAACCTCGCGAAAATATGGAAAGAACAAAAATTACTTTTTTTTTAAAAAAGGTTTGTTTGATAATAACTTTTGATCTGAGAGTGGGCAAACGAAACTTTTGCCTGGACAATCGAGGTCATTGGATCAGCTAACGATAAAGTCCATTCATGTGTCATGAACATTAAACCTCGCGAAAATATGGAAAGAACAAAAATTACTTTTTTTTAAAAAAGGTTTGTTTGATAATAACTTTTAATCTGAGGGTGGGCAAACGAAACTTTTGCCTGGACAATCGAGTTCATTGGATCAGCTAACGATAAAGTCCATTCATGTGTCATGAACATTAAACCTCGCGAAAATATGGAAAGAACAAAAATTACTTTTTTTTTAAAAAAGGTTTGTTTGATAATAACTTTTGATCTGAGGGTGGGCAAACGAAACTTTTGCCTGGACAATCGAGTTCATTGGATCAGCTAACGATAAAGTCCATTCATGTGTCATGAACATTAAACCTCGCGAAAATATGGAAAGAACAAAAATTACTTTTTTAAAAAAAAAAAGGTTTGTTTAATAATAACTTTTGATCTGAGGGTGGGCAAACGAAACTTTTGCCTGGACAATCGAGTTCATTGGATCAGCTAACGATAAAGTCCATTTAAGTGTAATAAACATTCAACCTCGCGAAAATATGGGAAGAACCAAAATTTCTTTTTCCAAAAAAAGTTTTTGTTCAATAACTTTTGAACCAAGGGTGGGCAAACGAAACTTTTGCCTGGACAATCGAGTTCATTGGATCAACTAACGATAAAGTCCATTTAAGTGTAATAAACATTAAACCTCGCGAAAATATGGGAAGAACCGGAATTTCTTTTACAAAAAAAGTTTTTGTTCAATAACTTTTGAACCAAGGGTGGGCAAACGAAACTTTTGCCTGGACAATCGAGTTCATTGGATCAGCTAACGATAAAGTCCATTTAAGTGTAATAAACATTCAACCTCGCGAAAATATGGGAAGAACCAAAATTTCTTTTTCCAAAAAAAAGTTTTTGTTCAATAACTTTTGAACCAAGGGTGGGCAAACGAAACTTTTGCCTGGACAATCGAGTTCATTGGATCAGCTAACGATAAAGTCCATTTAAGTGTAATAAACATTCAACCTCGCGAAAATATGGGAAGAACCAAAATTTCTTTTTCCAAAAAAAGTTTTTGTTCAATAACTTTTGAACCAAGGGTGGGCAAACGAAAATTTTTCCTGGGCAAACGTGGACTAACGATGGGCAAACGAATGAGATATTGTTGGTTTAAAAATTCGCAACTCGAGGTGCCAACTTCACAGAGCTGTGTATACATTAGCATAAGAAATAAATAAAGAATAAAAAAGAAAAATAAAGACCTCTGTCTTACCATATGACGGAGGAGAAGGCGAATCAAAAAAAAAAATATATATATATTCTATAGTAATTCCAACGGCATTTTAATTCGAATCCCGCACTTGTAACTATATGTATGTAGGAGTGAATAAAAAACCGTTAAAGAATGTTTAAACGTCTATTTCCTGAGCTTATCTGCCTACTTTTATCCTAATTACAACGTTTACTGCCTAACTTTTGTTAATTGGTTCACAAAGTTTCTAAAGAACTGTAGTTTATTTTTAAGACAGTGTAATTATATAAGTCACGCCACAAAGTTACTAATAATATTAGAAAAGTTTATAAAAAGAAAAACAAGTCTAGCCTTACACCATAATGGTCTATGGTTCTAGCATGGTTATGCAATAATGACTTTGATCGATTTCGCAGCTTACTTTTTTAGAGTATCGATACCTAAAGTTAAAAATCGATTCGAAAAATTTCGATTATAATTGAATGTTTTTCTTATTTGTGTTTTTTATAATGCCTAAAGCCGGCTAAGTAGGCAGACTTCCCACTTGATGGAAGGTGATCACCGCCGACTATTGACGTTTGCAACACCAAGGGCGATGCCAACGCTTGCCGGCCTCTAAGAAATTTTATAATGGCCGTCTTAAACGACCCCATGTCGTAGCGCAGAGGGGAAAACCTCAGCGGAAGTTTTGTCTAAATCATTATTGTAGCCGAAACAAACGTTCTAGAGAACTGTTGCGTAGTTGAACGTACGAGTACGAACGAACGAGCTCCAGGAAACGGGGGCGAACATCCCGTCAATGGCGAGCGATCTTTGTATTTGAGCAGTTTTTCCCTTATACTTGAAGGATATTTTTTTTTTATTGCATGAGATCGGCAGACACGCAGACGGACCACTTGATGGAATGCGGTTACCGTCGCCTATGGACATTTGCAACACCAAAGGTGCTACAAATGCGCTGCTGTTCTCTTAGGGAAACTGGAACCTGGTCAGTAATGCCGGAGCACAAATCAAGGTTGTTATGGCGGCATACTCTAGATCACGGGGGGTAGCTATCCAGTTGGGAAATACCCTAACCTGGCGATTAATACTGGATATCAAGTTAACAATTTACGTGACAACATATTGTTATCAAGCCATCCGATTTGACGTTTAGGGACACGAAGCGTACCGCGCACATTAACAACACCTGACGTCAGGTCATCATGGTAATTTCCGAAGTTAGACAACCAGGATAAGCATAAATACATAACACACATAGCCGCTTGATACTGACAATTAATTGTTCATTTGTTTTTTATTGCGAAACTGACAAACAGTCCAGCTTATGGTAAGTGGTTACCATCGCGTCGTTTAGAGAAGTTTCTAAGACCAGGGGCGAAATCGACTAAGTTGCTAGGCCTTAGGATGGGAAGGGAATGATAAAAATGGATCAGATAAGATTAATGGGATTGACGGGATGAGATATGGGCTTGGAATAGGGGGTTAGTATAGAGAAAGGAGAGCGGCGTTTGGAACTTTCACTCATTTCACAAAACATGATTAGCTAAAGTTTGACGCCGATATTCTGTGACGCGCTGTCACTTTTTGTGAAAAAAAACGTAGAAAGACACGTTCCATTATAGTTTTCGAACAACTGACGCGTGACATTGAGTGGTGTCCATAAAAAATCGCGCGATATGTTGTGAGGCTATTTTACCCCCACTATCACCATTACGTTGATCCAGAGCAGAAAGAAGATCGGAAAAATAATGTATTTTGAATTGACTTAACACGCGTCATGAGGAATCGGGCCGCGTCGCGTGTTTAGTGTGTGTGTTTATATCCACTTTTAACCCTTTTAATTATTTGTCTAACTGCCAAACTGGACGATATTAGGTTAATTTTGCTATAAATCTTTTATTAGAAATGGATTGATTTCCAAGATTCCAGGACTTGAAGAGCCTAATTATTTAACTACAGTTTAAAACAGAAAGACTTTTATAAACGAAAGACAAATCGAAGTTCAAACAAATGTAAGAGCCTTTTACACTTAGTTGTTAAACTGTAACGGATATGGTAACATGTGCTCAACTGTGTATGCACCATTGCGAAAAGTATACAGGAAAACTCAAATCGTTCTACATTAAAGAACAGATGAATTGATGTTAATAAAACATCCTTCTCAGATGTATGACGTGCTTTGTAGTCAGGCAACGGACAGAATTTTTTAACAAAGTTTTACTTATGCAGCCCACGTAGACACGACCCTTCTCCCATCCTTGAGTTTTCCCAACAAGCTGCCTCAGCTTGCATTTTATACGAAGACATACACCAGTTGATACTTAGAATGGCAACCGTATGAATTTGTATGGGTGTGTTGACAAATGTAATTTTAGATTTCATATTTGTAGACTGTTTGTTACAAAGTTTATAAAAGATGATAGAGAGCGTTTTATTGTACACCATTAAAGAAAACTTAAGAAGTAGTATTATTCTAATTGTGTACAAAGGGCGGTTTAAGCGCTAAATGCGATCTCTTTCAGAAAGCCCGTGACAAGAATGTTGTTGATTAGAAGTGATGAATTCAGATTTGTTAATTATTTGCTTTTTTGTGGTTCGTTTGTAATATCTTTTACATAATAAGTATAAAACAAAGTTGCTTTCCATGTCTATAAATCTGCTAATTCCTTCTAAACTACGCAACAGATTTTTAATCAGATTTCACAGTATGCACTTTCTATAAGATGAATGTAGGATAATTTCTATTCAAAATACCAGTGTAAAGGTTGCGATATATGGATCTGAATTTTAAGTAGCGGCTCAAAAAACCTTGCTATATAAACAAAAATAAATAAACAAACCTACTATAAGTTTCGTTTTTATTATAAGTTAAATATGTATAGCAATATAGAACTCAACTCAACTCAATTAATATTATTTTTTAACAAACAAAAACAATAAAAGTTTTAATAAACAAAATGTAGCTTTTTAGAATCCTTTTTTCATTTGGCAGCATCAAATTCCGCCGATATACATGATACAAAATACTAGAACAAAATATTTTATCGCAATTGTTTCGATATTAAAAACAAAGTGTATTCCCTTATGACTACAATACAGCGTTTATTTTAAAGAAATGTAACACAAAAAGACCCAACGACCTTCCTGCAATATAAATTGGCTATGGGAATTTATATTGGACTCCCCAGCGACTGACACCGGTGTGGTGTTATTGTAAACATATCTTGTGGACTTGCAATGCATTTTTTATCAAGCCCTGTATTGTAAATAGGTTAAATTAGACTTTTTATCCATCGATACAGAAATACTATGCAGTATATCCATATTAATACTTAAATCTTAATATTATTTTGTATGATTATTCGTACTTGCGTAGAGCTTTGAAAAGGATTGTTTTGTTTGATGTTCTACTTGAACTTTTTATAACGGAGATGAAAGTCTACTTTTTATAGGAGGAAAAGTAACTATTTAAAAAAAAGAAACAATTACAATATTATATGAATTAACGTGAAAATCTTAAAATTTCTTTAGATTTTATTTATTAAATAGTTTATTGCACAGTAAATAAAATTAAAGCTATATTGTCTATGTAATTAAAATAGTGCAATTGATAGTCCTATCTTTATTAAGCACTTCTTTCAGGCAACTAGAATTATTTTCATACATACATAATTTCATGCCTGTCTCCCATGGAGGTAGGCAGAGACTATTGATCTCTACATGCGGCGATCGTGACAAAGAAATTTCGCTTCATCTATTTCATTAATTATTGTTTTTAGTATTTCACAATAACTATGATTCTTAATTTATTTGCAGAATGTGTTTTTGAATACATTAAAGTCCTGATTGCTTTAAAAAATATGATTATTACTGTATTTTCTACTTTGATAAAGAAAGTTTCCAATTACAAAATATTTTAATTTTTAGCTTTCGTAATAATTAAAGAATAGGGATATATTACATGAATAAAGTGGAGTATGAAACTATATTCTATCGATAAACGCTATCCTTTTCCCTAGTGCGCCATTCTATTAATACAAGAGAAAATACACCTGCAGAACATTATTAGGAACTACGGCATCAAAAGCTTAACATGAATTTTACAAACAGACTGCGCCTTGAGGCATCCAAAATTTCATCAACGAAGGGGAGTGAGCAATGTTACCAGCTTACCAAATTATCCACAAATATCAAAATTTGCAATAGTTCAAATTTAATTTCCATTATTACTAGATTTTCTCGTATGTTGTGAATGAACCAAAGATAAACATATTTAAAAATGGGACGAATTTATTTAGATATAAGGTGGTTCCAAAGTATTTTTTATACCATAAGTAGAAAACTGAATTAGGTTTTTATGTAAGTAAAATAAAGCCACTTCCCAGGGTTGACACGTGGCGTAGCCGCGGGCAAACTCTAGTTTTATAATAAAATCTAAGACAGTTGTCATGTGTGTGTTTACATATTACTTTTAAAATATCACGATAGAACTAATTTTAATATTATTATTTTTTTATGTTTTCACGCCTATTTTAATAGGGTAGGTAGAGGCGAAAATTTCCACTTCCACGATCTTCACGCAGACCTTTTGGTTTATCTAATTTTATTACTCTCTTGTACATATACGTTTTATATATTAGGCTTATAGGTTTATGTATGTTATTTTGTAAGTATACTCGTAGTTTATTTGTAATTAGTTTTAGTTTTTATTGTTAGCTTTAAAACTAATTAACGTAATTTTTAAAACAACCCCAAAATGAAATGTATATGTGATATTAGATACTGAAATTTTCTAATTCAGTCGTAATAGGCATATAACGTATAGATTACAATTAATTATTATTGACATTTATTTTTTATTTATTACTGACATGATACACTCTCTGTGAACACAAAAATTGTTAAATATTTTCGGTATATCAATACTTCGCTTACTAGTAATTACTAGATACTAAACATAGGTAATACAAAGTGTCTCAGATTTTAATCTCCAAAAGCTGTCAACTATGGGGAGACTCGGAACAAATGCGCCAACGAGGGGACAAGTGAAATAAGCGAGCTGCGGATTAAAGGGTTTGCGGAAAATTTGTATACTTCATAGCGGTACTGAAGCGTCGCTGTGTGGTTTTATATTACCAATTACGTGCATTTACAGTTGGCGTATTATGGCGAATTCTGCTTATTTACTCGGCCCTTTTATGAATTTCCTTTTAATTCCATACATAAGAAGTAATTTCTTCTTCCCTTTGGCTTCAAACGGTTTTATTACTTAAAATATTATATTGTTATAAATAATATGTATTTTTTTCGATTATACTAATATATACACATAAAGACAAATACGAAAATAGCTTGACCATGATAAAGGTTTTTTTAATTCATCCTGGTCTTTGAAACGGACCTTTTAACATAAAATGTGCAATTATATATTCGAAAGTACATAAGGAGCATTTTAAATAAACAAATAAAATTGGTAACCTAGAAAATGATTTAGAACCAGTTTTCTAAGTAATCTAACAGGGAAAATAAATAAATTTACATACACAATATGAAGAGTATAGAAAGAACGAAAATATACTGAAGTAATAAGTTAGAAAGCCTGATCAATAAGAAAACCGTTGTATTCACACCCTAAAGCAGAAAAAAGCCAGACTGTCAAAACGGTTAGTAATTTACTACGTAAATAAAGTAAAGGTAACGTAAAGGTATCCAATAAAAAAGTTAGGTTGCGTTACCACGAAGCAAGAATAAGGTTGCCCCTAAATGGATCCCACCTTTGACTTACAATAGGCAAATAGCATGGAATGTGAAACGAACCGTAACAATTTTCAGGTCTAACGGAGACGTCCCTTGCCCACGTCCCATTGGAAATCAGCTTCGAGACCACTGGTTAAACTTAGGGGTCACAATTTGAAAACAAAAGGCTTTACAGGAACGTATGTAGGGGTATTGTGATTAATCGCTTAAGCATTATTTCCTAATTAAGCCCACCTTCCCCTTTTGACGGGTCGTCGGAGGGAGTGTCTGCGAACTTGAAACAAATACAAATGGCTTCGGCATCGACTTGAGAGGAAATCGGGAAATCTGGTGAATTAGCACCGGCACAAATTAGGACAGTTATCTGAACAAAGTTTCTATTAGAAGTTATTGGTGTTGGAAGTTATGAATTTATTTAATGAATATCCTTTCTGAAACTTGTTAAAAAGAAATTAAGAAAATATAATTTGATAACCTTATTTTTAGTATTACTGTATATTACATATAGAGTAAATCAATCACTAAAGAAAAAAAATGTGTGTGTGAAGTTCACACGCATTAGAAGTGAAACAAAGTGTGACAAGGGGTGGGAGGGATTCTAAATTTTGTGACGTCACATTTCATTCATATTTAAGTTATCAAATATGTCGGAGGGAAGTTATAAATCGGATGATTGTTGTTTGGATTTATAACGCACAATATTATTTGTTTACATTTTAACTACTTTTAAAATTCTTAATTCAATTTTATTTGATTTATTAAATGTTTCTATAACATAAAGATCGTTTTAACCTAATAAAATTTATGAATATTGTACATAAATACATACATACATAACTTCACGCCAGGTCCCTTGCATGAATATTGTAATTTAATAAACGACCAATGAGAGCAGAGCATGTCTTGAGCGTGGTCAAGACGCCCTCTATACTTGAGTAGTATCTACTTCGGTAGACGGAGGAGTTTTTGTGGCACATTCGAGTGATGGTAACGGGTCGAGTTGGACCGTAGAGAATTTTAAAGAAAGCATTGAAGTTGGAAGTATGAGCCATGCCCTTAACCCGCTGCTCGGTCTAAACTATGTCAAAATGTTAATCGAATCTAAATTAAAAATGTATAAGCCATGGCCATTGTGTTTTATGCTCGCATTTTATCCTGATGACGCCCACTAAACCTGCAATAACTAAAGAAGATGTCACGAGAACGAGGCCTTCTCCGAGAAATATTTAAGTTTTAAAACACGCCGGTTCTAGATTTATTATTTTTTCAAGACAGGACTACGTCTACCGAGACCGCTAGTAATTCTAATAATAAAGAAATATAATATAGAGCCATTTTGTAAACACGGCTATTCGAAACCGTAGATTAAAAATAAATAATCACTACAAATATGCGTTTTCGTAGTCAGCCATTCGTAGTCCACTGCTGGACGTAGGCCTCCCCAAAATGGTGGCACTCATACCTGTCCTCTGTTTTCGTCATCCCACGCCTACAGGCGACCTTGCACAGGTCGTCCGTTCATCGGGCTGGAGGGCGTCCGAAACTACGTTTACCGAGACGCAGTCTCCACTCCAGGACTCGTCTGCTCCATCGGCCATCGATCCTGCGGCAGACTTGACCGGGCCGATCTGCCACTGACTGCTGCTACTTCAACTTGCTAATTTTGCGAGCTATGTCGGTTACCTTGGTTGTCTTACGGATATCCTCATTTCTAATTTTATCCATAAGAGAAACACCCAACATAGCTCGTTCCATAGTCCGTTGAGAGACTTGGAGCTTGTGGATCAATCCTGCCGTTAGTGGCTATATCTCGACCCCGGAGGTCAGGTCACATATCATGCCCTTTCACAGTTGTTAAAACGTCACAAGATACTACAATCCAAAAATTGAATGTTATTGTCCTTGCTTTTCCGCATAAACACGCAGTGACATCGTGAAGTGATGTCATCAATAAAACAATTTATTTGCGAATTTATTGCTTATAGTAACAACTTGACACGACATTCAGCGTCATATTATTTCATCAAACATACTACTAGACCCCTAGCAATGTACGTCAACAAACGATACAATTATTAGCGAAATGAACAACGACAACTCAATTATCAACCACGGAGCATATCCTCATAAAATATGTATACCGCAAACCGGCAAGTAAATTCACCCCATTTGACATGTGACTCCGACTTCACTGAAAAGACCGTAATTGAGGGAAATGAGATAAATTACTCTTGCGGATTGTTTGGGACGGAAAAGGGGTGTCTAGAGAACGCCTAAGGCCGAAATGTCACACGTGCTGAAATGTTAGATGAATATCAACGCATAATTATTAAAGTTGGGGTAAATAATACCTAATGTTATTTTTTTCGAACAGTAAATATTTCACAGCGTTTTTCTATCAAACTGTACAAATCTATTTAAGGCTGGTTTATTACCAGTAGTTTTTAAAATATTGTTAATTGTTAATTGTTATGGTGTATCTTTATTAAATATTATTATGTATTGAGATAACTGTTATAAATATTATTTAGTACTTGTGCTGAACCTTTTTGATAATTTGCGTTTTATTGCAAGAATCAAAACAAAAAATATTTTTCTTTTTTAAGTAGAAACATGAATGAAAACACTTTATCTTTTACCTAAACTATCACAAAATCATATTTATATTAAGTTAAATGCGACTTACTTCTGTCATTTTTATCTCCAACATGTGTCTTACATTTTCATCAATTGTATATAAACATCTAGTCGTCGTAAATAATAAGAAGCTTAAGGCTCGGAACACTATTTTACAACAGAATTATAGTACAAACCTCCGGCAAGGAGAAACTGGAATGTACTTTAGACACAGGTGCTGGACTGTTTAGGATAACAGTTTACAATGTCGTTATAGTACAGCGACGAAAAGCATTACAGCAGTTACAATAAATTTACTTTGCTAAAGCCTTGCTAAATTTAGGGAACGCTTCAGAGCCCCCTTAACAGTCTACCGACATTATCAGTTTACCGTGAGGGTTCTTTCTTGAAATAAAAAATACAAAAAGAGCCGATCTCGAAAATTCTGAACACTGGGGCGTAACGAAGCCCACTTAAAACAATAGCTTAACACAAGGGTCGGATACTGCCACCTCTTCGCTTCCTATACTTAAAACTGTTAGCGACCACTCAATATGTGCTGAATTCGTAGAATTTTTATGGGGCGCATTTTGGACTCCTTTATTGCTTTGGATATTTACGGCGTCTCATGGGCACAATAAATTTCACTTGAAATTTCAAAGCGATCTACCACAATGCATAGCAACACATGATATTTTATTCATATGTTTAGACAGAATATTATAAGTTTTTTACTTCTTATATAAATCTCGCTGATCTGACAATAAGGTTTATTGTGACTACTTAATGGTAATGTAAGGTCTTAGCCTTAGAAATGTTTACCATTTTTTTGGAAATAGGTAGGGTAGTTTTTTTCACAATAAAGATTTAAATAGTCATTTGGTAATATGATAATGCGGTGACCTTATTAATAATAATTGGAAATGTATTAATGTCTCTGAAAATCAAATCAAAATCTCTATCAGCAAAAGGTTTCTTCAAAGAAATTTGCAATAAAATCTTTGTTGCCACTCCTGATCTAGGCTGGCTCATATTCCACCCAAAACATCAGACTGCATTGCCATACAACATGGCAATGCAGTCAGCTTTCTAGGCACGCTTACCTCTGCCACCGATGCCCTATATTTGCCCTATACCTTATTTAATTTTTACTATTTATTTATATATCTTTATGTCTCTCAAATATGTAAAATGTTTGTATCAATTTTATTTATTTTTATAGCATCTTACACAACTTTTTATATTCATCCCGGATTACAAAGTAGGGTTTAGTGCAATCAACTTTTATTTGCGGATGGTACCCTTTGAAGCGAAGAATAGCTCGCAAATTGATCCAATTTCACCCCCGCTTCCCCCGACAGACCATTAATTACTAGTCACTGCCTACGTCGAGCCCTCTGTAAGCCGGTTCTCAGTTTATAACCCACAAACAAACCGTCATCATTTCGGCCCGCTTTGTTTATTACCATTCCTGTGCAAAGTTTGCTATTCATCTGTAATTGACTGATGGCACTTAACTACTTCTAATTAGGGTATACTATCACTAAATAACTGTTCCAAAGATACTAATTAAGGAAACAATTACGTAGAATTTAAACCACAGATTTATTTTTGGTTGCCTGGGAGATATTACTTTAAATAATAAGGCCATTACTATACCTACTACCTTATAGTATTTAAATAAATAAATAAATAAACAATCCGCAAACAAACACACATAGCGTATATACGTAAATTAAGCAAGTTGCACTAATGTTATGGATTATAATATACAACGAACTACTCTGGGGCCAATACCAGACACCACTAGGCACCTAGACTGTAATAAATAACGGAAGAAATTATTTTCCGAAATTTACCATAGCAGAAATCGAACTCGAAGCCTCTGCGTTGCAATAAGGACAGCCGGCAAAGGCTTAGCCCCATTGATGTAGCAATGTTATTGTTACATCAATTCGTAGCCCCCTCGATTACAGAGGTCGTCAAATTAAAATTATTCTGTGCTTCTTTCTATCTTGTTGGTGTAAAAATATTTTAATTTCATTTTTTCATCAACTGTAACTAAAAATTTAATGTCATCAAAGGCTTCTTCTTCTTTAACATATGAGAAAAACTTTCCATGCTTACTTTTTCAAAATTTAGTGGTTTATATTTCAAGTGGTATCTTATGCTTACATTGCCTATCTCAAAACTCGAATTAAAAAGCAGTCTTACTCCTCGACTCGTGTATGTACGCACACGGATTTAGTAAGAAAACTTAAAAGAACAGAATCTTTTGAATTCGTGTAGAGTTTTTAGTTAGATTAATGTCTTCTCAGTATTTTTGGCTTTATTGGATTTTGAAAAAAGCAGTATGTGTTATTTAATTGTAGTAATTAGTTTACATTAATAATGTTTTTTTTTATAAAATATTATGATTACAAAACTCATATTAAAATGAAGATGAGCGTTATTGCAGAGGTATGTCATTTTTACACTGTCAGTGTTATTGCTTCTAGTGACAAAAAGTATAGATTTTATAGAAACTGTATGTTTTAAGCATATCTTCATATTGGACCAGCTGTGAGCAAACAAATTAGGCAAATATAAATTCGCGGCACCTACGCTCTTATTAGTCCCAATTGCCCGCACTTGTCGTCATCGTCAGTCTTGAAACAAGGCCGTGAGTTGACATTGAATGTCGTTTATTGGACTAGTACACAAAAGAAGTATTATGACTGATCAAAAATGTATATTTTTACTTTTATAACATTACTTCTAAAAAGAAAGTAATTTTATATAAACAATTTTTCTGTGAATTTAATGTCTCTAACAATAAAATTCGCTAGACACATACAATAAATATTATATGTATGATAATACAAAGTGAATTAGAAATATGTAATTAATGAACTGTTCATCTAACATGGTGGTTATTTAAGGAATTTACATTAATCTAACCCCTATTACATAGGTCTTCATATTAAAAGGAGTCTTAAAATATTGGAACTTGAAATATTATGTTTTTAATTTTATTTAGTAAAATTGTATTTCCACGGTCGAATATAACAATTTACAATATAATTTTATTATCAGAAAATATTAAAGACGTTTAAATGAATATGTAACTAATAAAACATTGAAACAAGTTTGCACTGGTTAGAATGTGTTTCTTTTACTTTCCATAAACATAACATCAATGTAATAACTTCATAAGTCGTGTTATACGAGCGTTGTTAAAGATAAAATAGGAACAAAGAATTTCATAATATTACAGAACTTTAAGGATTTTCTCCGCAATATTACAGGAAAGAACCAGGGTTTTAAGACTTGCGAAAGATGAGCACTTTTGTTTTAACTTCACGTCGACGCCCCACTCTCGAGCTGAAACCTTTCTACACTAAGCTTGTCTAGAAAATTGGTCGAAACATTCATCTATCCCTGTAATAAAGATGTTGGAAGCTTTTTATTCTCGCAAGTGTTATAGCGCTTCCAAAAATCCTTTTAATAAAAACATTATTGTATGATTTTTGAGAAGTAAGTAACATTTAATACATTGTTACACGTCGCGAGACTCGAACTAAAATGCCGTTACATTTACTATAGAGTTTATTAGAACTATACAAACACGTATAACACAGGTACAAATATAACTGAGCACAACAAGTCCAAATGTAATGCAGAAGGTCGTCATTTCATAAAACGCGCAAAGTCCGTCACTAAAAGATTCCCGATTGTAGTACACAGGTCTTGCTTCGCTCGTGGTTATCGTTCGACTGGCCTCCCCCCTCCATCAAGTAATCGTTTTATACTGCGCAACTGCAATGACCTCGTATCTTAATCCGACAAACCTGGCTATTGACTGCCATAAAATAGTATAATACAACAATGAGCTGCTTCCTAATCACAAATTTTAAACACAAAGTATACAAAACAAGAACAAATGCCGAAAGGTAATAAAATGCAGGTGTGCATTTTGTTTATGTCGGGACCTGAGTTGTAACAATATATTTTACATATAAATATTTGTTTATTTTATAGCTCTGAAGCACATTTCTTGAGTAATTTTAATCTACTTAACTACAGAAGAAAACAATAGGGGCCGTACTATGTGCAAAATTGACACTCGCGATGATAATATGTCCAAAGTAAAAAGTATTTTCTATTAAACCACCCCACACAGAGCTTCAGAATGTTCTGCATTTTGACGATAATAATCATATCAATTATCATGTGAAAACCCATCACTATTTTCGAAAATAGAGTGGCGTGCTTCAAATATTGTAAATACTGGTGTGAAGGTTTCTTCAGAGTTTTTTCCTTCGCCATCGGCAACTGACAATTGTTTAGAGAATATGAAAACAATGTCAGAAAAATTGTAAATGGCATGGTAAATTTCAATTCCACGCAGACGAAGTCGCAGGCACAGCTAGTATATATAATTTACTATATATTAGATATGGATTATTACTATTTAGTATTTTTTATATATATATTATAGGTTTGCGTTTGACCACGATCACTTCCATTGCCGGACGATGATGCGGTCGAAGATGGAGCACGGTTACCTATTCACACGAGACTTGAAGATACCCGGATTATACTTTTCGGGGAAGTCATATATAAGACTATTTAATCTTCAGTTAATTTCACGGAGAATATAACATTGGTTCATATATTGGCTTGCCCAGCAGACAGTATCCATTTTACGACCTTAATTCTCTTCAAAGCAAATGCCATTGGTAAAATAAGGCCAAAGTTTGTTAATTTACCGCTAGATTGAAGTATCTATGCTGTAACGTTTTGTTTGTATGAAGGAATGAAATAACCTAAGCAAGTTTTGAAAAGTTGGCTATTGAATGATTAAATGAAAAAATATTCAAGGAAAAATACCACCTACTCGTACTTTAATGAGGTTTTTTTAAAGAGTGTGGCAAATTATAACAAATGATAACATTAGTGAAATAAATCAGGCAAGTGCGTTCGGACCATGCAAATAGAAATTCAAATTCAATTATTCAATGCTTAATGTTTTACATTTACATAAGATATAATTATCATGGTCGTCATTCATTCATCATGGTCATTTAATAATTTAACTAATATTATTATTAGCTATGTATTTATGTACATACATACATACATACATAACTTCACGCCAGGTCCCTTGCGGGGTAGGCACGAACAACAGAGCGCCACACAGGCCCATTCTTACACACCTCACTTGCTTCTTTGACATTCATAGCACTTCTCATGCACGCTCGTCTGTTCTTAAGGCTCCTAACATCTAATCCTTCTGCTAATCACCTTATGTATTTGTGTGTATATATATATCTATTATATTTTTATCTATATTCAATTATTTATAAATTTTATTCTTATGTAGTCATATTTGGTTATTTAAATAATCTTTAATAGGTTACATACTTTTTGCATAAGAACAAAATTAAATTTATGCTTAAATACAGTTATAGATTTAATATTTGTAATAGACACAGAATGTTTATTATATATCTTTCGAAGTGTTTCGTTCAGTCAAATTACATACATCGTTCTTGTTATTCCGTTAGGAATTTATTATTGTACGGTTTAACTGTTTTTCGGAAAATTAAATGACATAGAAACGCAATCGGACAGACGGATATCACGATTCCATAACTTTTTTTTTGTCAAAAATGGCTACGGTATTTTATAAATTTATAAGACGTGCGTGAATATTTCATTACTAGTTGGTTTCACAAATACATTGGAAAGCATAAAATTTGGATCTGTGTTCAAATGCTAACTATGACTTTTTCGGTTTTTAATATTTAGAATTATTATGTGACTATATAAAGAATGAAATCTTGTGAAATTCAATTCATATACAAAGCTGTCAAGAGGCAACATAAAATCATTATTATTATATATTATTATAAATGCGATGGCAGTCATTTAATAACATTTAAGGAACCTCTTCACAAGTCTATATTAGTACATATTAGTATTGACTAGAATAACACTTCATTTGAATTTTAATCATGTTAGTAAAACTCTGCCAAAAGCTATCACGGCAACAAAAACGCAGTTGCGATTTGTATTCCGCACCTCGCTCGGGGCCATCCGTCTAGCCAGATTAATTATCAACATCCCCTCTATGTTTTCCAATGAGCCCGTGAAATTTCATAATAAATCTTTGACAACTCAAATTGTAAAGCACGATGCGTCGCTTCCCTGATTAGACGAAGAATGTTCGCGCTTTTGCTTTAAGCCTCACCCACATCGGTATCAATGTACCGATTATTCGTTCATTATGTCGTGAGGATAATAATTTTTTACCATTTCTATACTCGAGATACTTAATCATGCAATGCCACGTTGATCATAAATGATAAATGTGTTGGCACTAATAGAGACACTCGGAGAAGTTTATGCCACGGTTGTTGCTAACCGCCGATTGTTTGAGGTGATATCCTGGTACAAACGTCGTAGGATGCATGAAGTTGTACGAAGTTCGTCTCAAACGCCTGACGCAGCACTGTCGAGACACATAATCACGTATCTGTCTTAAACTAAGTAATATGAAGGCTTTAATTTAACGGCGTTTGAAAACGAACTAGTAAATATTATGGTCATAAAATCAATATATGTTGATACGATATTAATTATCATTGCTGTTTAGTACATGGTTAATATCAAGAAATTTAACGGGTTCTCAGATTATCACAATGATGCAGGTGTAGACTCAGGTTTATTGACGCCAGATCGTCGTATCAAAACTTTAGACTCACCAATTTAACTTTGATTAAACTTCTAACAATTTGACGCAAGTTCATAATTTAAACGATGAAACGCTTTAAGTAAAGCTCTTTGATTTATTTGAGGAATCCTTTAGGAAACTGTTCCAAAGTTCAAGTTTTAACTGGCGGAATAAAAGGGCAAAAGAGAAAACAATTGCCAGAGTTCAGACCAAACCTTTAATAGTTTCCGAGTACGCTGGTTAGATGCTTTAAATATTTGTAATGGATTCTTATAATAATGCTATATAGATCTCAGAAATTAGTGATTATAAACTTAACTTGAAGGAACTAGATGATGTATAAAAAAATATTCTTTATTTTGATCCTAATTTATTCTAATCCTGAAATGAAAGTGTTATAAAAAGAAATAACTTTATAACCACAAAGACACATAACGCTTTACACGAATACAACAAGAGTTATCCATATTTTCTCTGGTCTGATAGGAAATGAAGAATCAATAAATAAACATGAAACTTACTAATACATATATCACTAGATATTGTGAGTCCTATAACTGACTGACGGTGTAACTCATGTTATTTGTAGAAGTAAGTACTCCATGTTTACTTTCAATATATCTTTTAAGATGTTAAGCCAAACAAAGTCCTACGTTGGAAGAGAAGCTCTAAAAGCTGATGGCATCGTCTTCGATCACGCACTGTTTGCTGAACGTTTCATGACAATCAGAGGAACTTAACTCCCACAATACTTCATATTGGGGGGAGAAGACTATCTAAATTTAGATTACTTGTATGGACGTATCTGCATTAGTCATTGACATTCTAGTAATATTAGTTCCGATTAAAGACCATGGAGAGAGAATATAATAAATTCATATAATAAATATAAATACACTTATAATAAATTCAATGATTTAATGCGTTGCTTTGATAGCTAGTAACACTTTATTTAGTGCGATTGTAATTTTATGTGCATAATTATATTATATTACATTGTAAATAAATATAATACATAACATGTAAAAATTACATAACATTCAACACAAATTCTGCTCAGCTAATATATTTTTTTACTTTTCCTTTGGGCCGGTCAACCTTTGCTCAAGAGAAACAGAGAAATTACATAATTTTAAAGATTTATTTTCTTTCATGATTACAGTAATTAATAAGATAAAATATGTATAATACATATAAATGCTTTGAAGTTGTAAAATGTTATATGCTAGGTAATTATTTATTATATTTAAAATTTGACTTCAATACATTTCATGAAAATTAAAAGAATTTCCAAATGTCTGATCTTTCATTTTAAATGAAACTACCTCAAAAAACAGGTTTCTTTGCAAAGGTTCTCTTACAGCAATGCGTTACACCACTGAAGCTTAAGACCGCTAGGCGTGAATTACGTGTAGCCGTAAATTTATTATTTAGCAGCTGTATACGCAAACCTCTAAGCCTCGCGAACATTCTGCGTACCTACACATTATTACATTGATCCATATAAGAGGGAGTCGCTCTAAAATTCCGTATTGAGTAAACAGTACGGCGCACTGGTCAGAAACAAAACCGTTGTTCTATTTAAAGCTGAATCAAACTTTTTTTTAAAATATTTGTAATAAAATAAAACCTAAAATAAAAAAGGAAATGTATACGTTCTTTTTTATCGGTCTTGACTTTGACTTTATGTTGCTGGACCTTGCAATTTTACCGGGGCTATCGGGGGTGCGGGTTATTTGCTCGAGGGAGCTAACTCAAAACGGAAGACAGGTGATTTAAAGCCCGAAGGAAGGATCCCGGCGAACCGGGTCGGTGGTTCGAGGCGGCCTACACTATTTTACTTTATCCGCACAGGGACGGAGAAAGACTACAATTTCCTGCGGCCGGCGGCCTGTCGTAAGAGCCCACAAGACAACCCACAGTCAGGTGCTAAGGCATTGGCCCAACTGGATAGCTACCACCACTGGTCTAGAGTTTTGCGTCATAACAACTTTAAATTGTGTTTCGGCATTAGTGACCAGGCTCCAGTCTCCCTTAAGAGAGCAGCAGCGCATTTGTAGCAACTTTGGTGTTAAAAAAAAAAAATTATAATAAATCTGATCTTACAGAAACTCATTATTATATAGAAATAATATGAAATATTATTTTTACCTATCAATCACACAATAAATTAGAATCATTTTTCGTATTAATTTTAATTACGTGATATTATTTAATTTTAGACTTATCAATTCAATGGGTTAAAAATAGCATTTATTTTCTGTTCAATGTATGTGTAGTTCAGCCAAAAAAAATAGGAAATTAATCACCTTAAATTCAGTAAATTAAGACAATTATATTACTGCTATAAAGAGTATGCCTAATTTGGACTTATAAATAAACAGAAAAATTCTAACAAAAGCGAACACTGAGTTGATCAATGCATCCCAAATAGTCTAATTATATACGAAATTCGTCTCAACGAACCGTGAAGTAGGATTTTCGCGTAAAGGAAATTTAATTAACAATTTATACTCGTACGTATAAACAAGTAAGCTTGAGAGACGGGAAGAATTTACATTGCATGAAATTGTATAGGTTTCCATTTATGAAGACGCGTATGACGTCAGCAACCGTACGATTTTGAAACTTAATGAGAAAAGTAAACTTTATTGAATTACTTTCCTTTAAATATTTTAAACAGGACACAAACTTTATAGTATGAAAAATTATATATCTATACCGACAAACATATAAGAATCTAAAAAAATACTCCGTGGTGCTCGCCACAGAAATATGTACTGGGTACTTGGAAAACATTCAAAGTTGTCACTATCTGACAAACTGCTTTTTTAAATTAGCCCTGATGCCAGTCTGGACCTATGGCGTATAGTTGTGGGACTGCATATAGTTTATTATTATTTTAATCATTTTCCAGTTGAGATTTAATTACTGAATTGAATTAATGATCATTAAAAAACTGTTTATCGATTTACTTAACCTAAAATAAAATATATATTTTTTATATACTAATACGCATACTATTCTACATAAACAGGTTTACTGCAGATCATAATTAGAAATTAAAATTATGTCACCTTCTGTAGAAAAATTGTCTAATAGTTAAGCAACGATTGTTTATTCGTCGTGTCGCGATACTAGGGGCTTAAAGCGGCCGGTTTTGACGCATCGTTTAGAGAAATTGACTGGTGTCTAGGTATATTGGTAGGTGTAAAATATAACATAACGATTCATTTTATATTTATACTTGTCATATTCGAAATAAATTCGACCCCCAGATTAAGCACCATTCTCTAAACATTATAAATGCTGCAAAAGCGTTACAAGTTCTTACTTGTTGAAATACAGTCAAGGTTTCTTGGAAATACGATCAGAACAATTAATTCAAAATCCCTTTTGATCTCAACTTGAAACGATACTGCTAAACAAACATACAAGTATACCTTATGTCATGGGTTTGTTACAGCGAACTCCAACAAAGCCAAAAACTACCATTTATTTCCAACATCTTTATTAGAAAAGTCCCCCTTTATGGACCCAGTATGACAACAACACTCGTAGGAAATTGGAAATTGTTACGAGTCAAACGTGGCGCTGTGTGACAATGGAAAAATTGGCATATTTCCGAACAACAAGTGTAGGTTTTGGGCAATTGTTAAATAAACGCTTGGAATAGTTCAAAAAGCCTTTTCATTCTGTACCTTTACAGTTCCACCAATATTCTGAATTTTCGCCTTGATTCAATTAAACTTTGTTTTCTAGTCAAAACTACGAGTCAACCTTTTGCATAAGAGTTTTTTATGGGTTTGCCAACTGTTACGTCACATAAATGGAGTATTAAATTTAATATTTATTGCTGCATAATTAGTAAGGTTAAATCTGAGTAGTCCATATACAGACAAAATCTGTTTATACAGAAAGCAGACAATACTTTCGGAGATCCATCTTTTTTATAGCTGGAGTACAGCAGACAGGCAGACGGCCCACCTGATGGAAAGCGGTTACCGTCACCCATGGCCCTTTATAACACTAGAGATATCACTAACTCGCTGACGACCTCTAAGTAATTTTATGACACCCGTTTTAAAACAACCCATATTGTAGCGTTGTGGGAAAACCACGGCTCATTCCAAATCCTCACGGTTCTAGAGAACCATTGCAAACACGAACGAGGCGGCACAAGCAAGTGCGGATGAACGCCAAGACGATGGCGTGCGGTGCCGTGGTAAACGAAGACACCATTCTGAACTGATCTTCAGAACATTCTTATCGTCATTAAATTGGTTTTATAAATTTTATATCTAATATTTCTAAGGTTCGAGTTTCTAAAATTCGGTTTCAAAGCAATATGGTACTAGAGTTATAGTGAGCAAAGTAACATGGTAATGCGATACATATCATTACTTAAACTACAATATTGATGTGCGTTTCAAACGTATAAAAGATAAAGATTTTCTTCATAACTAAGCTACATTTGTACTAAAATGATAATTAATATCAGCAACACTTTTCAGTTTGTCTTTCCAGCAAGGGCCTCATCCAATAGCCTCAATTGGTTTTTATCTTGTGCAAGTCTAGTCCTTAGTGGTCCGGCTACTTCTTTCATATTATTCTCCTATCTTCGGCGTTACCCTCCTCTTTTACTTTTCTTATCACGGAGGCACCAAAAGATTGTTTTCTCACCAATTTTATTTCGAAACATATGACCATTCCACTTCTACTTCGGGCTTTTTTCTAAGTTACAGCGATTGTTATTTAATGTTTCCTCTAGTAATGCTGAGTTTCACATTATTCTTTATTTGTTTATTTAATATACTTCTTTATATGTCATTGTGACAGACCTCTAGTTTCTTTATATTTCTATACATACAATAATATACAGAAATATATAATTTATATATTTTTCAAATATCTTTATTTTAATTCTTTCTTTTAGAGCCCAGGACCGCCTCCGTGTGTTGCAATTTTTTTTTACACTTCTTTTGCCATTAAATTATCTGGTGATATTGTTTTATCGTTATTTTAAAACATATAACGTAAGATAAACAAAAACAAAGAAGAGTTGCAATTTCATCGCTTGTACCGCTGTTACAAGTTTCAAAGGCTCTACAACCTAGTTTTGTTTATTGACCATTAACTGTGTTAATGGTTAACCGACAAGTTAGCAGTTGCCAACTAAACAAGACACCGCGCCACACTTAAGAAAATCAATTAAATCTGTCAATAGAACCGGCAACAGATTAACAAGCTTCCAAATTTGTAAGCACCTCGTTACAATGCACTGAAGTGGACTGATACTATATTGATTGATGAACGTTATCGATTTGTGATTGAAATAATACAGTTTTTAAACTTCATACATTATGGCTATTTCCACGATAGCGACCAAGAAAGTGGGGATGAAAACGTAAAACGTAATGTGAACACAGCATCACACACTAAGGCATAAGATTCTATATAATTTCATAAACTTGAAATTGAAATTACTTTTAAAATTTTAAAATCAAATACATAGTGTTGATTGAAGTAAGCAAGGATTATGTTTGTATGTGTAATAAATTTTGTAATTTTAGTGAAATATAGCATGTTTGAGTTGCCAAACAACTTCATTTGTTGTCTGAAATCAGTCAAAAACCTTAAGAAATCATACAAAACCGAGCAAAGATGAGTTTAGAAATGTAAAATTTATTGAAACTTAATACCGATAGGAATGAAGTTATACGCTCCGAACATTTTACTCTTAAATGCACTAAAGGGAGTGGCGTTCCCTTATAATTTCCAATTATATTTCCCGTCCAATTTTCCAAGGTGTCGCTTGCGGCACTCGTCAAACCCAGCCCTAGTTATAATAAGGGTGCCGTGTAGACCCCGTCGATCTATTTATTATCCTGTATAAGTCAGGTGAACACCAATTATTCCATGCTTTTGTTGATTTTCAATGTTTTAATATTTATATTTTTTCATAATCATGTGGCTGAAATATCACCAGCTAAATTCAAAATAAGCGTTCGCATTCTGCCCTGGATTGGTAACACAACATAGGGGATGCGAACTCAACTAATTTTAGGAGTATCACAGTTTTGCAAACAAACGTTGTTTGTGTTTACATTTCAACATAGGGCGATAAATTGACGTGAAAGATGAATTAAAGCGTGTTCGTGTTTATTTAAGTTAAATTTCACTGACGCCGTACATCTGCACGTCATTTTACGCCTAAGGAAAGCTTACTCCGGTGAAATGCTGTATGCAAACATATGATTTTGTTTCTTGCATTAGCAATAACAACGAGTACGCTTCCCTAATCTTGTGTGTTTGTTGATGGCTGAATGTAAAATATTGATTTTGGGGACTACCTACTTTATTTTATTGTCAAAAGCAGGCATGGTTTTATTCTAATTCGTGCTAAATATATTCTTTTTATATAACATCGATTATATCACATTCGCTTTTATATTTATTTATAGAAAGTCATTATAACGTATATAATTGTGTACACAAACTAATTTATATATAATTAATTAATATATATAATACACTATACTTAATTGGTTTTTTTGTTATGTTATTATTTAAATTTAGGAGAATCTGGGCGGCTCAAAAGTGCCTTTTTCATTATATTTCAAGAAAACCATAAACGTATGGCGAGTCTATACTTACATTCATAAACTAAACAGGCGATGCAAATCTTTCAAGGTCTTGAATTTGATTGATGTTATAGCTATTCGATCATAGATTGCTTTCATGGTCATAATGTTTTCAGCAGAGTTCGTAATTGACGTTTGCACGCAATTCTTTGACTTGGAGCATATTTATTCAATTTAAAACTATAGTAGGAGGTAGAGGCAAGACAACAATATAAATACTATTTCAATGAAATGAAACCACGCGTAATTATAATAATAAGAATCGACGGTTTCAATGATAGGCCGTGTAACTACTAGTTTTTGGTGAAATTATGTTTACATCAAAATTGTTATATAAAGTAGTTTCGCAAGAATCTAGACGATTTTTTTAATGGAAACTTCTTTAGAACCGTTGTGATTTGAAACTCGATGAAACTAAAAATCCACACTAAATAAAGATAAACACATATCTATAGGAGTAAGCCTGCGAGAGAATGAGATAAAATACGTTATTTTTAATAATTTAAAAACTATGCTCATACAGATAGAGTTGGAAATGTTGGAAATGGATTTTCTTTAAACCTTCAAATTACGTGTTTTCAAGCTTCATTTTATAATAACGATGAATTTATATTCATCATGAAATTTAGGATCCCTACCACCCCTTGTCACTCTTTGTTTCACTTTTACTGCGTGAGAAGTGCACACATACACAATTTATTTTCCAAAAACTGTAGTTACAAGGTTTTACACTGACGTCGTCGAAATTTAAATTATTTTTGGTGAAATGTTAGAATTGTAGTATAAATTTTAATGAGAACTCAGCAGAAACAGCAGTTGCTGTAATTATATTTATACATATTAGAAAATATATACAAGTTTTATTTGAGGCTGATGAGGTTTACATATATATATATATATAACGTACCTACACCCAAATATATCATCACCACATTTGGCTAGGCACAAGCTTGCCATACTCCGTACTTAAAAAATTCTAAACAAACTAATGCACCCATTACGCAATCCCTAGGATATCAAGATATTTGTAGATTTTTTTATCATAGTTTTTTATCCTTAAATAATAAAAAACTCATTTATATGCAATAGAGCTGGTCACAAATGAATTCTAATAAAGTTAATTACAATGGCCGAACCACTCCCCTTGTTTTTAATTTGATGTAAAGGAAACAAAGTTGGGAAATGTTTTTAAAGCTCTGAAAACAGGTCAACTGGACTTAATTTGTTCGTCAATATACTTTTTTATTAATTACACGAGAATACGACAGCAACATTAATGCAGGTGGAACAGGGTGGATCAGGGTCACAGAGATTAACAAATAAATGTAACCTTTTTGAGAAAAAAAGAAGTTTACTTTAAGCGGAAAGCAAAATCGACGACCTCTGTCATTGAGCGTAGCCCGCTCAATGACAGCCTTTGCCGGCCTACCTCATTGCAACACAGAGGCTCCAGGTTCGATTCTTTGTATAGTAAATTTAGGAAACGTATTTTCTCTGTTATTTACTACGGTCTGAGTGTCTAGGATCAGCCCCATAGTCCGTTGTATATTAACCATAACATAAGCGTAACTTGCTTAATTTGGGGATATACAATAGGTGAATTTGTCAGCCGATTATTTAAATAAAATATTTCAAAAATAAAATGTGTGTACTTGCGTGCAAAAAATTGACTTCGATCAGCTGCCAACTAAATCTACGCTTTTAAAGAATAGATTTCTAAAAAAATATACTGAATAAATCTTTGCCATTATTTACGATTTTCCTTCCCACCGGCAATAAATAACCAAATCGTTCATCTACTTAATATAGAAACATGGTAAAACATTGTTTTATTCGATATATGAGCTGCGCCTTCTAAAGTTAAAACTTAACATTTTCTATATTACTTGGCTTTTATGCTTATGGGCTAGATAGCCACATTATTACACACAGATGGGTGTAATAATAACACAGCAAAACAACACTATTTAAATTCCCAGCAAAACTCGTGAACATTAATTTCTCTCGTTATATTACATCTGTATAACTCAGGCATAGACTAAGCAAACAAATGCATTTGTCTATCCCCAAATAAGGGTATATGTTCAACCTCAGTACAACTCTAACGTTTAGTCCCGTCACGTTTCCTGCGGTAACGAAGCGTCGCGACAGTAGCGCCCTCTGTGGTTGGAAGCTTCCAGCACAATTGTTCCACGAGATCCCAGACATGCCTCTTGTCTCTTACACGCTTGACGACACGTTAACAACAGTATGTGTAGCTTAAATACAGTACAAACATAAGGAGATAACGTGTTGTTTGTTAAAAAATGGTTTTGTTAGAGAATATTATCCGAAGTTGGTTAGACGGTAATTGGTTGGATAGGGTCCATTTTAGTGCCATGAATTTGATAAAGTTAAAAAAGAGCTAATCAAGTTATAGTTTATTTAAGTTTAAAAAATAAGTTTTAAATAAACATGGATAGATAAACACTTTACCGCTTACCAAATAAACTATTACAAAAAAAATTAAAAATGTACGATTGCAATATTGTCATGGAAAGCAATCTTTCCAGGAGTCCTAACTTAAAGAATAATTTAAACTAATCTGCCGATGTAGATAGTGCAGAGCATTATATACGATATAACTTAAATACATATAAGTACTTAGACTAAATTTTAAGTAAAACACATACTTAAACTACTTTAGAAATTGAATACATATACTTAAATTTATAAATTAAATACATAAAAACATATTTATAAGACACATTGAACTATAATAGATTAATTGAAAGTTTTGAGGTCTTTTATAAACGAGAATAAACTGGTGACGCCAATTGTAATGACAAAATGTAGTATTCTTTTTTTTATTGCAGGACTTCAGCAGACAGGCAGATGGCCCACTTGATGAAAAACGGTTACCATCGCCTATGGACATTTGCAACACCAAAGGTGCTACAAATGCGCTGCTGCTCTCTTTAGGGAGACCAGAACCTGGTCACTATTGCCGGAATAAAACTCAAGGTTGTTATGGCGACATGCTTTAAACTAGGGGTGGTAGTCATCCAGTAGGGCAAATGCCCTACCTCCTGGGATTCTTCTTGTATGCTAGTTATAGAAAAAAAACATCACGTATTTACATGCCGAGCTTGTAATTGAGTGATTGGCTAACCCTAATTTTAATACTATCATGATTTTACTATATCATTTGCTGTTAAATTTCATTCATAACGTCTAGTAGCTTTTCACTACAATTACTTGCCATACATAAGATTAACAAAGAAGTACTTTTTGACGCTGAACTTAAGCGGGGATAAGAATACGTAGCGCACACTTGGGGACCTTGACCAGAGGGCCTAATACGGCCGCTTTTAGATAATTGCTCAGTGCAATTGATATATATCTAGATGTACTAACAGTTGACAACAAATCATTAATAATAAGTAAGCAAATCGTTGATGATTAACTCAATTAACAAAATATTGTTTTACCAAACTAATTTAATAGTTTCGAACCAATGACTGACAGCAGACGTGTCCAAAGCAAACAGTGGCATCAGAAGGGCCAAAATAATCTGCTGTAATGAATTACTAAATCTCCCTTGCAATACAGACGAACAAAGCTCATCCGGGGAGCGTTCCATATATGTCCCAGCCGGTACTCAGGTGCCACGTCGCCTTGTCCAATTTGTCACGTCAGATCAACCGACCACGCTTTCAGGTCATGCTTAAAGTTAGAAACAAACTCTAGTTTAAGAGATCTGGCTTGTATACTATGATTTTAGTTAGGTATTGTTAATATGTATTTGTTTTTAAACTGCCATCAGTATGCAAACGTATTTGTATGTACATAATTATGTGGTAGTGCTGTATATATCTTTTGATGTCACTATGATATTTACAAATTTAATATTTTTCATGTGCACCATTACAAAGGAGGCCAATACAATTTTCTTATGTTTTTCTCCCGAAAACTGGCAAACGGTTCATCTCGGGTGGTTACTGGTTACGGATCTGTTTACATCCTTCTAGAGTTTTTTTATTTAATTAATTTTATGGGCCTGGACTGAGATCTAAGCGTCTAAATAATCGATGCTGAGATATGCTTTAAACAGCTCAATGGGAGAAGCAGTTATCGTCAGACATTAGACATTGTTGTCAAATAAAAAGTTTTAGTTGCTTGTAAAATGAAGTAGAGAGAGCAAAAGGCGATCCAGGTAAACGGGTATACATAAATAACGACAAAGGGAAAGAAATTTTCAGTTTCGCATACAATTGGTGAAATTAAAGCCTGAATTTTAATGAATTTTTGTGTACAATGTTTGGGGTAAACTTAGTACAATATATATATTTTAAAATACAGTAAAGCGATTTTATTAATTACATTACTCTACAAGAAAAAGAATGTGGAGTTAGTTTGGACCAAATTGATCCCAGACCCGGGATATATATATTACGCACAACCCAAACTTCTGGGGCTAGGACCATTACGTGCTGGTTCCTTTTATACTGTAGATGCACACTAAGAAAGGATTTTGAAAATTCAACCCCCGTAGACGGTGAAAAAGATAATGAAAATTCCTATTAAATCCACCATTTTAAAGTAAGAAAAATATTATTTTACTTACCTGTTTGTGGTTAGAAGTAAAGGTACATATTGTTTCTTTGCTTCAATAACGTGGTATCTTGAAAAACCCAAATTTACAGTACGCCACTTTTAAAGTTTCAAAAAAGATTTTACCCAAACATATTATACATTTTTTAATATTTTTTACAATTAAATTTAGTGTCAATTTACTAAGCTTTTTGAAATACATGAGAAAGTTGTGATAATATGATAAATTTAGCAGAATATAGTGAGTGAGTGAAATAAGTGAGTATTGGGATATGTCACGCTATTGAAGCAAAGAAGCGATATGTGTGGGTGTGTTTCGAAATTCAACTCTTGAGAGGGCAAAATACATTTTACGTTTTTGACTACTTAAATTATGAGTATTTTTATTATACGCGAGCGAAACCGCTAGAAGCAGCCGGTTTAAAACAATATTTAAAAAAATAACTCCTTCCTATGAATGCTTTCAAATAAATGTCCATAGATTCTTATAAATACATCAAAAACATACTTTTCCATTTGCACTTGCCATTTGGTGGAAGCGGAAAAACGTGTCAAAAATTGACACGTCACAAATGTAGCATAATGTTGGGAACATACGGAACATGTTATTTGCACCTCGTATTTCATGTTTGCCTTACGCTGCTAAAAATATACAAGTCGTACGTTTATTATACAGAATTTGTTTACATAAGTATTTGTAGACAGGTTTGATCTTATTGTATGTAAATTGTTTTTTTTCTTTGACGCCAAATATCCTACTATCTCTTACTCATTATTTTTCCTTACTACTGATTCAAAATTTAACATAAACTTTATAAAAGTACTTAATGTTATTTTCTCAAGATATGTAACGATACATAGCTATATGAACAAACGTAATATATCAATATAAAAACGTTATAACGCCTAATTGACTCTTTAGATGATCAAAGGGCTGATTCCTACTTCGGGCAATGGATCAGCATGATGATCCAGCGAGATAAGGAGATTGCCTTCTAAGGAATCTAATCCATTGACTTCGATGACCTAAGTTTTATTTTTTTCTATAGTAGGTTCGTGTTTCACCATAATCTCGCTCGATGTGGAGCGAAGATATGTTCTGGAATGGAGAACGCTTACCTTATAAGGTACCTATTCACACAGGACTTGAAGATACCCAAGTTGTAAGTAGTGGGAAAGACAGACTGCGGCAAGGATGCCGCATGAGGGAACAGATTGAAATGCTTAGCTGCACAGTCTCCAAAGTGTATCCGATAGAAAACCGATAATCTGGAAACCCTGCATCGATGTTTGAGATTGAGGTTTTTTGTCGTAAAGTTAGTGTTTCCAACCAGCCTCCTGGCTCTCCGGTCAATCAAGTCTAGTGCTTCGAGTTGATATTTGACTGAGACATCCCAAAGATGAGCGCAGTACTCCATAAATGCTTGTTGTACTCATGCTTCAGCTGTTCCGATGTAAAGTACCATCACACCTTCGAGAGAATTATTAGTATTATATTTACACTGATGGAATTATCTGTAGAATATAATATAACTAATAATCACTAATTAATTTTGTCTTCATTTTCTCCCTTATTTTCACCTTCTCCCAATCATTTGGGGTTGGCACAATTTGTCTATTCCTTCCATACTCCTCTATTCTGGCATAGATTCTCTGTCTCACCACACATCATCTTGTTACCCTTCACACAATCCATCCACCTCTTTTTAGTCTGTATTTATATTTGTACCGGCAATCTTCCAGTTTAACATTCTTTTGTCGCGTCACTTTTCCTCCTCATTGCATGCCATAACACCTTAAGTCTATTTTCTCTTAATATTTTACGAATGTAACTTTTGAAGATCAGCATATGTATGTACTCATTTCTCACTTTATCTATTCTTGTAATATCATCCATGTCAAATCCTCATCTCAGCTGAATGGAGCCAATTTTGGTCTATCGGTTTATTAGCCCAACAAACATTACGTTTTCTTCATTGTACTTCTTAGTAATTTATATTTCTATAAAATAGATAGCAATATATAGATACCCGGCAATAAAATACAACCAGCGCGCTAGCTGCTATCAACTGCAATTTATTAAAGTTTTATTGGCACCTGAGCAACAACGTTTCCGAAAATTGCGAAAATATTGTACGCACGTTCGCTATTTATAGTTACATCAAAGTTCTTGTCATTTCAGATTTATTATCTACGTGTTATAATATTATACTTTTGTTAATTGAACATTTATAGTCCAAAAAGTTCTAAGCAAATAAAACAGTAAAATTTCCTTAAATTAGAAATAAATTATCGTCTATAATGCATATTGTTTTGTTATTTTTAAATATGGTTTCGTAACGTTTGTTAATGTAGCCAGTATCAGATATTCATATAAATATTTAAATGTGGATATAAACTTGTAGCAACTAGGCAAACACCGAATCCTTATAGTTAAAAAAAATTAATAATATAATTTGAATACTTTAAAAATGTTGATATGTAAAATATTCATTTATTAATTTTAACATTTTTTTATTATTTAATTTTAATATCAACACATTTTATTATTGGTGTTTAATATAATTTTACTTTGTACATAATAAGTAGTAAAAATATAAATATATAGTGAACTCAGAATGCTAAGTAATAATTCTTAAAGAACATAATGATATTAGCTAAGTATGTATGAAGGCAAGTAAAGCCTCTTTGGAATAACAAAGGGTTAGATTTTGTTTGCCTAATCCTCACTGACGCCTGTTCGAGTGTACCTTCCCATGGGCTGAGTGTCGCTCCATTTGCAAAGGATTGTTTTGCCTCGCGCCTCCTTGCCACCGTGGGAATAATCGGGAGTTTTGAACCCACGTCACGTAACACGCACCTTATAATTATACCTTTACTTCCTTAGTGTTTGCAGATTTGTATTTACCTGAAATAGAAGAAAATTATTATTAGTTTATATTGTAATATTATTACACTGTTTTGACGTGGCAAAGCGATGTTGAAATCATTATTTTGATCAAATAATATCTGCGAGAAATGTATAGCTTTGACCTCACCATGTTCCATGCGATAAATAATAGTTCTTATAGCCTACTCTCCTCCTCTCATATCTTATCTACCCTATCCCATCTCCTATCGCATTCCCCAATCCCATCCCTTCTATCCTATCCCCTCCATCCCATCCTAAAGGCTAGTATAACACGGCCGGCGTATCTTGGCGAATGTGAACATGGCTCTGCGAACTGTAGCGCATGTAAACTCGTGACGAAAATACAGTGACCTACTAGTACAAAGCAATGAAAAAATACAGAGATGAAGGGCGACCAATTGTATTCACTGACGAGTCGTATGCCCACTCATTACACGAGTGTACATGCTCTAAATTTCGCAGTGCCTATGTTCACATTTGCCAAGATACGCCGGCCGTATTATAACGTGTTGGTATCGCCTCTGGCGTTGCAAACGTCGACATAACCACTTTACATTAGTTTTCGCAGTAAATAAAAAAAAACCACCGAAGTCATCACGCTTTGAACATGAATTTAATTGCTGTCTCAGAGTCTGAAAACAAACTATTCTAACTATATCTCAAATACAAATATATATTCCCAATATACATAAAGTGTATCTACTAAAATAATGACACAAATTATAGCTTTCTAATAGGTACATTAATTCTTGTCATATTTTAGAGCGTAATCCATCTTCTAAAGTTCGTTAGATTTCTACATTATGGTTTGTAAGGTTTTCCATAGATTACATCGCCTATTTGATAGCGGCGTGTGATAGTCGATCATCAATCAGAATACGCATTCAAGATATAAATTGTTCATTTTATGTGCCTTTCTCCCCTGTATTAGAAGTGTGACTTTTGACATTTAGTATGAACTTTAGCATCAACATTATGGGAAATAATACAGGTTTTATATAATGAATAAAACTTAATAAAAGCACAACGAAATAATGGGCTTATTCATATGGAGTTAGAGTAAGTTTGTGGACTTCTTTAAGTTTTTTAAATTAGCCTACTAAGTTACTCTAACTCAACATGCATAAGACTATAAATGTTTCAATGGAATGCTGGCATTGTAATATAATTGACATAATTTACATTCGAAAATATGTCGTATCTTAAAACTTATTCAAATAAATTTTGTTGAACCAATTTTTTAACCTGTACTACGTATACCTTCCAAAAAAATAACTCTATTTAAACCCGCAATTTAAAAACTATAAGGCGGAATATAGTTTTCAAGATTTTGTTAAGAAACATTTCGAAACATATTTACTTTTTTAATTAAAAAATGCTTAGAAGCATCGTGTTAATTTCAAAAGGCATGCCTATGTGCATTGAATATTTAATGTTGTCTTTGTCAGTCAATTATATGTCAAGTGGCCACCTATTTTTTGTCAGTTCATTACACACTTTTATAGCAAAATTATAACAAACTTTTGGACCAAGTATAATCCAGAGACCCAGATATTTTGAGAAAATGAAGAAAGAATAAAATGACTATAAAATGCAACTCACATGTAAATAGACAGACACAAAGATTTCATTTTTGCCAAAATGACTATGGAAACGACTTCTGTGAATAAATGACTTGAATGGGCCAAGCCACCTCCGTGGTCTAAGCCTTCGCTCACCTAAATCACTGGATCTTAGATTGATTCTTGACGTAGTCGATTACAGATCAGATCAGTTATTTACTATGGTCTGGATGCTTAAAATTGGTCTCACACTTGTGCTGTGTGATTCATTCTATACTGTAGATGCGCTCTAAGAGTTTTATTTGAAAACCCAACTCCTAAGTGTATGAAAGTTTGTATGAAATCCGTCATTTTAAAAGCAAGAAGGATGAAAATTTATACATCAACTTCTGATTACAAATACATGTACACATGTATCGCTATTCAAATTGGGAAATTCAACCCATAGGTAGGTACAAAGGGGGGTAAAATTTTACTCAAACTATAACTATTTTTAATCTACGCCCGTAGTTGAGAAAAAGAAAGAGTTTATTTTAAAAAAATATAATTTTAAACATCAGTAACTCTGGTTGTGTTGAGCCTAAATAGGTCAGCCATACATCTCGTGAATGGCGTCATCTTTATATTCACTAAACCGGCACGTGCTCTTCGTCCTGGAATAAGGAAGATGTCCGTGATTTAATATGAACGTTCTGGGCCAGTGTTTGCGTCTCGCCAAACGTCTTACATTACTCACTGTTAGGGACGGAGACCCATGCGTATGTTACCCGTGACAACATGATTATTTGGCCGCTATAATGCCGTCTTACTTTAGAAGGTTTAGAATCCTAATAAAGATAAACCAAAATGGTAATTTAGAAAGTACTGGAATTTAGATTCATGATGCTTAAAATTATTGAAATAATAGTGTAAACACGTCCCAGTGCTGGGCACAAACTTCCCATTTATAAGAAAGCGGACAGTATACTGCTACGCTAGTTCAAGATGAATTGGAGGGCTGACACCTCAGTTATCTTGGTTTTCTTCACAGCACGTGGTAATTGTAAAATATACATTAGATCAAAAAAGCTGCTTAAGTGTTGCATGCTTCCAACTAGGATTCGCAACCGCGCTCTTTGAATTTGGGATACGAGTGCGCTAACCATTTATCTACCACGGGTTAAAATTTAATTGTGTAATTGACTTATAAGACCACAGGCCATATAAATATCCCAAACTTTTGGAGGGCTTGCATGGGACCACGGGAAGGCCAACACGTGGAATCCGCTTTACAAATTTAATGTAAATGTGGCGTGACACTAACCTGTCTACACCATAAAGGTAACAAGATGACACATGACTTTTGTACACAAGAATTAATTATGTTAATGAACACTTAACTCCCCCATTTTTAATAATTATAGAAAGGTTATTGGCACGTTAAATTAAGACTTGAAAAATAGTGTTACTCAAAATCGCATTCACAATGCAATTTTAACGAGCCTATAAACTTAGTATAAGTAATATGAATAAGGGAGTTAGTATAATCATTATGATATAGAAGCTGAAACACCACTGTGCGTAAAGTTAATAATGTTCCGCGTACTCGGGGAAATCGGTATGTATGTATACATCGTATACATACTTAAATATCAAAGACCGTAGTCAAAGAAATGTTAAAAGATATTTAAACAGGTGGAGAGGATATTAGCATTCAAATTGAAACAAATAAGAGGAAAAGGGGGTGTAAAAGCGTACAAATAATCAAGTAGGTAATTGTTCCCCAAAACGATCTTACCTTTGTAAGACGTCTGTTCATATTATGTTGATTTATACAAATACGTAGGATGTTAAATTAAAACAAATACACGCACGCATTATTTTTCTTGACCTATTGCCTCTTTTTGTTTTATTAAAGCCGTGTACATAATGGTTCTAAAGAACGTTTTGCTTGCGCATCTTACGTCTAGGTCGGCGATGTAAATATTTTTTTAGATATGTTACGAACAAATCGCAACAAAATTTTAACTTGAAGTTTTACGGCAGGTTTTCAACTTGGACAAGTACATTAATAATCGATCAGCGAAGACCGCATCAAAATCGGACCATCATCACCAATCGTTTTTAAGTGAATCCTGAACAAACAGACAAATAAATAAAGTTGCACCGTGTTCTCCGTCGTTTACAGAGTCTATTCCAGTCGGGGTTTTTTTAATAGCTTCAATGTATAGACACGATATGTTTAGAATTAAATTTTATTATAACATGTATCACCTAATATTTTCTTAAGTTTTCTTGACTTGTATACATCATTGATGTAGCATTACATCAATGGTATACATAATAAAACTACATTTTAACAGCTTTAAGCGCGATAATTTATTTGATTTTTGTTATGCCTAATGTGGCGGAGTTCAAGAGACGAACCGGAAGCGAGCTTCAAACGGCAATATCGGAAGTGGGCACTGCAGTAGCAGGAGGTGGTCTACGCAATATCGGCGACGGTATTGTGAGCGAGACACCTTGTCGTCAGGACTGTGGATCGTTAGTCGTGCGTATAGGGGCAACCCTACAGAGAGGTATTTTCTTCTGTTTTTTTGGGGGGTTTTAATCCACACGGATACGTCAACCCCATCGTAACCTAATCTAACTTACTCTAAATACATTACATTATAAAAACAAAGGCCGTCACTGATGAAGGACTCCAATTAAACCACCCAGCCGTTGAGATAATTTTGATGTGGGCTCAGACAGAATTGTTTGGATGACACCAACATCCATAGGATTTAGATTGAAGTCTCTCGCCTGTCTTTCTTTTTTGTTTCTGACACAATTCATCAGCAAATGTTGGATATCTTCCAAATCACCACAGGTACTGCGGTTTGGTGAATCTACTTTTCTCATGAGATATGCAAACTTTGCTGACGGATAGTGACCAGAACGTAATCTTAACATTAACTTTATATGAGATCTGTTTAAAAAAGAATTTATAAACCAGGGAACTTTCATTGGTTCTCTTTGAATTGTTGCATACCAGATACCTTTCTCATTAGATTTTTGACAAAAAAAGTCCTTCCATTTGCTATGACATAAAGATTTAAATTTACCAAGCATTTCAGTGTAGTCAGGTAACTGATCGCTTAGTACACCATGCGTGATTCCTCATTTGGCCACAGAGAGGTATTGCGTGCGGCTAAGTAAGTCAATAAACGCGTTTAGTTAAAAACTGGTGTTTTCCTCCAATCCATAAGAGCGTACCCCCGCTCGCACGTAACAATAATAACATAAATCAAATAAATTATCGCACTTAAAACCGGTAAAACGTAGTTTTATTATGTATCACGTATCCAGTTCTAGTGAGGAAGGCCCTAATGGATTTTAGCTTGATAAAAAAATCTTAGTGAACGCAAATTATACAGAATTAAATCTAATAAAGTTAATTAAGCTGTACGTAGGCATTATCTGGCTCAAATTTCTGCTCCCCGAAATTAAAACATGAAAAAGTTGGGTCCCTTTGAACGTCGACCGGGAAGATAAAGTTACATTCTACGTGACTGAGCAGTGTTAACATTTTACTGCCAAAAGTACGGATTATCAGTTTATTTTAATTTTGCTTACTTCCTCCTTTAAAGTCAATTATTAACTTCAATACGAAGGTTGACTAACGTGCTGGTGATTGCACATGTCAACTCGTAAAATCTGTGCATATAAAATCACCAGCACATCAGTCAAAACAGATACAATACGCCTTTACGTTATATTTTCAATAGTATAAGCCTGGTTAAAAAACAAGTTGTAGGACATTAGTTCCTTTTGTACAATATTTTTTTAAACGAACTCCATCTTTTCGTATCAATTAAATTCCGACAATGTGCTGGGTTTAAAACCTGTAATTTAAAAGAAATATATGACTCCTACAAAAGGTCTTGTAACCAGAACTGACAATATTCACAAGATCTATACAACTCTGTATATGTATCTACATCGGTCCCTAAATTTTGTCAAAATTGTGATAAAATCCATATTTGTTTATGAAGAACCTTAGCTATATATATATAACCTTAGTATATACGAGTAATGCGTTTTTATTTTAATCACTAAGCACGACATTTGAATATATTCGTCTATTGTGAAGATAAGTATAGGTATATAAATAAAATCTATTTACGTTTTCATGGTATATATATTTTCTGATAGTGATTTTCAGACTTGTTGCTCAAGTTCCAGTTATCAAGTTAAAAAACTTTATTTTCATTAAATAATTTTTCAATTCACTTAAACTATGTTATTTAAAATAAATTGTAAATTGCAGTTATAAATAAATAGTCCCAATGTGAAACTATTATAAATAAATACATGTATATTATATCATAGGAAGTAGGTAATTACATCCTGGAATTGAAATTCGATCTGTAATCGGTTTAGTTATTTAATCATTTTGCAAAAGGAACGATAAAACAATTGAATAGGTAATCAAGAACCAATAAGAACAAATCAAAGTTCATTGTATAATTAAACATTGAAATCAAAACCACCTTCATAACAAAGGGGTAGACTGGTAATCCAATAATGCACTTAGAAGGCTTTCTATTAAAAAACAAACCACACATACTATGGAGCTTACTAAGTATTTTGTAGAACAAATTGTATGTTTATTATCTTATGATTAAGAGGAAATGATTCATAATTCAGCTAGTTTGAAGGGTACATTTATTTTAAAATGTTGAAATTTCACGAATAATAATAAGAGGGATGTTGGTATAGTTTACCGCAGCATGTTTTAAGGATTATAGTGTTGAGTGAGTCTGGAAATTGGGGCTTAAATGATTTGATGACTACCAAATAATTGCTGATTTAAATATGGTAGATGATTCATTTGGTTTGGATTTCATTCATTCGGGATGGCTGAGATAATGAAGTATACTACTATAAGTAAAAATATTATACTATTACAAAAATAATATAGGAAATAAATAAATAAATGTTCACACTCATACTTATCATCGTCTACATAAAAACAAACAAAATTTATACAATGTTCTAAAAGCGTAATAATATATTGTTAATTATTTGAAAATATCCCTTTCATTCAAAATATTTATTAATTTTTGATAATTAACTTTTGGTAAAAGTTAAGTCTGAGTGTGATTAGCATAAAAAAGTCCGATTTAAATAAACCTGTGAACACTTTAACTCCCTGGTAATATCAATCATCAGTTCTAATAACATTTTATTATCTACCTGTCTGATAATTTGCTATAAAGCATCTGTGATGAAATGAGACAGAGTTAATCGAAAATACTGGTGTAAGAAAGAAATGAAACGAAGGGTAACTTAATCCGGTATTAATGATAAACTCTGCACCTGCGTAATATTTGCCCCAAAAATTATGGCCTCCAGAGATGGAACAAGATGTTACCTACATAATATTAAATGGGAAGCTGTATATTAACGGAAGTAATATGCAATTCATCATCCCAGTTAATAATATGGGAACGCATTTGGTGAAACTTTTTGCCGTTATGTGCGTAAATCTAATGTTCCGGAGGATTTTATGGTCAATTTTTGTATATTAGAAAGAAAATTTTAGGGAACTATATTTGTATACACCGCTATATGGTGGAGATACTACCTATAAAAACAAAGCGCTTTGAGCCAATCTTCATTATGCGCACCGCAAAGGAGATGAATTCAATGTCGGAGTCTGTTTTTCCAAAAACTTACAACCTGGGCGTCTTCAAGTCCCGTGTGAATAGGTACCTTCTAGGTAAGCATGTTCGATCTTAGTCGATATCTCCGCTCGAAATCGAGCGAGACAATGGTCAAACGCGAACCTATACATTAATTGAAAAAGAAGATTTCTTTTAAGAAATATCTTAGTTGTATAATATTGTGGTAAATTATTAACCAATACAATAAATTGATTTAATCCTTTACCTTCAATGGATGATATCAAATACACAAACCGCATTCTTTTGTCTCATCTTACCATTCACAATTACAGAAACTGAATCCTTACTGACCTTAGGCATGTATTAAAATGAATAATAATTATGTAGATATCTAGACTCAAAGTAATTCTTTAAAATGGTTGAACTTCAACTTTTGTCTACGTACTATTAGATATAAGCCTTCCTAAGTCCTTACCACATATCATGATCTTTCGCTTTCCTTGATCATACTCCACCAAGGACTATGTGCAGGCCATTGATCTACTTGATTGGGCGTTCTATAGTCCGTTTATATTCATCCTAAGAATCACCTGCTCCGTTGGCCATCAGCCTCGTGACGGATCGACAGTACCTAACTAGCTCATTAATCATAAGCTTACTAATATTGCGAGCCTTGTTTATGTAAATGACATATCAGATGGTCAATTTTGTTTTTGTCACGTTTTTTGAACTTTATTGGAATATATGGCTTTCAAAGAATTATCTATCACTGCCAAACTTTTTCTATTATTTTCGGCAGCGTACTAATCTAAAACTGAGAAAAATCTTTTCATTATAACTTTGATAAATAATTGTAACTTCTGTTTATTTGTTGGTGTTATTCGAGCCGAGGTATTATGTACCCACTTAAAAGTTTTCGCTGGCCCGAAAGTTCAGGAAATGGACTTTAACGGGGAGTTCAACTCCAGCCACCGTAAACAAACTGGACATGATCCGTGGGACTTTTGGGAAACGGTGTGAATGTGTACGCAATGTTTACTTTACTTTTGTTATACCACTTTGTAGAGGCGCTAACGCGACACAGCCAGAATCATCATAAACAACTTTAATAAAAGTTCCGAAATTGGAAATATAAATGTTTTAAGATAAACATGTAGTACAGTGAAATGTTTTGTTGTAAACATAGTGTGGGACGCCCTTCGGCCATGTTGTCTGTTATAACCTGCGCAAGGTAGAAGTTAGGAAGGCGTAGGACTGAGATATGTGGGCGAGCTACAGGGAGAAGATAACTTCTCATTTCTAGCTCGAGATTCCCAGCGCTTGTCTAAGGCGGATAAATTAGATTCACAAAGTGGTTTGATATTTAGGCTTCCTCACAATTGAATAAAATAGCATATCCCGTCAGAAAACAATGTGCCTTTAGTAATATAACCCACTGATTATAATTATTATTAACGATACAACGACCGAAAGTTATGGTTGCACTAATAATGTATCATTATAATATATATTATGGTCATAGGTAATTTCCGACTGGTACCTATTTTTCATTAATAACAAGAATTTAACATAATACAAGAAAACGTAGAAATTCACAATACATAAATATTTCTTAACATTTAAATTAATTTACTACCTCTTGTTAATTACAGAGGTTTAATTAAAACAATGGATATATATTCCGCCATCCAAGGCAGTGAACTCCATAAAACCGAGTACATTAACAAAATGAAATATTCTGTAACAAGCTGTTGATATCATCGCGTACAATAAATAAAAATATATTGTGTAAATGCTACAGTTCATTATAACGGTCTTTATAAGTAATAATCTTTTAATATGTAATTGACTTTTAGATGGAAGGATTTATTATATATATTTCTTGACTATTGATTGACTAATATTGGAATGTAAATGTTACTTTAAACAGTGGATATGGTTCTTTGTCGAAATGAAGAATTATTGTTTGTTAGTCCTTTTTTCAAGCCCTTGAGAATTACTCCATAAACATAAAACTTGTTACGTATTATATTTGTATGTAAAATAACGTTCTAAATAAATTTATAAAAAATTTAAAAAATATTCTGGTGAATTCATTATATTCACAGGAAACGTAACCAGTGGCATAATTCTGGGATTTCGCTTTAGCCCAACAGTAGACTGGACACGATTGCCCAGCAGTGGGCATGAGATAGGTAAAAAATTCACAACACGGACGGGGTGTGACGCCGACATTCGAGATTTTAATAACGACGATGAAGAAAGAGAATGTTTATTCGGATAAAACGAAACAGTCTTTGCAGAAAACGGGTTCAGTGTACGCAGACAAAGCCGAATGAACCGATTATGATAACAGTGTTTCTAATATATAATTATTATTACGCAACTATATATTCTGAAAAACGGATTATTGTTGCGTAATCGAAGATAAAAAACACTAGCGAAAATGAAAACAAGTTTTGTATATTATTTTATTGCTTAAGTTTTTCGGACAGGCCGACGGTGCACCTGATGAAAAGTGGTTTCCATCGCCTATGGACGTTCGCAGCATCAAAGGTATAAATGCGCTGCTCTTTTCTAAGGGATACTAGAACCAGGCCACTAATGGATCATAACTTAACGTTGTTATGGCGGCATTCTCTAGACCAGGGGTGGTAGCTATCCAGACAGGCAATTCCCCTGGCTGTGAGTTGTTTTTACGGCAGGCCGCCCAACCGCAGAAAATTGTATTATTTCACCGTTCCTGGACAGATTAGTCAAATTCATTTATTTCTATAACTTATTTCTAGGCCTTATAAGTATCTAAAACTTATAATAAGTATTTTTATAAAAACAAATTGTAGACACCTAAACACATGCAACTTTAAAATTCCAACTAAATCCCTTAAGGTTTGCATTAAAAAGTTTGTATACCGCAAACTTTCTATACACTCCCATAAATCCGTCTACGTGACGAGCTATCCGAAAATGTAATCAAACTCTTAAATTAGGAGATAACAACTCTCTTACGAGCCATAAAGTCTTAAGCGACAGGGGGTGTCGTAGACGCATTATTCACTCTCGTTATGATCAGTCCTAATCCAGTTAAAACTTTTCCAATAACACGCCCTAGTAGGGTGACATATTCCATCACAATAATCTTGATATGAAAGAAAAGCGAGAAAATATAAAAGAGTTCCATTCGTCATTTTTTTTATTTCAAAACAAAACATAAATCATACGCCATCGTAAAAATGCAGTCATTTTTACAATAGCATAACATATACAAACGGACAGATAATAATATAACAACTATGTAAGTGTTTCGTTCTTGCCCAAAGGACTATGGAAAAATATATATGCGTCCTTGTGCAGTTTATCGATAAACTAGACTGGACTATCCCAGAATTCCCCTGTTCCATAAGAAAAGAAAGAAAGAAAAAATATTTTATTTAGGACAAAACTAAGTTATATAACTAGAAAAAGAAACAAAATAAGTCCTGAATTGGACCCAGTCACAGCATAATGCAACCTAACAAGGACTAGCGCTGTTTTTCCGTCTGGGACGATATAGTGAAGTCACGTTGGACAATACAACAACAATATAATAATATATAATATAATGCAGCTTTATAAAGTTAAATGAATTGTAGACTAAAAAAATAATATATATAAAAGGCAATAATTTAAATAACACATACATTTATAAAATAACTGTAGGCACAACGAAACAAATAATATATATCTATATTATAAGAAATTGGTTCTATGAAATAAGTAACCACCCAATTGGTACGTCAGCTTGTGAGCTATGTCAAGCATGTCTTAACAACACCTTAGTCATCATTAATTGGTATTTCAACCAGCGCAAGCTAATTGTCCGAATCAATAATTCAAGACACGTTTACCATTATATAAGGTCATTTATGTAGAATGAACGACTTAACATGGTAAACAGTACATACCAGATTTTCAATGTAGATCACGTACAAGGATATATTCACTGGTATTGAGTTGGGTTGAGTTTCAACGCGTCTAGATACGTTTTAACAATTGAAATAATATTATTAGGATAGTCTCGACATGAAGATTTCCCTACGTTGTTGTATTGTAATGATATGCATATTAAACAGTAACTTAAGCTATACATGTTCCCGGAAAAGATTCATACTTACATAAAGGGAATGGGTGACGAGTGTTTTAGCAATTGAGCTAAAACGACCCGCAAGATAATTAAGACTATAGTGCAATTACAGACTATTAAATTGTAGATTAATTGTAACTAATAATGTTACGTTGATTTTGATGTAAGTTTAAAAAATGTACATATAACAAACACAATATTTTACTCATAAATTAATATAATATAAACATAAATTAAGTTATATATTATACATTTACATAAATACAAATAATGTATTCCACTCTCGGTACTTTGAATAATCTTCAACAGTCTTTTTTATAAATCAAAATATTTAATGAAAATAACCTCCCTGCAGGAGCGGAAGAAAAATATTAATTCCTACAACCGGGCGGCCTGTCGTAAGAGGCGACAAAACAACCCACAGCCACGTGGTAAGGCATTTGCCCGACTGGATGTCTACCACCCCTGGTCTAAAGTGTGTCGCCATAACAACTTTGAGTTGTGTTCCAGCATCACTAGCCAGGTTCCAGTTTCTTCTTCGAGGCTGGCAGCAAGCACATGGTATTGCTAATACCCATAGGCGACGGTAACCACTTTCCATCACAGTTAGGCCGTCAGCCTGTTTGCTGTGCTACAGAAATATATGGGTAGTAAAAAACTTTATATGAAATACATAAGGTAAACGTGTATCTTAAATATTCGAAAAGAATTTTCAGGTTTTGAAGCGTATTAACAACATTGTTAACAGCAAAATCTAAATTAGTTTCTTAATTTACTTTGTTTATTGTTTATACATAATATATTTACTCTAAAGGTACCTTTACTATACCTATAATAATAAACAGTTAATTACTTTACTTGTCGCTTATTTGCCCTTTGACACTCATTAGATACCAAAGGTTACCTTAATTTTCCTCCACGTTTACTGTGCCCTTCGTAGTATTAGGGTTTTCGATAGAGCAATAACTTCCTTATTCATTCCATATATTAATTTATGATCCATTCTACTCCATATATAGATAAATATGAAAATAAATTTGTTTATGTTATCTCCACAGCGTTTACCAATATAATGCAATATATACAATTATACTACCTATATAATATAATTTATAATACAATTGTCATAAACTTTAGTACATAAATACTTGCGATAAACAACGAAAATCGCGTGACATGGACAAGAAACAGCAGAAAAGCTGACTGAAAGAGACTAACACCCTTCATACGCTACTAGCATTAAACGCTGACATGATTATTATAACGTATTTATAAGTTCTTTTTTTATTGCTGCTTGTAGTGAAACTGGTAAACGGTCCTCTTGATGGTAAGTGGTCACCGTTGCCCATAGAAATTTGCAACACCAACTGCCTAACTATTTGAGATTTACTGTTTTTTTAAAAAAATTTTATTGCGGGAGATCAGCAGACAGGCAGACGGCCCACTTGATGGACAGCGGTTACCATCGCCTATGGACATTTGCAACACAACAGGTGCTACGAATGCGCTGCTGCTCTCTTCAGGGAGCCTGGAACCTGATTATTAATGCCGGAACACAACACAAGGTTGTTATGGCGACATACTCTAGACCAGGGGTGGTAGCCATCCAGTCGGGCAAATGCCCTACCACCTGGCTGTGGGTTGTTTTGTCGCCTCTTACGACAGCCCGCCGGGCCGCAGGAAATTGTATTCTTTCTTCGTTCCTGCACGGATATAACAACTTACAAAGGGATACTGTTCAACCAAAGGAATTGTTTCCATAAGTTGAATGAGCAGATTATAATGCAATTATAAACAAAACAGCGTGAATACTTGTTTCCTAAAAAATGGTAGTTTTATAGTAAGTATACAACTCCGAAGTTTACGCCGTGTCCAAAGTCTCCTACAGCAATAACATAACTGCTAATTTAATATTAAATGGCGACACATTACTACACATTTATATCGATTGAACCCTGTAAGATATAAAATAGAACATACTCGAAAATTTTAGACACATTTCCACTTTTGTTTTTTACCCACCATCACCACCATTGCCGCTTCCAATCTGATTTATTCCTGCCATGGGTTGTCTGAGGAATGTCGTTTTTAGCGATAGAACCGCGCTTTGTACACTATTAGAATAGTACCTGCTACTAGTTTCAAGTTTTTCTAAGTAGTATACAATAGAGGTTATCTATCTATCTATAAACAAACAATAATCCTGAAAACATTATTTATTATTAGTAATCTTATAATAGCAGTTCTCGCTTGAATTGCGACATTTATTTAGAAACTAACAGAAATACAATTAAATTTTATTTATTGGTGTGTATAAATTATCAATGTTTTAATGTATACAGCCCTATTGAACAAGGTTTTCCGATACTTGGAAATTCGGCAGTTAATTTCTCCAGCAACGTCTAGCTCCAACGCGCCATTTAACTAATGAGATAAATCTCGTGTACAAGGGGATTTTTTACCCCCACGCAAGTGAACAAGTAATCTTTCAATCTTTTAATGACATAACTTCGAGAGCGCCTTCGGTGAGTCGAGGATTTTTATAAATTGTCGGAAGATTTGCAGTATGTTCTATTGGATTTCACGTGTTATATAAATCTGTCTTTTGACCTATTTCAAAGGCCTACTTGATATCATTACAGAACAACTAAAATACTTAAGCTTAAAATACATTTTAATTCAAAGGGTTATAGCATTAATTTTTCTTAAACAAATTTACTATGTTCCTATAGTTTAATCTATAAATTATAATTTATGTGTATACTTAATGATTAATTTTTATATAACGTTATAAATGACGTCACGTTATTATTACACTGAATAACATGTTTATACTGTACAACCACTCAATACCTATTGTGATCTAGTAATTAAAAAGCACTGGCGCCCCCAAGTAATCGAAGCCTTAATTTTGTCAATTTGAATATAGAAATTCTTATAAGTAATTTAGGTATAAGGGCTTAGAAATAGGTTTGCATAAATAATTGAGTAATTTCATTAAGACCAGGAATATTTACGACCGGAAATAGAGCGAACCTGCATTCAGTAACTTTGAAAACGCAGACCAAAACTAAAGATAATATGCATACTGATGCACTAACTCAATCTGAACCAGCTTCATGTCCCGAAAGATAATACAAGTTAAACCTTCGTCTCAACATATTCGTCGGGTCTTTAATAGATAATTAAAAAACCTATTATATGGCAATGAAAATACATAGATAGTGTTAAAGGTTCCAGATATTAAATAGAACATTATCTATCCATAATATTATAAAATTCTAAACATACCGTGTTTATACATTTAAGATATTAAAAAAACAACTGCAGTAAACTACATAAACGATGAAGAACACGATGCATTTCAATGCAGTTTTCGTTAATTGGCAGTAAATTCTTAGATTTAAATTCTGCGGTACTTTTATCCCAGGAATTCCACGAGAAAGTTTCTGGGGAATAATATGAAATGATCAGACTGAAAAAAGAACCGAACCCCTATGCAATTTTAATGATCGGTAGCAAATTTTAGATACTAGAAAGAAGAAAGAAACAGGTTTATTTTTAGGACATAAACAAGTGAAACATTAAAATAAAGCACAATAAAAAAAAGACAATACAACCACAAAGTAACTGAGGATATACATAAATTAAGTCCTAAAAATTGGATCAAGCTCAGCAAAGATGTTGATCTTTCAGACCAACGCTGATCTTCCGCTTGACCCTAGAGCGACGTCACGGCAAACTACACATTATATTATTAATAAATAATCATATAATTGTTGCAATAAAGAGAATATTAGTACTGAGTTCAATAAAATTACAAATATTTATAGCATAAAACTAATATACAGCACATATACATATAATAAATATAACGATATTATACACAACATATTATATGGTAAACAAGGTAAATAGATAACATAAAAAAACAGCCTTAAAACAATACCAGAATTATATAATGCTGGTGTCGTGTCTTTGGCCCGCCTGTGATTTTTGATGGTCAATAAGAAACTTCTTGAGTTTAACCCTAAACCCTTGAACTGACTGCAGGTTCCTTATTGGCGGGGGAATGTTGTTCCAACATTTTGAAGCAGCATATTTAAAGCTACCTTTAAAAGAGGCTGAGGAGTGCCGCTGCATCAAGAGCTGTACTGCACACGTCCTTGTCCCAATCGACCTACGACTTGACATCCAAGTTAATTTGTCGTATAGGTATGAAGGCAGCCTGTGCTTGATTACTCCAAAAAGGAGACAAGCTAGGTGTAACTTACGACGATGCGTCATCTTTAAAATTGAATGCTTATTAAGATATGGTGTAACATGACCTCTCAATGGAATATCGAAGCAGAATCTGGCACAAGCATTTTGAACACGCTGAATTAGTCTCTTGGTACTAGATAGAAGACGAGGGCCAAAAACAATGTCGGAATAATTCAAACGCGATAGTACTAAGGATTCTGCTAACTGAATACGTAGAGACTCGTTTAGGTATGGACGCATTTTATACAGAACTTTGAGTTTATAAAAACAATTTTGAACAGCGCTGGTCACATGTGTTTGAAATCTTAAGTCACAATCAACGTGTAAACCCAGGTTTCGAGCCTCGTAAACTCGCTCAATTGGTTTGTCTATGAGCGAAACTGTCACTGAGGGATTTAGTTTTAAAAGTTGAGATTTTCTGCCGAATATCATAAATTTCGTTTTTGTAGGATTTAATAAGAGTGAATTATTTTTGGACCACCTTGATATGTTAGCCAGATCATCATTCAGCTTAACTATAGCTAAATCGATATCCGATGGTTTACAGGAAATATAAATCTGCGTATCATCGGCGTAGATATGAAACTTACAGTTCCTAATTTGTGCTACTACATCGGCAGAATATAAAATAAATAAGATGGGTCCCAAAATTGAACCTTGCGGAACTCCCCTAGTAACAGGCATTTCCATGGATAATAGAGATGTGCCATCATTTCGATTTAACTTGACATGTTGGTAGCGACTACTTAAGTAACTGTAAAACCATCGAATAGCCTCTTTATCAAAGCCATAATAACATAGTTTACTTATTAATAAATCTATATTTATGGAATCAAAAGCTCTTGAAAAATCAAGCAGGACAAGTATTGTACACAATCCATCATCTTGAGCGCAAAGAATGTTGTCCATAACATCTAGTAAGGCTGTAGTAGTGCCACGGTTTTTCCTAAAACCCGACTGAAACTCTGGTAGAATACGATGCTTTTCTAAAAATTCGGTTAACTGTGTACAGACTACTTTTTCCAAAACTTTTGAGAGACAAGGTAAAATACTAATAGGTCTTAGATCTTTTAAATCAGAAGGATTTAAGTTTTTAGGTAATGGACGAATAACTGCTCGTTTCCAAGCATCAGGGAATGTCGAAGTCTTAATAGATACATTTACAATGGAGAGAATAACATTCAGGCTGGCAGGTAGTGTCATCAAGAGCATGTGTAAATTTACTTCATCGCAGCCTTCCGCATTTGACCTAAGACTACGAATGATTTTTTGTAATGCGTCTAGTTTTATTGGGTGTATATGAAAAATAGCATCACTGAACTTGTTAGATTCATAATAAATCAACATAGGCAAATTAACTCCACAGGTACCAGGCACATTTAAAAAATGTTTATTTATGGCATCAGCATCATTTAAAGTCGTTGGCAAGTCTGTGCATTTTTTTGGTAAGAGGGTATTTTTTAGACATTTCCACAAACTTTTTGGATCATTCATTTTCTTTGTAATATTATGTCTAAAAAACGCTGATTTTTCGAAAAAAAGGGCTTTATTAACTAATAATTTTAAAGACTTATAGTAGTCTTTTTTACTTTGTACTCTGTATTTCTGGTAATCTGTTGCAGCTTTATCACGTAATCTCATCATTAATTTAATTGTATCTGTAAACCAGGGAGGGGAGTGGTCTTTAATTATAACTTTCTTAACAGGAGCATGGACATCGAATAAATTTATGACATTCTGATTAAAAGTATTAACCATCTCGTTAACATTATGAAATTTCGATATACTGTCTCATCCTATAAACTGTAAATCTCTATTAAAGCTATCCAAGCATATATTTTTAAAAGGACGGTATAAAACGGTGCGAGACGATGGTTTGCTTCGCTTTATATTAAAAGTACAGCTTACAAGACAGTGCCCGTAGAGAGTTCCGACAAGTTCTAATGATACCCCTTTAGCATGCAAGTCAGTACATACGACATCAATGATGGTTTGAAATGTAGCAGTAAAGTGTGTCGGTGATGTAATTAGTTGTGATATATTGAAACATGTCAAAAAGGTAGTCAATTTTTCAGTCTTAGGATCCAACTTATTAGCATAATTAATATTAAAGTCACCTAGTAAAATTAATTTGTCATACTTATTATGATAATTAATTGAGTCAGTGATAGCATCAAAAAAGATATCAACGTCAAGCCAAGGTGGACGGTACGCTGTGCCAATCAACAACTTTACCCCATTGAGAGCCATAGTAATCCACATTTGTTCGACAGACTTGTGACGAGGATCCACGGGGTGTGGCCAAAGTCGCACGTTAACATCACGCTTGATATAGAACCCAACACCACCTCCTCTGGATCGGATTTCAGGCAGCCTAGGAATATGGCGAAGCCTGTATCCAGGCAATTCAGGAGCGCGACCCTCTTCTCCCGCTTTCAACCATGTCTCGTTGATTGCCAACACATCAATATCACTCCGCAATACTGAAGCTAACAAGTTATCATGATTAGTGCCCAAGGAACCTGCATTAAACAAACCTAGTTTTAGACATTTATTGACCATTGGAATAAATGGATTCGAACATTGAGTAAGGAACTACAAATAATTTGCATAAAATTAGTTCATCATTTAAACTAATCACAAATGCAGTTACAAAAAAATCATATAAAATGTGGTAGGATAATAGTATAATATTAAAAATTGGTAAATGATTATAATGATAAGTAATTATAAATAAAAAGTATAAACTATAATCTAATCTAGTTTGCCGTGAAGGAAACATAAAAAATATATTATAATATACGTAGATATAATAAACACAATAATAAAAAATCAGTCTAATCCAATAAACGAGAAAAGTAGTGTAAAAAAACCTAATTATTCTAAATTTATATGAAATTATACAATTTTGTAAATACAGAACAATTAAAAATAACAAGAAAAAACCATTTTTATGTAATTTATATAAAGCTAAATAGTTATTCAGTAAATCAAACAAGGCTATATGCAAAAACACGGGGAAACTCGGTGTCTGAGCGAATAGAGTAAGCTTGCTTTCCATCACTCTGCCGAACGAAGATACGACCTTTTTTGGTCCATGAATACCTCCAAAGCTGTTTGCGACATTCTTCACGGGCCCGATGAAATAGCAAACGATTGGTGCGAGTTAACCTTTCATTGATATAGACACGACGTGAAGTTCCAGCCATTCCCAAATCGGTCGTTGTCAGATTGCGGCGCACACGCGCAGCTCGCATCAACTCGTCCCGCAGATGACGACGGGCTAAGCGTACAACAACTCGGCGCGTGCGATTTGGTGACAGACCATCGCCAAGTTCAGGATTAGGCGCCCCAATACGTTCAGCAAATACGATATCCCGTTCCTCAACTTTGATACCCAGCTTTGTAGCCAAAATCATGAATGAGTGAACTACGTTTTCCCCCTTTTCCTCTGGGAGACATCCGATGTCTAAGTCCGACAAGAGCGCATCTTGGTCACGATCGTTCAAATCAAGCTTCAGTTGTCTAACTGTTTCCTCAAGCTCAGTTACCCCCCTTATTTCAGACGCTAAGTTCCGCTGCTCGAGTCCATCGATTCTTTGCTCAAGTCCATCAAGCCGCTGGGCTATACCTCCCAAGGATGCTCGGAATTCGACCATTTCCTTGCGAAATTCCCTTATTTCCGCCATACATTCAGCGAGTTCTCGGCGCATAGCACGAAACTCGCTATGATCGCCGCTTACGGGCGAAATCGAAGACACAGATTCCCGCGTTCCTTCGTTGTGGCTTTCAAGCGGTGCCATAGTAATTGTCGGTGAAGAGCTGCCTTCGCCTGTGCATTTCACGGGTGTATTAGAGTTGTCACCTTTACGTATCTTCTTTTTGCATTCTGGACATACCCAATTTTTTGCCACGAGTCCACTATCAGGTATGGCAACACACACTTTGTGATACATGCAGGGACAATTCGTACACGTAGCGGCACCTGTTGACGAAAGGAACTTCCCACAAGTAACGCACTTAGCCATTCTGAAGGTACAAAAAAGTTATTAAACGAAGGTAATAAAATAGTTTTATGATATTGCTACTCGTCACTAGATGGCGCACTAAGGTCTTGTAAAGGGTCAATATTTCCGTACACAAATATTATATATTGGGTACCCGCAATTAACAGATGTAGATTAGAGACGAGCTCTGATCACTATTAATTTATAACAGTTTAATCACCAACGAGAACACTAATGGCGACACAAACACTCACAGAAGTACTCTATACGACGTATATTGCAATGTTTCACCTTATTATGAAAACCAAAGTGTTAAACTATTTTTAAATTTAGAAAAATGTAGCAACGTTACGCTATGTAAAGCCGACCGTGGCGCCACTTTTCCACCCCACTGTGGATACCAAAGCAGATTTTCGAGCCAGTCATGGGCTTGTAGTCAATTAGTTATATGTAGAACAAAGTCAGGTTAGTTACACCCTTAGATCATATAAACGTCTACCTCAATGGTTACACCATATATTATAACTCAAGAACACCTGGACCGATTTTTATAATCTTTGATTTGTCTCCACTCTAAATAGCCGAATAACTACGAATATATCAAACAAATTCACAGAAAAAATATTAAAAATAATTAGGTTGAACTCCGTCTTCTACCACTATTGACAGCTCATGTCACACGCATATAGCTTGTTTTATTTGTGTCTTTTTTGGGTCCTGGGACAGTTAATTGATACTGGTAGGTGGCATGTGAATCGGGTTTTAGGATCCAGTTGGTGGAACTGTAATTTAGTGTGAAAATTACTTTTTTTTCAGAGAAGGACAATGTCTGCTGAGTCCCACTATTGGTTTATACCACCAAAATAATTGTACATTATAATAATGGCCAGTCTATTTCTCGACAAATGTGACATCAAGATCATTTATTCACTTCTTTTCAATGTTCTTGATATTTTATTTGGCTCCACTCCACCCTGTTTGTCAAATAACTATGTCATATATTCATTGATATATTAAGTTTTTACTAAACATAATAAACTAGAACAGCTTTAATACCAACCGCAACATAGGTGAGTTTGAATCTCTTAATACAATAAACACCGCAGAGTAAAATAACAAAAAATAAGTTGTTTGCCGATTACTATAGTCTTGATACAAGATGATCTCTAAATTAATTAATAATGAACATAATCAATAAATATTCAGGTAGTTAATACTTGTGCAATTTTTTAAATAAAACAATGGTAAATTTATCTCAAAAAAATTATTTTACAATAAATTTTATTTTTGTTTATAGTAAATTGAGGAGAGTGAGAAAAATATATTAGGAAGTTAGGAAAAGGTAAAAAAGTCTGTAATATTGTAATGATATGAACAACAGTAGCACAGAACTCAGACTTAGATAGAATAAACCAACAAACTATGATGGTATGTTGTAATGCAGTTATGATGGCCAATATGTTTAAAGGATGGATAAGATCATATAGTGTGTATTAAAATATATTGTAACATAATAATCTTATACTAATAATGTATAAAGCTGAACAGTTTGTTTAAACGTGCTAATCTCAGGAACTACTGGTCTGATTTGAAAATTCTTTCAGTGTTGGATAGCCCATTTATCGAGGAAGGCTTTAGGCTACATATCATCATGCTAAGACCAATAGGAGTGGAGCAGCAATGAAATATGTTTCAAAATTAGGGGTGCTTTGAAAATAAATTCTATGCGGACGGTATTGCGGGCACAGCTAGTAGTTTATAATAGACGTGTAAGTCTACTAAAATTTTGTTACTCTCCAGAACTTCTGTCTAACAAGAGTCTTATCCTAGTTTGAGCTATATAAGAAATTTAGGAGACCAGTAATAGTATAGTATTTACATTAAATTGACAATAGTATACTAAATTAACCAGATTAAGGAATACAAATGTTACTTGTAGCCATATTTTAAATGTAAACACATCAAAGTACTTAAAGAGTGGTCCATCGAGCTGGTGCCAAGCAGCCATTGTTTATTACCTTCTCTATGGGCTTGAGTATGATATAATCTTTAATTAGGTACTTGAATACCAAAGCAAAGTAAAAACTCGTACAGCTCGTCGAAAGCGTTTAGTTGTGTCTATAATTGATAGGTGCAATAATATAGATCTTTTGGATTTCTTTCCAAACTATTTTATTTAAATAGAAAACCTGCTTAAAATGTATATAGCAAGTAAATATTAACACATAAATCAATCTTATCAAGTATAAAAGCTACTTGAATTTGTTTTGCACTACATCTAAAATAGTGCGTGAATGCGCTGTGCAAATATTTCATACAAATAATTTTAACTACTCACCGATTTTTGTTCTATCCATCTCCTACAAGAATATAATGATTTTATTTGCTCTAACTCACAAAACCAAAATAAACAATAATGAATTTCATGAAATTTTAATTCAAAAGTTATATACAGTTGCATTTAGAATTTCATGCACACTTTGCGCATATAAGAACTAATTTTTTGCATAAAGAAGTGTAACACAATAGACATTAGTAGAAAATGATAGCGCAAATCTATTGAAGAGAACGAGATAGACGACTACAGTACAATGTTAATGCTAAATTTATAATAAGCTCGTAGAACTATAATCTCAGTTGACGTTTCTGGTTTAGGGAGGAGCATCACCATATAATTTTTAGGCGAGTAAACAATTATAATCATTTTAAAACAAAATAAATATTGATATATAATGGTATTTCAATATTGACTTTTATAGTCCTCTCTTATAGGAAATTCAATACTGATATCATAAGGGCCTAAGAACTCCCAATGTAAAATAAATAAAAATGTAAATGAAACGGAAAGAACACCAACGGTCACTTTCTTATTTACAAATTACACCTTGCACCTTGTTCATACTACAATGTGATTATATATTACACGACTCTAAATACTAACTAATATGATAATATATTACAGCCCAATAAAAAACTGGTATGGTATGGTAACCATTTATTTGTAATTATTAATAAAAAGTTGGTAAAATTTATTTTGCTGCAGTTGTTATTAATATTTAACTTCGAAATCACTAATTTTAATAATCTGTTGTGAAATAGAATATGGAGTTGTTAATGTATGGGTATAGTTATTCTGCTTAAAAATTAGACCCATTCTAATGTGTGTTTAACGTCGATGAATTCCGTAAAATTAAAAGTAAGAGTGGTCAGCCTAAATGCTTCCGAAGGATAGAAAATAATAAGAATGTGCATTTGTAATTTGCTAATGATTATTATTTTATTGTTCATAATGTTCATACATGTACTCGATAGGTTTATTATTATTATGATGAGATATTTCCTACCAACTTTGTACAAAGTAAATTTATAACCCATAACTATAACTTCTATTTATACGATTGAAAAACAAAATAAAGAGTGAAAGTTTAAAAATACAAAGAAAGTTTGTTTGAATAAGATCATTTGAGAAATTCTGGAAAACGATTTATCGGATTAAACGGTTTCTTAAAGTTCAGTGACTAAATATTTTTAAAAAAAGACGGTGTGCCTCTCGGGGCGCCCGAAGTCATAACTTAAACTAATCTAACGTGAGAGAGAGAGGGAAGCCAGACAGACTGGCGCCGTAACGCGTTACGTAACGAAGCGGTTTACCCTCCCATAAGAAGTTATTAATTCAACAGTTAATGTCTGTCACATGCACGTAAGCATTTGCTATATGTGTACCAACCATTTGCTATATATTTGGCCGATTTTTATATAGTCTCTTAATCTGTTATAAATAAATATTGTAGTCGATTAATATTAAAATTAGAGTTTTATTACAGACGTGCAACACTATTTAAAGCAGCTCTAATTAGGGATGCAACATCGCTCATAAAAAACATCGATATTAGGATATCGATGTTTTCAAAAGTGAAACATCGATGTTAAAAATATCGACGTTTATGAACGATATATCGATGTTTATGAACGATGTTTTTTATCACCGTTTACATAAACTTTTGACACTTGTTCCTGCGATGCAAATGAATAATCTTTTTTTTTTAAATCGATGCATCGCCCAAACCGCTTTAGCAAACCTTTCTTAATTCTTGCTATCACTAACATCATCCTTTCACCACTGTCAGTCCATCTTTCAAAGAAACACCACACTCACTTCTCAATGCTCTAATGCGTACTAAATACTATGTTTATATTTATATGTCTTTTGCCTTATCTAACATTCACTACAGTACTTACTATGTACATAGACTAGGAAGTAAAATAAAATTTTAACCCATATGTATGACCTTCAAAAAGTGTTCTCCAGTGGAACTTATTTTGAATAAAAACTTTTGAATTTGAACAGCGTGGGCACACACTAACACATCCTTATCACCATTTCAAATAAATGTACTACATCTAAGAAAATGGTCATTTTTAATAGAAATGAAAGAAATAGGTATAATAATCAAGTTTTACATTATAAGTTATTATTGGCAATAAGAAATATTTTGAAAAAATTATATAATGGAAATCTATGTATATCACAGATAGAGCGCAAGATGGCGCGTTATGACTATGTAAGATAAAACGTCGTTCATAAAATATCGTTCTTAAACAACGATGTAACGTCGATGTTTTGGTTTCAACATCGATGTTAATACATCGATTTTTAGGAACTATAAAACAGGCATGCAATTAAAACATCGATATTTTAATTTCATCCCTAGATCTAATCTAATCTAATGTTAGGACGAGTTGAGTTGACTATTTGATTTGAAGTGTTTCGTAGGATAATTTTAAATGTTACTACTATTCATTGTATAATTGTAACAGGATTATTTTATGACATTAAAAATTGATACGTAATTTATAGATAGCCGGCCTTAATCTCTATTTTATTATTAGTGATAAGATTTGTAGTAATAAACAGCTGTCGAAAGTTTATAGTACTTTGTGTCAAAGTTCAGTATTACAGTATAGAAGCGAGCTCGAAATGGGGAGTCGTAAAGAACAAGTTTCTAATGAAAAATTAAAGGAATTATGCCCCGATTTACCTTCGGGACCCCTGGACAAGTTTCGGAAATCGGCATCTTTTGATTGGCGACGTATGAAATTGGTTTACGAAACGGTGAACACAATTGAATTTAAAGTAAGTGAAATACTTACCTAATAATTTTATGTAATAACATGATGAATAAAGCCGGTATAGATGGTTCATTTCGCTCTTTCAAATTGGATGAATCAACCAGTGGTCCTTATGTTCATAAACTTGAATCATTCAATGTTCACCATCCTCATCCGAGCCTTAAATATCGGTTGCAGTTGCTCTGGGTGTATTTTCCCACTTTTACTATTCCACTTTGTGTGGTGTTTGGCATCTCCCGTTTTGAGACCATTGGTACTCATATCATCTTTCACAATGTCAAAGCATTTAGCGACAGGGACCTGACGGCATAACTAGTCAATTGCACCCCACATAATTATCTGGTCTCCGGAAAATGCTTACCAGCATAAGCAACTCTCTTGAAGCTTGAATCATTCAATGTTGTTTAATATTATCATGTCCTTATAATTCTGACTTTCAACCAAAATTAGGTAGTTCTGTCTAATTCTGCATTGTAATGTTACAGCATTCTTTCTTTATACACGTCCAGTTCGTATCAATTCAATTTTCTTATCTATAGTATACTTCAACTCTCCTAGTTATGTATGAGAAACATACATATTTGAAGTTGAAATTTTATTATTAATTTTGATTAAAATCTATTGAATTGCATTGAAGTCTTTTCAAGACAAACTTTTACACAAAAAATCTAAAAATGTGCAGTTTAGACTAGGTCTGATTGAAATTGCCATTTAAATTTATTTTTGAATTCTGTTATTTATTTTGAAATCACAGATACTTCAATTCTATTTATTAGTATAGTAATTAGTACTTGTTAGATTTACGTTGTGCCTAAAAGTGTAATTTTCTTCTACTCCGTCGTCACACTCTTGGCAGAGTGGTTGTGGTCCTCATGACAGGGGTGGTTGCAAGCTTCACAATTCGTCGCCATTCCTCTCGGACTGTAGCTTGCCTCATGCATTCATGGAGTGGACCATTTAGTGCGGCTTTAACTTGGTCGGTCCAGCACATTGGTGATCTACCGCGCACCCGCGTGCCTTCCCTTTTGCCCTGGACTATGAGTCGCTCCACTGACATGTCCTCTCGTCGTGTAATGTATCGTGTATATAGTGTAACGTGTCATTTTAGTGTTAAAAAATAATGTTGTTAACTCAACATATAGCCTCATTAGTGTAGTGTAATAACACACACAAAAAGTAGTGGACTGTACTTTGACCTATTCTTATGTATTTCGATGTGCTGAATCTGCTTCTAGGGTCAGTTTGGTCCATACACCCTCAATATTTGAGGATGTTTGTTCCATACACCCACAATTTTTTGAGGATGTTTGGTCCATACACCCTCAATATTTGAGGATGTTTGGTCCATGCACACAAAATATTTTGAGTGTTTGTCCATACACCCTTAATATTTTGAAGATGTTTGGTCCATACACCCTCAATACTTTGAAGGTGTTTGGTTCATACACCCTCACAATATAACATACATAAGAATAGGTGGGTCAGGTCAAAAGTACAGATAACTTTGTTTTTGTGGGCCAGAGTTATTAATGTGCTATTTGACCCCTTTACCAAGTAGGTGGGGATGTTAAATGTTACAGAAAGGCCTTTCATACAGTTATTACATTATTAATGGTGATTAATGATATAAATTTTGACTGATAATGTATCCATATTTAATGTTTGAATAATAATTAAAATAATTTCTTTGATGATATTTTAAGACAAAGGGCAAGATGTTATTTTAACATGCAGCTACTCTTTTATATGTATAAATATTATAATTGATTGTGAAGTACCAGTAATAGGGATGTTGACACATGTGACAACATCCCTATTTGGTACTGGACAGTCAAATAAACTAGGATTCTATTTCTAAACATACAAAACATCGTAATCATAAATAATATTTTATCACAATCTCCTTGGTTTTGTATGGGTGTACTGCTTTGTGATGTAGTTTTCTGAAAGAGTCCCATAGCTTATTGATTAAATGTTTTATTCCCATTTACAATAACTTGACATGCAGTGTCACCAAATACCAATATATTAACATGTTAAAAATAGAGACATATAAAAACATGTATAGTTCTTAATTTTTGTTCGAATTTTCTAGTAATTATTACAATTTTAGATGTTGTTGACTCTGGCTTTTGGTGTTAATATTTTTGATTGTTGAACAGGAATTATCATTAAATTTTAAAATTATGATAATAGGGTATTTAAAAGCACACTCTTTTTTTTATGTACAATCATTTATATTTACGAGTTAGCACAGGAGTAATTGAAGAGTTAGCAGGAGTAATTGAAATGAAGTTAGAGTTATAGGGTTTATTAGAACTACAAGAACACATAAAACATAGCTACAAATAACCGAACACAGCAAATGCAAACGTAATACAGAAGGTTGAAATTCAATAAAACGCGCAAAGTCCGTCACTATTAGATTCCTGAATTTACATACGTCACGCCCGTATCGTAGTCGTCTTTCAGCTGCCCCCTCTCTCCATCAGGCTGTAGTTTTATACTGCACAATATAAATGTGCCTGCCCAGCTGCGTCAACACAATCGGCTTGTAATCGTAATCCAAGATACCTGGATAATGATGCAGCTGCAGCGGCCGTAAAAGAGTATAATAGAACAATAGGCTGTTCTCTACAATAGCTAGAAATTTATACCAATAAATAAGTGAAGGAAATAAGACAGTCATAAAAGGATTACAAGTAGTTCAAATGCTGACAGGTAATAAAATGTGCTTCTACAGATCTGTATGTGGAATTTGTCTTTCTCAGGGCCTAGTTTATAACATTATGAATAGGTTTGCCAGTTTTGAAATTGATATATTTAATATTTTCTTAAGTTTTCGGGACTTGTATACATAATAAAACCACGTTTTAACGGTTTTAAGTGCGGTAGTTTATTAGGTTTGGGTTTGTCTGACGTTTCGGCCGCTTTTCAGTGGCCGTGGTAACGGATGACAAAGGTGACATTTGTCCAACGAGTATTGTTTAAGGACAAACCAAAACCTAATAAATTACCGCACTTAAAACCGTTAAAACGTAGTTGATTCATTTAATATTTTCTTAAGTTTTCGCGACTTGTACACATAATAAAATTACGTTTTAACGGTTTTAAGCGCGGTAATTTATTTTATTTAGGTTTATCCGACGTTTCGGCCGCTTTTCAGTTGCCGTGGTCACGGAAGACAAAGATGACATTTGTCGAACGTGTATTGTCAAAGTTTTTATTCAGCCTACCGCCAACTTATTCATTTTAATTATTTAGTTTTAATTTTGTTTATGGATATTATTTACTCTATGGGAGCCTAATCTAATTTACCACCGCTTCATAACATGTTGTGGCTTGAAGAGAAGAAGCGGCGCAAGAAACTCTTCAGCAAACATGCCTAGTTCTAAATTTTTTTTATATAATATTAAAATGAGTGGAAGGAAAAAATAAAAGAAATTATTACCTAAATAATAGGATATAGATATTTAGGATAAACCTAAATAAAATAAATTACCGCGCTTAAAACCGTTAAAACGTAGTTTTATTATGATTCATTTAACTTAATAAATTAGGCTTTTGGAAATAAAGTTAGTATTACTTAGATCAAACTTGTTTGATTTTCTGTCTTGTCCCAAAGATTGTTTAGAGATAGATAGTGTAAAATCTTTTTATTGGTTTCAATATTTATGATAAGTATATTGATCTTTGTTTCTGATGATTAAAACTACTGTTACTTTCAGTGTCTGTTATTGTCACCATTGCAATTTTATATTTTCACATTTCTATATTTTTTAAATGTAACACAACATAACATTTATTAAAATGTTGGTGGTACTGTTTCTTGTACTCCGGCTAGCAAAAGTCGACTTTCAGGTGACGAACCGCATACCGCGACTGTACATTACATCATTTTAGAATTTACTGTTATATGTATCAAACACCTCACTATACACAAGGCATGAAATTAAGCATTGCTTGTTACCAAGGAGTTGCTAGCAAAGAGTACATTGTGGTTACTAGTGTTTTTTGTTTGGTCAATTAATCTTTCGACCTTCATGAATTTTATAAATCTCACACCCTTGCTTGTTTAAATTTGAATGAATAAATTCAATTTACCATTGTTAAAAAAATACAGTTTATTAATTACTAAAAGTTAACTCAAAATGTAGATTTTATATTATAATTAGAATTTGAATACAATGGACAATGATGGATGGAAATTTTAGTATTGGTGCTTGAAATGTCACTATATTTACTCAGAAAACACTATTTGTCCACAAATAGCTAAGATTGACTAACACAATATAATAATAAATTTATTATCCGTGCAGGAACAGAGAAAAAATACAATTTCCTGCGGCCGGGCGGCCTGTCGTAAGAGGCGACAAAACAACCCACAGCCAGGTGGTAGGGCATTTGCCCGACTGTATGGCAACCACCCCTGGTCTAAAGTATGTCGCCATAACAACCTTGGGTTGTGTTCCGGCATTGGTGACCAGGTTCCAGTCTTTCTTAAGGAAGCAGCAGTGCATTTGTAGAACCTTTGGTGTTGCAAATGTCCATGGGCGATGGTAACTGCTTTCCAACAAGTGGGCCGTCTGCCTGTCTGGTGAACTCCTGCAATAAAAAAATATATAAATAACTTATGTATTTTAAAATACATTGTTGTACTCATATATGTGAGTATGTATATATGTATGTATTTGTATATTTATTAAATTAGTTCAAGTATTTGTTTATCTATTGCCGTTTTCCTGCATATCCCCTGGTTCTAAGCTACCTCCCCACCAATTTTCAGCCAAATCAGTACAGCCGTTCTTAAGTTATAAATAGTGTAACTAACACGACTTTCTTTTATATACGAGTATATACCAGCTGTCCCGGCAGTCGTCATCCTACCCGGAAAAGCTTCAATCGATATGCCGACAGCATTAAAATTTATAATTAACAAATGAAAAATAATGGTTGATCGTACAGAGTTGAAAATTTAGGGTTGTATGTATTTTTTTATGCTGTATCGTAAAAAAAATAATCTATTAAAAAAATTAGGGGTGGCCTACCCTTAACATATAGGGGGATGAAACATAGATGTTGTCCGATTCACAGACCTACCCAATATGCACACAAAATTTCATGAGAATCAGTCAAGCCGTTTCGGAGGAGTTTAACTACAAACACCGGAACATGAGAATTTTATATATAAGATAGATTTGTCCGCAGCCGCAGGGGGCTTTGTCGCGAAGCCTTAGGTGACTAGCGACACATCGTACCCGACTCCGGGGACCAAGGCAAATCCCCCACTTCCGTGCTTGCCGTAACTAGCCAGCATGGGGTGGAGATCGCTAGAGCTAAGACTCAAGCTCCAGGGGTGGAAATGATAAATGGCATCACGTCAGAAGTAGCTTCGGTGAACTTGCAACCCACCTCTCTACGTCCCTTAGCCACTCATACCCATACATTTGTTAATGTACTTGTCCAATTTAAAAACTTGCCCGTAAAACTAAAATACATTTGCGATTCATTTTTTTACTTGTTAGTTGAAGTTTTTCCACTTGTACGTTGCGATTCGTTTTTCCACTTGTCCTTTGCGATTCGTTTTTCGACTTGTCCGTTGAAGTTTCACTTCTAATATAGTGCTACTTTCAAACGAGATGATAATCTGGTATTATTAAATTCTCATTCCAAATACTATAAGTAATTGTCTTGTGAAATATTTATTTTATTTTCGTTTTCAGAATAAAATATGGGACTTCATGCAGAACCATCCTTTGTTCCATCATCCAGAGGCAGCATTGTCGTTGGATCAGGAAAGACATCTTACAACCAAAAGGATGTACACCATTTACAATGAACAATTTCTACCTGTTGAGAAAGTAAGTTTAATTTATTACTAGAGTTTGCCCTGAGGCTAGGCCTGTCAAGCCCTAGACTATAATAAGCTTTATTTTACTTATATAAAAACTTAATTTAGAAATTAAGTTCATATATTGGGTTTTTCGGAAAGTAATTTCGTTTTTTTTGTGGAAATGAGAAACATTTTTCGTATAATAAACAAATACTTTATTAAATTATATATTGGCCGTTCTGGTCCAACACCTTTTGCCATCTTTCTGGTAGTAGCATAATTGCACGTGTTCACATCAACTAATGCCTTTATCGTGTCTTTATCAGCTTCAATCGGCCTTTCCGAACGTGTTGCATCTTCGACATCAAAATTGCCGGATCGTAATTTAGCGAACCAGTTCTGGCACTGGCGTATCGTCAACTAACCTTGTCCATAGACATCGGTAAATTTCTTTCTGGCTTGAACAGCGTTTTTACCCTTTCTGTAGTAAAGCAGTAAGATATGTCGAAAATGCTGCTTATCGCTCTCCATTTTTATAAGGCACCAACCAAAAACTACTGCGTAGAATTAATTGGAATTTTTCACTCAAAAACTATATGAGCTCTCGAAGCATATAAAAATTATACGGCTTAAGTGTGAAGTTGGGTGCAAAAAATACAAATAAATCCTTTGTCGGGAAAAAACGAAATTACTTTCCGAACATATAAACAACTGCCGAGCATAACAGAGATGAATCGAAGCCGACCTGATGAAGTAATACAATGAATACTATAGTCGGCAGTTCTAGGCTTGTGTCAAAAATTTCCAAATTACAATTAACGTCTTATGAAATAAACACGTTGTTTTTAACATGAATCAGACCTAAATCGTGAAAATTAGTATACTATAGTTATATTGCTATTTTCAGATAGTCGAAGATCCACGACTCTTCCCAGCTGAATCGGAGGCAATGTTCATGTTTGACAGTTCCCTAGCTGTCAAAGTGTCGTTGACATTTCGCATGTTCACTAACGTCATCCAAGGCAGTGGTAGAGGCCACCATTACCACTACATACAGGACGCAGCGAAAGGAAAAATTGGAGGGTGTTTTGCTTTAACAGAAGTATCGCACGGCTCAAACGCAAAAGGAATGAGGGCCACTGCTACTTATATGCCAGAGAAGAAACAGTTCGTTTTGCACACAGCTGATTTTGAAGCTGCTAAATGTTGGGTTGGATCATTAGGTACGTCTTTTTTTAAAATTCATAGTAATGACTGCTTAAAGCAGTGAATGAGGGTAGTATAAAGAACATCGTTACAAAAATATTTGTGAATGCTCGCCAGTCTACTTTTGTAACTGACTACTGACTGACTTCACCTGAGACCAGCTGTGGGGTATTTATAAGTTCATACTATATGTCTTTATTTATATATATTAAGTATAATTCTTACTTATGTAAAATTTTACATACTTATTTGTTTTTATTGATAAACATAATAATATAGTAATGTAAGTTGTAATGTACTACAAATAAAACAATGGCGGCGGTAACAAGACTGCTTTATTCGACTTGTTAGTGAAATACTAAACTACCCTCAATTTACATACATTACATTTCCCCCCTTTTTATAACAGAACAATAAAGCAAAATAGAAAAAAAACAATATCCACATATTTCACCATTGGTAAATGAAATGGTTAAAGAAAATGGTTTTGTGATCCAAATAGTATTAATGAAATAGTATTATTATCATGAATTTGAATGAACATATTAACATAGCAATAACTAAGTCACTTTAATAGAAGAAAATGTGATTATAATACAATACATGTAGATATAACTTTATAAATAGGTATACAATATTAACACTAGTGCTGATATTTGATGGATCAACCTAAAGGACGTGACCTTATTCAATAATATTGAATGACATGATTTAAGTCCATGTTTACATGCATCACTTTGTCTAGATCATCCCAACTGAAAGACAGAACTGAACGGTCCAATATTGGCCTAAGCATGGTAAAGGTTCAGAGTTTCAATCAAAAGATTTCTTTTATATACAATTTAGATTAAATACGGTTAATAACTGTTACAATGTTGTATAGAAGTTACCTGCTTACTATAATTTATAATAAACTCTGTATTTTCTTGTATTCCAATCCTACAATATTATGGTTTCTAGTCTTTAAATAAACAATAAATAGATCTCATTTTATTGGTTGACAGGACAGCCTGTTACAATATAGTGCAGACAGGGATAATCGCCTGTCAGTGTCACGCTACTTTTAAATTAAATTTTCAAGGGGCCTCTACATGTTAGCCTTCCCATGGCCCCCACGCAAACCCTCCAAAAGTTTGGGCCATTTTTAGTGCCCGTGGTCTTCCACGACATATATAAAAATCATTTATTTTAAACAAAATCAATGAAGCATAGCACTCTATACACAGTGTAGATGTACCACTAGCAGATATATGCCAGCTCTAGTAACTGATTATCTATACCCGCGTATGCTTACTAACGTTCATCGAGCCAACTTGTGCCCTCTGCTTATTAATTATCTGTACAGAGAGTGTAGTAACTACATGGCATTGTGCAAAATAATAATTAAATAAATCTGGCGTAGCCCCCTGTCACCTGTTTGACCTAAGTAAAATCTGTACCTGCCTATCTATGCTAGAATACATATATATATTTCCCTGCCTATGTTTGCTAGAATACGTATATTTCCCTGCCTATCTATGCTGGAATATTTATATATTCCCTGCCTATAATAAATCATGATTTGTCAACAATTTACATCTCTTCATTTTCAATTGTAAGCCAGCGTCTCATAGTCTAGACAACACAGCCTTAAAGATTTTCAACTACTAATAACATACGCCTAAATATATAGTGATTACAGTGATTGCCAGTGTCTTTATGGAAATCTAATATTTTCATGTCATCAATTCATAATCCGCTACTAGTGTCGCAAATAGCTGTTCCGCACAAGTCAATTGAGTACATTTGGATCGTAATCATCTTAAAAATACCGAAGCTGACTAGACCTTGCACGAAATTAACAAGCTATGATGACATTTCTTTAACAAGTAAAATAACATGCTAATTAAGTTGACACAGCAATTACATTCATTTACATATACATATAGTTACGCCTACAAGCAATAATTGTACTACTCTTAAAAGTAATAATTACTTGTAACGGTATTAAAAAGTAAGACGATAAAGTGGTATTTGATATGTATATATAAATAATGCTAGAAATTATTATATAGCCGTTTGGTTCCTGTGCGATTGATATAGATAAATCAATGCAACAGACATGTTTCGTAAGCCAAAATATGTATAAAGTAAATAAATGTAAAAACTAAGTATACGGCCGCCTCGTCTAATCGCGATTGTTACTCAGAATTGGTAAATACGAAAAATAATTTTCAAAAAATAGTTTTAACACAATTAATATTTTACTTTATACTACATCAAAGATACAACATATACTCTAACAAAATAAATTAAATATGAGTCGCTTTTACTTGTTTTCTTAATATGAAATTTTAAAGCAATCCATCGCTAGCATCACTGTCACTGCCCGCTATATAATAGTTTTTATATCTATCTTTGTTCATGGAACACTGTAAATTAATTGAGCACATATGTGCCAAATGACCCTTTTCACTGCACTTATTACACATATATAATTTAAAACGACACTTGTTCGGTACGTGGCCCTGCCTGCCACATCGCCAGCAAGCGGGTCGCTGCCATCCGCCAGTGGCCTGGGCCCCGCTGCCGCCGGGGACCGCCACTCGGTGGAGTCCGCCACCGCCCTGCCCGAGTCCTGTATCGCCTGGCGCACAGTGCGGCGCGGGCCCGGGGTCCGCCACGCCGCCGCTGCTGCCCGCGGCCGCTGTGTCCGCGTGCCGCTCGGCCGCCTCCAGCGCCAACGCCAATTCCACCGCCCTTTTGTAATCTAGCGCGGGTTCTGCGAATAGACGGGATCGCATCTCCTCACTTCGCAACCCAGATACAAATTGATCTCTAAGATTTTCTTCGAGATAATTTCCAAAGTTGCAATAGGTCGCGAGATGTTTGAGATTTTGCAGAAAAATGCCCACATTTTCCATCTCCGCCTGACGTCGCTGTCGAAATACATGCCTCTCGGCTATTTCCGATCTCTTTGGTTCTAAGTGATCACGTACTAACTTGACCAATTCCTTAAAATCTTGTTCCTCCGGGTGCTTGGGTGAACACAAGTCGCACATGACCTGGTACGTTGCTGCGCCGACGTGGGTGACCAACGTGGCCACGCGTAACTCGCGTTTTATATCGTTTAACAAAATAAATTGTTCCACGAGCCTTACGTACGCGTCCCAATTTGCACGACCGTATATATCAAATTCGTATAACTTTCCGAAAGGCATTTTACTAAATACTTATTTTAAATTAATATTCTCGTCGCCAGTTGTAATGTACTACAAATAAAACAATGGCGGCGGTAACAAGACTGCTTTATTCGACTTGTTAGTGAAATACTAAACTACCCTCAATTTACATACATTACATAAGTAACTGCATAACGTTTAGTATTTATGTATACTACCTTTGAGAAATTGAACCTGTTTTGTTCCTGCCACGGGTTGTGTGGAAGAGATCGCCTCTTAGCGATAAGACCGCCCATTGTACATGTTTAGAATATTTTTAGGCTATCAGCTTTTCTGTGTTTTCTGTAACGGTGTATAAAAAAGAGTTATCTCTCTCTCTCTCTCTCTCTCTCTCTCTCTCTCTATCTTCAAATGTATATTACGGCGCGTACTGTAGTAAGATGTTGGGTTAGTGAGTTGTATACAATTTCCATACTATCTTTATATTTATAGGAAAATTAACTGAACACCTCTGCGCATAGTTCAATTTTCGACAACAATTCTTTTACCGTCCAGGCTATAAAGGTATGGAACGCACTGCCAGTGTCAATCAGACAAGCAAAATCGCTACTGATATTAAGGGTCAATTTATACTAGCGCAGAGTCGAACATAACAAATTCAACCTTAACTCCACAGCGTAACGCACACATTGCTTCTGAGATTTTAAAAAGTCGCGCGCAGTCTTCGGAATTCGCGCGTCTGCGCGTGAACAACGCTGATTGGTGCGCGTGCATTCTTGCGTATCCATGCGCCCATTAGCGAACCTACGCGTCATAAGTCTGTGTCTTTTCTGCCACTAGTTGTGAACACTATAATTCCGCTTTCTTGTTCTTCTTTCTTCGTTTTCTTATTCATAAACTTCCGATATAAGTAATATCATAGCAAGATCAATGTCACCATTTTACACACGTTTCAGCTACGAGAGTCAACTGGCAAGTGATTCAATAGCACTGCTGTTGATGCCGATTACTACACGTGAAAGAGAGCACGCGTATTCTGATGAATACGCGCGCATTCGTGCGGTTTCGCTTTAGTTGTAAAGAATTTGACGCTTCGACTCTGTGCTAGTATAAATTGACCCTTAAAAGAATGGGCAGAAAATATTACCTGTCCTTGAAATATGATGATATTTAAATGTATCCATATAATCTATAAATATTTATATATTTGTATGTATTGCATATTAATTATATATCTATTTAATACATTTAAAAAATATACGAAGTCTGTTAAAAAACTGAAATTACCATGCCGCCAGAAATAATGAAGTAAAATGATCTACAAATGTATCTCATATTAACTGATAGCACTTGCACACAAGTGTATTTCAATCAAACTTGCCCATTTATATTGTGCGAGTGCAACAGCAACATTTTAGTGTGCGAGTGAAAGAGATAAATGTTATGGGTTGTTGTACAACATTCTCCATGCATCTCAACGAGAGTTATATTTACAAATCTATATATATATATATATATATATATAAGCAAAGTTTGTTTTCTTTGTCCGAGGTAAACTCGAAAACTACTGGACCGATCAGCATGAAACCACAACCATTCGACGCGGAATTAATCGTAGATAGGCTATATATATTTTTCCATTTTTTCTCAATTTGTTTGTTTGTTTGTCATTCGCCGGGCGAAGCGGGCGGGAACGGCTAGTTAAATTATAAACTGCATCACTATGATTTCAGGTAAATGTGCAACCCATGCAATTGTCTATGCAAAACTGGTATCCAAAGAGCAAAATCACGGTCTTCATGCATTCGTGGTGCCAATAAGGGACCCTAAGACTTTGAAGCCATACCCTGGTGTGGTGGTGGGTGACTTAGGAGAAAAGATTGGATTAAACGGCGTTGATAATGGGTGAGAATGATTATTGATTAAATTATTATTATTCTCTTTGTCTCAATGATAACAAATATTTGTATGTGATAAAGCTTCTGTGCAATCCATTTTCTTATTTATGGTTGCCTCGGTAAGCAATTTGCTTAGCTAGGGTATATAGTGTTTGTTTGCTGATTAATTAATTATTGATTTATTTATAGTTAGCTAGCTATAAATAAATTAATAGCTAGCTAGTCGTGGTAGCGTAATGGTTAGCGCACGCGCCCCTAAATTGAAGGGCGCGGGTTCGATCCTGACCGGAACGCATGCACCTCTTAGTCAGTTTTCTGATCTAATGTGCGTATTGTTACAATTACCGCGTGCTAAAAACGGTGAAGGAAAACATCGTGATGCAACCTGCACATCGAGATAACCAATGTGTCAAACCTGCCAAGCCGCCTTGGATAGCGTGGCGAGTATACTGTCCGTTCCCCCTATAATGGGAAGCCCCAGACCAGCAGTGGGACATTTATGGGCTGAACTTATTATTTATATTATTTTGTGTTGTAATATTCTTGGGCAACAGTATCCATTTACCATTGAAACTGTTATACCGTCATGTGCTTTCCAACATGCCATAAACCACTGCAATACAAACTTTTACCAATTTCACGTGATCAAAAGTAAACAAAAAGGTTATAATCAAATTATACAACCATTTATAATAACAAAATAGACATTGAGGGCCTTACTTATAATAATCTCGTTAAGAAAGGATTAGCCATCTCTTAAATAAGAGTCTCTTAAGCCTCTAATCAATGGCTGTTTCAAATAAAACTTGCTATCTTGCCTCTTAGCAGTCACTTAAACTACCTATCGATGTTGGTTATTTTTGACAGTTATTTATGAGTTACTTTACCACCATCTCTTATCCTTAAGAGGAGTTTATGGGTAAGATTTTCGTTAAACAGTTGCTGAGCAGCTTCTTAAAATTTAATAAACGATTATAAGTAAGGTCATAAATTATAAACCATTACAATGAAGTAAACTTTACTTATACTTCACGTGATTATTATTATTTTTCAAAAATGATTAGAAAATGATAAACTGCTAATAGAGGAAATTTTGGATAAGTAACGTGTGATGGTGATGGGTATCGTGATTACCAGGACCTCAATCAGGGACCCTTTTAAGAAAATTGGAGCTTGATACCCAATTTTCTATCAAATCTGTTATTACTACTTCATATCTTTTCCTTTATACCATAAAACGCTGCAATATAAAACGGCTCTTCCCTTTAAATTTGCAGTTTCGTTATGTTTCACAACTATCATTTACCAAAAGATGCGCTTTTGGATAAGTTGGGTGGTGTCGATGAGAATGGTGACTACCAAACCCCATTCAGGGACCCTAACAAGAGATTTGGGGCATCTTTGGGTATCTTATCAGGTAATGATATGATTATACGTTGTTGCGTAATTACTAGTTATATTTTTTACGAGGTTGGATATCACTTTCAATTACTTAGAATAAGTTAATGCAAATTCGATATGATGTATATTTTATAATTAACTCCTTGTTTCCTCGTTTAGAAATGTTAGGTTTATTAATTATTCTTTGTTATAATTCTTAAAATGTTTAAATCTATTTACCATCTCTGGAGGTTCATTAATGGCTTCGTCTTACAGACTTATAGTCTAGATACATACTACAACTCTTAGCCTCCTAAATCTATAAGGTATATAATTTTGTTTTTTAGATTTTCTGTGTTTGTCTGTTTGTTTGGAATACTCATAAAAACTACTGGAGCGATTTCGATGCGGTTTTCGCTTATCGATAGCAAATTCCCGTACTTAAAATCTGCGATACTTTATATCGCAGTAATCCCACGAGAATTATCTTGGGAGTGGTTCAAATGTTCTGGTTGTAGAAAAATCTGATTCCGATATAATATTTTCACTGATCAATAGCCAAATCCTGGGAATCCCGTGGGGTTTCTCACAGGAGTATTTCCAGTTTGTTTGGATACCTACGTATAAATTAGCATATTCCGTCAAAAGTGGCGACGCGAATCTCACTCAAAAATATACAATGGCAGTCAGCCATGTTCATCCCTTTTTTAACATCGCAGGCGGCAGAGTACATATAACAGCTATAACTTCTTACTACTTGGTGAAAGCCATTGTGATCGCCATCAGATATTCGGCTGTTAGGAAACAGTTTGGACCCGAGAACGCTGCTGAGGAGACACCAGTTTTGGAGTACCAACAACAGGTATGTCAAGTGTAACAGCCTTGCAGAGATTTGGGTAAGAAAGTACCATATATACCAAATATTAACTATTTGGGCAGGGTTTCCCCTTTATTGTTCAGCCTTTGATGTGACTATACACACCGCACAGTACGCAATGAACACCGTCTACACTCCACACCGCCTTTTTATACGAAAATACTACGAAAACTACCCTACAAACAATAATATTACATTATTGCTAAAAATGGCAATTATTTCATAGTGTTGCCAGGATCATAAAAACAATTGAAGAAATGAGTGGATGAAGGTGATAACTCGCATAATTCCAATTCTGAGTAAATCGAGATAAAAGTTTTACTTTTATTTGAAACTGAACTGAACTTCACACCTTTTTCAACTTTTTATTTTTTAAATATGCCTTATATCTATGGTCTAAGGTCTATAGTCATTTGGTATCGACTTATAACATTCATCTACGCAAAAAAAAGCAAAAAACCGAATATGCGACATATCACCTTCATCTATTCACGTCTTCAATTATAATAATTAGTTACTGACGCACTAAATTATCTATGACGATTGTTTATGTGATATTAATATACTCTATGGTTGTCACGATTGCTGTGATGGACATCGCGTAACACAAGTTTGAAGTACATTTTTGGCATACATGAGTAAGCTTATTATTACACTAGCGGCCCCGGCAGATGTTCTGCTCTGAAAAAATGAAAATCTAGGACCCGATCCCAGCGCCACCTACCGGCTCTAATTGCGAATCTAAACCATCCGGGGACCCATTCAAACACAACAACAAAATCACCAAAATCTCTCCAGCTGATTAGTAGGATCCTAGAACCCGATCTCAGCGCCACCTACCGGTTTCAACGGGATAAAAAGTATCCTATGTCAGTCTCCTGGTTCTAAGCTACCTCTCGACCAATCTTCAGCCAAATCGGTACAGCCGTTTTTGAGTTATAGTGTAACTAACACGACTTTCTTTTAGATATATATATTTAGGATTTGTATTACGTACAATGGAAAGTTTTAATTTCGACGCAGTTTTCACTAAATCGTTACATTCTTTTTGAATGCTGTGATACTTTCGTGTGCCGGGAATTTCGTTAGAAAAACAAGTCGAGGGTGGAAATTGCTTCAATGTTTTATAATAATTAATATTATAGATATTTCACATGTGATTTTGATTTCATATAAATCTCTATAATACATTAAAACCTTTGTAAGTCGAGGAGACGCCAAAATTCGATTTATAGTTTTCAACTTCTGGAGATTCTCGACTTAGCGAATATTTTAAGGAGACGTTCGACTTGTAGAGTATAAGATTTATATTAATGGAGGTTTTAAAATCAAACATTGGTATTTTCGAGATACAGAGGTCCAATTTATTTTTTCGAGTTATATAGGGAAAATAAGTACTGAATTTGATTTCGAGCAACGGAGGTTTTGGGGGTTGAAAGGAATGGAACACTAAATTTTTTCGTGTTTGGGCGGTTTTCGACTTATGGAGGTTCGGCTTAAAGAGGTTCTTCTGTATATATCAACAATTACAAGATATAATAATTTGCTTTGTTGTTATTTTCAGCAAATAAGACTTCTTCCATATTTGGCCGCTGCTTACGCTATGAAAATATTCTCGGTGTGGTTAGGAGAAGTTCACGTTACGATGGCCATACAGAATTTGGTGGGTATGTACAGACATTCAAGATTTTATTAATAATATTTTATAATATACATATAAAAAGGATATACAATATATACGAAAACAATTAATGAATGTCCTTTATTGCATACATAAGTTACATATACAATAGAGGGTCCAGACCACCTTAACAATAGTTACCAATAATACAATTATATAGGAGTATATAGGAGTGCCCGACATTTTAATAAAATTTATATGCCTCCGCATACCACTGCATTTTATGATAAAAGCGTATTTGGGATGGCACCAAGAATATATAATAAGTTACCATGCAATATAATGCAAGAAAATAATATTAATATGTTTAAACAAAAATTATTCGAGTGGTTGACAAAAAAATCCTATTATAGCGTACAAGAATATTTGAATGAGAGATAATTATGAAGATTTTTTGACATTGTATTTACATAACCCATTTAATAACTCTGAACTCGACATACTATCTATGATTGCTATATATATTTAAAAAAATAAGTAAAATTGATGTCTGCAGATTGAGTGGACTACACTGTTTTTGTTAATTAGTTGATTTTCAATTGAATCACTATTTGCATGCCTGAAAAGGCAAAAACATGTGAAACGTTACACAATATATTGTCATCTAATATTTATATAATACTGTTATATATTATAAATTTATAAGCACTCACTGTTATCTTGTTGGTTACTTGGTCCAGACTGCTAAATTACGAACTACCTTCATTATACATAACACACCTTTCCCTCAGGATAGTTCACTATTATTAAGTCCCACACACTGCATTATTTATTTAAACTAATATTCACTTTCACAAACTCTAATTGCTTTTTCTATTACTTTATTTACATTTAAATTATATATTATTATTCATTAAGTACATATTAAACTACTACAGATTTGGTTTTTATTAACACTTTTTTACTCTTCGTCTGAATCAATTTCAGACTCTTCATCCTCTATACTGGACTCTGTACTTTTTTGTCTAATCTTCTTAGATGTCGATGAAGGTGGTGACTGTGATAGTGTTCGTTTATTTCTTATTCCCTCTTCTTGGATATAATTTTTCCAACACCCATTAATTATGTCGAATTCATTGAATTTTATACCCATGGTGTATTTAATTGTTTTAATTGTATATAATATCAGTTATTTTCACAATTTCACTAATTTTCCTCGTCGCCACTGTTATATATTATAAATTTATAAGCACTCACTGTTATCTTGTTGGTTACTTGGTCCAGACTGCTAAATTACGAACTACCTTCATTATACATAACAAATACTAACCATGTTTTTAAGCAAATAAATGATTTGATTTGATTTGAATTAAAATATACTTATCATAGATTACCGAATAAAGAAATGTCAAAAAAAACTAATATGGATACAAATGTGTTTAGTAATTGCTAAATATTTTAATGTCAATACATTTATTTATCTTTAGTCAGAATTATATATATATACCACCTTTATCTAATATTTTATATCGCACCCAAAATTATATTTAAATTTGCCTTAGAATTAAAATAACATTGTCATAGATAATAATTCTACGTTAATTAACATTGTTATAAAGTTATTTGACTTTAATTTCTAATAGTAAATTTAAAGCTCACTGGCTAGTGAGCCATAAACAAAATTTTAAAAACACACAAGTATTTGGTATCACTCCTTATAGACTACAATAATAAAATATTTAATTTAATACTTTGGCTAACTTTGACCCGCTATTATGAATAATACCCTGATAAAGTGATTAATTTATCAATTTTGCTATTATATATAATGGCCAGTCATTATGTATAATAGTTATTTAATCACTATAGGCCTTACTTATAATAATCTCGTTGAGGATTAGCCATCTCTTAAGTAAGTAATTTAATAATACCCTAGTGATTTTATATTGTTTGATTTTACAAAACTTTTAACATTTCCTTTAAACAATAGCACTTTAGGTACGGGAGCGCCACGAGTTTAATGCCCTTTGACGTTACTTTACTACCTAGAATCCTTAAGAAAAGTTTATGGGTAAGATTTTCACTAATCAGTTGCTGAGCAGTTCCTTAAAATTTAACAAACGATTATAAGTAAGGCCATAAGACTGTAACATATCTATATGTTAGTAAGGGGTTCTTTCCATTCCTCAGGGGGGGATGAGCACGCGGCGTCGCGTGGTATAGAAATGCACGCGTTATCGTCAGCGGCCAAACCGATCTCCGGCTGGACTTCGAGGGACGGCATTCAGAACTGCAGGGAGTGTTGCGGCGGACATGGCTATCTAAAAGGTATCCTACAATTGCACTATAGTAGAATTATTTTGTCCGTGCAGTTTGGTCACAAATCAAAGCTCGGCCTCAGCCCGGCTAAGGCGGTGACCATGTTGCGCGGGCGCAACGCTATCGATGAGGTAACATTGTTTGCAGCTTCTGCAATCGGTGACCTCCGCAACGACAACGATGCGAACTGCACCTACGAGGGTGAGAACAGCCTCCTACTGCAGCAGGCCAGCAACTGGCTGATCAACGTCTGGTCTCGAAGGGAGACCCTCAGACCCGAAGACAGCCCGCTCGGCTCGCTCCAGTTCCTCGAAGGCGCCGACCTCACGTTGAAAGACAAGTGCCAGTGGAGGACCATTCAGGAGATAATCTTGCCGGAAAGTGAGTTTTTGAATACTCGCAACAAATATTTGTTTGTAATGACGATTAAGATTTATGATATTTTGGGCATTACGCTTTTTAGCGTCTTTTGGTTAAGTAGCAATATTATTTTTTACAGATATAACGCATGTAAAAATTACTCGTTAACCTTCTAAAATTCAAGTTACTTTCTTTTAAAAAAACCTATTCTTTTTATCAGTACTTACAGTTCGCTTCATTTTTAAAATATTAAAATAAAATAATATTAAAAAATATATATATTAATAGTTATAAAATACTTTCTATGTTTTAAATTACTAACTAAATTTCTAAAATCGTCACTACATGTTATTTTTATTTTAGCTTCTTTTTATAATTTTAATTGAATTTATTAAACCTTCTCTCCACATTTTTAAAATACTCTCCAGTCTTCTAAAACACTCTTCATTTTTCAAAATCACTCTCCACATTTCTAAAACACTTTCCACTCTTCTAAAGCATTTCAAACTCTTCTAAAACCCTCTCCACTCTTCTAAAACACTTTCCACTCTTCTAAAGCATTTCAAACTCTTCTAAAACCCTCTCCACTCTTCTAAAACACTGGCACCATAACCAAGAGAATTATATCGTCTCTTTTACTCTAATACAAATTCTATGTAGTGTAATGTATGTGTCTCTTTTTATACCGTATAATGTAAGGTAGTTTCGATTATCTTTAGTCCGGCAATAAATACGTGTGCGAACAGTCTGTTTTATTTATTTATCCGTGAATCTTATTTAAATATCGATATATAGTGCTTAGTGCCTGGATATTTATCATGTAGTTAGAGGGAGAAAGCATCAGTTCAACGTTCGTTTTAATTATCTGTATTTGACCACAGATTTGTGGTGCTTCCCAATTAGCCGTGTGTCAGTTCGGCAACGAATTTGTGGTTGTTTAGTTTTAAAAGGCTAAGTGGAGTGCCAATGACAATATAGTTTACCCCACTACAAATTAGACTTTGAGGGTAGAACAAGTAAAGTCCAATTGGACCTGCTTATGGAAAATGGAACCAACCCACGTACTGACAGTTTTGAGAAAAAGCCGTTTTTATTCAAATTTGCATACAAATAATGTGTCTTTATTTTGGAAAAATATATTTGGAATATTGTACATTAGAATACACAATTTTTTTTTTTTTTTTAATAAAAACGGCTTGTTCAGTTCAAGTTGCATTATTTGTATTGTATAAGGTATATTAACATCAGTCAGTTGGTCAATAAATGATGCCGGGGAATGAGTTCCCCGGCAATGGAAGAGGCCTCGTGATGGAGGCTCACGCCTGCCGGGGCTGCGGAGAGGCTAGGTCATATACCCGTAGCCCTGGCATAAGGCGAAGGACGGAACACCCAGGGGTTTTAGTGGGTATCCCTAACTGGGGAGTGGCAATAGCATGGCACCAGTTCTGATTGGGCATGCTAGTGCCACCCCCGATCTGGCGAATCCCACACTAGGTCGCGAATTATCCCCCCAAGGTTCCCTTGTCGCGGCTTAGTCCTCAATCGGATTTCCCCTGGTCAAAAAAAAAAATTGGTCAATAAATATCGAGGAATACACAGTCGCCGTTTCCTTTAAATTTGAACCAAATTACAGTCCGCAGTAAATTGACCGCTATCGAACCCAACACGGCTTTTTCTCAAAACTGTCAGTATGTGGGTTGGTTCCATTTTGCATAAGTAGGTCCAATTATTCTTTAAACGGCTACCTTATTTTTCATCAGATTTGATATACGCGTACAAATGGTTGACAACGTATGTTCTGAAAATGACCTGTGACAAAGTGAACAAGCTGAAGGCGGAAGGCAAGGACGGCTTTCAGGCGAAAAACGATTCCCAATCGTACAATGCTGTCACTTTATCCGTTGTTTATGGTGAGGTAGGTATATTTAATGTCTTTACTTGTTTTTAACCGACTTTAAAGACGGGTTACTCGTCTCGCATTTACGAAAAGCTGTTAACATTGTTCGAAAGTAAAAAATCATTCAACGGAACATGTGGCAAAATCTATTAGGTTGGGGAAAAAGTTTCTTCGCATTTTATATAAAAATTCAAAAGGTTTTTTTATAAAGTTTATTTACATTTGACTAAAGTATGTAGGTGCTATTTTGTTGGATAACTTTTTGCCATCTTGTAGGTAGGGACGTGATCCCATTGCTATAAAAATTTTGGGGGGAAAAAATAAAATCTTAATGTTTTGAAAAAAATTATAAGGTGTCAAACATTGTACTTGGGTGCCAAGAATAGTGTAGTTTCCCCTACATAGAAAACTGTTTAAAATAAATAGGAGATTTTGGCGGGAACTGAAAAGAGATGTGCTGTGCAGTTTTATTTTCTAAAAATGCGTAAAATTACTCTAAAATGAACAATAGTTTATTTAGGCTGGTGTGCATAGACATTTAACCGATGGTTAAAATAAAATAATCACTGTTTATGCATACATTTTTAGCGATTATTTTATTTTAACCACCGGTTAAAAGTCGGTGCACACCAGCCTTAGTATAGTAGTGTTTTGTGACAAATGTGAACTGTGTGTGAATAGTCAAATGTGGCCTTTTGAGTTGTCACAAGAACTCCGTTGAATGGCACCAGCTGTGCTACACATAGGCTTAAGAAAATGAAGAAACTATATTGTAAACTAAGATCTGGTTTAAAGCTAGCTGCCAAGCCGTAAACCCAAATAAATAAATAATTAAAATAAATACATACATGAGTCTGTGCTCGTAAGATATTTCTTTGATCGAATGCTCTCTATGGTTTCATAGCCAAATGATGAAATCAGTAGCCTTGTGTCACTTTTAGGGAACCCCTCATAGTTTGTGGATTAAACTGCCTGCTTTGATTTTTATTTTGTTATGTTTGTTTGTGATTTGCTGTTATTTCAGAACTATGTACTGAACCATTTCTACAAGACTGCGTTGGAGTTCGATGACTTGGCCTGCAGGGATGTTTTGTTGAAATTGGTCTCTTTGTATGGCGCGTTTATCCTCGAGAAACACCTGGCCACTTTGTATATTGTGAGTAGATTTTTCTTTTTTTTATTGATGGATTACAGCAGTCCGGTTGACGGATCACCTGATGGAAATTGGTCTACGGCGCCTATGGGTACTTGCGACACCAGGCACTGGAATCTACCCACTGATGCCGGAACACAACTCCAGGTCGCTATGATGGTACATTCTAGTCCAGGGGTGGTAGGTATCTGGACGGAAAAATGCATTACCTGGTTGCAGGTATTTTGTCTCCTCTGATGACAAGCCGCGCGACCATAGGAATTAGTTTTTCTGTTTCAGAAAGGATCGTTTATGTGAATTTTTGGACGGTTTTTGTAAAAAATATATATTGAGACTGTTAAAAAAAAATAACTGGAATAAACTATATAAACGATAGAGAACACGATGCAATGTTTATTTATTGATTTCTTATGTTCGCTTTGTCTGTTGGTTCGGGATTCACGTAAAAACCACTGGGCCGATTTCGATGCGGCATTCGCTGATCGACTTCTTAAACATAAAATCAGCGCTATTATCCTAACAATTTTGCTGGGAAAGATTTAAAATGGCCCGATTGGAAAAATGTGAATATCATTATAATTTTTTCACTCGTCTATAGCAAATTGTATGTAATAAAATGTGTGATATTATTACCCCAGGAATCTCGCGGGAATATTCCCGGGAATATTTTGTAGATATTCGGGTGTATAAAAATTAGCTCATTCCGACACGATTTCCACTAAAATGATAGCTTACATTCTTTTTTAAATGCTGTGGTACTTTGCGTCCCGGAAATCGCGCGGGAATTTCAAGTCTATATAGCGTTACTTACACCCACTCTCAATAACGAAAAATTAAGTAATCAAAAGTACATACCTTTTAAATTACCCAAAATTAGTAAAAGCTGCGCAGCTGTGTACGTCCTTTTATCGCTTTATTATCCTAGCCCGTAATAAACTCGACTGTCGGCATCGTGCATACCGAAATTTCTAAGAAATTACAAACATTCTAAGAACTTCATCACCAAGATGCCTGATGATGTCCCAAGATATCGATTAGATAAGTAAAAAATACAACAAAAATACTGGTGCAGCAAAAGACGGCAGAAATAACTGACTTCTCTCCATTCAACGACCCCTTTCTATAACGCCATAAAATAAGACCCTTCATTGTCGTTATATAGAGTTTATACTGTATTTAGATTTATAAGATTAAATAGTGGCCGTGGAAAGCGTAGCTTACCAACAAACTCAAGTTAGATGCATGCACTCATATAATTATGAGTATGTAATATATTTCGTATACAGGGTGGCTTCTTCTCCGGTGAGCAAGGTCTGTTACTCCGCGAGGGTATCCTCCAGTTGTGTGCTCAACTGACTCCGGAGGCGGTGGCTTTGGTGGACACCTTGGCACCACCGGACTACTGCCTCAGGAGTGTGCTCGGAAGGTCTGATGGCGAGGTAACATTATTTTTAATTAATATATATTTCACACGATTTGGTTATATTCAAATCTAATCATCAAAATACCTGTCTATGAGATTTCATGAAAAACGGTTGGCATTACATGCCGTGAAGGAAAAGAGAAGAAAGACATATTTTTTGTTTAGGACAAATACAATATAAGAGTATTATCAGTAAACTAATAGAAACAGAATAAATCCTAAAATTGGATCCAGTCGCAGCATATGCTGGCCAATTAAGACCAGCGCTGGTCTTCGGCCTGGGACCAGCAAGTGAAGTCACGAAGGACAATACAACACACATAATGTATAATGTACAATGCAATGAAGGGAGTACAAAAATAATGTATCTCTATCTCTCTTCACATCATGGAAAGTAACAAACAAAAAACAAAAATATTTATTTTTTATTTTTACAGTCTTTATTATATAACAAATAGAGAGATAACATGGTAGAGCTAAGCTGAAATCAGTTATCTCGATCACAGATCTTGGGGCGGGTTCATTAAGTGTGATACCACGTTCTCACAGGATACCGATGTGAAACGGTTAACTGTAAGCTGATCTTGATACGTGCATTTTTTTTTACTGCAACAGTTCAGCAGGCAGGCAGAAAGCCCAATTGATGGAAAGCGGTTACCATCGCCTATGGACTTTGGATACACCAAAGGTGCTACAAATGAGCTGCTGCTCTCTTAAGGGAGACTGGAACCTGGTCACTGATGCCGGAACACAACTCAAGGGGTGTTATGGCGACATACTTTAGACCAGGGGTGGTAGCCATCCGGTCGGGCAAATGCCCTACCACCTGGGTATGGGTTGTTTTGTCGCCTCATACGACAGGCCGCCCGGCCGCAGGAAACTGTTCTTTCTCCGTTCCTGCACGGATGAAATGAGTGAGTGAGTTGCAATGGCCCATCTCCCCCTCCCCTATTCCATACCCCATTCTCTAATCCCATCCTCTTGACTCCGTCCATCTTATCCACGTATTCCGTCTTAAAGACCAACACGCTCTGGCATCGCTCGTAGTATTGTAAATGTCTATATGTGACACTAACCACTTTCCATGAGCTGGGGGGCCTGTGCGGACAGTTTTGAAAAAAAAAAAACAAAATTAAGAAACAATTCAAGGGGATATTTGTCACCTGTACACGGAACCTTTGTCTATAAGCCCATTTGTAATTAAACCTACGATATGTATATATTTACACGGAACTTAGGTTTTTGATTATTTGAAATCTACGCGTCCAGCGAAGCACTTGACAGTTTTTTTTTTAAATATTCTCAGGCATACAAACACATCCAAAACAGCGTGATGACGTATCCAGGGTCCTTGTCAAGGCCCGAATGGTGGAGGGACGTGGTTTTCTGGCAATCGTACGCGCCATCTAAACTGTAAACAAAACATTCCAGACGCCGACGACATTAGTATATTAAATTACATAAATATATAAGGCGCGTTCCACTAGTAGCTCACAATGCTCAAAATGCTCCGTAAGGGCACGTTCCCACTTTGTCGTGACGACAGATAATTGTGTAGTCTTAAGTGTCGTGGCTTATATGTTTAAATGGAGGTGTTCACAAATAGAATGACACGATTTACTGTCGTCTACGACATTTTTTTGCAGTGACGACAGATTGTCATGACAGTGGGAACGGATAGCACGACAGTCATAAAACGATAAAAAATCATTGTGACGGCAAATCTGCCGTAGCCACGATAAAAATATCGTCTTGTCGTTTACACGTATTTTCCCATCTCTCTCGCGACTGTATGTATGTGTATGTAAATGACAAAACGACTGCCGTGAAACGATAAAATGTCGTCGCGATCCAATGGGAACAGCTAGATACGATACTCGCCAAACGATAAAACAATTTTGACGACAAACAATCGTTATAATGGGAACAGCTAGAGACGACAGTCGTCCAACGATAAATTAATCGTTACGATATAGTGGGTACGCGCCCTTAGCCGTTCCACAAGACGACTGCGATCGTGGTCGTGGCGAAAACGTCATCATTTTCGATCATTACGATCACAATGACCCTGGATCGAATAGCCTACTTGGGTTTACGATTGTGAAGCCAGAAAGCAAGTGGAACAGAAAAAATCGCGGTTTTGAACGTGGTCGTTGTGAGTCTCTAATGGAACGTAGCCATAGTGGTCTGATAGTTTTTTCGTAAAGAGTACCGAACAAACAAATACAGGTTGTGGAATTGTGATAAATAAAATTGACATCTTATGTATTGTTTTGCGTGAATAAACGAAAGAAAGAAAGAAGAAAGATATATTTTATTTAGGACAAACACAACATAGAGTATCAAACAGTAAACTAATCGAAAAGAATAAGTCCTAAAGTTGGACCCAGTCTCAGCATATGCTGACCAATTAAGGTCAGCGCTGTTCTTCCGCCTGGGACCAGCAAGCGAAGTCACGAAGGACAATACAACACATATATAAAGAAGTCGATTGTTTGACTTTCATATTTGGTCGGATTATAATTTGTTTGACGATACCTTTGTTTGTTGAAAATGAGATGTTAATTAAGAACCAAAGGGATGGGACACAATAGAGTTAATTAATATTAACATATTTTTAATAATATAATAAGTATTAAAATCAAATGTTACGTTCTTTTTATATATTTTATACATGGATACAGGGATTTTTAATAAATGGTTTTTAAAAATAAAATGTTTTATTTAAACGATATCTTAAACGCCTTTCGTCGTACATTTTGTACAAATGCGACAAAAATATTTAACATTAGTTAATGTACTTTGATTACACTGGTCTTCGCAAGAAACTACCTACATGGTGTTCGCTGTCTCGCTCAAGCATTACTCCATTGTTGTGATGGTGCTCAAGCGAAATAGTGTACTACATTTAAGGCCAGCGTCTACGTAACGATTCGTTACGATGGATCGAAAAAAAATCTGATGATCCATCGCGTCGAATTGGCGCTCAACATACGAAACGATTGGCCGTTGCTATCGTTCGTTTACGATCATTGGTACGCGAATAAAGATCTGTGTCATCACAGAAATTCAATACGTGCCCTCTTTGAAAATGGATAAGGAACTTATGTTCGTTATCTATGTAGCAGTAGGTTTAATCCAGCTACAGAAGAAAAGAAAACTTAGAAAGGTATGGGTTAAGAAACGGATATTAAAGCGAAATCAATATTCATATGTAAATATTTTAAACGAATTAAGATTCCACCCAAAAAAATCTGATTGGGAACCATAAACCGCGACAGGCACAGAAGCTTGGCGGGATAACTCGCGACACGTGTGTGGGATTCGCCAGATCGATGGCACTAGCATCGTCAAAACTGGTACCATGGTATTGCCACCCCCCAGTTAGGGACACCCACTAAAACTCCTGGATGTTCCGTCCTGCGCCTTATGCCAGAGAGGAAAATCTTCCCAACTCCGTGTGCCCTAACAGTAACTCAAAAGACTAGCACAACTATACGAAAATGACCGAACAGAGCCATAAACTTTCGATCTATCGTCACGATATTCACGATTGTATTTGTTTCTGTTGCGATCACGATATCGTCTTCTATCAAATTGTAGCAGCGAGAGGTAGAAGTTGGCATGGCAGATGGCAGAGAGAGTATTCACTGTCGAGTGCTGATGGGAACCGAAGTGAACTAATTCATTTTGGAAACTGTAACCTTAACTACAAATATTAACAAGTCCTACAGCTAGCACAATGTGCGAGCGAGATAGAGCAACTATTAATATGTGCGCTCCCGCTTTTAGCTATCCAGTATGTCGTTCTTTGTCCACTACGACTAGACGTATGCAGCTCCTATAAACTTATTAGTTAACGATTATAAAATCGATTAGTAATTGCGATCGGTCTTGAACGACGAATCATTCCATATATGGGGGCCTTTAGGTTACCCCTAAAGCTACTAAAAATAAATCACTGTTGCAATTGAAAATCCGTAAATTGGGTCTTACATGTGTAATGAGTTATGTCAATCAGCTGTCTTTTACTGCGTAAAAAGCAGTTCGATTAACTAATTTGTATGTACTAAATATATAATTTGGTTAACCAATAAGCGGGGTTGTCAGGCAGTCGTACTTCATTTCTGGATGTGAGTCTGCTCAAGCCAAATATATCTCGATCCTCAGTTTACTTCATCAGATCCTGGACCTGGTTGGTCAACTGAGCTCGGCCGTGTACATTGTACGCGTCGAGATTTGCAACGCGAGTTATTAGATAATGCTTATATAAGAATGCTGGAATTTACTCTTTTCATTATTATGCTGCCTGCGTGAGTATAATATAAATAAATACTTTTGATTAAAACGCCTTTATGTTCACTCACACACACTTGTCCGAGCCTATAATGGCGATGAATATAATCCTAGAAGTCATTATAATTCTCGATTTTTTTTTAAATTTTGCGACCAGTCCACACAATAAAATTTATCTTCGAGCCACAACATGTTGAGAATCGGTGGTGAATTAGATTAAGCTCCCATTCAGTAACTAATAACTATAAACAAAAATAATAACCATTAAAAAGTTGGCGGTAGGCTAAATAAGTAATAATTTTAAGATTACCTACTCATTGAAACTTGACATTTTTGTCTTCCGTGATCACGGCTACAGAAATGTAGATGAAAAGTCGGAATAACAATCAAATAAGATACCCTGCTTGAACCCGTTAAAACGCAGTTTTATTATCATTATATTTCAAAAAAACACTTCACATTGTTATTAAGATTGTGGGATTAATATCTCAAAAAGAGCCATTAATGAAATAATAATTTTAAAGCCCTGTTTAACGATAGTGTGCACTGAAAAAATATTTTAACCCTCAGTTTCATGTAATAAATAACTCTGTTTTTTGTTTTTTTTTCTTATATTACTATTCCATTGTCTAACGTATAAACCACAAAGTCCTGTCAAATATCTATATAGCATTTATTCGTTTCCTAGAAAAATGACTGCGACCCACATAGACAGACAGACGGACGGAAATGATGATTGCAGAATTATACCGTCTACCTAAAATGGCAATGGAAGTCTAAAAATGATCTGTGAAATCCAGTATCAGCAAATCTTAAATGCGTCTCTGAAGTTCGTACACGTTGCGCAGAACACGATTATATGGTTCGCGAGGGGGCACGTACAGAGCTGAGAGAAGTGTTGCGCTCTCGCTCGGCCGCCACCCGACCTCGCGTGCCATCTCTTTTGCACTACACTAACACTCGACTGAACCTACGCAACTTCTGGGGCCCATAAGTTTTGCACGTACTGTACTAAAATTATCTTCCAAGTTCGGTATTTTACACACAGTTTACAAGCAGACACGTCAACGATACTCAAAGATGTGGACGAGGGGAAAGACTTGGAATATTTGATGATAGATCTCCTGAATGATTTGACCAAATCTCAGGAAGTGACTTGCGTTGCTATTATTTGCGACACGGTGTACCTCAATGTGTTTGATGGAGAATTCTTCGGCTGGACGTATTCTGTGCCTATGGTTATGGTAAGTATCTATATTTCTCATCAACTTGCTATGTTTCGCGGTATTGCATTATACTTCTATGTACTAGGAAACGGCAGGCGGAAGGCCCATCTAATTGAAAGTAGTGACCATCGTCTATGGGCATTTGGAACATCAGAGGTGTTTATTGATGATGATCTCCCTAACGTACCATCATGCAAAACCGTATTTTTTTCTTGAAAACGCCGCTGCAAGATATACAATATAACTGTCCGTTTGAGTTATATGTGTATGTGCAGGAGGGCTTATTCGAGTTATGCGGATCTGGCTTTTAGCGTCGAGGTCTTCGTTACGAATTACTTCGTATTCTTTGACGTCTATGTTTACTGTGGATCGCCATTCCGTTCTTTAAAGCACAAGATCCTACCACTTGTCACTAGCAATGTTACATGCTGTAAGGTGACGCTTTAGAAACGTCACGGTCACACAGGTACTGCCCTCCAGGTGTCCGTTTTCCGGTACTCAGCTGTGCTTACTAATGTGTGCCGGCCACGAAGTAAGTTTATGACACTTTAACAGAATCCTTGTCATAACGCTGTAGAAAATTCTCGGCTGGGATGTCATTTAGGTTATTGACTTACAACCTGTGACTCGCCGAGCTTTTGTGAGTAGCCTGACATAACACATAGTTGTATAATATTATTGACTTTGTGGTGGATGGTTGTCGATTTGTGGAATGAAAGTTAGTTTTTGTGTAGCACATTTCATATTAAACAGGGTGTACAATATAAAACAGTAATGCTGCGCGTAAACATTTTCGGGCGTTCATAGTAACCGCGGCAAGACTACACTTGCGCGCTGACCGAAGCAGACTGTTTTGACAGCGTTTAGCTGTCTGAAGAAGGGGCGCGGTAATGGCGACGCGGGCGGCTAATAATGTAAGGCGGCTTACCTCTGTTATGTCGCTTAGGCAGCCTGCTGGCTGCTACAACTTACATACATTGGTATCACCTCTGGTGTTGCATTTGTCTATAGAGGACATGAGCCCATTTCATCAGATGGGTCGTTAGCCCGTCTGCTGTATATTCCTGTAGTAAATTTTTTTTAATAAAATTATGTTGCGGCTCGCAGAACCTTATCTGATATGTGGGCCTTACAAAAAAAATGTGTGTGTGCAGTTAACACGCAGTAGAAGTGAAGCTTCAGAGAATATACTCATTATCGATATATTATTATCGGTGTTATTTTGGTTCAAATTGCATCTATGTTAATCATTGGTCTTATTGACTCGCTAATCTGTGCTGCACAACGTAAAACTCGTGTCTCATTCTCTCGCAGACGTAGTCCTATAGATTTATTTGTTTATCTCCTTTTAGTGTCGCTTTTTCGTTTCATGGAGTTTCAAATCACAAAGATTCTAAAAAAGTTTCACTTCAAAAGGTTGAATATGACTGACTCACGATGCTGCTGTATTTCAGACTGTAGTAGAAGAGTACGAAGATCTTCTGTCACCAAATTTCTATACCTTAGAATCACTGAGGGCAGCCAGAAAGCAGGGGTGTAATGTGTATGTGATTCTACTTGCTAATGGATTTCAAGCAGCTCGATTGCTGAGATTTGGTGATAGGTAATTTGGTTTAAATAATAAGGAAGGTGAAAACTTATGCACTGATGTTAAAGCTTCGAAAATAGGCACTCAGATTAATTTGGGAGGTTTGAACTTAAGGCAGGTGTCTACCTTGAACGATAAACTAGGCTTAGGGGATTATAGACATAAGACCATACAACTTAAAATTCACCAGATTCATCTTTTTAAATTCAAAATACCGCACCAAGGTTACATTGAGCGCTGTACCGTATTCCATCTTGTGCCCCTTAAATTTCGAAGAAATTTGCTGAGATACGTTTCTTGGTAAAAATTGCTCGGTCCAGAACTGACTGTGCTAGTCTCACCGAGAAACTTCATTTATATGTTCCTCCTAGTCTTGTACGACCCAGATAATTACTTCATTCGCCCTTGATATATAGAGCTTTCAGACGCAACTCATTTTTGTCAGAACAGTCAACGAATTCAACAAACTCAGCAAGTCGGATTATGTGGACATTACTTGTTTGTGGATAGTCTAGCTAGCACCTGTAAATGTGAAATTAATCAAACTGATTAATTTCGCAACAACAAAACAACAAACTGTCTTTTATGACTTAGTTTATTTTAGTTTTTATAATGTAGTTAATTTATAAAAATAATTGACAATTAATGAACCCCAGAAGTTACATAACTTGAGATATAAATGAAAATATTAATTAAAATATAAGTAAAACCTAGAGCACTGCGTTTGGTTAAAAAAATATTTCACGAGAAGCCGGACCATCAAACTCTATTTTAATAATAGTTAATTTTCCGGTCTCAGAGTTTTCATATTATTGTTCTTTTATTCTAAGAAACGAATAAAAACTTTATTTAAAACTAGCGACCCGCCCCGGCTTCGCACGGGTGCAATGCTGATACAAAATTAATTACGGTTATATTATATTATGTATTATACATATAAACCTTCCTCTTGAATCACTCTATCTATTGGAAAAAACCACATCAAAATTCGTTGGGTAGTTTTAAAGATTTAAGCGCACATAGGGATATAGGATATGGGGTTGTCTGGAAGAGATCGCTTTTTAGCGATAAGACCGCCCTTTGTACATAAGTAGATATAATTTTAGTCTTTAAGTTCATGATTGTATTGGTGTACAATAAAGTGTTATCTATCTATCTATCTATCTATCTATAGGGACAGAAAAGGCGACTTTGTTTTATACTATGTAGTGAAACATCAACGGACAAGTGAAAAAACGAATCGCAACGGACAAGTGGAAAAACGAATAGCAACGGATAAGTGGGAAAACGAATCGCAAAGTACAAGTGGAAAATTTTCAACTGTCAAGTGACAAAATGAATCGTAACAAAATTTTAACTTTAAGTAAGTTAAAAGGGCATTGTTAATGTACTTGTCCAATTTGAAAACCTGCCCGTAAAACTTCAAGTTTTCAATTCAATTTTGGCGTAAGATTTAAGTCCAAAAACGAATGCATGTTTATTTTTTATACATTTTCCTCTGTCATATGTGGAGGTTTAGGAATAGCTAGCCATTCTTTATTTATGTCTGTAACTTTAGTTTGTAAGACTACCTGAAATAGCTATTAGCCCCCAAATAAAGAACTAGTAGGCATCACTACATAGTATAAAACAAAGTCACCTTTTCTGTCCCTATATCCCTATGTGCGCTTAAATCTTTAAAACTACCCAATGAATTTTGATGTGGTTTTTTCCAATAGATAGAGTGATTCAAGAGGAAGGTTTATATGTATAATACATAATATAATATAACCGTAATTAATTTTGTATCAGCATTGCACCCGTGCGAAGCCGGGGCGGGTCGCTAGTTATTAATAAATTTATTTAGTTTAAATTCTGCTAAATAAAGCTCTTTTTACTTGAGTTTAATCAAGATAGAACTGAGACCACGCTTTTTTATTATCATTACATTTTCAGACACAGAATTCTAGACACCAGAGCGAAATACATAATGCTTCACGATCACAGGCTATTTCACAGTGACTTGCACTACCTTTGGAAGAGGATAGTTAACGTCATTTTTTTGAAATATCATAGAAAAATAACCGGTGTGCAAAAGAGTAAAGCATGGTTTGATCTATCGACTGTGCCGTTTCCAAATCCTATACAGGTATCTAGACTTCAGAGATAAATGGTCTTTCTTTCAGTATTTAACTGAGGTGATAAATTTAATAGTCACTCGTCAATTATGTACAATTTACATTAATTCATATTTGTTTTGCGTTAGGCATTGTAAGCTCGGATCCGAAAGTAAAAGAACCATGAAATCATTGCACTTGCTAAACATCCATTATTTTCGTACATGTCAGTCGTCTTAACACCGCTTCCGAACCCGACAACACAAAATGGCGTCTTTCATGAACCAAACAGAAATTGAGGGGGTAGACATAGATATACATACATACCAGTATACAAAAAGAGAAGGAAATATGATGTATCAAGAATGTTAATTGAAATTCGAAGAAATGAATAATAAACAGGCATGGTAAAGCAACATTGAATGTTCATAAATTATAGACGTATACCTACCCCTACCTATTAGCCGTATTTGCGTAAAGCTTCAGTGGCATATCATTCTTAGTTCGTCCGGAACAGAACGCTAAGAAATGTCAGCAGCGTCTATAGATTTTCATGTATTGAATCATTTTCCCAGCGAATCCGGCTCGCACTTATATCTGTTTTATGTTCAAAGCAGAATATGCCCGAGTATAATAATAATCGGCAGACAAAAACACATATTGTATATTCCCAAATGAAGCAAAATACGCTTGTGTTAGGCTTAGGGATACCCAATATTCAATGTACAACTTTGGGGCTGATCCCAGTCACCCAAATCATGGTAAATAAGGGAATAAAATCGTTTTCAAAATTTACCATACCAGGAATTGAACCCGGTGCCTCTGCATTGAAGTAAAGAAAGCCGTCAAAGGCTTAGCCCGCTCAACCACAGGGACCGTTAAATGTATGGCATTTCAGTGGCGTAGTGAGGAGGGGAGGGGCAAGGGGCATCATGCCCCGGGCGCTATTCACAAAAGGCCAAATTGTTACATATAATATATTATATGGTTTTCGAAAAAGGCGCTAAAATGGTATTGTGTCCCGGGCGTAAGTTAAGCTCGCTATGCCACTATGACAGTTGCCCAACAATTCAACCGGCCAACGATGTTGATATTTAAGATCGCCTTTACAGGGCGTTTTCGTACCAAGGCGTGTGGACATTTGGAGCAAAGGGAAATTCCACTACAACCGATCACTGTTCAAAGACAAAACCAATAATCTCAATGGAGAAACTTTGAACGTTGTGTACTTAGACCATGTACCCTCCGTCGTCGTAACGACTAACAATGAGACGAAAAAGGTTGGAGGGGTCGAGATAGAGGTAATAATAAACTTTACATGTCTCATTACATCAATTTAGATATATAACACTCTATTGCTCACCAAAATAACAGACGCAATACATTAAGTAGTTCGAAATTTTAGGGCTATAGGGGGCAATTGAGGAATGTCTTAAGCCGCGGGGGACCGCGCTCGTTTTGTCCTAAAAACACGAAACACCTACACGAAGTAAGTTGTAACGTGACTGTACCATAAATGTGGTCGACAACTGTAGGCATAAAATCCAGGGGGGGGGGGGGGGCAGGTTCCCTCCCGTGGGTACGCCCTTGTTACTAATTCAAATTCATTTATTTATATAAACTTATTGTAGGCCTTATGTAAACAATTATATCTAACACTTAGTAATAACACATTTCCAATATATTATCAGCCAACCGTTGTCCACTGCTGGATGTAGTTTTCCCCAAGTTTGCGCTATCTATCCCGGCCCTACAATATTCTCATCCAGCCCCCACTGGAGACCTTGCGCAGATCGTCGGTCCATCGGGCTGGAGCGCGTCCTACACTACGTTTGCCGAGACACGGTCTCCACCCCAGGACTTTCTGCTCCATCGACCATCGGTCCGACAGTGACACTGTATCTAGAGAATCCCGCGGGATTTTTCCCGGGAGCGGTTTCAAGTTGTTAGGACACGTATAAATTAACTAATTCCGTCCAACGTGGACGAAGCCTCTGGCTAATCTTAATATTTAAAAGAGTAGACGAATAAAATAGTCTATTTAAATTAACTGTTCATTATCCTACTCCATGTGTGCCAAGTAAGTCTATCCTTTCAGATTCTAAATACCTTATCGGAGAAGATGAACTTCCATCCTAAACTGTACCAGCCAATTAACGCGGATCTACATAAATGGGGCCAGAAACAACCAAACGGATCTTTCTCAGGTCTCCTAGGAGAAATGATTAATGGAAAGTCGGATATAGCACTAGGAAACCTGCAATATAATCCCTATCATCTAGAACATACTGATCTAAGCATCCCGTATACTGCTCAATGCTGGACTTTTGTTACCCCTGAAGCATTGAGTGATAACTCTTGGAAGACGTTAATTTTGCCTTTTAAGTAAGTAACTTAAGGTTTGGCCTTCATTTATATATCAAATCTTATGAACTACATCTCTCTATACTGGTCCCTCTGTTATGACATGGAAGAAGAATGCTAGGAATTCAGAAAAATGACTTCATAGCCTTAGTTTTAGGTTTAAAGCTACAAATGACAATCATAGTATTCTAAAGAGTTGCATTGAACCGGATGCGTGACTTTCAAAGACTTCGCTTATCTCTGCGTTTTCTATCATTTTTTATGCTTTTTATAAAGTGTTCTGACAAACTTTTCTGAACGATACCATCGAATTATAGTCGTCGCTTCTCTCATAGTACCAATTGCCATCCCACTTCCTTTTTCTTCATTTTTGTTAATTATAATAAGCCCTGATTCGAGGATTGCTCACAACGGTATATGGGTTCTTTTAAAAGGGATATCATAAAATACCTTCTAGACCGAAAGTAGGTTGGTGCTATCACTGGTATTGCTAATGTCCAAAGGCGATATTAGGTCAGACGTGCCATGTTAACCAGCTGAGAAATGTACCAACTTCATTCGAGTGGCATCCGATTCTGTTAGCCGTTTAGCTGCTATAACTCAAAAATTGAGAGGAAGAAGACGTAACGTCGTACGTGCATATAATGAGGAGGTATGAGTCACGTGATAAAAATAATATTAAACTGCCAGATGAATGGGTACCAATGTAAAAGTAGACTAAAAAAGGGATGGATGGATTGTGTGAAGGATGATTTGTGGTGTGATAGAGAACATATGGCAGAATAGAGGTATGGAAGGAAAAGACATATTGTGCCGACCCCATATAGTTGGAGAAGGTGAAAACCGCCGAGAAAAGCGAGACTTTCTTTGGATAATTTGTTTGCGTATTTTAAATCTTAAAAAACGTCTAAGGAATGTAACTAACTTTTATGCTAGTAAAAGTTATAAGACTTTAATTTCTAAATATTGAGAATATTATGTATTTCAGGCTATATATGTGGATAGCAGTCTTGCTAGTGCTACTCATAACAGGGTCAATATTTTACGGACTTGCAAGGTATTACATAAACCTTCAAGAATTTAGAAAAGACCGCAGGGAAATTGCTAGCAAATTTGTAGAATCTGAGAAGTCAGGACATATGATCAATGACCACGGTATGTACTTTCGACAATATTTTTTGCCAATCGTTTTTATCCGTGCAAGAATGGAGAAATAATAAAATTTCCTGCGGCCGGGTGCCTGTCGTAAGAGGCGACAAAACAACCCACAGCCAGGTGGTAGTGTGGTTGGCTACCACCCCTGGCCTAGAATATGCCGCCATAACAACCTTGAGTTGTGTTCCGGCATTAGAGGCCAGGTTCCAGTCTCTCTTTTTGAGAGCGGCAGCAGATTAGTAACACCTTTCTTGTTAAGTGGCCAATCTGACTGTCTGCTGAATTCATGCAATAAAAAAAATCGTTAAGAGACAAATATACACAGATTTCATACAGTACGTAACTACCTATTAAGTTTTCAAAATGCTTCGAGTTCAAGTCAAACCAGATTGAATTTGTCCCAAGTCCCAACAGTCCAAAAAAATAATAGCAAAAAACTTAAGTGACTACCTGCTGCGAGCATTTCCGTTTCGAATAAAGTCATTGTACCTACACCTTCATTTACAATAAAAAGTGCAGAAACACCGCGTTAACGAACTTCAAATGTTGATTTTGCAGATGCAAAACCTGTTGGGCTTTATTTGTTTGGTGAAATCATCAACAGTATCTTGTACACTTATGGAATGCTTCTCGTTGTATCACTACCTAAGTTACCAAGTGGATGGTCGATTCGAATACTTACAGGATGTTATTGGCTCTATTGTATTTTGCTTGTGGTGTCTTACAGAGCGAGTATGACAGCTATACTTGCTAATCCTGCTCCAAGAGTTACCATAGATACATTGAAAGAGCTAGCAGACAGCAAAGTTACTTGTGTGGCTGGGGCTCAGAGACAAAACAATTCTTTCAAGATTCTTTGGACGACATCGGACAAAAGATTGGGTCAGAATTCGAAACCATTGATAGTCCTTTGCAAGCCGCTAATAAAGTGGCTAAAGGCATTTCGCGTATTATGATAATAAAGATTTTTTGAAATATCTAATTGTAGAAAGAAAAAACGATTTATGATGCCTAACGATAATGTTAACAGTACTAGAAATGAAATTGTTGAAAATGAAAAGAACTTGCATATCATGTCAGACTGTGTTGTGAATATACCAATTTCGATTGGTTTTCATAAAAATTCGCCTTTAAAACCTTTAGCAGATGTCTATATGCGGAGGATAGTTGAAGTGGGATTAGTAGAAAAGTGGCTTAATGATGCTATGTACTCAATCAAGTCTTTAGAGAAAAATGAAGTTGAAATTAAAGCATTGATGAATCTGAAGAAGTTGTACGGAGCATTCATAGCTTTAGCGATTGGGTGTTTTGTAAGTGGTGTCTGTTTGATTGGAGAGTTGTTATATTGGAATTTCGTTGTAAAACGAGACCCGGATTTCGATAAATATGCATTGAATTTGTATTATCTGAAAAAGAAGAAATAAACATAAGGAAAGCGTACCTGTTATCAAACGACATAACCAATGTGGCTAATGCTGTCGTATCAACATATACCGACAATAATTAGCGTATTATTATGTATAATATTGTACACAGTGTACTCCATCTATTATAAACTCCTGCTTTAGTAGTAGACTTTAAATGATAGGTACTTACAAAGATAAAAAAAGGATCAAACCTAGATATACCATCTTATAAAACGCAGCAGCTGCTTAGAATGTGTGCTGTATATTCTTGCCAAACTTTTTAGCACAAACTAAAATGGATACTACTTTAGTGTAACGACACACTTCCGGTACGTATCGCGTGGAAAGTTCGGCGACTGAAACATCGGTGCTAATCCGAACTCCGCGTAATTTCCACTGATGTGTCATAGGTAACTTAAGAAAATACTGAGAGCATATTGAGTTCTGAAGCTGTGTCGTTGCACTAAAACTACTTTTGTGTGGCTACACATATGTATATATAAATAGTCTATATGCATCGGTTCTTAAATACAAGGAACAAGTTTAGTGAGACCTAAAATTTGTCGACTGAATAGCATGTATTATTAGCCTATGCCAATAATACAACCACTGCACATGC